>JAQMRL010000029.1:1408349-2008349 GCA_035578175.1 Catonia carolina | reverse complement strand
TGCTGTTTGGTTTTGTTTATTAATTTTTTGTATTTATTCTTTGTTTCGTTTCCATTTTTTATTTATTTAGTTATTAAAATGGAACCTAGTTCCAGTAGTGAAAATTCGAGCACGAGTGCTAGTGTAATACGGAGAAGGAAGGTAATACGTTCGGTCGGGCTAGGGAGTATATAGTCAGTGTATACCATTTTATGCTGAACAAAACGAAGTGGACGATTTTGATAAGTGTGTTGTGAGAAGAACAGTATATGATTTTCATAACACAAACGCTGAATGGCCAACTTTGAATTTGTTACTCCCCGTTTTGCGGGAGAAAATTAATTTCAAAGGAAGTAAATGGTCACTGTGGAAAATTATTAAAGATATGGGATTCAGATGGAGAAAGAAGGCAAAAGACAACAGAAAATATAAAGTTTTTAGTCTAGCGTAGTAGTTGTAACAGAGTAGTTCAGTTAGTTAGAAAGAGAGGGAATGATGATTAAATGAGAATGAGACAACACTTCCCCCGTAGAAACTATCCCTACTCTACCTACTCGCCCTCTCCTCACAAGCTTCTTCCAAAAACAAATGCACTATAATTTTGTTTAGCTTCAACTTCACACCATTTTATTACACTGCATATTAGATTCGTTCAGCACTGTGAAGGGTGCATTAAATACGCTGGCAGCATTGGCGTAGTTGGTAACGTGCTCGCCTCTTATCATGCGATCTTTGGTTCGAATCCCATTCAGGCACAGCATCTTTTAATACGTTACAAAAAAATCATTTCATCCTTCACCGTCTGCATTAGCAGTAATTGCAGAACAGTCGGACGTTAAACAAAAAAAAAAAACTGTGAAGGGTTTTTTGCCGGTTGAAATGCCGGGTTTTTGAAAAACCGGCATTTCCATTTATGGTTGTTGTTGTTTAGGTGGTCAGCCTGTAGGCTGGTTTGAACCTGTAGAGGTTTTACTAAGTAAAACGACGAATGAGGTGGTTTACCAATCAATGCCTTCCTCACTGAGTGGAAAAGTATGCTTATCAGCAAGCCGGGCCCTCTGAAAAGCATATATTTTCCACTCTGCAAATGACACCTTCACTTCATTCACCACAGGGTCCAACCGTACAATGAAATTTATTACTTTCAGAGGAGATAACTCTGATTAGTGTCACCTAACACACCTCTACCTCTTCTGTTCTTAAATGATTCACTCATTTAATCGGCTGACCATGTGATAAGAAACAGAACTATTTATTTTAGCCCTGCAACGAACAGATTGAGTGTAAAATATTTGACACTCCACCTGTCTGTTATGGGCAGAAACCATTTATGGTAACAAACAGTTATATTGATACAGTTAACCTACAAAAGGTTCCACGATACACTGTGTGTCCTCCAAGTATAGTTTACGTTGTTGTGGTGGCAAACTGATACCAAAGCAGTTGCACATGCGCACTGCTTTCCCCCTTGTTAAAACCAAAGTCAAACTCAAGACTCAAGCACCTGGTTTTTTTTTTTTTTCTTCAACACCCGACTGTTCTGCCCATAACACACAGGTAAAGTGTCAAATTATTCACACTCAATCTGCTCGTTCCAGGGCTAAAATAAATAGTTCTGTTTCTTAACACATGGTCAGCCAATCAAATGACTGAATTATTTAAGAACAGAAGAGGTAGAGGTATAAAAGACACTAATCAGAGTTATCTCCTCTGAAAGTAATGAATTTTATTATACAGTTGGATTGTGTGGTGAATGAAGTGAAGGTGTCATTTGCAGAGTGGAAAATATGTGCTTTTCAGGGGGCCGGGGCATGGTGATAAGCATACTTTTCCACTGAGTGAGTTGTGGGCAATGGTAAACCACCTAACTCCTCGTTGTTACTTAGTAAAACCTCTACGGGTTCAAACCAGCCTACAGGCTGATGACCTAAACAACAACAACAACAACAACCCGACTGTTCTGCAATTACTGCTAATGCAGACGATGAAGGATGAAATGATTTTTTGTAACGTATGAAAATATGCCATGCCTGAATGGGATTCGAACCCAAGACCGCATGATGAGAGGCAAGCACGTTACCAACTAAAGTTCAGCCGTTCTAAATTTGCTCCAAATGTAAACAAATAATGACGTCACTGAGCACGCACATTATATCAAACTGTGTACACGCTGATTAAAAAGTAACAACAAAATACTTTCAAAAGTATTTAAATACAAAATACTTTTAAAAGTATTTTTCTAAATGAAATTGTTAGGCCTACATCATATCATGACTGATGTTTTAAGTAGTTATAATTTAAAAAATAGTTAACTTAATAGGAATACGACATCCATAAAGTGGGAGACTCTAGCGTGCACCCTTTAGTAGTAGGTAGCTTTGGTTTGTTGACATTAGGAGCTAACTAACAACGGCTCAACTGTACACCAATGCGGCCGGCAAAGCACCTGGGCTGTGGTTGCAACAGATAGGTAGGGTTACTTACACTCCTCTGTGAAGGTGGCAATTTGTCAGCCGTTTCATTCAGTGCTGACGACAGCTGCAGCAGGTCTATTGACGTAATTTTCTCATTCAACTGAAAACACAAAACAAGCGTATCATTAATTTATGTACTCACATTCTCACATTATCCAGAGTGATTTTTTAGTCCTGTTATTCAATTGTTAATGTCTGGTAATATTTTTCTAAAAAAAATAAATTTTGTTTTGTGACACTAAGTTGGTAGCCCTACTCAACCAGTATGGATATGGCAGTGTGAGTTGATTCTCCTTGAGCTGTGTAAAATTTTGTGCCATTTCCGGTCGTGCTACGAACAGAATGTCTTTTATCCTTAAACAACCTCTTGATTAAATCTGGAGGCTGAAGCTCTAGAACTAATCGTATGTGATACGGATACAATTTCAATTTTTTAGCAGTTTTCTGAGCACTCGAACATGACAAATCAACATGCGAGGAAAGTTTTTGTAAACTTTCCAATGGAGAATTGAGCAGTCTTGTTTTCACATTCTCTTAACGTCATCTGTCAAGAGAGTTGGTCGACCACTACGTTTTCTGCTGCAAACAATACCTGCCTCTAAAATTCAGTTAGTTAGCCTAGAAATTGACTAGAAAAGAGTGGAGGAACACAAAAAATTTAATTTGAAATGATTCTTTTACACTCGCATACGATTTTGTAGCAAAATATTGTTCAAGAATGAAAACCCGTTGTTCTAGGGTAAAAGATATTCTGTTGGTAACACAACTGGAAACAGCACAAAATTTTACGCAACTCAAGGAGAATCAACTCAAACTGTCGTATCTATACCGGTTGAGTAGGGCTACCAACTTTGTGTCACAAAACAAAACATCCCTTTCTTAGAAAAAAATTACCAGACATTAACAATTGGGTAACACGACTAAAAAATCACCCGGTACATGTAAAGAAAAAGAAAATTTTCTTATTGTGAATTGTGCTGCGTTAGCGTAAACAACGCACACAACAACGTAAACAAATAAACAGCTGAGAAATATTTTAATGCGTATTAGTTGTGTTGGAACTCAATTGTGTTTTTAATAGATTTAATAATTCTAATTTAAATTAGGTAAATATCTACTTCTAATATAATCATTTAATATCATTATATTAAAATTCTTTTTAATTGTGTTTTTGATTGCCATTGTCATTTCAATTAATTAGTCAATATCATTACATATGTATTTCAGGTGTTATAGCTGACATGTCTGCCCATAACAGACAGGTGGAGTGTCAAATTATTTACACTCAATCTGTTCGTTGCAGGGCTAAAATAAATAGTTCTGTTTCTTATCACATGGTCAGTCAATTAAATGACTGAATCATTTAAGAACAGAAGAGGTAGAGGTGTAAAAGACACTAATCAGAGTTATCTTCTCTGAAAGTAATGAATTTCATTGTACAACCAGATCCTGTGGTGAATGAAGTGAAGGTGTCATTTACAGAGTGGAAAATATGTGCTTTTCAGAAGGCCCGGCATGCTGATAAGCGTACTTTTCAACTCAGTGAGTTGTGGCAATGGTAAACCACCTCACTCTTCGTTTTACTTAGTAAAACCTCTACACGTTCAAACCAGCCTTTGGGCTGTTGACCTAAACAACAACAAGCTGACATGTCCTATACTCCTCCTAGAGTTTCCAGGGCGCAAAAAAAAAAAAAAAAAATTCATTTTGACTCAACTTACCACATTCGTGTAAACTCTGACGTCGATATTATTAAGCGGCGATTCGGCCAACTTCATCAGCTGTCGTTCGGCATTCGGCGTGAGAATGTCGACCATCTGATCAAGTCTGATATCGTCGGTCAGTTCTTCGATGCGTTCCTTGATGCCGTAATGCGACGCATAGTTGGCCACCTGCGATATGTCTACTAGCTGTTCCAAACGGAGCACTTTGTATATGCTCGCGTTGTAATGACAACTCCTGTCGACAAACAACACGCAACACTTTAAACAATTCACTCTAATATTAATAAATTGTTTCACAAATACAGTTCTACAATGAATTTAAACAACAGCCTCTATAAAATTACTTGTTTAATAATAAACTACGAGGGTCATTCGTAAAATAAAGTTCCCATGATTTTTAAAAAATAGACAGCTATATTTTCTATCTTAGTGTTATACATCAATTTAAAGCTTAAAACTTACGCTATTTTTCTATATAATCGCCGTTTCTGTCCAAACACTTTTGAAGACGATGCTCCAACTTTTCTATCCTTATGTTGTAGAATTCTGCCGCCAATCCTTTGAGGAATCGAGTAACCTCTTCCTTGACTTCATCATCAGTACTGAAGCGTAGGCCACCCAAATGTTCCTTTAATTTTGGGAATAAGTGATCATCACTTGGGGCTACGTCCGGGCTGTAGGGGGGATAGGGCACAACAGTCCAGCCAATATCTGTCAGCAGTTTTTGAGTTTGATGTGAGACATGAGATCAAGCGTTGTCATGGAGAAGCCTCACACCACTAGACAATCTTCCTCTCCGGCGGTTCTGGATTGCGCGTCTCAGTTTTTTTAATGTGCCGCAATATCTGTCAGAGTTTACTGTTGTTCCATGATGAATTTCAATAGGTGAAATCCGTTTTGCATTTAAAAAACGTACCACAGCGCGTATTTCGCATCTGGCGGTAACAGCGATAGGGAGCTCCATCTTCGAAGGCTGCTAGGCCGACACTGATCGATGTAGCGAGGCGGGAGTGGTGCGGAAAAATCGAGGGAGAGCTGATGAGTAAGACAGTGTTGCCAGATTTCTCCAGCACATCGCATTTTGTCTCGGCAGCTTAGGGAACCTTATTTTACGAATGACCCTCCTAGCAACCCCCGCTCGCTTTGCTTCACAGGAGCTAACGTAGGCCTCATTTAATTATTTTAAAACCTCTCTATACACAATATTTCCTGCCCATAACAGACAGTTGGAGTGTCAAATTTTTTACACTCAATCTGTTCATTGCAGGGCTAAAATAAATAGTTCTGTTTCTTATCACATGGTCACCCAATTAAACGACTGAATCATTTAATAAGAGAAGAGGTAGAGGTGTACTGTGACACTAATCAGAGTTATCTCCTCTCAAAGTAATGAATTTCATTATACAGTTGGACCCTGTGGTGAATGAAGTGAAGGTGTCATTTGCAGAGTGGAAAATATGTGCTTTTCAGAGGGCCCGGCATGCTGATAAGTGTACTTTTCCACTCGGTGAGGAAGGCATGGTAAACCACCTCACTCCTCGTTTTTATTTAGTAAAACCTCTACAGGTTCAAACCAGCCTTTCAGCTGATGACCTAAACAACAACATACAATATTTGTGGTTTTGTTGTCTTGTGGCAGCAAAATAAATTATTTTTCTGCACTTCCAGCTCTAGAAAGTTCGACATAAAATTGTCCATGAGTGAAGGAAGCACTCTTGTTTCAAATCGATGCCCACCGTTTTAATAATGCTTGATGCTGTGATTTTAACAGAATTGAATAGAATGCACTGGCATAGAAAAATGTTGTTGTTTAGGTCAACAGCCAAAAGGCTGGTTTCAACCTGCAGAGGTTTTACTAAGTGAAACGAGGAGTGAGGTGGTTTACCATTGCCTTCCTCACTGAGTGGAAAAGTACGCTTATCAGCATGCTGGGCCCTCTGAAATGCACATATTTTCCACTCTGCAAATGACACCTTCACTTCATTCACCACAGGGTCCAACTGTATAATGAAATTCATTACTTTTCAGAGGAGATAACTGTGATTAGTGTCACCTAACACACCCCCACACCTCTTCTCTTATTAAAGTATTCAGTCATTTAATTGGGTGACAATGTGATGATAAGAAACAGAACTATTTATTTTAGCCCTGCAACTAACAGATTGAGTGTAAATAATCTGACACTCCACCTGTCTGTTATAGTGCAAATAGTGACAAATAATCAGTTAT
Source organism: Catonia carolina (assembly GCA_035578175.1). Classification (NCBI taxonomy): domain Eukaryota; kingdom Metazoa; phylum Arthropoda; class Insecta; order Hemiptera; family Achilidae; genus Catonia; species Catonia carolina. The sequence continues at coordinate 2,001,943 of JAQMRL010000029.1, read as the reverse complement.
AATGATATGAAATACTACAGTTGAGCCGTTGTTAGTTTGCTCCTCCTCCTCCTAGTGTCTGTCAACAAACAAAAGCCACCTACTACAGGGTGCACGCTAGAGTCTCCCACTTTACGGATGTCGTATTCGTATTAAGTTAACTATTTTTTAAATTATAACTACTTAAAGTACTAAAAACATCAGTCATGATATGATGTAGGCATAACAATTTCATTTATAAAAATACTTTTAAAAGTATTGTTGTATTTAAATACTTTTGAAAGTATTTTGTTGTTACTTTTTAATCAGCGTGTACACATTTTTATACAGAGTGATTCACGAAGATATGCAGAAACTTTGGGAGCCCATTGTAGGCTACATGTAAAAATAATGAAAAAAGTTTATATAAATATGGGTCTGGAAATGCTTCGTTTCCGAGTTATGGCTAGCGAAAGTTTCGCCCGGATTTCAGCTCACCAGGTGAAATGAGGTCTACCTGAAATTCTGGTAAGATGATTTAAGGGGTGAATTCAATCGTTTCTTATGGTTTTTGACCTGATAAATTGAATAACACAGGTCCCAGAACAGTAAGTTAAATAGTTTTTGAGAAAAACAGTGTCAAATGCAAAAAAGTGGAGTGAAGAAAAACATATTTTTTCATCTTTGTTTTTCTGATTAATTTTACTTTGTACTGTTATGAATAAAAATTCATTTTATCAAACATCTATTCGCTTTCTGTGTACTTTCTTTACACCAATTTGTTCAGAATAAAATTTTCTACGTGTTTTATTCAAAAATTTTAACTGTTTCTTGGTAAAATAACAAAGTTATTCTTGCCCAAAGATGAAAAAATGTGTTTTTACTCCATTTTTTGCATTTGTCACTGGTTTTCTTAAAAACTATTTAAGTTACAGTTCTGGGACCTGTTTTATTCAATTTATCAGATCAAAAATCATGAGAAATGATTAAATTCGCCCCTTAATCATCTTACCAGAATTTCAGGTAGACCTCATTTCACCTGGTGAGCTGAAATCCGGGCGAAACTTTCGCTAGCCATAACTCGGAAACGAAGCATTTCCAGACCCATATTTATATAAACTTTTTCCATTATTTTTACATGTACAATGAGCTCCAAAAGTTCCTGCATATCTTCGTGAATCACCCTGTATAATGCACATGCTCAGTGACGTCATTCGTTGTTTACATTAGGAGCAAACTAAGAGAGGCTGGACTTTAGATTGACTTAACCCATTCATTCACGTTGGCCATGTACATGTACATAAAATTTTACCTATTCTTATGCACTAAACTGCGCACATATCGCTTTGCGTAAAATTGGCCACATACATGAACAAATTCTTTAAGAGTCCAGCAAGTGCTGCAATCTACTGGGACTTTTGAAAAGTTTTCATAATGAAAAAAATAGTGAAAAGTGATCAGACAATTAAAACAGAACATAGAATTGTTAGAACTTGCATTAATAAGAACTACAAAAAGGATGGTGTGTGGAGAATCCCCACTAATGAAACAGTGTATGAAGTAGTGGAACCAATTATCAGTCTAATGAAAAAGCGCAGAATTTCTTATTTCTTTCACATATTACGAATGCCAGAGAATAGGTTATTAAAACAACTTATAACCAGAGGAATCAGTGTGAAATCTGGTGGAAGATACATCTCAGCAATTAAAGAGGATCTTGACGAAGTTGGACTGAGGATTGAAGATGCGACAAATAAACCAAAGATAAGGGCGTTTCTGAATGCAAAATGTTTTAATGTGGACAAGGTGGCTAGAGTTGTGCAGGTAACTGACGAACAACGAAAAGCAAGATCTGAAAACATGAGGAGGTATTGGCAAAAACGCCGAGCCAATGAAGTACATGGGAAGCGAACCAGAAAGTTGACTAGAGTGATCCACTGAGGTCAAACAAGCTAAAAAAAAAAAAAAAAATAGTACTTTAAGAATATATATATATATATTTTAATTCCTAGTATGTGTCGGTTGCAATCTGTTCAATTTTGAACAATAAGCAACCCCATCACCCAATCAGATGAGGATGATGTGCATGGCGTGTAAATGAGACTGTGTAGTCTTCTACAAACTCAGGCCGACAATTCCTGAGAGAGTATGGTTAATTGAACCCCAACCATCAAAGTACACCGGTAACCACTGTCCAGTATTCAAATCCGTATAAAAGCAACTACCTTTACTAGGATTTGAACCAGGAACCTTTGTCTCCGAAAATCAGCTGTTAAACAGCTGATTTTGGCGACGACTTTACCTCTAGACCAACCCGATGGGTAAGAATATAATACCGTATTGTTCCGAATACAAGCCGCAGTTTTTTCCTAAAAATCGGTTCCATAATTTGACCTGCGGCTTGCATTCGCGCTCTAATAATAATTGTTTCTTATTAAGCATAAGTAGGGATGAATGAAGAAAGAGAGAGACAGACAGACATAGAGAGAGACGCACTCCTTATGTAGTGCGTGTAAAGTTATTTTGATCAGTTTGGTGTTGCAGTATAAAGTTTGGTAGCAGTTTTCTTATATTTAATTTTGTTTTTTGTTGTATTTTACACATCGCTATGAGTGATATTATAGGTTAAGGGTACTTTGTCTATACAAGTACCCAAAAAGTAGCGCAGGACTTGCAATAGCAATTTCAAATTATTGGTATCACAAGTCCTGCGCTACTTTTTGGGTAAAAACGCGGAAAAGACATCCACAAAAGAAGCCGGAAGAAAACACATTATAATGTAGATGAATCCTTGTGTTCGGCATTGAACAAGAAATAAACAAAAACTTCTAAATGCTAATTAAGCAGTAAGTGTATTTGGTGGTACGGTATTTTCTACTTAAAAAATAAAATACTTTCAAAAGCATAAAAGTACTGTACTTGAAATTTATTTCCTAGTTTTGATCGTAATTTTTCCAATGCGGCTTAAATTCGGGTGCGGCTTGTTTTCGGAATAATACGGTAATTTTTTTTTAAATTCTAAGATAAAAATTTGTGACTGAATGGGTTAAGCATACTTGATGACAGAAGTTATGTTGAGTGGCGGAGAACGGACGTCCCTCGTGTCGTAGATCTTGTCCAGATGCACCTTGCTGTCGATCAGCTCAAATATTTTAGAATCGGAAGGGTTCTGAAGAGGTCTGCATACGCCGTAATCAACCATCACGCCGGTTATGAAGTAGACTAGAGTGATCGCCATTAGAGCACCCGATGTCAAAAACATCACCCACACACCTCTAAAACATCAAAACATATCGCATGTCAAACACACCACTTTCTCTTACAAATATAATATATATATTTATATAGGCTGATTCAAAAAGAGCGCCGGTTTTGATATATCAAATTAGGAGATTTATTTTATTGAAAAACTGAAAATAAATACATCAACAAGTTCATCTTACCTTCCGATTTCATGTATGAAAAATGATGTCATGCATGTGTCCTCCTCTACTGCGCTGGCACGCATCAACTCTGTCCATGAAATTGGATATTACTGCACGACAAGTTTCGACTTCCATTTGCCCCGATAACCCGTCGAATTTCCTCCTTCAAGTCATTGATGTTTCGGGGTTTATTGGCAAACACCAATGACTTCAGATGACCCCAAAGATGAAAGTCACAAGGCGTCAAGTCACACAACCTTGGTGGCCATTGATGGTAGGAATTACGAGAAATGATGCAATCCTGGAACCGTTCACGGAGCAACAACATTGTTTCTTGTGCAGCGTGACAGGTGGCACCATCCTGCTGAAACCACAACTCGTCAATGTCCATTCCATCCAAATGACGCCACAAAAACTCCCTAATCATCGTACGGTATCGGTCTCCATTTACTGTCACGGCTTCTCCTTCTTGATTTTCAAAAAAGTAAGGGCCGATGACACCGCCCGACCAAAAGCCGCACCAAACTGTCACTCGCTGTGCATACATTTCCCTTTCATTAACCACGCGAGGGTTTTCTAAACCCCACATACGGCAGTTCTGTTTATTAACAAAACCGTTTAGATGGAAGTGCGCCTCATCACTGAAAATGATTTTGTTTGCGAAGGTGTCATCATCCTGCCGTTTTCTCAATACCCAGTCAACAAACTGTCGTCTCTTCTGGTGGTCTGCCACTTTCAAATGTTGCGTCAACTGAATTTTATACGGGTGATATTGGAGATCGTACCGAAGAATTCTCCGTACAGAAGAACATCGTAAACCCAATTGTTGAGAACGGCGACGTATTGATTTTGCTGGGCTAACAGCCACACTGTCACGAACCAACGCAACGTTCTGCTCAGTTCGGCCAGAACGACGACGTCCAGAACTTTTAAGGTCGACTGTTGAACCCGTCTCAAAAAACTTTTTCATGATCCTGCGAACTGTTGATTCATTCGGTGCTTCATTACGTCCTAGAGTACCGCGAAGTCGCCTGACAGTAGCCGCATAACTCTCTCCACTCTGGTAAAATGTTTTGACGATTAACACTCGTTGTGCAATAGTAAACTTCTCCATGGTTAGACACAGACTGCGAGAGTACTACACTGCGAACAAGAGAAACTACAACTGAATCGTCAATCGGAATGTTCTCCGAAATAGAAATGAGGTCTAACAATGTTGCCAACCGATAAACAAACATTTACCAGCCGTTTAAAAACCGGCGCTCTTTTTGAATCACCCGTTACATACGAGGGTCATTCGTAAAATAAGGTTCGCATGATTTTTAAAAATAGACAGCTATATTTTTTATCTTAGTGTTTTACATCAATTTAAAGCTTAAAACTTACGCTATTTTTATACATAATCGCCGTTTCTGTGCAACAACTTTTGCAGATGATGCTCCAACTTTTCTATCCTTATGTTGTAAAATTCTGGGGTAAAGTAAACTGGACGATGCCATCTACCTGAGGGACCGGAGGTTTAAGGAAATCTGTGTTTTATTAGTGTGGAAAGGGTCGCCTATTGTGTTTTATTACTGGTGAAAAGGGTCGCCTGTTGTTATGATGCGATGGACTCGTCTAGTTGCCTAAAGGCACTTTTACAGTTAACCTATTTTAAACATATGCCATGCAAATGAACATGCAAAGATAATGCACTTTATTGTACATAAATTTTATACAACATAATTATAATGTATTTTAAATTAACAAATAAAACTTAAAAAGTAAAAATATAAATAGTGCAGTAGTGCAACAAGGGAAGATTTTATTTCTTGAGTTTTTCGTTTTCACTATTTATGCAGTCACTTTAGATAATATGGAAAATTATTAGTTTTTTTTTTCACAATAACCTCCTCATTTACCAAAAACAGTCACAGATCTTTGCATGTTCATATGCATGCCATAGGTTTAAAACAGGTTAACTGTAAAAGTGCCTTTAGACAACTAGACGAGTCCATCGCATCATAACAACAGGCGACCCTTTTCACCAGTAATAAAACACAATAGGCGACCCTTTCCACACTAATAAAACACAGATTTCCTTAAACCTCCAGTCCCTCAGGTAGATGGCCTCGTCCAGTTTACTTTACCCAAATTCTGCCGGCAATCCTTTGAGGAATCGAGTAACCTCTTCCTTGACTTCATCATCGGTACTGAAGCATAGGCCACCTAAATGTTCCTTTAATTTTGGGAATAAGTGATCATCACTTGGGGCTACGTCCGGGCTGTAGGGGGGATAGGGCACAACAGTCCAGCCAATATCTGTCAGCAGTTTTTGAGTTTGATGTGAGACATGAGATCAAGCGTTGTCATGGAGAAGCCTCACACCACTAGACAATCTTCCTCTCCGGCGGTTCTGGATTGCGCGTCTCAGTTTTTTTAATGTGCCGCAATATCTGTCAGAGTTTACTGTTGTTCCATGATGAATTTCAATAGGTGAAATCCGTTTTGCATTTAAAAAACGTACCACAGCGTGAATTTCGCATCTGGCGGTAACAGCGATAGGGAGCTCCACCTTCGAAGGCTGCTAGGCCAGCACTGATCGATGCAGCGAGGCAAGAGTGGTGCGGAAAAAGAGAGGGAGAGCTGATGAGTAAGATAGTGTTGCCAGATTTCTCCCAGCACATCGCATTCTGTCTCAGCAGCTTAGGGAACCTTATTTTACGAATGACCCTCGTATATTGAAATACAAGGTACATTTGTAAAGTAAGTTCTGTTTTGAAATAAAAAAATCTAGTGTGAAACACTCACACAACTTTCTCTTACCGATGCAAATAATGACCAATATAACCAAACATTAGTAATAAAACATTAGAAATAAACAAAAAACTAACCTCAACAAACATAACCTTATTTTAATCATGAGTGAAAGAAGACGCAAAATGAAAATCAACCTCAGTCTGGCTTAAAAATACGGAAAATCACTCTTTCACGCTAAACTAGGCTCTGTAGAGAAAAATGCTTTAAATAATAGATGTAGATCTTTTAATTTCCTGCCGGCCGCGTTGGCGATGTTGGTAACGTGCTCGCCTCTCATCACGCGGTCTTGGGTTCGAATTCCACTCGGGCATGGCATTTTTTCATACGTTATAAAAAAAATTCATTTCATCCTTCACCGCCTGCATTAGCAGCAATTTGCAAAACAGTCGGACGTTAAAAAAAAAAAAAAAAAAAAAAAAAAAAAAAAAAAAATTTAATTTCCTTTAAATTTGATTATATACACTTTATAGTCATAAAATGGCCGAAATCTTGAAAAAATCGATTTTTCACAAGTTTTTGTGAAAGAACAGAAAATTTTTAATTACTGCTAAACTTAAGCGTTATAGCTACAAAAAAATGTTTGAAAAAAAATAAAAGAGAATTTTAAATTCTCTACAACTTTTGTAATATAAACTTTTGCGGTAAATGCATATTAAAGCCATAATCTTAAAAAGTTTTTTTTTATGTGAAAACAACCTCACCAAGAATTTCAACAAACATGAGACCTACCCTATTTTGTAGAGAATAAAAAAATTGAGTAAACCAGGCAATTTTTTAAAAAATCGTAAGACCAGTTGTTGAGAAAATCGCAAAAAAGTGAAAAATTATACGAATAAACTACTACTTGTGGTTGACCGATTTTGATAAAAATGTTCGTGTCGGGTGCGGTAGTGGTATGTAACTTAAGTTTCAAGTTCGTACAATGTTCCGTTCTTGAGATATTCTTTACACGCACACGCACACACACAGACCAATCACTAAAAACATGTTTTTTGGGTTGAGGGGGTCTGAAAACGTATAGATCCGGTGAAAACTCGATTTCTTAAAATGGACATGAAAACAATACTTTCCTTCCTATATATTCATATTGTTGTTGTTAAGGTCATCAGCCGAAAGGCTGGTTTGAACCTGTAGAGGTTTTACTAAGTAAAACGAGGAGTGAGGTGGTTTACCATTGCCAACACTCACTAAGTGGAAAAGTACGCTTATCAGTATGCCGGGCCCTCTGAAAAGCACATATTTTCCATTCTGCAAATGACACCTTCACTTAATTCACCACAGGGTCCAACTGTATAATGAAATTGATTACTTTCAGAGGAGATAACTGTGATTAGTGTCACCTAACACACCTCTACCTCTTCTGTTCTTAAATGATTCACTCATTCAATTGGGTGACCATGTGATAAGAAACACAACTATTTATTTTAGCCCTGCAACTAACAGATTGAGTGTAAATAATTTGACACTCCACCTGTCTGTTATGGGCAATATTCATATAGGCAAGAGAAAGTAAAAAGATGGCGAACATAGATGGATAAGGGTACTTACAGCATCAAGAAATGAGCACCGGTGCCTTTATCACAGCAATCATCGTTGTAACCACCATCCGGTCTCTTGCCACAGTAACCGCAGAACAGACCAAACGCCAAACAGCACAACACGACCAACACCGTACAACTGACTCCGAGGCACACGTAATACCTGAAATCAACAACCAATCACCAATCACCACACACACAAAAATCTACAATGAAACAATCAGACAACTTTCTCTTGTCAATGCATATAATTAACAATAAACCTAACATTAGTAATAAAACATTAGAAATAAACAACAAAACTACCCTCAAAAAACATAACCTTATTTTAATCATAAGTGAAAAAGACACAAAATGAAAATCTACCTCAGTTTGGCTTAAAAATACAGGAAAATCACTCTTTCACGCTAAACTAGGATCTGTAGAGAAAAATGCTTTAAATAAAAGTTGTATATCTTTTTAATTTCCTATACATTTGATTATATTCACTTTTGTTGTAAAATGCATACTACAGCTGAAATCTTAAAAAAATCAATTTTTCACACGTTTTCGTGAGAAAAAAACAGATAATCACTAATTACCGCTAAACTAAGCGTTGTACAAAAAAACTTTTTGAAATAAAAATTGTAGGATTTTAAATTTACTACATTTTCTATTATATAATTTTTGTGCTTTAAATTTACTACATTTTCTATTATATAATTTTTGTGCTAAAATGCATATTAAAGCTGTAATCTTAAAAATACAACGTTTTTTACGTGAAATTAGCCTCACCAAGAACTTAAACAGACATAACGCCTACCCTATCTTGCAGAACATAAAAAATTAGCAAATCAGGCGATTTTTAAAAAAATCGTAGAACCAGTTTTTGAGAAAATCGTAAAAAAGTGAAAAATTATACAAATAAACTACTACTTCCAATTGACCGATTTTGATGAAAATGTTCGTGTAAGGTCTGGTAGTGGTATATAACTTAAGTTTCAAGTTTCAAGTTCGTACGATGTTCCGTTCTTGAGATATTCTGTTCACACACACACACAGACCAATAGGTAAAAAGCAGTTGTATGTGTGTGGGTTGAGGGGGTCTGTTTAGGTGTATATTCAGGTGAAGAGTGTATTTGTTGTGATCGACATGAAAACAATACTTTCCTTCCTTTATATTCATATAGGCAAGAGAAAGTAAAAACTGTCACACTAACCATATATTAAAGCTGGCTGCAAGTGACTTCGGCCATCTTATATTTCCATAAATCAGTTCTTTTACTAATACGTAAGACCATAATTTAATTTTTGTATTTTGCACTACCTTCCACTAAGTAAGTTTTCCTCCATGTTACACCCAACCCTCAAATAGAATACTAGATTTGAGATATATTTAGTCGGTGATAACCTATCATTAGTAACTAACCCACTAGATACGTACGATATTTTACTTAAGATTTAATCAGTAGAAAAATGGCACAACAAACATCTATCTAGCGACACCTGCAGAAGGTATACTGTTCGCCAATTACGGCGGCATGTAGGGAGGGTAGCGGGACAGAAAGAGAATGTGTTGCGTCCGCCGTTCCCTTCCACTCATATCAATCAGTGGAGGGTGTTCAAGCACAATAGTGACAATACGCGGTACGGTAGGGCACTCTGCCGGCCAGTTTCGTTCACTACACTCTAACAAGCTCATTTTTCATCAAAACATTCTGATAATATTAGCCTACTTTTGCTTCCTAATGGATCTTATTTTATTACACTATAAATGTTATTATACTCCGATATTTATATAAGATACACTCATACAAAGTTAGACGTTTAAATCTCCATCGCATTTTTTGCGTATCACGTAGGCTAATATAACTTCTTTTCCAGGATTACATAATATGCGTTTTATTATTTTGTTATAAAATATAAAATTTTATCTGTTATTTGATGTATGTAGGGCAGAAAGATAAATAATAAACGAGCTTGAAAAAATCACTTTTTGAAGGGAAGTCAAAGATAGATCATCGTGTCTGGTGTCTCCTTCCTGTTAGCATTCCAAGAAGCTGAATCAATTTTTATAGTTGTGAATTTTATACCAAACATACGTCTTTTAGAAATTTTCGTCTTTAGAAAGTTGTAGAAATCAACTACACACGCACAATATCGGTTGTATGAAATTTTAACAAAAAGAACCGTATAGTAAATATAACAGAATGAGGTTATGACGTACCTCTCTTTCGGGCCTGTCAAAACTTATGGTAGGTATATCATTTAGAAAAAAACTTATTGCCTATTACACTAAAATGAATCGCAGAACTTTTCCCCGTATTTTGTGCACGCGCAACTAATTGCGACGGTGTGCGGCTTTCGACAGCGACACAAATGTCAAAACGATTACCGCATGAACAGAACACAATGAGTAGTGAGTACTACTTTAGAGGCAGCCTGTATCTTTAGTTGACGCTGTGGTGGGGGAACTACTTACTGCGCATGTGCGGCCCGCATGCTACCGTAGTTGGTTATATTTATACTTTACTGTTTGAGTCAATTGTAGGAGACATAAATGGATAAAATCCTACCTGTAGTAGCCATACTCCTTGAGGTAAGCCTCACCGATGTTGACGGGGTCAGACGTGTATTTATTGAGCAGCGACTGGACTTCATCCAACACTTTCGTTATTTTCTCCGCACCATTCTGAATCGCGACGCCTATAACAAAACAATAATATGCCTTATTTAACAATTACCAAACAATTACAGAGTACGAGGGTAAGTCAATTTATTATTATCCGCAATTTACTCATATTTTTGTTTATGTTGGCAGCACTGTCGTTTTGGCGTTGATGACGCATGCTTTGTTTATTTGTGGTTATATGTATGCAAGTTTCAAGCAGCTAGGTTAGTTTCGTTATCGCTGTCGTGCTGTTAATCATGGCTGCTCCGCTTTCTATTTGCACCAAAGAAGAGCAACAACGTTCAGTGATTCGTTTTTTGTGGTCGGAAGGTGTATCAGGGGCCGAAATTCCAAGAAGACTTTCGGTACAGTGCGGGAACAGTGTTTTGCCACAACAAAGTGTCTACGAATGGATTGAAAAATTCAAAAATGGTCGCTTAAGTATTACACACAATGAAGGAGCCGGACGACCGTTTACTGCCGTAAATGAAGAAAACATTGAGCGTTCACGTGAAATGATTCTCTTAGACAGACGAGTAACTATTGACAAAGTGGCACATTGTCTGCAAATTAGCCACAGTTCTGCCTACGAAATTATTTACAACACACTTGGGTTTCATAAAGTTTGTGCAAGATGGGTCCCAAAACAACTGACACTGTTGCATAAACAAACGCGCTTGGTCATCTGCAAAATATATTTGGATCGCTATCAAAATATATTTGGATCGCTATGGTAACGAACGGGACAACTTCTTAGACAGGATCATTACTGGTGAAGAAACATGGATCCATTACTACGAGCCGGAGAGCAAACGGCAGAGTATGGAGTGGAAACATCCAAATTCACCGTGCAAGAAAAAATTCAAGACCCAACCGTCCACAGGAGAACTGATGCTTACGGTTTTTTGGGACTCACAAGGTCCAGTACTGGAACATTATCAAGAAAAGGGCACAACAATAAAAAGTGAACATTACAGTGAGATGCTTACTGCCAAGCTAAAGCCTGCAATTCGAAGCAAACGTTGAGGACTGCTGTCAAAAGGTGTTGTGTTGTTGCATGACAACGCCCGTCCACATACTGCTGCCCACACTGCTGAAAAGCTCCAGAAACTCAATTTTAAAGTACTGGCTCATCCTCCATATAGTCCCGATCTTGCTCCTTCTGATTATCACTTGTTTGGGCCACTCAAAGAGGCATTAAGGGGGGCCGTCGATTTACTTCGGACGAACCATTGAAAGAAGCAATGCATTCCTGGTTCGCATCTCAATCAAAAACCTTCTTTAATAAGGGCATCAGGAAACTTGAACAATGATGGACCAATTGAGTTGAAAAGCAAGGGGACTATGTGGACTAGAATTTTAGGACTAAACTTTAGTGTATTAATTATTTAATAGACCCACCGGGTTGGTCTAGATGTAATGTCATCGCCACAAACAGCTGATTGTTGGAGACGAAGGTTCCTGGTTCAAATCCTAGTAAAGGTAGTTACTTTTATATGGATTTTAATACTAGATAGTGGTTACCTGTGTACTTCGATGGTTGGGGTTCAATTAACCATACTCTGTGAGTGTTTAGAAGACTACACAGTCTCATTTACACGTCATACACATCATCCTCATCTCATTGGGTGATGGGGTTGCTTATTGTTCTCAATTGAACAGATTGCAACGTACACATATTAGGAATTTAAAAAAAAAATTATTTATTACCTAGATCCTGAAATGGACCTTAGCGATAAGTGTCGCAATACTTTTCTTTCCTACATATTCATAAAGGACAAGAGGAAATAAAAAAGAGAAAACTGTCCGTGGATGTAATTCGAAAATTTTCAATAGCGTTCAGAGTGTTAAAATTGGTGTGAATGGATTTGCGTACATGACACAAACTACTGCTTGACAATGATCGAAATAGGATTCCCTTCCTTCCCCACTTCTTCAATCCCCTTTCACACTACGTGCCGGATCGAATACATTGGTACACACAACACAAATTACTAATTAATATGAATATCACTCGTACTAGATTCTTGTTATCCATAACATTTTCTACAGATTATGTGACCACCACCACCACCACCAGAAGAAACTCATTAGTGTTTCCATTATTTTTGTTTACTATTGGGTAGTGTAGGCATAATATATATAACGCAGCAAGTTCTTGATTTATAATGTTCACTGTTAATGTAAATAATTGATACGATTTAATTATTGAATGGAGTGAGCATTATTCGTTATTTACTTGAAAGCGGCTAATATAAACTATGCTTTTACTTCAGATGTAGAGTGTTAGCGACCGTGCAATATTGGTTTTGTAGTCGGTGCAGTTTTATTATGTTTTTGGTTTGATCGGTTGTTCAATATTCAGATAAATTCTTCTTGATTAAACAAATACAGTGAAAGTGTATAGGTATTTGTGATTTAAACAGGTACAGGTTAAATAAGTGCAAATAATAATAAATAATAAAGTAATAGTAAGTATGAATATAAATACAGTTGTAGTAATGAGCTGTACTAATACACTGACTATACGAGCTAATGTTTTTGGGACGGTGCATAATGGTAGGCAGGGAATCCTATTTTGATCGTTGTCAGACAGTACTACTACATACTACCATGCACCTTAATAATAATAATAATAATAATAATAATAATAATAATAATAATAATAATAATTCAGACCAAAGTGGTCTGAAAACCGCAAAAAAGCTTTCTCGGAAACAATGAAGGCCTACTGGACCAATAAGAAAAACAAATGACGAAACTGAGTCATGATGCTTAACGTCTTCTATCCAAGGAGAATTCGCCAATAATAATAATAATAATAATAATAATAACAGACCAGCTTTTTTTATATTCTGCGATATAAGTGGAATGTTCCGATTGACAGACTGCTGTATGCTGATCTGCACCTTCTCAAATTCATCACGCCCTTTTATCACTTCGTTCTCTATGTTGTTCTCCATCAGCGAAGAAATGTTCTGCAAGCTGGCTGTCACATCTGGCAACTGTAACAACAACAACAATCACACACATGAATAAATTATCACCTGGTTCCACTAACACTATCGCAACCTCTTATCAAATATACTATACATTATCACAATTTAACTATCTATATATAGTTCGATGTTGGTAACGTGCTCGCCTCTCATCACGCGGTCTTGGGTTCGAATCCCACTCGGCCATGGCATTTTTTCATACGTTATAAAAAATTCATTTCATCCTTCACCGTCTGCATTAGCAGCAATCTGCAAAACAGTCAAACGTTAAACAAAAAAAAAAATATATATATATATATATAGTTCAGCCGCTCTAAGTTTGCTCCTACAGTCAACAAACCAAAACCAGCTATTACAGGGTGCACGCTACAATCCACCACTTTATGGATGTCGTAATCCTATTAAGTTAACTATTTTTTAAATTATAAGTACTTAAAGTACTAAAAACATCAATCGTGATATGATGTAGGCCTAACAATTTAATTTAGAAAAATACTTTTAAAAGTATTTTGTATTTTTTTTTTTTTTTTTTTTTTTGCTATTGCATCCTGGAGACTCCAAAGGGAGTATAGGACATGTCAAGGTGAAATTGATGAACTGAAAGTTGATCACCAATGTGATAAATTTATTACTTACCACCAAAATTTGTTTTTGCTACTGCTTACTTCAGTAGGCTTGTCATGAACCCTATTGAATTAAATATCACACACAATAAATAATAAAAATAAATCAAACACAATGATAAATTCATCACTTACCAATAATTTCCCCCTACCACTGCTTAACTCAGCAGGCTTGTCAAGAACCCCTTTGTATCAAATTGTACACAATATTTGTTTAATTAAAGTTAAATACCAAAACTATTTAGAAAGGAATTCGTGCACACAATAAAATGTTTCATCAATCAAATATTGTTTTAGCTTTTTTTTAAAATGACTTAAATTGTCACAACTTTTTAAACCTTGAGGCAATTTATTGATGTATTTTCTACCTGCATAAGTTGGTTTTTGTTCAAACAATTTAGTGTTGTGATTAGCAACATAATAATCGATTCTGTTTCTTGTGTAGTGGTTGTGAACATCTAAATTCTGTAAAAAGGTATTTTTCTTTACGTACATTATCACTTCAAAAATGTACAAACAAGGAACCGTGAGCAATTGCAGCTCTTATTTAAATACTTTTGAAAGTATTTTGTTGTTACTTTTTAATCAGCGTGTACACATTTTGATATAATGCGGATGCTCAGTGACGTCATTATTTGTTTACATTAGGAGCAACCTAAGAGAGGCTGGACTGTAACTATCACCTATAACTATAGTCCAGCCTCTCTTAGTTTGCTCCTAATGTAAACAAATAATGACGTCACTGAGCATCCGCATTATATCAAAATGTGTACACGCTGATTAAAAAATAACAACAAAATACTTTCAAAAGTATTTAAATAGAAAATACTTTTAAAAGTATTCTTCTAAATGAAATTGTTAGGCCTACATCATATCATGACTGATGTTTTTAGTACTTTAAGTACTTATAATTTAAAAAATAGTTAACTTAATAGGATTACGACATCCGTGAAGTCGCAGACTCTAGCATGCACCCTGTAGTAGCTGGCTTTTGTTTGTTGACACTAGGAGCAAACTAACAATGGCTGAACAATGGTGGTTCAACCAGAAGCCTAAAAAAGTGATGGCCAACATATGAAAAGTTATTACCTGTTTTGAAAGAAAGGCTAAATTTTATCTGGAAATTTTGTACGTTAAGAACAATTTTAAAGGAAATAGGGTTTAAGTGGAGAAAGTGTCAAGTGACAACAAAGTATATTAATTATTGAAAAGCAACATGTCCACCACAAAACCAACAGTACAATTGCACAGTGGCAGTGAAATGCACAATGTTCCCTTTCTCACAGCCCATCCATATACAAAAAAAGCATTCTTGTGACTCACAACCTGTAATGTGTGAATACTGTGACAATATCAAAGAGGCCATGGTTCACGACAAGTTTCTAGTAAAATGGTAAAATGTTCATGAAATGGTAAAGAGTAGATAATAGAGTGGAAAAGTAACAATAGGACAATAGTAACAATAAAAGTTTACCTAGTTATAAAAGGTTATTGTTGTACAACTATTTATGAAAAGGTCGCGGCCTCTAACAACTTTTATTCTATTTACAATAACATCTATTGTTGACTTGTTTACAATAGATTTTTTTAGCACTCATTTATAAAGGGTTATTTTTTGTACTTTATTATTTGCATGGAATTTCTCTGTTTTGCTAGAATTATCTTTTTGAATGACTATGTAAAGTGACCCCCCGAGCGCGGTCAGTGAGTTAGTATTCGTTTGATCTTAGACGAGTGGCTATCGGGACGTTCCGAGCATTGTGTTGGTCAACGATTGTTATACTGTCTTTGTTTGTGTGTGTAATGTGAAAAGTTATTGTGTATCCGTAATAAATTCAGTTTTTGTGTATTCAGTTTTATTTTGTATGTATAGTCTATAATAAAACTGATTGTAAGTAGTGCTAAGTAAATTATTACGTTATTTATTGTTTATTATTTATTTTAAGTAAATTATTAAGTTATTTATTGTATTACTTTATGATAATTAATTAGTTTGTTGTTTATTTTGTAAATTGTTTAGTGTAATAAATATTTGTAATTGAAGATGTCTACTGAAAAACCAGACAAGTGCCAAAATCATAATTTCGAGAAAAACAGAAAAAACTGTTTATAAGTGTCAGTGATTTTCAGTAATTTTTCAATTGACGCACTCTGATATGTGTTATTGTTATTTTTATAGTAATGTTTTGAGAAGTAGTTAAGTGCCAAGGAGTATTTCACCAATAAACCAGTTAAGTACCAGTTGTGAAAAACATATGATGGTAAAAGTTAAATAAATACACAGTGATTATCCTGTACTATTATTTATTTATTTAATTATTATAATTAATTTGTGTGATAGAATACAGTTCACTCTTAATCCGGAAAAAAATAATGTTAAAACATAAAAAAAACCAGTAAAATATTAAAATAAATTCTAATACATGTTTTTAAAATATGTTCTTGTACAAATTTTATTAATATTTGGGAAAATAAACAAAGTAGATAGTATTGATTAATAAAAATATTCACAAAACAAATTTTTTACTTAGTAATTTCCATGTAAAATGGTTGAATGCTTTACAAAATGGTTGGCACTTAACTGGACATGGCTGTGCTGCAATCTTTATGAAGCTTCTGTAAACACAATATTAACATTTGGCACATAAAAAGTATTAGCCTTTAAACATAGCTTGTTTTTTTATTGAAAAAGTAATTTTTGAAATTTTTGGCACTTGCCTGGTTTTTCAGTGGACGTCTTCAATTGTAAACGTTAGTGTATTAATTATTTAATAACCTAGATCCCGAAACGGACCTTAGCAGTAAGTGTCACAATACTATCACTATAATAACTATCTACAACTAAAACTATCTATATAAACTCTAATCAAATATAGTACTATTCACCTAATTACGATTCCCAAGTGTTGTTCACAAAACAGTCGTTTTCTTTAACCCAACGACCGGTGGCCTATTTTATCATAACCGGCAGCAGAAAATTTGCCAAATGTGCCGGTGTTATTAAATTATTTATTTTATAATCTTGGTAACACATATCATACATCAAAATGCTCAGAAAATCTCAAATATTTATTTACTATTACTAAAAATTAAATATTTAGGGTCCCCCCCCTTTTTACTTCCCCTACATTCACTAACATATTTATATGAATACGGTTATAATTAACCTCTCTTACCCCCTAAAATTGAAACGAATAATAATTTTTTACTAGAATTCTATTATAGCCACTTTGTAGAGTTTTTTTGTTCTGAGAAAATGATATAAATATTGTATTGATGCACTGAAAACTTTTTTTTCTTTAGTCATAATACAAAAATACTATATAACTATATTTTCATGACGCATAAATGATATACAATTCAAAAGCAAATAAAAGAAACACTATAAAAAAATCTGATATTAGGGCTTTCACCGGTAACCCTTTCATCAAGCACACTATTTACTAAATCGCCTATTTCATTATTTACATTGAAATTCATAATGAAATAATAATACATAAAACACACACACTCAAGAGTTGAATTACTACGAAATCAGTTTAGTTCCATAAACATCAACATAACAACCAATTACGCAATAACTAATAATAATAAAATCATAATTGATAATTATCGTACACAAATCTAAATGAATATATGATATAATAAACAAATGAACACGAGAAAATGCGAACATCCATTGCAAAGCAGATGATAACAAGTAACAACAACTGACTTCCATGAGAATTATACACAAATTTCATTGAATAATACATCGACAACAATCACTTTTAAAAAAAACAAAAATATTTTTATTTTATAAAGCTGATTTTTCTCATTAAAAATAATTATGTATTACTTGCCGTGGTTATGCAATACAGTTTTTACGTCATGATTTCAAAACTAATGCATTGTTGATCGATACGATTAATCGATGTTGCCGGTACAGAAACGATCCACGCGTCGAAAAATCGATACCTGCCGATTGTAGGGTTAAGATATGACGGACAGATGGCTTTTAAAAAAATCTGGTGTGAAACACACACGCAAGTTTCTCTTGCCAGTGCAAATAATTAACAATAAACCTAACATTAGTAATAAACAACACAACTAACCTCAATAAACATAACCTTATTTTAATCATGAGTGAAAGACGCAAAATGAAAATCGAACTCGAGTTTGGCTTAAAAATACGGAAAAACACTCTTTCACGCTAAACTAGGCTCTGTAGAGAAAAATTCTCTAAATAAAAGTTGTAGATCTCTTAATTTTCTATAAATTTTATTATATACAATTTTGTCATAAAATGCATTCTAACGCCGAAATTTAAAAAAAAATCAGAAAATTGCTAATTACTGCTAAACTAAGAGTTATACAAAAAAAATGTTTGAAATAAAAGTTGTAGAATTTTAAATTCTCTACAATTTTTATTATATACATTTTTGCTCTAAATTGCATATTGAAGCCGTATTCTTAAAAAAACTGTTTTTACGTAAAAACAGCCTCACCCAGAATTTCAGCAAACATGACGCCTACCCTATCTTGTAGAGAATAAAAAATTGAGTAAACCAGGCGATTTTTAAAAAAATCGTAGGACCAGTTTTTGAGAAAATCGCAAAAAAGTGAAAAATTACACGAATAAACTACTACTTCCGGTTGACCGATATTGATGAAAATGTTCGTGTCGGGTCCGGTAGTGGTATGTAAGTTAAGTTTCAAGTTCGTACGATGTTCCGTTCTTGAGATATTTTGTATACACACACACACAGACCAATAGGTCTGTCAGCAGTTGTGTGTGTGGGTGTGACTGTGTCTGTTTACGTGTATATGGTGGGTGAAGAGTGGGTGGGACATGAAAACAATACTTTCCTTCCTATAGCCTATACTGTATTCATATAGGCAAGAGGTCATATAAGCCCATAACAGACAGGTGGAGTGTCAAATTATTTACATTCAATCTGTAATACACACAGTACAGTAATACACAATGGGTCAACAATGAGTACGGTAGTGCCAACTGTTATTTAGGGGGAAAAAATATTCCCTATGCAGAAAATATTAACCCTTAAACTTCGAAGTGCGTCCTTTTTGAAACACCCGTCAGTTGTTTTTATGTCATTTCCCCATGCTCTACAGCTACAGCTACAGCCCAATATTTTTTCTATTATCTTTTTAAATTCATATTGAAGTGTTTGCCCAGTGGTGCAACTCTTAAGTGGTCATAAATTCAATGTCTTGCTTTTCGAAAATTTTACAAAACATTTGTGCCAACTAGTAACTCTGCAGCCTTGTGTAGGCTTCTTAATTTCCTAATATGTGTACGTTGCAATCTGTTTAATTGAGAACAATAAGCAACCCCATCACCCAATCAGATGAGGATGATGTGTATGACATGTAAATAAGACTGTGTAGTCTTGTACTGACCCAGGTCGACCACTTCTGAGATAGTATGGTTAATTGAACCCCAACCATCAAAGTACACTGTTAACTACTGTCTAATATTCAAATCCATATAAAAGTCACTTAACTATACTATAATTTGAACCTGGAACCTTCGTTTCCGAAAATCAGCAGTTAAACAGCTGATTCATGGTGACGACTTTATCTCTAGACCAGTGTTTCCCAACCGGTGGTCCGCGGACCAAAGGTGGTCCGTGAGAGCCTTCGGGGTGGTCCGTTAGAGTCCGGTGACTACTTATAAAAAAGTAATATTTTCCTGTAATTAAATTAAAGTTACGATTTTCATAGAACAAGATTAAGTAAAGGTAGAAGAGTTGTGGTGTAAGAAAGCCCTGCCTGCGCTTCCCCAACATTCGGCAAGTAGCTTTGTGGTATCTTATAATTTTTTTCAACCACTTATTTGTGTGATCAGGGGTTCTCTAGTTTATTGTTAATTAAAAACAAACAGCGAAATTGGCTAAGTGTAAGCAGTGATCTGAGAGTAGCTCTTAGCAAGAGCCTAAAACCTAGAATTCCTCAGCTAATCAGAAAAATTCGTGCAAAAAAGTCGCATTGAATTTTCATTTCATTTTTTAATTTTCATTGTTCTTTTCGACTAAGTAAATTCTGTATTCCTTATTTTATAAAAAAAAATTACAATTAAAATATTTTTACTTTTTGTGATGAACAATGTACCCTACTTTCTGAAAATAAAAATTATATGTTTGTAATAATAGTTTCTTAATTAATAATGATAGATTGTTTCTGAAAATGTGTTTTATATAATCACCTTTTAATTTGGTGATGAACTGATAAGATATATGCAATGTTGTGTAATGGGTGGTCCTCCGTGGTAGTTGACTCTGAGGGTGAGTGGTCCGCAGACGACTGCGGCGGGTTGGCAACCACTGCTCTATACCAACTCGGTGTGTGTACGCTTTAGCGTTTCATTTTTAAACAGCTTACTTTTTTACAGTGACAAGTTTTTAATGCCATGACCAACCCACACGTGGAGGACCTGGTGTGAATGTTCTGCCTCAGTCACCATACTTCACCGAAGTAACCTGATTTAACATGCCAAGAACTCGCCTTTCACCCTCTTCCAATCTTCTGCATTTCAACCACCAACATGCAGCCATGCATTGCCCAGAACACTCTTCAAACCACTATTTGGTGGCAACATATGACCAACTGCACATCCAGAAATTGGCGGTTCTGTCAAATTGACCTTTCTTAGTTTATTTTAAGTTGCATCAGCATGTTGGTTACTAGAGTCTGTCTACGCCACTCCCATTGTACTTTGACGACGTAGGCAACCACCAATACAAGTGAGCATGCGCATTAATTAAAAATGCGCACAGCATGCATCATCAACAAACAACAATTCCCCATACAACACTTATTATTCACTCTAAGCTTAATATAATAAAAACACGTGTTCAATTCATTTGTTAGAAAATGTTTTATAAATCCAACATTAGTTTACCATTGATAACTAAAACTTTTACTATTTTGTTACTCTTACATTGTTATTTTCCTTTACATTATTTACTATTATTACATTATTATTTATGATTAGTAGGTTCTTATTATACTGTATAACAGGAGAGTAAACAATTCCAGTGATTCGTTGTTTATCATTTCAGATTGTTTATTTCTTATCATTAACACAATTAATGTCTGTGACTAGTTTAATACAACTGTTTACACTTGCCCGTGTTTCACTCATTTTTAGTTTCATCAGTTATCTTTTGGAATTGTATCGGTTCATTTTGATTTTTTTCGTAAACTTAAGTTGAAAAGTTTTGTAAGCTGTGTTTTGTTAACATGCGTGATAGTGAATGTATTGAGTTTTTGAAACATAAAAGCGGTAAACATTAAAAAGTAAAAAAAAAATTGTTTTGTTAAATGTAATGGTTAACATAATTAATGAAGGAGTCTCTTTATGAAACTACAATAATTACAAGTAATCAGAACGGTATAATTGAAAATGCTTAAAGGATTATGTTCATTTTAGCTGGATGTAGATATTTTTATGATGGAATGTAGTGCAAGTTAATTGTCAGGTGGAGAGGTAGATACGCGCGCGCCAAGTAGAGTAAAACTTTCGTTTACAACCTATAGGCAGGCGCTTGCCTCACGCGGAGTACTCTTACAGTAGATCGACTATAGCAACTACATCAATGTGAGGAACGGTGGGTTTGACTCATAATAATTTTCCAGACCCAAGCCGGGAATCATATCCGGGATCTCCACTTTGCTGCGTAGCCGATTAACTGCTGACCGACGGAGACAGCCAAAATTGACCTACTTCATTAGTCTAGTTCATTACTGTAACAATAGGTTGTAGTTTATAAATTATGGATATTTACAGATGTTCATAATCATTTCCATAAAACTCTACAACCATAATTTTTAAGTCTTTTCTGTATTAAACAAAATGAAAAAATTTGGCGTGAAACACTCACACAACTTTCTCTTGCCAGTGCAAATAATTAACAATAAACCTAACATTAGTAATAAAACATTAGAAATAAACAACACAACTAACCTCAAAAAACATAACCTTACTTTAATCATGAGTGAATGACGCATAATGAAAATCAACCTCAGTTTGGCTTAAAAATACGGAAAATCACTCTTTCACGCTAAACTAGGCTCTGTAGTGAAAAATGCTTTAAATAAAAGTTGTAGATCTTTTTATTTTCTATAAAATTTATTAGGCTATATACACTTTTGTCGAAAAATGCATTCTACGGTCTAAATCATAAAAAAATCAATTTTTCACACGTTTTCGTGAGAAAAAAAAATCAGAAAATCGCTAATTACCGCTAAACTAAGCGTTATACAAAAAAAATGTTTGAAATAAAAGTTGTAGAATTTTAAATTCTCTACATTTTTTATTATATAAATGTTTGCGCTATAATACATATTAAAGCCGTAATCTTAAAAAAACACTTTTTTTTAAGTAAAAACACCCTCACCAAGAATTTCAGCAAACATGGCGCCTACCCTATCTTGTAGAGAATAAAAAGTTTAGTAAATGAGGCGATTTTTAAAAAAATCGTAGGACCAATTTTTGAGAAAATTGCGAAAAAGTGAAAAATTATACGAATAATTTACTACATCCGGTTGACCGATTTTGATGAAAATGTTCGTGTCGGGTCCGGTAGTGGTATGTAACTTAAGTTTCAAGTTCGTACGATGTTCCGTTCTTGAGATATTTTGTATACACACACACTGACACACACAGACCAATCGCTAAAAACATGTTTGTGTGGGTTGAGGGGGTCTGTTTACATGTAGATCTGGTGAAGAGTGTATTTGTTAAAATGGACATGAAAACAATACTTTCCTTCCTATATATTCATATAGGCAAGAGAAAGTAAAAATTTGGTGTGAATAAACCCAAGAATGAAGAATCTAGTGTAAGAAAATAAAAATTCAACAGATTTCAAAATTTGATTTAATTGTGAAAAGAAGTGCCGGTATAGCCGTGAGAAAGTGAGAAATGAATTCCCCTTCCACTCCAGATCACGTGTAATAGTAGGCTACCAGCCGAACCGCATAACAACGGCACCACCTTCAACGCCTCTACTACTCTACTACTCTGCCTCCTTGATATTATTACACCTACTAAACCAATCATACACCACCACACCCCTCTTTTACTTCCCGCTCAAGAAACATTATCACACTATTAATAATTTCACGACTTTGACTATGCAAAACTTGACCTTTTTTGTCGACTTTATTTCCCCCCCCCCCCCCAATTTTCACTCATTTTGTATAAACTCAGAACTGAACCGAATCAACAAAAAAGTAAACAGCTTTAAATAATATAATGTGACACTACTTTAAAAAATTAAAATCCAATAAATAGCAATAATTATAGTAAACGATGAAAATAAATACATGAGATAGAACAACAAAGATAGATTATAACATTTGTGTAGAATAACACTTCACTTCACTTGAATACACTAATGTTATAAGTGAACTAGAGAGAGAATTGTCAAGTAGGACTACTCATGCACAGCCCTCTCCCTCTCCTTATGAAATGGACTACTCCCACCACCTTAGACTGGCCCAAAATACTGTGATGTCACGTTTTCCTTTTACAGAATATTTTCACTATAAAGTCAGTGGTAGGAGTGATACAGTGACTTTGCCACCGCTTCACCTTATTCTATTCTACTGATTCTTATAGTTAATATTTCTACTGTTGACTATCTTAACTGGTTAATGATGACAGCAGATGGTAGAATACTACAGGTCATTTGTTCTAGCTAGAAGCTCTCTCACCAATGCTCTGTGCAACTGAGCTGTTCTGTTTAGTGGTGGGGGGACGTGATCAGTCTCTCCATAGCGCTAGCAGCGTTAACAGCCTAACTGTACTATAAATCCTAAAAACATTGACTGTATGTTTGTAATTTTATATTTTTGTTGTTCTATTCCCTTCGCAAGTCTTCAACTCTTGCATTTGGTAGTAGTAAGCCTACTGTTTTATTTACCTATTGTTTTTTACAGAAAAGGCAGGTAATACGCGGTCAGGCTAGGGAGTATACAGTCAGTGTATACAAGTTTATGAAAAAAAGAAGCTGAACAAAATGGACCAATTTTACTGACCGATGTGCATGTAGCCAGAGCTATGGGGATTTCGCATAGTAGCCTACAGTTCAAAGAATTTTGAAAGAAAAAAGAAAAAACCCTGATATGCTAATCAGAACACCTGAGAAGGAAAGTGAAGAGTGAAGTGGACGATTTTGATAAGTGTGTTGTGAGAAGAACAATATTTATGATTTTCATAAAACAAACGCTGAATGGCCAACTTTGAATTCGTTACTCCCCGTTTTGCGGTAGAAAATTAATTTCAAAGGAAGTAAATGGTCGCTGTGGAAAATTATTAAAGATATGGCATTCAGATGGAGAAAGGCGAAAGACAACAGAAAATATAAATAAAGTTTTTAGTCTAGCGTAGTAGTTGTAACAGAGTAGTTTAGTTAGTTAGAAAGAGAGGGAATGATGATTAAGTGAGGAGACAACACTTGTCCCTGTTGAAACTATCCCTACTCTATCTACTCGCCCTCCCCTTGCAAGCTTCTTTTCTTCCAAAAACAAATCTACTATACTCTACCTGCTTACTATACCGATGTAAACTGTGCCTTATAAATCATTCAAGTTACATACAAAAGTAATACCACCTCTCTGTCACAGACCCAATGGTGGAACTGGCTTCTACACCGGGCTACCAGTCAACACTGCTCTTCATCTATCATGCTTCTCATCAAGTACATTCATTAGCCGTAATTACAAAACAGTCAGATGTAACACCAAAATAAAAAATCTGGTGTGAAACACACACACAACTTTCTCTTGCCAATGCAAATAATTAATAATAAACCTAACATTATTAATAAAATATTAGAAATAAACAAAACACTAACCTCAAAAACATAACCTTATTTTAACCAAGAGTGAAAGACGCAAAATGAAAATCGTACTCAGTTTGGCTTAGAAATACGGAAAATCACTCTTTCTCTCTAAACTAGGCTCTGTAGAGAAAAATGCTCTAAATAAAAGTTGTAGATCTTTTAATTTCCTATAAATTTAATTATATACACTTTTGTCGTAAAATGCATACTAAGGCAGAAATGTTAAAAAAATCGATTTTTCTCACGTTTCCGTGAGAAAAAAACAGAAAATCGCTAATTACCGCTAAACTAAGGGTTATACAAAAAAATGCTAGAAATAAAAGTTGTAGGTTTTCAAATTCTCTACAACTTTTATTACATAATGTTTTGCACTTAAATGCATATTAAAGCCGCAATCTTAAAAATAAAATGTTTTTACGTAAAACCAGCCTCACGTAGAATTTCAGCAAACGTGACGCCTACCCTATCTTGTAGAGAATAAAAAATTGAGTAAACCAGGCGATTTGAAAAAATTGTAGGACCAGTTTTTGAGAAAATCGCAAAAAAGTGAAAAATTACACAAATAAACTACTACTTCCAGTTGACCGATTTTGATGAAAATGTTCGTGTCAGGTCCGGTCGTGGTATGTAACTTAAGTTTCAAGTTTGTACGATGTCCCGTTCTTGAGATATTTTGTACACACACACACACAGACCAATCGCTAAAAACATGTTTGTGTGGGTTGAGGGGGTCTGTTTACGTGTGTATATGGTGGGTGAATAGTGTATTTGTTGTGATGGACATGAAAACAATACTTTCCTTCCTATATATTCATATAGGCAAGAGAAAGTAAAAATATCACAGACCACCACATAGCAGCAATCTAAACGGTGAATACCATAATCTATCAATTACATCCAATACTCCTTCCTACACCACACCATGTGACCAATGTGACCAATGAGAAATGACAAAATAAAACTGTTACTAACCTTCGGTAAATATTTGTCAAGCAACTTTTGTTTGCATGTAAAAAAAAACAAAATACTCAAATCAATTTCACTTGAAACACATCATAAACACTTCATTACAGTACAAATGCCAACGTGTAAGATTGCATTTCTGCTAGAGAGAGATAGTCGTGGCCGGATGAGGTGAGTTGTTGTTTAGGTCATCAGCCTGTAGGCTGGTTTGAACCTCTAGAGGTTTTACTAAGTAAAACGAGGAGTGAGGTGGTTTACCATTACCACAACTCACTCAGTGGAAAAGTACGCTTATCACCATGCCGGGCCCTCTGAAAAGCACATGCTTTCCACTCTGTAAATGAAAACTTCACTTCATTCACCACACAATCCAACTGTATAATGAAATTCATTACTTTCAGAGAAGATAACTCTGACTAGTGTCACAGTACACCTCTACCTCTTCTGATCCTAAACGATTCAGTCATTAAATTGGCTGACCATGTGATAAGAAACAGAACTGTTTATTTTAGCCCTGCAACAGATTGAGTGCAAATAATTTGACACTCCACCTGTCTGTTATGGGCAGATTTGTGGTTATATGTATGCAAGTTTCAAGCTTCTAGGTTAGTTTCGTTGTCGCTGTCGTGCTGTTAATCATGGCTGCTCCGGTTTCTATTTGCACCAAAGAAGAGCAACGTTCAGTGATCCGTTTTTTGTGGTCAAAAGGTGTATCAGGGGTCGAAATTCATAGAATACTTTCGGTACAGTACGAGAACAGTGTTTTGCCACAACGGAGTGTCTACGAATGGATTGAAAAATTCAAAAATGGTCGCTTAAGTATTACACACGATGAAGGAGCCGAACAACAATTTACCGCAGTAAATGAAGAAAACATTGAGCGTTCACGTGAAATGATTCTCTTAGACAGATGAGTAACTATTGACAAAGTGGCACATCGTCTGAAAATTAGCCACGGTTCTGCCTACGAAATTATTTACAACACACTTGGGTTTCATAAAATTGTGCAAGATGTGTCACAAAACAACTGACACTGTTGCATAAACAAACGGGACAACTTCTTAGACAGGATCATTACTGATGACGAAACAAGGATCCATCATTACAAGTCGGAGAGTAAATGGCAGAGTTTGGAATGAAAACATCCAAATTCGCCGTGCAACAAAAAATTCAAGACCCAAACGTTCGCAGGAAAACTGATGCTTACGGGTTTTTCGGACTCACAAGATCCAGTATTGGAACATTATCAGGAAAGGGGCACAACAATAAACAGTGTATGTTACAGTGAGATGCTTACTGCCAAGCTAAAGCCTGCAATTCGAAGCAAACGTTGAGGACTGCTGTCAAAAGGTGTTGTGTTGTTGCACGACAACGCCCCTCCGCATACTGTTGCTCACACTCCTGAAACTCAATTTTGAAGTACTGGCTCATCCTCCATATAGTCCTGATCTTGCTCCTTCTGATTATCACTTGTTTGGTCCACTCAAAGAGGCATTAAGGGGCCGTCGATTTACCTCGGACGAAGCACTGAAAGAAGCAGTGCATTCCTGGCTCGTATCTCAACCAAAAACCTTCTTTAATGAGGGCATCAGGAAACTTGAACAACAATGAACCAGGTGCGTTGAAAATCAAGGGGACTATGTGTAAAAATGATGTACTTGTAAGTTTCCTATTTGATTAAAATAAAATTTTATAACTAGATTGCAGATAATAATTGACTAACCCTCTTAGTATTAGTATAGTAATGCTGACACATGCCCATAACAGACAGACAGGTGGAGTGGCGAATAATTTACACTCAATCTGTTTATTGCAGGGCTAAAATAAATAGTTCTGTTTCTTATCATCACATGGTCAGCCAATTAAATGACTGAATCATTTAAGAACAGAAGAGGTAGAGGTGTACTGTGACACTAGTCAGAGTTATCTCCTTTGAGAGTAATGAATTTCACTATGCAGCCAGACCCTGTGGTGAATGAAGTGAAGATGTCATTTGCAGGGCGGAAAGTAAGTGCTTTTCGGAGGGCCTGGCATGCTGATAAGCATACTCTTTCAACTCAGTGAGGAAGGCATTGGTAAACCACCTTACTCCTCATTTTTACTTAGTAAAACCTCTACAGGTTCAAACCAGCCAACTGGCTGATCACCTAAACAACAATGCTGACATGTCATCACACTGTCAAAAACAACTATGACATATTATCTAAATTTATATCAGGTGTTTCCTTTAATTGATGTTTTTAGATACAGTAGTAGACACGTTCTGCGGGTTGCATTCACAAGTGCAATCTTATATGCTGGCATTAATACATACGATAATAATTACTTAACATGTTTCACATTTTATTGTTACAAAACATTTGTTATCACATACGAGGTCTGTTCAAAAAATAACCGAACTTTATGAATTACGCGCTAATGAGGATATTTAGCGACGTACGGTTGGTGGCACACTGTTGTACATCATTCCTTTTGTGAACATATTTTCTTGGATTGTTGATATCTCATTTAATTTTCGTGGTGTTCTGTTTTTAGTACGACGTGTTTAAGTGCTAGTGACGATTTTTGTAATGTGCGAAATTCGGGAGCAAAGGTGCAACGTGAAATTTCACGTGAAGCAGGGGAACACTTTCACAGAAACATTTCAACTTTTGAAACAAGCTTAAAAGGAGATGATTCTCTGAGTTGTACGCATTGTTGTAAATAGTTTTCTCAATTTGAAAGTGGTCGCCAGTCAATTGAAGATGACCCTCGACCTGGAACACCTTTGACTTAACTGATGGCACCCTCATTACGAAAATCCATAATCTGGTGCGTGTAAATCGCCGATTGACTGTCAGAGAACTTTCAGAAGAGGTTGGCATCTCAATTGGATCATACCATGAAATTTTAACTGAAAAATTGAACTTGCATCGATTTGCAGCAAAGTTTGTTCCCCGTTTGATGTCCGAACAGCTAAAAGAACATCATGTGGACGTTAGTCGGACTTCTTGAACAAGCCAATGATGATACAACATTCAGATAAAGGATCATAACAGGAGACGAAAACTGGGTTTATGGCTACGGCATTGAGACAAAAGTGCAATGTTCACAACGGGTTGACAAAAATTTCACATTACAAAAATCGTCACTAGCACTTGAACACGTCGTACTAAAAACACAACACCATGAAAAGTAAATGAGATATCAACAATCCAAAAACATATGTTTAATAAGGAAAGATGTAGAGTAGTGTGCTGCCAACCGCACATCGCTAAGTATCCCTGTTTGGGCGTAATTTAAAAAGTTCGGTTATTTTTTGAACAGACCTCGTATACAATCCATTACTGATACAGCAATACAAGACAATCTTTCCAACTCTCAACGCAGAAAAATAAATTGTTCAGTGTAACCAATAGAAGATATTTTAAGAAAAAAATCTGGGGTGTGACACTTACATGATTTTTTCTTACCAATGTAAATAATAAATTAATGATATAACTTGAGTATCATCATGCCAGCCGTATTGGGATAGTTGGTAACGTGCTCGCCACCTCTTCATGCCGTCTTTGGTTCAAATCCCATTCAGGCAAGGCATATTTTCATACGTTACAAAAAAAATCATTTCATCCTTCACTGTCTGCATTAGCAGTAATTGCAGAACAGTCGCACGCACGCATACGCGCACACACACACACAGACCCTATGCTAAAAACAGGTTTTTCGGGGTCAGAGGGCCTTGAAAATGTATATATCTGACGAAAACTTGATTTGGTAAAATTAACATGAAAACAATACATTCCTCCCCTATGTACGAGGGTCATTCGTAAAGTCAGGTCCGTTTTTGTATAAAAAATTAACCACAACAGATTAGATCAAAAACCTTGTTTTATTTAATTCCTGATGTCTTAATCTATTTTCCTATAGAGTTTCCATTTTTTTTAAACATTTATCGTAACGTTCTACAAGCTTTTGAATACCAGTGTTGTAGAACTCTGCCGCCTGCAAATATAACCAGTCATGATCAGCTTCTTTCACCTCGTCATCAGAGTTGAAGCGCTTACCGCCGAGAAACTCCTTCAGGTAGTGAAACAAGTGAAAGTCGCTTGGTGCCAAGTCCGGGCTGTATGGCGGGTGGTCGATCTGTTCCCAACCAAATGGCTTTGACCAAATTTTCCGTGATCACCGTTGGTCGGCCAGATCGCGGTTCATCATGGACATTGTCCCTTCCCTCCTTGAAAGCTCTCACCCACTTGCGCACTTTACTGTCACTCATGGCATTAGGGCCATACACTTCACTTATTTGTCGATGAATATCCACTGCACAAACATTCCTTGCTGTCAAAAAACAAATCACTAACCGTATTTCGCAGTCGGCGGGATGATCAATTGTCTTAAACATCTTAAAGATGCACAGTAAAAAGCACACAACAAAGATACTGCTGCAAATGGCGTCGTTTCGTACGCAAGGCATGCTGGGAGTCGTCACGCATGCGCATTGCCCTGTTCGCTCGCCGTGTGGCTAGTTACCGCGATTTGGACCTTACTTTCCGAATGACCCTCGTATATTCACATAGGGCAAGAAAAAGTAACTAGAACCATTAAAAGTTTAATTCGATGTTTACTACATTGAAAAAGAAGTTCTTTCTGAAATAAATGTTAGTCAATTCAGCGATAAAAGAAACAAAACTAACACAAGCAAGAAGAGCATGCACAAATCATTTTAAAATAATACATTACTGGTAAATTTACAATGTTTACAAACATTTTTAATAATCCTAGAAAACAGGATGTAGTGAAAAGTAGCTAACCTGCGTGAAATTAGCCTCCAGTGAAAGTTGTGTGATATTGTACGTCTTAAGAAACTCGAAACATGCCTGCTGCGAGCTACATTCACGCAGTTTAGCCAACAGATTTTCACGCCTCTCTTTCAACGCTGAAAACAAGACAGAAGGAAACATTTTATTACAGCTTCATATCAGTGATAGGAAATAAAGTGATTTTTTACTTTCTCTTGCCTACATGAATATGTGTTGTTTATGTCATCACCCTGTAGTAGGCTGGTTTAAACCAAAGAGAGGTTTCACTACATAAAACAAGGAGTGAGGTGGTTTACCATTGCCACAACTCACTCAGTGGAAAAGTACACTTATCAGCATGCTGGGCCCTCTGAAAAGCACATATTTTCCACTCTACAAATGACACCTTCACTTAATTCACCACAGAGTCCAACTGTATAATGAAATCCATTACTTTCAGAGGAGATAACTGTGATTAGTGTCACAGTACACCTCTACCTCTTCTCTTAATAAATTATTCAGTCATTTAATTGGCTGACCATGTGTTAAGAAACAGAACTATTTATTTTAGCCCTGCAACGAACAGATTGAGTGTAAATAATTTGACACTCGATCTGTCTGTTATGAGCAGTATATGAATATATAGGAAGGAAAGTATTGTTTTCATGTCAATTTTTCGAAATCGAGTTTTCACCGGATCTACACATTTTCAGACCCCCTGATCCCAAAAAATATGTTTTTAGCAATTGGTGTGTGTGTGTGTATCCAAAATATCTCAAGAACGGAACATCGTACGAACTTGAAACTTGAAACTTAAGTTACATACCACTACCGGACCCGACACAAACATTTTCATCAAAATCGGTCAACCGGAAGTAGTAGTTTATTCGTGTGATTTTTCACTTTTTGCGATTTTTTTAAAAACTGGTCCTACGATTTTTTTAAAAATCGCCTCATTTACTCAATTTTTTATTCTCTACAAGATAGGGTAGGCGCCATGTTTGCTGAAATTCTGGGTGAGGCTGTTTACACGTAGAAACATAGTTTTTTTAAGATTACGGCTTTAATATGCAATTTAGCGCAAAAATTTATATAATAAAAGTTGTAGAGAATGTAAAATTCTACAATTTTTATTTCAAACATTTTTTTGTGTACCACTTAGTTTAGCAGTAATTAGCGATTTTCTGATTTTTTCTTATGAAAACGTGTGAAAAATCGATTTTTTTAAGATTTCAGCCTTAGAATGCATTTTTCGACAAAAAAGTTTATAATAAATTTTATAGGAAATAAAAAGATCTACAACTTTTATTTATAGCATTTTTCACTACAGAGCCTAGTTTAGCGTGAAAGAGTGATTTTCTGTATTTTTAAGCCAAACTGAGTTCGATTTTCATTTTGCGTCATTCACTCATGATTAAAATAAGGTTATGTTTATTGAGGTTAGTTGTGTTGTTTATTTCTAATGTTTTATTACTAATGTTAGGTTTATTGTTAATTGTTTACACTGGCAAGAGAAAGTTGTGTGAGTGTTTCACACCAGATTTTTTAAAAAAGTGTGTAATGGAAAATAATAGCCAGCTTGATAACAGGATTCTATAACCTGTTATCAAGTATGGAATGGCACTGGTAACGCAGTATAACAATATATATATATATATATATATAGTTGAGCCGCTCTAAGTTTGCTCCTCCTCCTCCTTCTGTCAACAAACCAAAACCAGCTACTACAGGGTGCACGCTACACTCCCCCACTTTATGGATGTCGTATTCCTATTAAGTTAACTATTTTTTAAATTATAACTACTTAAAGTACTAAAAACATCAGTCATGATATGATGTACGCCTAACAATTTCATTTATAAAAATACTTTTGAAAGTATTTTGTTGTTACTTTTTAATCAGCGTGTACACATTTTGATGTAATGCGCATGCTCAGTGACGTCATTATTTGTTTACATTAGGAGCAAACTTAGAACGGCTGAACTGTAAGTTGACACAATATAACAATATAAGTTGACGAACGTCAGCGAGAGTAAGACTGGACTATGCGGGAGGTGGAAGTGCTACTACATGTGCTTTTCTAAATAAATCATAGCGACAGCTCTAAGCACATGACATCATATTCTAGTTTTACTCTTACATTCATTTAATTATTTATTGATTCTTAACCCTTTGAATCAATTGCAGTGCAAGCCACCTGCCACAAATAAAGATCAGAATTGAAAGGGCCAGGGCAGCATTCCTAAAAAATCTGGTGTGAAACACTCACACAACTTTCTCTTGCCAATGCAAATAATAAACAATATACCAAACACTAGTAATAAAACATTAGAAATAAACAAAAAACTAACCTCAAAAACATAACCTTATTTTAATTATGAGTGAATGACGCAAAATGAAAATCGAACTCAATTTGGCTTAAAAAAAAACAAAAAATCACACTTTCACGCTAAACTAGGCTCTGTAGAGAAAAATTCTCTAAATAAAAGTTGTAGATCTCTTAATTTTCTATAAATTTTATTATATACACTTTTGTCGTAAAGTGCATAACTAAGGCCGAAATCTTAAAAAAATAGATTTTTCACACGTTTTCGTGACAAAAAACAGAAAATTGCTAATTACCGCTAAACTAAGCGTTATAAAAAAAAATGCTTAAAATAAAAGTTGTAGGTTTTAAAATTCTCTACAACTTTTATTATATATATTTTTGCTCTAAAATTAATATTAAAGCCGTAATCTTAAAAAACACTTTTTTTACGTGAAAACACCCTCACCAAGAATTTCAGCAAACATGGCGCCTACCCTATCTTTTAGAGAATAAAAAATTGAGTAACTGAGGCGATTTTTAAAAAAATCGTAGGACCAGTTTTTGAGAAAATCACAAAAAAGTGAAAAATTATACGAATAAACTACTACTTCCGGTTGACCGATTATGATGAAAATGTTCGTGTCGGGTCCGGTAGTGGTATGTAACTTAAGTTTCAAGTTTCAAGTTCGTACGTTGTTCCGTTCTTGAGATATTCTGTTCACACACAGACACACACACATACCAATCGCTAAAAACATGTTTTTTGGGTTCAGGGGGTCTGAAAACGTATAGATCCGGTGAAAACTCAATTTCGAAAAATCGACATGAAAACAATACTTTCCTTCCCATATATTCATATAGGGAAAATGAGACCTCTTCTATCGGCCCGCGACCTGAGCCTCGAAACCAGGACCCGCCACTTGAAGTGCTACGTCTTTCCCATCCTCTTGTATGGAGTAGAGGCGTGGGCACTCACCAAAGAGTGTGAGACCCGTCTACAAGCGTTTGAAATGTGGACCTACCGGAGGATGCTTCGAATACCATGGACAGACAGGATCACAAATATGGAGGTCCTCAGAAGAATGGGGAAAGAGATGGAAATCCTGCAGAGCGTAAAGATAAGAAAACTGACATACCTTGGACACATCATGAGGGGGCCTAAATATGAGATTCTGCATCTAATAATTCAAGGGAAACTCGTTGGTAAACGCTCGGTGGGACGCAGACGAATATCCTGGTTAAGAAACCTGAGAGAAGCGTTTAACTGGTCGTCGCATGACCTTTTCAGAGCAGCAGTGGACAAGGTACGACTGACCATGATGATAGCCAACCTCCTTAATGGAGAAGGCACCTGAAGAAGAGAAGAACCCTTTGAGGACTGCTGTCTTGTATATGCGATGGCACTTACATGCCGAGGCTAGAGCCAACTGTCATGTAAACTCATGTTCAAACTTTCCAGAAGAAGTTCCGCATTCTATTGGCTTTAAAATGAGTTAGTACTCTATAATTATATTAAATCTGGACCAATTGGAAAAAACCAATTGGAGATTATTTCTTCACCAAACTATGTAACTAAACAGAAAGGTGTTTATCTTTTTGTTCTAAATTTTTTCTAATATGTACACAGACAAATGAAACAAGTGAATATCTGATGATGAAGAGTGTTAAAGAGGATAATAACAAAGAACTTTGCAGGAATTGACTTTAACTATAGAACACAATACTGTCACTGTCAACAAAGCCTTTGGCCGAAAGATGTAGGCCTACTAAAATAATTTTTGTTACATTATTGCAGATTTTAAATTACAACTTATTTTGTAACAAACACATAAAAATAAAAGTTACAAAAAAAAAACATGAAAAATTCAAGACAAACCATGAAATGTAGCTTCATCATGGTATGAAGTGTCATAAAAATATCTAATCTATGCAAGTTTTATTTCCTGTAAAAGCTCAGTAGTTAAAGGGTTAATAATTATCCTAAATAATAAACATTCATTGTAAATACGCCATGATACTAGGCCTCAGCTATAAATTTAGTATCCTTTTTGGTCATCACCAGTAAACTGAATTACTGAAATCTGATATTTGTCGTAATAGACTAATTAGTCCATGAGTTCCGTCAATGAGAGCTTATTATCATGAGTAATACAGGGTGATTTTTTTAGTCCTGTTACCCAATTTTTAATGTCCGGTAATTTTTTTCTAAGAAAGGGATATTTTGTTTTGTGACACAAAGTTGGTAGCCCTACTCAACCGGTATAGATACGACAGTTTGAGTTGATTCTCCTTGAGTTGCGTAACATTTTGTGCTGTTTCCAGTTGTGTTACGAACAGAATGTCTTTTACCCTAGAACAACATGTTTTCATTCTTGAACAATATTTTGCTACAAAATCGTATGCGAGTGTAAAAGAATCATTTCAAATTACATTTTTTGGTGTTCCTCCACTCTGTTCTAGTCAATTTCTAGGCTAACTAACTGATTTTTAGAGGCAGGCATTGTTTGCAGCAGAAAACGTAGTGGTCAACCAACTCTCTTGACAGATGACGTTAAGAGAATGTGAAAACAAGATTGCTCAATTCTCCATGGAAAAGTTTACGAAAACTTTCCTCGCATGTTGATTTGTCATGTTCGAGTGCTCAGAAAGCTGCTAAAAAATTGAAATTGTATCCGTCTCACATACGATTAGTTCTACAGCTTCAGCCTCCAGAAGATTTAAACAAGAGATTGTTTTAGGATAAAAGACATTCTGTTGACCGGAAATGGCACAAAACTTTACACAGCTCAAGGAGAATCAACTCACACTGCCATATCCATACTGGTTGAGTAGGGCTACCAACTTAGTGTCACAAAACAAAATTTATTTTTTTTAGAAAAATATTACCAGACATTAACAATTGGGTAACAGGACTAAAAAATCACCCTGTACTAGTTTTACGGTAATTTCAAAATGTTTATTCTATTTTTAGGGTTTCAATATTACATTATTTTCAGTAAAGTTATGTTAAATTGCAATTGAATTTTAAATAATTACATTACTCGTTAGTTATTTAGCGTTAGGGGTGTGATGAAGTGAATTGTATTAGTTAAGTGTGTGTGTGTGTGTGGGGGGTGGTTGATAGATGTGTTATGTAAGTAGGATAGATAGTATACTCCCCTCTCCTCCCACCGCATTAGGGGTGGAGTGCACACCTATATGATACGATACATAAGATACGATATTTATCTTATGCGATAAATGTCTGCTTGCTCAATACAAAACACATTGCTGGTGAAAACTTGTCGCACACCAGTAATACAGCGACATCTGTCGTAAGATATTTGTAGCAAACGATATGTTCAGCCTGTCTAATGCGATAAATATCTTAAGACATTAGTCGCCCTGACACCCCTGTTAAAACATCATACTATCGCGTGTTCTTATTTTCATTGTTTAAAATTTGTTTTAATTTTATATTTTTACAATATGAAGGACGATCCTGTTTTTATGATATTCTTTGTAAATGAGGTACAAAAATATCCGTGTATATGGCATTACCAATTAAAAAATTACAGTTGTTCGGCTGCAGTGATGGCCATCCTGTACCGAGTATCCTTTTTCTCTAAATCGGAGGAAACTAAATTTTAAATAAAATAAAAATTCTCAGGTCTCATTCTGTATGTCTCCGTGAATTTATCTTCATGCAGAGATAGTTCTTTATATACAATAGCTGAGCTGTGGTGTGCATTGTGTAAATTATATCGATGAACCCAAAACCTTCTGTTTATCCTTTTATTTCGCCTTCTATGGAAATACCAGCGGGAGATTACAGCATCCTCTTCGCTTGAAGAACTCATTATATACTGAGGAAATTGTAAGATTGTATCGTACAAATAAAGATTGTATCGCACACTGTAAGATATACGATAAATATCGTATCGCACTGGTGTGCATTCATGTAAGATATACGATAAATATCGTATAAGATAAGTATCGTATCGTATAGGTATGCACTCCACTCCGCCTTATAGGCGCAATCGTCAACTGATAGCACGTTACCAGTATGTAATCGTTGGACCAACACGCACGGTCATAATGAAAATGAAAATAGGAAAATATAAAATACAAACCGGTTTCAAGTTCCATCGCCTTTTCCTGCAATTGTTTGGTGAGTGAGTCGATGTTGCTCAAATCAGATTTGATAGTTCCCAGTCCGGTGACGATCGATGTTAGGTTCGATAAAACTTCCGCTTTTGAGATCTCGCCCAATTTCTCCTTCACTATTTGACCACTCTCTGAAACAACACGTCAAACAATTATCTAAATCATCATTTCTAAAGTGTATCAGTCATCACTTTGAAAATAAATGGTAAAAAAATCTATGTGAAACACTTACACGACTCTCTCTTGGCAATGTACAGGGTTTGTATAAAAAGTAACTGGACTGAACTTGTGACACCCAGGTAAAACGTTTGCAAACCGGTTGTTGGTGCTCTAGTGGTGGTGGGGGATCGAGGGAAGGGGAGCGGGCCCGAGTCAGTTGCTTCTAGACGCTTGGAGGGTTAGCATCGTGTGAGAGCGCAGTGCGTGTTTAGTGATCTCATCGGAGTGAAAATGGAGCGTACCATCGAGCAACGTGTTAACATCAAATTTTGTGTCAAACTCAAAAAAACGCCAACGGAAACTCTTAAAATGATCAATGAGGTTTACGGTGAGTCCAGAACTCAAGTCTTCCAGTGGCACAAGAATTTCCGAGAGGGCCGCGATGACGTCCACGACGAACAGCGCGCCGGACGTCCATCAACCAGTCACACGGACCCAAATGTGCAAAAAGTGCGTGATGTGTTGAACACTGACCGTCGTCTGAGCATCCAAGCAATCGCAGAAGAGGTCGGGATCGATAAGAATGACCGCCCGGGTTCGGCAAGTCCGTCCGGAGATTGCCGATTCCTGGATACTCCACCACGACAATGCCCCATCGCACACCTGTCTGCTTGTTACTGAGGAATTGGCCAAACACTCGAGGGCAACGTTGCCACAGTCTCCCTACAGTCTGGATACGGCACCACTGGACTTCTTCCTATTCCCCAAGATCAAGAGAGTACTAAAGGGGACGCGGTTCAGGACTCTAGAAGCTGTTCAACTCGCTACGACGAGGGCTCTAGAAGCTTTACGGGTTGCCGACTTCCAGGGGGCGTTCAGGGACTGGAAAATCCGATACCAAAGGGTTATTGACTTCAATGGGGACTACTTCGAAGATTTCTAGAAAAAAAGTGTAGAAATTTTGCCAATAAATATGTTTTCTAAGTTCAGTCCAGTTACTTTTAATACAAACCTTGTAAATCATTCACAATTTAACATCTTTTTAATTATTAGTAAACAATGTAAAATGAAAAACATAACCTAATTTTATCTTATCAAACATCCTATACAGGTATTTTTAACAGCCATATTGATAATGAAAATACATATTTTCTCTGAACCACCAGTAATACAATATATTTTTTATAGCGCTTAAATGCGTAAAATGCACATAAAATATTAACTAATATTTAGGTTGGGAGTAACAGCCGATAATGATCAGCTGTTACTCCCAACCTAATATTTTATGCAGTTAAGAATGTGCACTTTATGTGCATCTGTTTTGATTTTAAATAAAGCGAAATTTCAATATCTATTATTCAATTTTTTCCTGAGTAATTCACATGAATCTTTTCAGAATTCAATTTTCTACAAATTTATTTAAGAAAAACTACACCTTTATTTACCATTTATGGAAGTAATCTTACGTTAAACACAAGAATGTGTTATTTCTTTGCACCAATTCTTGTGTTTTAAGTAAGATATCTCTGAAAGTATTGCATTTACAGCTCTGGAACCAATTTTATTCAATTTTTCAGATCAAAAACCATAAGAAACATTCGTATTTGTATTTTTGTAACTACGTTTAACATTTTTATACGACCTTACTTCACCGAGGGTACAGAGTTCTAGATGAAATTTTTCGCTAACTGTAACTCGCTAACTAAGCGTTTTCAGGCATATGTTTACGAGGGTAGGCTGATAAGTAATGCACACATGCTTGTAGAAGACAACTAAATAAACTTCAGTAGCGCGCCTGGTGGCATGTGGAAGTACTATTTCTCCTCTACAAGCCTGCGCAGTTTGAAGGCGTTGCTTTCATTCAGTTTGTTTTGAGTAGTGGAAGTATGGCGTCGTGTTCTGGTGCTATGTCAACGAGAATTAAAATTAAACAACGCGCTGTTATCGAATTTTTAACTGCTGAGAAAGTGAATCCTAGTGAGATTTATCGTCGTTTAAAGGCTGTTTATTGTGACGATACTGTTGATAGGTCTACTGTGAATCGTTGGGTAATAAAATTTCGTGATTGCCAACCTGGAAAAGCCTTAATTGTTGACAAAACACGCAGTGGACGACCAATCACTGCCTCAGACGATAATCGTCGCAAACTCATCGATGATTTGATTCAAAATGACCGGCGAATCACTCAACAGCGTATCGCAAACCAAATTGGAATATCTAAGGAACGTGTTGGCTTCATTATTGAACAATTGGGATACCGTAAAATCTGTGCACGATGGGTACCACGCCGTCTGACAGACGAGAATAAACAGCGTCGATTGGAATGCTGTGAACAACTTTTGAAGCGCTACCGTGACGAAGGAGACGACTTTCTTTTGAATATTGTGACGGGGGACGAGTCATGGGTTCATCATTACGATCCCGAAGAAAAAAGGCAGAGCGCTGAATATCGTCATCCACATTCTCCTGTTGTGAAAAAGTTCAAAACACAACCGTCCGCAAAAAAAATTCTTTTGACTGTGTTTTGGGATGCTCGCCGAGTTTATGTGACTGATTATCTGGAACGAGGGGCAACGGTAAATTCTGCTCAGTATATACAGACTCTGAAACACCTCCGACGTCGAGTTTGTCGTGTTAGAGGCAACCTGGCGCCAATAATTTTGCAACACGACAATGCTCGTCCACACACTTCGCGTGCAACTGGAGAGGCTCTGAGAAACCTGAAGTTTCAACCAATTTTACACCCTCCGTATTCTCCCGACCTTGCGCCTTGCGATTTTTATTTTTTTCCTCTACTGAAGAGAGACCTTAAGGGTAATCATTACAGCTCGGACAATGAGGTGAAGGCAGCTATTGCGTCCTGGGTTCGAGGAAAGTCGGAAGAATTTTTCAGTGACGGAATGAAAAAACTTGTTAAACGTTGGGAGAAATGTGTAATGCTTAACGGTGACTATATTGAAAAATAAATAGATAATTTGGTAGGTTAAGATTTGTACTTTAATTTGTTATTTACCCCATCTTGCTATTTCTTTTTGTTCGTCTTCTACAAGCATGTGTGCATTACTTATCAGCCTACCCTCGTATATGAACTTTTTTTCTTATTTTTAGCTATAGAATGAGATCCCAAGAGATTGTCGTATAGTTTTGAATCACCCTATATTAACAACCTAGTTTACCGTGAAAGAGTGATTTTCCGTATTTTTAAGTCGAACTGAGGTCGATTTTCATTTTGCGTCTTTCACTCATGATTAAAATTAGGTTATGTTTATCAAGGTTTGTTTTTTTGTTTATTTCTAATGTTTTATTACTCTATGTTACATTATATTGTTAATTATTAGCATTAGCAAGAGAAAGTTGTGAGTGTTTCACACCAGATTTTTACTTTCTCTTGCCTATATGAGTATATAGGAAGGAAAGTATTGTTTTCATGTTGATTTTTCAAAATCGAATAGTTTTGAATCACCCTATATATTTCATTAGGTACACTGATTTTAATTACCATCTGCATTAGCAGAAATTGCAAAACAGTCAAGACATAAAACAACAAAAAATTACACTTAATTTTGTAGATTCCACATGAATTAAACTTGTGATTTTCCTTCTTTTGTCATTTCCATTATTTTTTTGTAAAATAAATTTAGTAGGAAACTGCAGTCTATATGCTGTTTTGTATTTATTTCTGTCATATAGGCTATGTTAGTAATTTTATTTATTTTATGTAACATATTTATTAAAATTTTTCTCTATTTTCTGGTATTAAATAAATCTTTTTCGGTTCCATTTCGTAAATCCTTATTTTAATCATATGTAAACAGCGCAAGATGAAAATAAACCTCAGTTTGGCTTACAAATACGGAAAAATCTAATAATTGATGCTACAAACTAGGCTCTGAAGAAAAAGTGCTTGAAATAAAAGTTGTAATTTTTTTTTATTTCCTATCCTTTTAATTCAGTGTTTCCCAACCGGTGGTCCGTGAGAGTCCGGTGACTACTTATAAAAGAGTAATATTTTCCCGTAATTAAATCAAAGTTACGATTTTCATTGAACAAGATTAAGTAAATACATTCAAGATCAGATTAAGTAAAGGTAGAAGAGTTGTGGTGTAAGAAAGCCCTGGGTTTCCCCAACATTCGGCAAGTAGCTTTGCGGTTTTCAACCGCTTACTTGTGTGAGCAGGGGTTCTCTAGTTTATTGTTAATTAAAAACAAACAACGAAATCGGCTAAGTGTAAGCAGTGATTTGAGAGTAGCTCTTAACAAGAGCCTAAAACCTAGAATTCCCCAACTAGTCAGAAAAATTCGTGCAAAAAAGTCGCATTAAAATTTTCATTTCATTTTTTAATTTGCATTGTTATTTTCGACAAAGTAAATTCTGTATTCGTTATTTTATTAAAAGACAATTTACAATTAAAATATTTTTACTTTTTGTGATGTACAATGTACCCTACTTTCTGAAAATAACAGTTATATGTTTGTAATACTAGTTTCTTAATTAATAATGATAGATTGTTTCTGAAAATATGTTTTATATAATCACCTTTAAATTTGGTTACAACTGATAAGATATATGCAATAATGTAATGGGTGGTCCGTGGTAGTTCACTCTCAGGCTGAGTGGTCCGCAGACCACTACGGGTTAGCAACCACTGCTTCAATTATATACTTTTGTTGTAAAGTGCAAAGGCTGCAATCTTGAAAATTTAATTTTTTACCGGTTAGAGATAAAAAAAATCTGGTGTGAAACACTCACACAACGTTCCCTTGCCAATGCAAATAATTAACAATAAACCTAACATTAGTAATAAAACATTAGAAATAAACAAAAAACATTCATGAAATACGCAAAATTAATTTTGCGATTTTCCGTATTTTTAAGCCAAACTGAGGTCGATTTTAATTTTGCGTATTTCATGAATGTTTTTTGTTTATTTCTAATTTTTTATTTCTAATGTTAGGTTTATTGTTAATTATTTGCACTGACAAGAGAAAGTTGTGTGAGTGTTTCACATCAGATTTTTATTGTTACACGACGCTGATTTACCAAAAATTGTTAAAGTAAACTTCGGTGGCTGATTAAATTTTTGAAAAACAATTTTTAAATCGTTTAACAACCCTGTTTATCCAGCAACCACCCCAATTTTTTGAAGAAGCAATTTTATTCCTGAGAGGCGTACGCATTTTTAACCCTCTTAACTGATCGCTTTCTTTTGTGACTAATAACCAGTCACGCAGTATTTCATTTCTGTCGCAACAATCCAATAATTAAAGCTCAAAATTTATAGACCGACAAAAATTATTCAAACAGTTTGGGATGAATCCAACGACATAAACCTCTTCAAGTTTATCATGAAAAAAAATCTGGTGAGAAACACTCACACAACTTTCTCTTGCCAATGCAAATAATTAACAATAAACCTAACATTAGTAATAAAACATTAGAAATAAACCAAAAAACTAACTTCAATAAATATAACTTATTTTTAATCATGAGTGAAAGACGCAAAATGAAAATCAACCTCAGTTTGGCTTAAAAATACGGAAAATCACTCTTTCACGCTAAATTAGGCTCTGTAAAGAAAAATGTTTAAAATAAAAGTTGTAGATCTTTCAATTTTCTATAAATTTGATTAATATACACTTTTGTCGTTAAATGCATACTAAGGCCGAAATCTTAAAAAAATCGATTTTTCACTTTGTTTTCGTGAGAAAAAAACAGAAAATTGCTAATTACCACTAAACTAAGCTTTATACAACCAAATGTTTGAAACAAAA
Organism: Catonia carolina; assembly: GCA_035578175.1. Classification (NCBI taxonomy): domain Eukaryota; kingdom Metazoa; phylum Arthropoda; class Insecta; order Hemiptera; family Achilidae; genus Catonia; species Catonia carolina. Next base: position 1,958,972 of record JAQMRL010000029.1, on the reverse strand, counting down.
GTTGTACGATTTTAAATTCTCTACAACTTTTATTATATAATTTTTTGCGCTAAAATGCCTATTAAAGCCGTAATCCTAATAAAACAATTTCTTTATGTGAAAATAGCCTCACTGAGAATTTCAGCAAATATGGTGCTTACCCTATCTTGTAGAGCGTAGAAAAATTAGTAAATCAGGCGATTTTAAAAAAAATCGTAGGACCAGTTTTTGAGAAAATCGCAAAAAAGTGAAAAAATTATACGAATAAACTACTACTTCTGGTTGACCGATTTTGATTAAAATGTTCGTGTCGGGTCCAGTAGTGGTATGTAACTTAAGTTTCAAGTTTCAAGTTCGTACAATGTTCCGTTCTTGAGATATTTTGTATACACACACAGACCAATCGCTAAAAACATGTTTTTTGGGTTGAGGGGGTCTGTTTACGTGTAGATCCAGTGAAGAGTGTATTTGTTGTTATCGACATGAAAACAATACTTTCCTTCCTATATATTCATATACGCAAGAGGAAGTAAAAAGTGAAAATTTATTATTTTAGTGAGAAGTTTCGTTACGTACCATGAAGTATAGCATCAAGAGCTGAATCAAGTTCGCCAAAATTCACGACCAGCAGATTGTTGATTTCCTGTAACAAACAAAAACAGTCACTCGTAACTGAAGAGAGAGCATCAGCATGCCACAACGGGCAAACGGAGACATAAACTTGGGCAATGAAAGGCATTTTTGTTTAGTTTCAGCATAACAGCAATTTATTACACTCCATATTAGATTCCGTGCAGCACTGTGAATAGTCTGCCCACATTTTCGAGCCTGCCCATAACAGACAGGTGGAGTGTCAATTTATTTACACTCAATCTGTTCATTGCTGGGCTAAAATAAATAGTTCTGTTTCTTATCAAATGATCAGCCAATTAAATGACTGAATCATTTAAGAACAGAAGAGGTAGAGGTGTACTGTGACACTAATCACAGTTATCTCCTCTCAAAGTAATGAATTGTCCATAACAGACAGGTGGAGTGTCAAATTATTTACACTCAATCTGTTCGTTGCTGGGGTAAATTAAATAGTTCTGTTTCTTATCAAATGGTCAGCCAATTAATAAATGAGTGAATCATTTAATAAGAGGAGAGGTAGAAGTGTACTGTGACACTAATCACAGTTATCTCCTCTCAAAGTAATGAATTTCATTATACAGTTGGACCCTGTGGTGAATGAAGTGAAGGTGTCATTTGCAGACTGGAAAATACGTTTTTTTTCAGAGGGCCCGGCATGCTGATAAGCGTACTTTTCTATTCAGTGAGTTGTGGCAATGGTAAACCACCTCACTCCTCGTTTTACTTAGTAAAACCTCTAGAGGTTCAAACCAGCTTTTCGGCTGATGACCACCTAAACAACAACACATTTTCGAGAAACTAACGTTTTTCTGTTTACGGTAACAAACAGTTAGATATATTCGTACCGTTAACCTACAAAAAGTTCTGCAATATACTGTACAGGCTGTGCTCTGGGTATAGTATCAGTTGTTATGTTTGTCGTACTGAAATTAAAGCAGTCGCACATGCGCACTGATGCTGTTCCCCTTTTACCTCTCGTTACAAACAAGGGCAAACTCATGACTCGAGTGACTACAGTTACTATACATTGTACACTGAGCCGTGAAGTCAACACCCCTGGTTCCCCATAAGATGTTGGCAGGAAGCAAGTCAAAACTCAAAACACACCGTCCAACCAGTCATGATGTCGCCTCTCAACGGTTTGTTTTCACTACCATTTTTTATACCAGTAAACCTTTGTGCATAACATCTATAGTCCAGCCTCTCTTAGTTTGCTCCTAATGTAAACAAATAATGACGTCACTGAGCATGCGCATTATAACAAAATGTGTACACGCTGATTATAAAGTAACAACAAAATACTTTCAAAAGTATTTAAATACAACAATACTTCTAAAAGTATCTTTCTAAATGAAATTGTTAGGCGTACATCATATCATGACTTATGTTTTTAGTACTTTAAGTAGTTATAATTTAAAAAATAGTTAACTTAATAGGAATACGACATCCGTAGAGTGGTGGAGTGTAGCGTGCACCCTGTAGTAGGTGGCTTTTGTTTGTTGACATTAGGAGCAAACTAACAACGGTTGAACTGTACCATTTTTTGTACCAATAAACCGTTGTGCATAAAATCTACCTGTTAGTGAATAATTTAGTTTACTTCTTTTCCAAATGCATCACACTATAACCTATTATTCTACTAGATTGTATTATAGACTGGATGATAATAACAGTGTTTGTCATTTCAATAACAGTTTATAGAATCCTGTTATCAAACAGGCTGTTATTTTCAGTTACATGTTATCAAAAAATATTGTGCGGTTCCAAGCTGCGTGTAGTAGTTGTGGGGGGGTGAAGGGGGTAAGGGTGAGGTGTATATTGAATGGGAGAACGATTGTTCTATTACTCTCATACAAAACATTCCTTTTCAAACTTTCCCTATTTAAAATAGGCTATTTGTATTTATTACAATTATTTATTTACATATTTTGATATAAATTGGTAAGTTAAATATTATGAATCCATCTGACAAGTTAATAACCCCATTGACGTATTTATTAAATTAATGCGCCGGATGATAAGAATATGTTTTCAGTCTAGTTAGTACACACTACCACTACAAATGCATCAGCTGTGAAACACTACTAACTTGCGTTCATTGTCCCACAACTATAACAACGCAATGCATTCCACAACAACTACACGGAGGTAGCTGTGACTCAAGCAATAGCTTTATTTTCCATCACTAATGCGCACTGTGATTTTCCTCCTTTACCCGTCATTAAAATGAAAGGCATTGTTGTGAGTGAAGTACGTATACTGAAATGTAATGACAAGATGAAGTTGGGACTCAGTGTGGGCAATGCACTGCCATCAGCGTAGTACATACATTTCTAAAAACATCCAACTGTGTTGTAGTATATATAATTTATTTTTTGCTTCTTTTTTACAACACTTAATAACATTTAAAATAACATTCCGTTTCGCACTTTGAATTGTTTTCCGCTGCTTTCGAACGGTCAACATGATAAACTTTCAATACACAGATAGATAACTAATTCATTACAACACTACGGAATACTGAATAAAATGAAAAGAAACGGAATGCGTTTTAACGAATTAAAATACTTTTATTTGTATAAATGTAGTGTAAAACGTAAAAACAGAATAATCAAATAAAAATGATATTTCCTGTAGTACCAGTGGTCGCAATGTAATAAAATAAGGACTGTGTATTCCAATGAACTACAAGTGTCAGTATGTTTGTTAGGATTATAATAATATTGAAACTGGGCATGCATGGCAGTAGATTGTTCCTCTGTTACACTTCGTCTCAAACTAAGTTTATTTCATGTGTCACCGCCACCCCTTCTAATTAATCATTTACTAAGTTGGCAGCTTCAAGACTTCTTCCGGCCTTTGTCAGCGTGGTAGGCCCTTTGACGGCATACCGACAAACCTTTCGGCTCCGCACCGACAAAGGCCTTTGTCATCAAGGCCAAGCCAGTAGCCACTCTCTACCACAGTGCTCTCGGCAGCTACACAAAGAGCGCTGCACTGAGCCGAGTGATTCAATTCCGATCAAGACTTCGAGGGATTTACTTCCACCAGACAGCAGACAAGACGTCCACCACAGCACACGGCTGTCGGACTCCAGCGAGAACTAATCGACGACCCCGCAAGAGAGAAGATGATGCTTCCGATCGCCAACCCGTCACCACGAGCTGTCGACAGGACCGTCATCACCTGCTGACGCAAGCAATGCCCACAGCGGTCCCTCGATCGAGCCTTACGCCCACCGGACCCGACGAAGCAGCCATCAACGCACTACTGCAAGGGAAGAAGATGACTTCTCCGCTGGACGATGACATACCGTATCGCCCAGTTCTTCAACCGCCATGACGACTACGAACAACGCTTCCCTTCAAGACGACCACCGCTTAAACGGCCCTTTTCAGGGCCACCAAAATAATAAGGTTATTTAATGTCGCCATCTGGTGACACATGACTAACCATCAGTAAGTGTGTGTAGATGTTGACGAGATACATACCAATTTGGTGTTGTTGATATAAAGGTGCGTGTCCCTGATAGATGTCCTTATGTTCTCCGGCAAGCTTTGAGCACCTTCCTCCAAGTACTCGTTTGTCACAAATGTGCACACCACTCCAAACCTATACAAACACAACACACACACAAATTATTGATTTTCAATTTTCATATTATCACCGACATAAACAACATATGCTACTATAGGGTGATTCAAAAAGAGCGCCGGTTTTGATATATCAAATTAAGAGATTTATTTAATTGAAAAACTGAAAATAAATACATCAACAAGTTCATCTTACCTTCCGATTTCATGTATGAAAAATGATGTCATGCATGTGTCCTCCTCTACTGCGCTGGCACGCATCAACTCTGTCCATGAAATTGGATATTACTGCACGACAAGTTTCGACTTCCATTTGCCCGATAACCCGTCGAATTTCCTCCTTCAAGTCATTGATGTTTCGGGGTTTATTGGCATACACCAATGACTTCAGATGACCCCAAAGATGAAAGTCACAAGGCGTCAAGTCACACGACCTTGGTGGCCATTGATGGTCGGAATTACAAGAAATGATGCGATCCTGGAACCGTTCACGGAGCAACAACATTGTTTCTCGTGCAGCAACTGAATTTTATATGGGTGATATTGGAGATCGTACCGAAGAATTCTCCGTACAGAAGAACATCGTAAACCCAATTGTTGAGAACGGCGACGTATTGATTTTGCTGGGCTAACAGCCACACTGTCACGAACCAACGCAACGTTCTGCTCAGTTCGGCCAGAACGACGACATCCAGAACTTTTAAGGTCGACTGTTGAATCCGTCTCAAAAAACTTTTTCATGAGCCTGCGAACTGTTGATTCATTCGGTGCTTCATTATGTCCTACAGTACCGCGAAGTCGCCTGACAGTAGCCGTATAACTCTCTCCACTCTGGTAAAATGTTTTGACGATTAACACTCGTTGTGCAATAGTAAACTTCTCCATGGTTAGACAGAGACTGCGAGAGTATTACACTGCGAACAAGAGAAACTACAACTGAATCGTCAATCGGAATGTTCTCCGAAATAGAAATGAGGTCTAACAATGTTGCCAACCGATAAACAAAAATTTACCAGCCGTTTAAAAACCGGCGCTCTTTTTGAATCACCCGTTATTTTTATACAATAATAGACAGTTCTATACTATTTTTCAAGGGTGATTAGCTCTGAACGTGTGCACTGCCCCCCCACCCACTTTATAGCTAGCCAATGAATTTTTTATTTTTTTTTAGGGATAATGCCTACATAAGCCTTGGGCTTGTGTGTAAGTAATCATATGCGGTGATTTACAGATGGAAAAATGCCAGACCTGACCAGGAATCGAACCCGGGATTCCGGCATAGTAGCCAGTTGCGCTGACCACTACACCACGGGCCGGAAACGTTACGTTGCTCTTGTAGCTCTGTTAAATATTTTGTCGGCCATTTTTTTTGGTCTTTCAATAACAATTATAACCTATGAACATACAATCCAGCTGGTTGTATTATAAATTATTGCATGTTAACGCGCTCTATAATCGATGTGTTCAGTACTAGATGCTAGACGAGAGTGAACTACTGGGGCTCTTATATGCATGCACGCTTAATGTTTGTCACGTACAATCTGGCAACGCTGGCAAACGTTCTGATTGGTCTAAACGTGTGGAACAGCAGAGCTCATCAACATGAAAACCATATTAGATTATATTAATAATGTAACGGATGTTTCAAAAAAGAAACAACTTATCTTTAGATGACATGAATGCAACAGATATTAAAATTACAATGAAACTCAGCATCAGTAACTTTATAATACGGAGAGAGTTGTGAAAGTGAATGTACAGTGGTTGGTTTGCACTGGTGCATTCTTTCACCATTAGGTTGGTAGCCCTGTCCTGTTGGAGGGTGCAATCAATAGTGTATCGTTATTGCATCAAACCAATCAAGAAACTTATAAAAAAAAAAACTTGCAGTCCAATTTTAATTTGGGTTGAGGGGGCCTGACAACATGCACATCCGGTGAAAACTCAATTTCTTAAAATTGACATGAAACATTACTTTCCTTCCTATATATTTACGAGGGTAAGTCAATAATTATCCGCAATTTAGTTATATTTTTGTTTATGTTGGTAGTACTGTCGTTTTGCGTTGATGACGCATGCTTTGTTTATTTGTGGTTTTATATGTATGCAAGTTTCAAGCTGCTAGGTTAGTTTCGTTATCACATGGCTGCTCCGCTTTCTATTTGTATCAAAGAACAGCAACGTTCAGTGATCTGTTTTTTGTGGTCAAAAGGTGTATCAGGGGCCGAAATTCATAAAAGACTTTCGGTACAGTACGGGAACAGTGTTTTGCCACAACGGAGTGTCTACGAATGGATTGAAAAATTCAAAAATGGTTGCACAAGTGTTACGCACGATGAAGGAGCTGGACGACCGTTTGACGCCCTAACTGAAGAAAACATTGAGCGTTCACGTGAAATATTTCTCTTAGACAGATGAGTAACTATTGACCAAGTGGCACATCGTCTGCAAATTAGCCACGGTTCTGCCGACGAAATCATTCACAACACACTTGGGTTTCATAAAGTTTGTGCAAGATGGGTCCCAAAACAACAGACACTGTTGCATAAACAAACGCTCTTGGACATCTGCAAAAAATATTTGGATCGCTATGATAACTAACGGGACAACTTCTTAGACAGGATCATTACTGGTGACGAAACATGGATCCTTCATTACGAGCCGGAGAGTAAATGGCAGAGTATGGAATGGAAACATCCAAATTCACCGAGCAAGAAAAAATTCAAGACCCAACCGTCCGCAGGAAAACTGATGCTTACGGTTTTTTGGGACTCACAAGGTCCAGTACTGGAACATTATCAGGAAAGAGGCACAACGATAAACAGTGTACGTTACTGTAAGATGCTTACTGCCAAGCTAAAGCCTGCAATTCGAAGCAAACGTTGAGGACTGCTGGCAAAAGGTGTTGTGTTGTTGCATGACAACGCCCGTGTGCATACTGCTGCCCACACTGCTGAAACGCTCCAGAAACTTAATTCTGAAGTACTGGCTCATCCTCCATATAGTCCCGATTTTGCTCCTTCTGATTATCACTTGTTTGGTCCACTCAAAGAGGCATTAAGGGGCTGTCGATTTACCTCGAACGAAGGATTGAAAGAAGTGGTGCATTCCTGGCTTGCACCTCAACCAAAAACATTCTTTTATGAGGGCACCAGGAAACTTGAACAACGGTGGACCAAGTGCTTTGAAAAGCAAGGGGACTATGTGGAAAAATGATGTACTTGTAAGTTTCCTATTTGATTAAAATAAAATTTTATAACTACATTGCACATAATAATTGACTTACGCTTGTACATCAAAAAATAGAGTAAACAGGAGAATAAATTAAGTTGAACATTTTTGCTACATTAGTCTTCTTGCCTGAACTTTCCAATAATAATTTGATGACAGTTAATTTCATTTCGATTGAGAAAACTTTTTCTTTTTGTGGCTGACATTTTTACAAATTCAACGCTTAACGCTTTTAGAACTTAATTCTTTTTTATATAATAAATTTCACAAAACTTTTGAGCTGTTTTGATCTCTACCATTCTCTACTTACACAACTCAACGAGTTTTATACAGATGAGTGAAGCTGTAATATCTTCTGTAATAACCTTTTCACAGTTGATGAGCTCTGATGTTCCACATATTTAGACCAATCAGAACGTTTGCCAGTGTTGCCAGATTGTATTTGACAATCATTACACGTGCATGCGTATAAGAGCCACAGCAATAGTTCACTTTCGTCTTGCATCTCGCACACTCAACACATCAATTGTAGAGCGGGTTAACATGTAATACTTTATAACATAATCAGCTGATTGGATGTTTGTCAGTTATAAATTATTATTGAGACAAAAAAAAAATGGCCGACAAAATATTTAACAGAGCTACAAGAGTAAGTATTGGTGTAGTTGGTGGGAAGTGGGTGGGTGTGGGAGGGGGGCTCATTACCCTTGTTGAACAAATAGTATAGGTTTCAAATGATATAGTGTACCCGGTTGATTCAGGCATTCACCTTTGGAATAACGTATTACTAAATTCATTGCTGTACGCAGATGACAATGAAGGCAGCCTCCAATATGCCATTTATAAGTTGTACAACATAAGCTGAGTGTTTGGCGAAAGAATATCGGCGCAAAAATAACAGATTATGGCATTCAAAGGAAGATGGCTCCTCCACTCAAAATTTATACTTGGCAACCAAACTATGGAACAAATTTGAGATTTTAAATAATATCCAGATGCAGGATTTTTTATGACGAATATGATGATGTGAGTGAAAAACTGGGAAAATTCAGCACTGTATGCAATTCTATTTGCGGGACAATGGAAAAGAAAACGAGACAGGACACCCAAATGAAATTTTATAGAACAATGGCTGTATCACTCATAACATATGGGTGTCATTACAGAGGAATAAATCTCATATCCAGGCTGGTGAAATGAGATTTTTGCGAAAAGTGAAAGGTTGTACCCGGTACGATAGAGTACATAATGAAGCTATCCACGCCGAGTTAAATGTTCACTCACTGTGTGAAACGTTACGAATATATTTAAGAGAAACTGGTTCAACTATTTACTTCACATGCCAGCACACAGACTTCCTCTGCGAGCAAGGAAATATAAACCTAGAGGTAAGCCAGGCTTGGTAAGACCTAGAAAAGATGGATGCCAGAACAGGCCACTGAGCCTAATCTTTGGCAGATGAAAAAATTAAAAAAAAAATGTGTACCCTGAAAACGGTAGATCCACTGAAACTTGTGTAAGTAGTAGAAACGGTAGGATCACGGCTGATAATAATGTTAGTGAAATTGATTGTATAAATTTATTATAAAATAGTCCGTTGCAGGGCTAAAATAAATAGTTGTGTTTCTTATCACATGGTCACCCAATTAAATGACTGAATCATTTAATAAGAGAAGAGGTAGAGGTGTACTGTGACACTAATCACAGTTATCTCCTCATCTGAAAGTAATGGATTTCATTATACAGCCAGACCCTGTGGTGAATGAAGTGAAGGTGCAATTTGCAGAGTGGAAAATATGTCCTTTTCAGAGGGCCCGGCATGCTGATAAGCATAATTTTTCACTCAGTGAGTTGTGGCATGGTAAACCACCTCATTCCTCGTTTTACTTAGTAAAACCTCTACAGGTTCAAACCAGCCAACCAGGCTGATGACCTAAACAACAACAACATAAAATGGAATTGATTTCAAGGTGCAGGATGCATTATACAACACAACCCACCGGGTTGGTCTAGAGGTAAAGTCGTCGCCGCGAGTCAGCTGTTTAACAGCTGATTTTTGGAGAATAAGGTTCCTGGTTCAAATCCTAGTAAAGGTAGTTACTTTTATACGGATTTGAATACTAGACAGTGGTTGTGGGTGTAGTTAGATGGTAACCATACTCTGTGAGTGTGTCTGTAGAAGACTACACCACCTCATTTACACATCATACACATCATCCTCATCTGATTGGGTCATCAGGTTGCTTATTGTTCTCAATTGAACAGATTGTAACGTACGAGGTCTGTTTAAAAATTAACCGAACTTTTTCAATTATGCGCTAACAGTGATATTTAGTGACGTACGGTTGGGAGCACACTACTCTACGTCTTTCTTTGTTAAACACATGTTTTTGGATTGTTGATATCTCATTTACTTTTCGTGGTGTTGTGTTTTTTGTACGACTTGTTTAAGTGCTAGTGACGATTTTTGTAATGTGAAATTTTTGTCAACCCGTTGTGAACACTGCACTTTTGTCTCAATGCCGTTGTCGTAAACCCAGTTTTCGTCTCCTGTTATGATCCTTTACCTGAATGTTGCATCATCATTGGCTTGTTCAAGAAGTTGCCGACAAACTACCACACGATGTTCTTTTTGCTGTTCGGTCATCAAACAGGGAACAAACTTTGCTGCAACTCGATGCAAGTTCAATTTTTCAGTTAAAATTTCATGGTACGATCCAATTGAGATGCCAACCTTTTCTGAAAGTTCTCTGACAGTCAATCAGCAATTACACCCATCAGATTATGGATTTTCCTAACGAGGGTGCCATCAGTTGAAGTCAAAGGCGTTCCAGGTCGAGGGTCATCTTCAATTGACTGGCGACCACTTTCAAATTGAGAAAACTATTTACAACAATGCGTACAACTCAGAGAATCATCTCCTTAAGCTTGTTTTAAAAGTTGAAATGTTTCTGTGAAAGTTTTCCCCTGCTTCACGCGAAATTTCACGTTGCACCTTTGCTCCCGAATTTCGCACATTACAAAAATCGTCACTAGCACTTAAACACGTCGTACTAAAAACAGAACATGCCGAAAATTAAATGAGATATCAACAATCCAAGAAAATGTGTTCACAAAAGGAATGACATAGTACAGTGTGCCACCAACCGCACGTCGCTAAATATCCTCATTAGCGCGTAATTCATAAAGTTCGGTTATTTTTTTAACAGACCTCGTACACGGATTAGGGATTAAAAAAAAAAAAAAAAATACAACACACTATCTATAAACTATTTAACAGAACAAATGGCAATGGAATACGGTACCGAGCACCTTTAAAAATGGACGTTGTACTATATCATACATTGATGAAACATTTTACAGTGTGCACGAATTCCTTTCTAAAAAGTTTTCGGTTGAAAAGTATTTAACTTCTAATTAAACAAATATTGTGTACTATCTGATACAATAGGGTTCATGACAAGCCTACTGAAGTAAGCAGTAGCCGAAACAAATGTTTGGTGGTAAGTGATGAATTTAACATTGTGATTGACTTTTTGTTTATTAGTTTTATCTTGACATGTCCTATACTCCCTTTTGGAGTCTCCTGGATGCAAAAAAAAATAAATCACACTGCCGTACATAGCAAAACACTTTTTCCTATGGATTCGCTGAGAAAAAGTGACGAATGTTTCCAGTGAACAGTTGTAGATCAGTGAGAGGTTATCTGTAACTTATAGTAAAGTTCATTTCAGTCAAGATAAGATTAAATTCGTCGTAACATACTCTACGCAATTACTCTTCTCAATGATGATCAGTGATTAAACAACAAACATTTTTTCCTTTCTCTTGCCTATATGAATATAAAAAGCCTACAGGAAGGAAAGTATTGTTGTCATGTCCCACTCTTCACCCACCATATACACCCCTAAACAGACACACTCACACCCACACAACAACTGGTTTTTACCTTTTTTTTTTTTTTTTGTTTTTGTTTTAACGTCCGACTGTTCTGCAATTACTGCTAATGCAGATGGTGAATGATGAAATGATTTTTTTTAACGTATGAAAAAATGCCGTGCCTGAATGGGATTCGAACCCAAGACTGCATGATGAGAGGCGAGCACGTTACCAACTTCGCCAATGCGGCCGGTGTGTTGTTTAGGTCATCACCCGAAAAGCTGGTTTGAACCTGTAGAGGTTTTACTAAGTAAAACGCGGAGTGAGGTGGTTTACTATTGCCTTCCTCACTGAATAGAAAAGTACGCTTATCAGCATGCCGGGCCCTCTGAAAAGCACATATTTTCCACTCTGCAAATGACACCTTCACTTCATTCACAACAGGGTCCAACTGTATAATGAAATTCATTACTTTCAGTGGAGGAGATAACTGTGATTAGTGTCACAGTACACCTCTACCTCTTCTGTTCTTAAATGATTCAGTCATTTAATTGGCTGACCATGTGATAAGAAACACAACTATTTATTTTAGCCCTGCAACTAACAGATTGAGTGTTAACAATTTGACACTCCACCTGTCTGTTATGGGCAGACTATTGGTGTATGTGTGTGAATTGAATATCTCAAGAACGGAACATCGTACGAACTTGAAACTTAAGTTAGATACTACTAGAGGACCCAACACGAACATTTTCATCAAAATCGGTCAACCGGAAGTAGTAATTTATTTGTGTCATTTTACACCTTTTTTCGATTTTCTCAAAAACTGGTCCTACGATTATTTTTAAAAACCGCCTCATTTACTATATCTTTAATGCTCTACAAGATACGGTAGGCGCCATGTTTGCTGAAATTCTTGGTGAGGCTGTTTTCTCATAAAAATATTCTTTTAAGATTGCGGCTTTAATATGCATTTAAGTGTAAAAATGTATATAATACAAGTTGTAGAGAATTTTAAATACTACAACTTTTATTTCAAACATTTTTTTGACACTTAGTTTAGCAGTAATTAACGATTTTCTGTTTTATTTTCATGAAAATGTGGTAGACATAATGTCTAGCAGTAATAATGAAGACGAACTTCTTGTCATTCTCCCTCTTTCTTCAAGAAAGCGAAACAAGTTGGTTCATGTAATTAATGAAAAATAAGAAGAGTTGGGAGAATTTCACCGTCTTTGTGTAGAACTTGCTTCATTTGAAGATCGTGCCTTAAATTATTTTCGAATGTCTCGGGAAAAATTTGAGACTTTACACAATCTCATTCAACCAACCATGTTGCTGTTGTTTAGGTGAACAGCCGAAAGGCTGGTTTGAACGTGTAGAGGTTTTACTAAGTAAAAACGAGAAGTAAGGTGGTTTACCATTGCCACAACTCACTGAGTTGAAAGAGTATGCTTATCAGCATGCCAGGCCCTCCGAAAAGCACTCACTTTCCACCCTGCAAATGACACCTTCACTTCATTCACCACACAATCCAACTGTATAATGAAATTCATTACTTTAAGAGGAGATAACTCTGACTAGTGTCACAATACACCTCTACCTCTTGTGTTCTTAAATAGTTCAGTCATATAAGTGGCTGACTATGTGATAAGAGACACAACTATTTTTGTTAGCCCCGGACCAAATAGATAGAGTGCAATTAAAATAATACTCTACCTGCCCGTTTTGGGCATCAACTAACCATATAGACCTATAAATAAGGACGAAGCCGCACACAGTCTATTAATTTTTCAATTTCATCAAAAGAAGCCATTTTTCTAGTCTGCCCGCCGCCGCGATCTCGACCGATCGCTCTTGTTTGCCCGCATCGCGTTCTGTTTGACTAGGATGATGCAATACTATCTAATACAGAGATCGTAGCGGGCAGCGCGATCAGATTGCGTTCTGTGTGCTTGAGCCTTTAGTTTACGACCAATGGGCTTAAAACTGGAATCGACTGAATTACTTTCTTACAGAATAAGTTAAAATTATTTATAGTACAATGAAAAATAGATACTGACATGATAAGAATGGTGACTCCTGAGAGAAGGAATCCGATAGTGTGTCGTCTGCACGGATCGTAACGTTTCTCGAACGGCTGAGACCTGGAGCCGCATCTTCCGGCGCACCTGCAGCAGCAGAAAAAGAGGCCGGCGATCGGCATTATCACTATGAAGAGAACAGCTGCGATAGATATGCAGAGCATCACGCCGTAGTGGGTGACCACCGATTGCCATTGTGTCCTCACGTCTTCCACCAGCGGATTGTTCTTGTCCAACACGAAACCTGTTTCAACAACAACCATTAATAATCACACAAAATACACTACTGTACTGTACACAAATTCATACATAATTTAATTTTTATATTTCTCACTTGCCCCCCCCCCAATTTTAAAAAATGAAAACAAACAGAAGGAAACACAGAAATGAATGATTAATGTTGAAAGTAATGTTAAAAGGAACACCATGGAAGTGTTTTTACTTTCTCTTGCCTATATGAATATAGAAACGAAAGTATTGTTTTCATGTCGATTATAAAAAATACACTCTTCACCCGAATATACACCTAAACAGACCCCCTCAACCCACACAATAACATGTTTTTGCCTATTGGTCTGTGTGTGTGTGAACAGAATATCTCAAGAATGGAACATCGTATAGTACGTTTGTTTTAGGAAGAAGCTTGCTAGGGGGGTTAGTAGGTAGAGTAGGGATGGTTTCAAAGGGGCAAGTGTTGTCTCCTTCTCACTTAATCATCATTCCCTCTCTTTCTAACAGTATACTACTGTTACAACTACGAGATGCTTCCCCCACCACTAAACACAACAGCTCAGCGGCACACAGCGTTGGAGGGAAAGCTTCTAGCTAGAACAAATGACCTGTACAAACTTCAAACTTGGTCAACCAGAAGTAGTAGTTTATTCGGGTAATTTTTCACTTTTTTGCGATTTTCTTAAAAACTGGTCCTACGATTTTTTTTTAAATCGACTGATTTACTAAATTTTTTATGCTCTACAAGATAGGGTAGGCACCATGTTTGCTGAAATTCTTGGAGAGGATGTTTTCACGTAAAAAAATTGTTTTTTTAAGATTGCGGCTTAAGTATGCATTTTAGCGCAAAAATCTTCTTCTTCTTCTGACATCCACGGCATAGGCATGTCTGCCTGTTCCGGTCTATAAGATTGCCTCCTTCTGTTAATTTTAAATTTTGTCGATTTCTTTTTAATTTTTTAATTTCTAGTTTTGTTCCCATCTTTTCCTAGGCCTTCCAATATCTCTTCTTCCTGTTGGTTTATATTTCAGAGCCTGAAAGGGGATTCTATCAGATGGCATTCTTTCCAGATGTTCTCTCCATTTGATTCGATACTTCTCCATCATTCCGTTCAATGACTCCACCTTTAGTTCATTTCGAATATCTTCATTTCGCAAGAGATCCAATCTTGTACAGCCTTTAACACTCCTTAGAAAGCGCATTTCTGCCGCCTGAGTTCTGCTTGCTTCCTTTTTACCGAGAACCCATGCTTCACTTCCATACAACAATATTGGGATGGCCATGGTCTGGTAGAATTTCAGTTTCGTTTCTCTCCTTGCTTTGTTCTTCAAGCTCCTATGGATTGTTCCGCAAAGATATTGGAATTTATTTATTTTATTCGAAACATCTATGTCTTTCTCATAGGTGAGTGTACAGCCCAAGTATGTAAATGCAGAAACTTGCTCCAAAACTGAATCTCTAACCACTATCTTCGTTCGAACTGGCCATTTCTCTTTGAAAGCCATCACTTTAGTTTTTGCAGCTGAGATACGAATGTCATACTCTTCACATACTTTAGTCAGTTGGTATATGGAGTATTGCAGGTCGTCTTCTGTTTCCTGGATCAGGATTTGGTCATCTGCAAATAGAAGTGTATTTATAAAACACTCACGTCCAATCATTATTCCTGCATTTACCTTCTCCTTCCATTTTCCTAAAACTTCATCTACATATAAATTATATAGTGTTGGAGAGAGGCTACATCCTTGTCTTAATCCTTTGTTTATCAATATTCCATCTGAGAGTGTTCTTGATGTTTTAATAGCTATTGATGATGACAAATATAAGCTCTTGATAACTTCAATCAATTGTCTTGGTATGCCATAATTTCTTAGAACCTGCCACATTTTCTTTCTACAGATAGAGTCAAATGCTTTCTCGATGTCTACAAAGGCGAGGTGGGTTTCCAAATTAAATTCACGCCTTTTTTCTATCATTTGTTGAACTGTAAATACATTATGCAGGACCTTCCAATCCGAAAACCACATTGCACATCCGAGATCAAGTTTTCTACTATAATTCGTAATCTGTGGTTTATTATTCTACTGTAGAGTCTGTATTCAGTATTCAAAATGCTTATTCTCCTATAATTATTGCACTTTGTTTTGTCGCCTTTTCTGAAAATAGACATTACAACTGCAACATTCCAACTCTTGGGAATCACTCGCCTCGTCCAACACATATTGAAAAAGTGTATTAATCTGAGGTTTAAAAATATTCCTCCACACTTAAATAATTCAGCATTGATACCCTCGAGTCCCGTTGCCTTTCTATTTTTTAATTCTTTCAACGCCATATTCAATTCATCCAGTGTCAACAAATCTATCCCATCTATCTCATCCTGTTGCAATTCTTCGACAAAATTGTCTTGTTCTTGTTAGCGCAAAAATGTATATAATAAAAGTTGTAGAGAATTAAAAATCCTACAACTTTTATTTCAAACATTATTTGTATAACGCTTAGTTTAGCGGTAATTAGTGATTTTTTTTGTTTTTACTTTCTCTTGCCTATATGAATATATAGGAAGGAAAGTATTGTTTTCATGTCGATTTTTCGAAATCGAGTTTTCACCGGATCTATACGTTTTCAGACCCCCTGAACCCAAAAAACATGTTTTTAGCGATTGGTCTGTGTGTGTGTCTGTGTGTGAACAGAATATCTCAAGAACGGAACATCGTACGAACTTGAAACTTGAAACTTAAGTTACATACCACTACCGGACGCGACACGAACATTTTCATCAAAATCGGTCAACCGGAAGTAGTAGTTTATTCGTATAATTTTTCAGTTTTTTGCGATTTTCTCAAAAACTGGTCCTACGATTTTTTTTAAAATCGCCTATTTTACTCAATTTTTTATTCTCTACAAGATAGGATAGGCGCCATGTTTGCTGAAATTCTCGGTGAGGCTGTTTTCACGTAAAAACGTTGTTTTTTTAAGATTGCGGCTTTAATATAAATTTTAGCGCAAAAACTTATATAATAAAAGTTGTAGAGAATTTAAAAACCTACAACTTCTGTTTCAAACATTTTTTTGTATAACGCTTAGTTTAGCGGTAATTTGCGATTTTCTGTTTTTTTTCTCACGAAAACGTGAGAAAAATCGATTTTTTTAACATTTCTGTCTTAGTATGCATTTTACGACAAAAGTGTATATAATTAAATTTATAGAAAATTAAAAGATCTACAACTTTTGTTTAGAGCATTTTTCTCTACAGAGCCTAGTTTAGCGTGAAAGCGTGATTTTCCGTATTTTTAAGCCAAACTGAGTTCGATTGTCATTTTGCGTCATTCACTCATGATTAAAATAAGGTTATGTTTTTGAGGTTAGTTTTTGTTCATTTCTAATGTTTTAATACTAATGTTAGGTTTATTGTTAATTATTTGCATTGGCAAGAGAAAGTTGTGTGAGTGTTTCACACCAGATTTTTTCTTACGAAAACGTGTGGAAAAGTGATTTTTTTAAGATTTCTGCCTTAGTATGCATTTAACGACAAAAGTGTATATAATCTAATTTATAGGAAATTAAAAGATGTACAACTCTTATTTAGAGCATTTTTCTCTACAGAGCCTAGTTTAGCGTGAAAGAGCGATTTTCCGTATTTTTAAGCCAAACTGAGGTCGATTTTCATTTTGCGTCTTTCACTCATGATTAAAATAAGGTTATGTTTATTGAGGTTAGTTTTTTTGTTTATTTCTAATGTTAGGTTATATTGGTCATTATTTGCTGGTACAAAAATTACATAAAATGTTAACAATAAAAACTGAATTCTTTTTACTTTTTCTTGGCCTAGTATAAGAATATAAAGAGATGGAAAGTACTGTTTATATGTAGATTTTCGCTGGGAAAAATTAACAATCTAAATTACTGTATGTGGAACTATAGTGGGGTCTTTTCCGTTTTCTGTTTGCCACAATCAAATCCGAATTCCCTGAAGGGTTGCACACTTGTTTATTTATCGCACTCCCTGCCTTACTGAGACAGACACACTCACACACGCCCTTCCTAGTCCCAGTATATAGTATAATGTTCGCCAACTACGGCGGCATGTAGGGAGGGTAGCGGGACAGAGAGAGAATGTGTTGCGTCCGCCTTTCCCCTCAACTCATTTCAATCAGTGGAGGGTGTTCAAGTGCTATAGTGAGTGACAATACGCGGTACGGCAGGGCACTCTGCCGGCCAGTTTCGTTCACTACACTCTAACAAGCTCATTTTTCATAAAAAAAATTCTGAAAATATTACTTTCGCTTCCTAATGGATCTTTTTTTATTAAACTAAAAATGTTATTATTATACTCTGATATTTAGATCAGATACGCTCGTACAAAGTTAGACGTTTAAATCTCATCGCATTTTTTGCGTATCACGTAGGCTAATATAGGCCCTAACTTCTTTTCCAGGATTACATAATATGCGTTTTATTATTTTGTTATAAAATATAAAATTTTATCTGTAATTTGATATAAATGTAGGGCAGAAAGAGAAATAATAAACGAGCTTGAAAAAATCACTTTTTGAAGGGAAGTCAATGATAGATCATCGTGTCTGGTGTCTACTTCCTGTTAGTATTCCAAGAAGCTGAATCAATTTTAATAGTTGTGAATTTTATACGAAACATACTTCAAATTTTAGAAATCAACTACACACGCACAATATCAGTTGTATGAAATTTTAACAAAAAGAACCGCATAGTAAATATAAGAGAAAGAAGGTATGACGACCCTCTCTTTCGGGCGTGTCAAAACGTATGGGTACATCATTTAGAAAAAAAACTTATTGCCTATTACCCCAAATTGAATTGCAGACATTCTCCCCCTAATTTTGTGCGCGCGTAACTAATCGGCTTTCGACAGCGACACAAATGTTAAAACGATAACCGCACGTACACAACAAAACGAGTAATGAGTACTACTTTAGAGGCAGCCTGTATCTTTAGTCGACAGGAGGCTACGGCGCCGTGGTGGGGGGGGGGGGATCTACTTACTGCGCATGTGCGGCCCGCATGCCACCCTAGTTGGTCACCTTTACACCTTTATGTTACACGTTCTGTTGTTTTATTTTGCTATTACTAGGCTTCACATTATACTATTATGTTACAATTTTTAATTGTTTACATTGGGAAGAGAAAGTCGTGTGAGTCTTTCACACATACTGTTTTAGTTGTCGCATCTTGTGGGATTATGCAATCTCTGCAGCATCTTGCTCCGTCCGAATATTATCAAGTAACTGTACTAAATTCATGGCAGACTTTGTAGTAATTAACAGTGAAATCGGAGTGGAGTTGACATTACCCAGGAATATTGCTAGTCACATTGGCGCCATAGACGCACGAGTGAAAGAATTCTGTAACCCTTCAGCGAATTTGAATTTGATAGCGGCAAACAGAAATCATAAAAAACCCCAATAGTGATATGAAACTCTAATCAGAACACAAAATTAACACTTTGCAAAACTTTTCTCTAAAACTTCTTCCTTAGAAAAACATAGGTTATATTGTTCATTATCTACATTGGCAAGATAAAGTGGTGTAAAAGTGTCACCATATATTTTTTTTTTTACATTAAATTTAGTCGTTCTTACTGTAACAATAATAATGTATTTCCAAATAGATATTAGTAGTAAATTGAAAAGAAAGTTTTGTTATTTAGAAACAACCCAGAGTTGAGTTGACGTCACAATATTTCAGAGGCAGTGGTAAGGGAATAGCAGCGTACGCCAACAAGGAAACTAAAAGACAACCGAGAAAACCCAATGAATAACAAACACCTATCTTAGTACTGTTACCTGTATACGTATTCCCATAATGCGTGTTAGTCACTGCATGCTTACTCTCAATTTCTTTATTATAGCTACCCCCGAGTTTGGAGGGTTGTTTATTCAAAACCGCTTCTTCAATTTTACACCAAAATTTAGCTGGTTTCAATCTGCGTTGTTACGTGTCAGTTTCATATATTTAGCGTTTATTAATATCCCAATATCAAGATGAGAAGTAAAAAAGAGCCCGTTTTCTTGTTGCTGCAACACATTGGATGCATTTAGAGCAGCGGTTCCCAAACTTTTTTGCCTGGGGACCCACCTTACCTTCATTGTGGAATTTTTTTCGCGACCCACTTATTAAATAATTATAATTATTATTACTAATAATATTTTTATTATTATTATTTTTTTTTAATTCATTTTTATTTAACGTCGCATCAACTGCAACGGTCATTCATTAGCGACGACGTTGGGGTGGAACTGTGTGTAATGAGGGAGGATGAAATGATTTTTTGTAACGTATGAAAATATGCCGTGCCTGAGTGGGAATCGAACCCAGGACCGCATGATGAGAGGCGAGCACGCTACCAACTGCGCCAATGCGGCCGGCATTATTATTATTATCGTGAAAATTTACTATTGAGGAATAAACCTCTAAAAGAAAATGGTAAAGATGATATAATTGAAGACAAAACTCGGTACGAAAAAAAACTTTTAATTCAGAATCTTAAAACTAAACAAATACAAAAAATGAAAAAATGAGACTTATGCAATAAAATGTGACTTGTGGAGCTGGTGGTTACGATTTACAAGAGATTCTATATCTGGGTTGAAAGTTGAAAGCTTTAAACGCAGGTTACTTTCCACACAAAGCCTATTTCTATATTTATTTTTTAAATATACCAACAACGTGGAGAATGCCCTCTCACACAAATATGTGGTTGAAAACCCCATCAGCTCTTTTAAGGCATTTTCTATGTTGGAAACAACTGGATACTCCCCCCTAGCCTTTATCCAAAATGGGATTAAGCTCTTGAGCTTGAGCTTAATCCCGTTTTGTTCTCAATCAAAAAATTAAAATGGTATTCCATTATGTGGTTCCTCTCCCCTACTGATGGTTAGTCACGAAATGAATGGTTGTTTGATACGAAGTGTAAGAGGGGAACAATCTACTGCGCATGCCCAGTTTCAATATTACAATCCTAACAAACATACTCACACTCTTACTTCATTGGAATACACAGTCCTTATTTTATTACATTGCGACCAGTGGTACAGGATATATTGTTTTGATTTCGCTATTCTGTTTTTATGTTTTAGGCTACATTTATACAAATAAAAGTATTTTAATTCGTTAAAACTCATTCCGTTTCTTTTCATTTTAATTCCTCACATTTTAATCGTTATTCTGTAGTGTTGTCTATAAATTAGTTATCTATAAGTGTATCATGTCGACCGTTCGAAAGAAGGGTAAAACAATTCCAACTGCAGAACGGAATGTTATTTTAAGGGGACCCGGTCCTCGTAGGCCTATCTTTCTCCATATTAAAATAAGGAACATTTTCACAGCCTGTGGTAAAGACAATTTGCTGATTTTTTTACACAGATTTACTGGGCCTTGATACGTATATTAACATCAGGGTTTGTTAAATTTACTTTTAGTTCATCAGAAAAAATTTTTTTTCTTTGGCAATGTCAATAATTCCCAAAAATTAACCTATTTGTAACTACAAAATCTGTTTGAGCTAGTGTTTTTGTTAAACTACAATGTCAAAATATATGTATTCCTTTGCAATGAATGTACCCTGAAAATCTCAAGTCAATATCTCTAACCGTTTCTAAAAAAAAATGTTCCTTTTGTATGAAAAAAAAAATTAATTTTTGGAAAACGAAGAAATGAAGGAAACAAACAATAATAATTTCACTCGTAAGAAAAAAATCAGCTGTAAAATAAACAAGAGAGCAAGAGAAACAACAGGGCTGCTAACAATATGTATAAATGTTATTTTTCTATTAAAAAAAAACAAATTTATAAACAAAAAGGATCAAAAGTTATCAAACTTAAATTTAAGTTAGGTCCCTGAAAAACAGTAATGGTGCTAATTTAAAAAAAATTAATAAAAAGTAAAAAACCTTATCAAAAGGTCACTTATTGTACACCAGCTTCCTCAGAAAATTCAGTAGAATTAAATGAACAAAAATAAAAAAAATTGGTGAATTTTTTTTTTTTGTTTTGAGGACCGAATTCCCTTAAATGTTATTAAGTGTTGTAAAGAAGAAGCAAAAAATAATCTATAGTCCAGCCTCTCTTAGTTTGCTCCTAATGTAAACAAATAATGACGTCACTGAGCATGCGCATTGTATCAAAATGTGTACACGCTCATTAAAAAGTAACAACAAAATACTTTCATAAGTATTTAAATACAAAATACTTTGAAAAGTATTTTTATAAATGAAATTGTTAGGCCTACATCATATCATGAATGATGTTTTTAGTACTTATAATTTAAAACATAGCTAACTTAATAGGAATAAGACATATGTAAAGTGGTGGAGTGTAGCGTGCATCCTTTAGTAGTAGGTGGCTTTTTTTGTTGACAGTTGTTGTTTAGGTCAACAGCCGAAAGGCTGGTTTGAACCTCCAGAGGTTTTACTAAGTAAAACGAGGAGTGAGGTGGTTTACCATTGCCTTCCTCACTGAGTGGTAAAGTACGCTTATCAGCATGCCGGGCCCTCTGAAAAGCACATATTTTCCACTCTGCAAATGACACCTTCACTTCATTCACCGTAAAATGTGACTGTATAATGAAATTCATTACTTTCAGAGAAGATAATTCTGATTAGTGTCTTTTACACCTCTACCTCTTCTGTTCTTAAATGATTCAGTCATTCAACTGGCTGACCATGTGATAAGAAAGAGAACTATTTATTTTAGCCCTGGAACGAACAGATTGAGTGTAAATAATTTGACACTCCACCTGTCTATTATGGGCATCATTGTTGACAGAAGGAGGAGCAAACTAAGAACAGCTGAACTGTATAAATTATATACTACACAGTTGGATGTTTTTAGAAACGTACGTAGGCCTACTATGGTAGCAGCATCGCATTGCCAACACTGAGTCCCAAATTCATCTCGTCATTACATAACAGTAATACAACAAATTTTCTGTGCACAGTTCCGCAAAACCGGCGTTCTCGATGATCCGTCACCCAGGCATTCCGTTTATAGAGGATAATCGGCGGTGGTTTACTGATACTACGAATAGAGATGGCGTCCCACACAAATGTAGGCCTTTAGGTATAAAAGTAGGCGTAAGACATGTAGGGTGGACATAAAAGTTGCACTGTCAGTTTACGGCCCACTGGATAGCTACGTTGTAATTGATTATGCAAATACACGGTGTAGGCTATATATACGGCTGTTGCTTCCAACTGTCACACATCACTCCTATTTGCCTTGACCCAATACACTATAATACCTATTACCAACTGGCCTAAGGAAAACCGACCACATCTCCACATCACATCACTCCCTCTCTCTCACTCCGCTCTCCCTCCCTCTCTCTCCCCTCCTCCTTCTCTCTCACCCTCTCTCTTTCCCTCCCTTCGCCTCTCTCCCTCTCTTCATCCCTCTCCCACCCCTCTCTCTCACTCACCCTCTCTCCCCCCTGTTGTTTAGGTCAACAGTCGAAAGGCTGGTTTGAACCTCTAGAGGTTTTACTAAGTAAAAACGAGGAGTAAGGTGGTTTACCATTGCCACAACTCACTCAATGGAAAAGTACACTTATCAGGATGCCGGGCCCTCTGAAAAGCACATATTTTCCACTCTGCAAATGACACCTTCACTTCATTCACCACACAATCCAACTGTATAATGAAATTCATTACTTTGAGAGGAGGAGATAACTGTGATTAGTGTCACCTAACACACCTCTACCTCTTCTCTTATTAAATGATTCAGTCATTTAATTGGCTGACCATGTGATAAGAAACAGAACTATTTTTTTTAGCCCTGGACCAAACAGATAGAGTGCAATTAAAATAACACTCCACCTGCCCGTTTTGGGCATTCTCTCTCCCTAATACAGCATGACCCCCACAATAGAAAATCTCCACACAACATCACTCCCTCACTCTCACTCTCTCTCCCACCACATCAGAAAATCACTTTTTACTTAATCTTGCCCTAAGTCACACGTAAGGAAACAAACTAGGTAAGTATTGTTTTCGTATACATTTTTCAAAATCGAGTTGTCACCGGACATAAAAATTTTCACGTCCCTGAACTAAAAAATCTGGTGTGAAACACTCACGCGACTTTCTCTTGCCAATGCAAATAATGCCCAACATAACCTAACATTAGTAATACGTAAAACATTAGAAATAAACAATAAACTAGCCTCATTTTAATCATGAGTGAAAGACGCAAAATGAAAATCGACCTCAGTTTGGCTTAAAAACACGAAAAATCACTCTTACACGCTAAACTAGGCTCTGTAGAGAAAAATGCTTTAAATAAAAGTTGTAGATCTTTTGATTTCCTATAAATTTGATTGTATTCATTTTTGTCGTAAAATGCATACTAAGGCCGAAATCTTAAAAAAATCGATTTTTCACACGTTTTCGTGAGAAAAAAACAGAAAATCGCTAATTACCGCTTAAGCACACGGGTCACATTTATTATAATAATAAAGATGAACGGAACAGTGGGGGGGGGGAGAGAGAGAGAGAGAGAGAGACATCTACAATTAGACAGATAAATTGTAATAAAAACAGTAAATGTCAATAGAGCCCAGTCGTCGTTCTAAATAAATTATTAAAAAAGATAAAACAAATTCAAGAGAAAACATATGGCTGCGTTCGATCTTTACCAGTATTATCCAATCTAATGCTATTCCCACTGCATGTACAGAGTGTCACAAAACTCACCACCAGCCAAATATTTGACGGACGAGGAATTACAGTATTCAGATGAACTGCAGTCCCCTAGCCGTGCGAGTGAGAGAATGAATGCATAACGCTCTCACTCAACGCACAACCCATGCGCGCCTACCCAATAACATTGTCGTATAATTTTACTCATTGTTGTGAGCAAGCGTTTATGCATCCAGTAGTAAACTAACAACCAAGATAACGACTGTAGTATGTTCTCAGATTTGGATTATAACGGTAAAGACCTTTGAGCGCATGCGTTGTTATGCAACATATCTCCCTCTCACTCGCTCGGCTATATGACTTCAATTCATCTGATACCTATACTTACTCAAATAACGATTTAATAAAATTACCATATTTAATATTTTTACACAACAGCCCGTAACAGGTATTGTGTGGTTCCTCCAAGCTGCGTGTAGTAGGGGGGGGGGTGAAGGGGGTACGGGTGATGCATGCTGGGAATACGATTGTTGTATTACTCTAATACAAAACATTCGTTTGCAAACTTTTCCTATTTAACATATTTGTTTGTATTTATTACATTCATTTATTTACAGATTTTCATATGAATTGGTAAATTAAATATTATGAATTGGACCAAGTTAATAACCCAGTAGGAGGTATTTGTTAAATTAATGCGCCGGATGATTTGACTATGTTTTTAGTCTAGTTAGTATACGCTACCACTACAAATGCATCTATAGCTGTG
This sequence comes from Catonia carolina, assembly GCA_035578175.1. NCBI lineage: Eukaryota > Metazoa > Arthropoda > Insecta > Hemiptera > Achilidae > Catonia > Catonia carolina. The sequence goes on along the minus strand of JAQMRL010000029.1, from coordinate 1,933,899 downwards.
AAACAAACACTACTAACACTCACTCATTCATTGTCCCACTACTATAACAACGCACGCACTCCATTCCACAACAACTACACGCAGCTGGGAATGAAACAGTATGTCACCCCACTAGGAGGCAGCCTACTGCCTACCGAATACCAATCAGATGATTGGTAGAGTGTTATGACGTAACACCAGTGTGAGACTTCGTCTGTCCCCTTCATCCCCCACCTGCACAAAGCTCACATTCATACAGTTGTTGTTGTTTAGGTGAACAGCCAAAAGGCTGGTTTGAACCAAAGAGAGGTTTTACTAAGTAAAAACGAGGAGTGAGGTGGTTTACCATTGCCACAACTCACTGAGTTGAAAGAGTATGCTTATCAGCATACCAGGCCCTCTGAAAAGCACTCACTTTCCACCCTGCAAATGACACCTTAACTTTATTCACCACAGGGTCTGGCTGTATAATGAAATTCATTACTCTCAGAGGAGATAACTCTGATTAGTGTCACCTAACACACCTCTACCTCTTCTCTTATTAAATGATTCAGTCATTTAATTGGGTGACCATATGATAAGAAACAGAACTATTTTTTTAGCCCTGGACCAAACAGATAGAGTGCAATTAAAATAACAGGCACTCCACCTGCCCGCTTTGGGCATTTATTCATACAGTAATTTTAACAATGTAATTTGATAATATATTAGAGGTGATTCATGATGGTGTAAATAAGAATAAAAGAAAGAACAGTACGAAATAAGAGTAGGTAGGCCAACATTGCGGAACAAACAGCTCATAGGCGCACATACGCCTCGTGATACGATTGTGATTATGAAATGCCACACTACACACGTATCCCCACATAATATACATGTACACGCTAATTACAAGACAATGGGTACAACTACAATAATTGTACAACGAGCCTTGCATTCATTACATGCCATTACTCACTTTTAGGCATCTGAAAATATGACCCCCCCCCCCCACGCGAAACGTTACCAATAAATGAATTACTCCACACAATTCAATTTTCTTATTTACTGATAAACTCATTATCTGCCCATAACAGACAGGTGGGAGTGTCAAATTATTTACACTCAATCTGTTAGTTGCAGGGCTAAAATAAATAGTTCTGTTTCTTATCACATGGTCACCCAATTAAATGACTGAATCATTTCACAACAGAAGAGGTAGAGGTGTAAAAGACACTAATCAGAGTTATCTCCTCTGAAAGTAATGAATTTCATTATACACTCTACCCTCGATGTTCGTGGACTCCTATGTTCGAGGTTTCGACCGTTCGAGATTTTGTATTTGTACCCAAAAAATTCAATTTTCGAGATTAACACTCGGTGTTCGTGATTTGTTATGGGATCTCGAACGAGAACTGTCTCTCTCAGCCCCAGCCTTCCCGTGTACTTCCCCTGCGTAGTGCATTGACCTGTTGGCTTAGTGCAGTTTGTTATTGTGAGTAGTTAACCAGTCAATTTTGTCCTCTGCAGTTATTGTCTTCGATTAGTCCAGTAAGTGATTTTTTTTAAAATTTAATATTATAATTGTTTACATACAAGCATGGGGCCTAAAAAACAGATCGGTTCAATAAATAATCCAAATAAAAGATCGAAAAATATTATAGATTTAGAAACTAAATTAAACATTATTCAAGAAAGTGACAGTGGTGTACGTACAGCCGATATTTCTAAACAATTTAATTTGCCTTGGACTACAGTAAATAGTATCATAAAGAATAAAGACAAATATAAAACGGCAGCTAAATCAACCTCCGCTCAAGTTAGGTTATTAAAAGTTCGTGAAGATATTTTTGTGAAAATGGAGAACCTTTTAATAAAATGGATATACAATAAGGGTTAAGGAAATACGAGGAGACTGTATAACTTATGCTTTCATACGGGAGAAAGCTAAGATAATTTTTATGAAATTGAAGGAGAATGACCCAGAGTGCCAAATTGAATTTTATGCAAGTAAGGGTTGGTTTCAACGTTTCCTTAACAGAACTGGTGTTAAATGCGTTGTTAAACAAGGCAAATCTGCTTCTGCTGACACTGAATCTGGAGAAAATTATAAAAAAGAATTTGAGGAGTATGAGCGACAGCAAGGCTTTAATTTTGATGAGACCGGCTTGTATTGGAAGCGCATGCCCAAAAACACTTCAATTATTAAGATGAACGTAAAATACCCAGTCATAAAGCATCTAAAGATAGGCTGACATTATTCGTTGGATCTTCAAATGCTTCTGGAGATTTTAGAATGTAAACGTTGTTGATGTATCAATCAGAAAATCCAAGAGCTTTAAAAAACGTACCAAAACACACTTTGCCGGTAATTTGGAAAGTAATGAGAAAACATGGGTGACGAGACAAATATTTGATGACTGTTTGGTAAATTTTTTTCAAAACAATATTAGACAACAAGATAGATCATATTTAGTATGTTACAATTGATGCCATCCTTACAAACTAAAACTTAAACAACTTCAAGCCGAAGAGAAATGACATCATTACCACTCATCAAGGTATCACCATCAACATCAACGACACAATTCGCAGCCCACAAGGAATAAAATGTACATAAAGAAACAACTTTTAATGTTTTATAAAATTCACAAATAACAACAAAATATAATAGGGCAATATTTTTCGATTACAAAACACATTTTACATTTTCATCAAGTTAGTTTCTACCTAATATTTTCTATTTCTTTTTTTAAAAACTAAACTTTTCTATAACACACAGTTTTTTTATTTAAAATAAGCCGAAACGCCTTGTTTATCTCTTTAAAAAATAGGCACTTATCACTCTCATGGAACCGATTAGAAATTTTACATTGAAAATGGATCTCGATGTTCATGATTTCGATTTTCAAGATGGTTTTCATGGGCTCAATTAATCTCGAACTTTGAGGGTGCAGTGTACAGTTGGATTGTGTTGTGAATGAAGTGAAGGTATCATTTACAGAAAGAAAAATATGTGTTTTTCAGAAGGCCCGGCATGGTAATAAGCGTACTTTTCCACTCAGTGAGTTGTGGCATTGGTAAACCACCTCACTCCTCGTTTTACTTAGTAAAACCTCTACACGTTCAAACCAGCCTACAGGCTCATCACATAAACAACATTCAGGAAAACCCTTTTTCACAGAGATAAAACGTGGTAAAAAACATTTTACATTTATAATTCATTACATTGCCCACAACGGACAGGTGGAGTGTGAAATTATTTACACTCAATCTGTTAGTTGCAGGGCTATAAGAAATAGTTGTGTTTATTATCACATGGTCATCCAATTAAATGACTACTGAATCATTTAAGAACAGAAGAGATAGAGGTGTAAAAGTCTTCTTTTACACCTCTATCTCTTCTGTTCTTAAATGCCGTTGCCGCTCCATTACACCCGTGGTTGTTACAGTTTAAATATAAAACATTGCCGAAAAAAAGTTGTGTGAGTATCTGACACTAAATTTATTAAAATAGTCATACGGAAGGAAAGAAAAGTTGCGTAGTATCTGTATAAGCGTGCACCGTGCACCGGGCAGGAGATGAGGTTGGCCGGCAATGCGGATCGGCGGCAGGAGGCAATGCAGGAGGTGGTGGGCCACTCAACTGCTCGGACCTTGCAAGTGCAAGGTTCCCAAGGTCACCTACCACTCCTTATCTATTCATATAAAATGTAATACTTATTTTTTTCTTCCTCTTTCCCTACACGAATAAATATAGACCCTCCCTTCACAAATAGCTCAACAGAAACAGATGAAAAAAGCCGAGAAAAACTACCACGCAAATATCCACAATTTTTTTCGGGAGGGACAAATAAAATATTTCAAAAATAATACATTTAAAAATTACATACATTTAAAATAATACAAATAATACATTTTATTGTATATTGTATTACATACACGAGGGTTATTCGGAAAGTAAGGCCCGAATCTCCGTAACTAAACAAACGTGACGCGAACATCGAATTGCGCATGCGCGTCGACTCCCGGCATGCCTTGCGTGTAAAACGACACTATTTGCATTCGTATTGTTGCAATGTGCTGTTTACAGTATTAGTCCAAAATGTTTCAAACAATTGATCAGCCCGCCGACTGTGAAATTTGTTCCGATATACGGTTTTTGACAGCTAGGAACATTTCAGCGGCAGAAATTCATCGCCAGATAACTGAAGTGTACGGCCTCAATGCGATGAGTGACAGCAAGCTTCTGCGTAAGTGGGTGAGAAATTTTAAGAATGGACGGGACAATGACGGTCCATGATGAACAGCGATCAGGCCGACCATCAGTGGTGACCATCAGTGGATTTGGTTAATGCCGTGGAGGAAAAGATTCGTGAAGACCGGCAATTCACTGTTTCAAGTTTATCATTGGAGTTTCTGAATGTGAGCATAAAAACTTTGTACAAAAATGTGTCTGAAAATTTGCAATTTCACAAATTGTGTTCACGTTGGGAATGCCAGGCCCCATACTGCCATTTGAAAGCAAAATCTGATCGAATCATTTGGATGGGAACAGGTTGACCAACCGCCGTACAGTCCAGACTTGGCGCAAAGTGATTTTCACTTGTTCCGCTACCTAAAAGAGTTTTTCGGTGGCAAGCGGTTCGGCATAGATGACGATGTGAAAGACGCTGTTCAAGACTGGTTATCCTCACCGGCGGCGAACTTCTATGATAAGAGGCATACAAAAGCTTGTTGAACGTTATGATAAATGTTTAAATAAAAATGGAAACTAAGTGGAAAAATAAAGAAAGATGTAACAATTTATACAATAAAAAAGGTTTTTTGAAAAAAATCTTACATTGTTTATTTTTTTTTAGAAACCGGACCTTATTTTCCGAATAACCCTCGTATGTTTTTTAGTTTTCCCTCTTATGAGATGGTCACCCGATTATATGACTGAACCATTTAACAACAGAACACACTAGTGACTGTTATCTATGTAGAGTACAGGGGTAGTGAATGTAATGGGGTGAATGAAGTGAAGGTGTCATTTGCAGGGGGCCATTTGCCTGCCTGGCCTACTGTAAACCACCACCTGACTCCTCGTTTTACCAAGTAAACCCTTAAAAGGTTGAAACCTGCCTTTCGGCTGATCACCTGAACAACACAAAACTATTAAAATTATAAATAGAGTAGTGTTTTGGGGAAAATGAATAAACCACAGTATTTAATGCACCTCTCTATCAGATTATGCAACTTGTTTAAACATATAATTTCTTTTATCTTTAATTGCGAGTCGTGTGAACAATCAGCCATAAAAAGATCACATAAACAATTGAATGTAGCAATAAAGTAATAAATGGAGTGATTAGATGACGAGTGAGTGAAGAGATAAAATAACTGTAACTAAAGTTCAGCCTCTCTTAGTTAGCTCCTAATGTAAACAAATAATGACGCCACTGAACATGCGCATTGTATCAAAATGTGTACACGCTGATTAAAATGTAACAACAAAATACTTTCAAAAGGATTTTTATAAATGAAATTGTTAGGCCTACATGAAATTATGACTGATATTTTAAGTAGTTATAATTTAAAAGATAGTTAACTTAATAGGAATACGACATCCATAAAGTGGCAGACGCTAGTGTGCACCCTGTAGTAGTAGGTGGCTTTTGTTTGTTGACAGACACTAGGAGGAGGAGGAGGAGCAAACTAACAACGGCTCAACTGTACATTATATTGTGTGTCGATGTCTACAGAGAATAGTGAAAACAACAGCCACGTATGTCACCCCACTAGGAGGCAGCCTACTGCCTATTGAATTTACCAATGAGATGATTAGTAGTGTTATGACGTAACAGCAGTCTGGTACTTCGTCTGTCCCCTTCATCCCGCAGCTGAAAAAAGCTTGGGGACCGGCAGTAGATGCAATGGTTTTTTTTTTAATTTCTAATATGTGTACGTTGCAATCTGTTCAATTTAGAACAATAAGCAACCCCATCACCCAATGAGAGATGAAAATGATGTGTGACGTGTAAATGAGACTGTGTAGTCTTGTACAGACCCAGGCCGACCATTCCTGAGAGAGTATGGTTAATTAAACCCCAACCATCAAAGTACACCCACAACCACTGTCTAGCATTCAAATCCGTATAAAAGTAACTACCTTCAATAGGATTTGAACCACGGAACCTTCGTCTCCAAAAATCAGCTGTTAAACAGCTGATTTCGGCGACGACTTTACCTCTAGACCAACCCGGTGGGTTGAGATGCAATGGTAAACCAGCCTTTGCCTTTCGGCTGATCACCTGAACAACACAAAACTATTAAAATTATAAATAGAGTAGTGTTTTGGGGAAAATGAATATACCACAGTATTTAATGCACCTCTCTATCAGATTATGCAACTTGTTTAAACATATAATTTCTTTTATCTTTAATTGCGAGACGTGTGAACAATCAGCCATAAACAGATCACATAAACAATTGAATGTAGCAATAAAGTAATAAATGGAGTGATTAGGTGACGAGTGAGTGGAGAGATAAAATAATTGTAACTAGATCGTAACCGACGAAAAGAAGACCGGAACGAACTGTAAATACATCAACCACACACTAACAACAATTATATTACACCATCTTAATGCATTCATTCGGTTTATGCAATAATGGTTACACTATATAGGCCTACGCGTCAGTGTCACTTACACCGGCGGCCAATCTTTCACTTTCTACTTCTACCTGTAGCCCTCCCTCCCTAGTCAGCCACGCTATCCTATTCACTTACTCTCGTATAATGTGCACAACACTTGCTCTACGTGTACACACAGTAAAAAAATCTGGTGTGAAACACTCACACAACTTTCTCTTGCCAATGCAAATAATTAACAATAAACCTAACATTAGTAATAAAATATTAGAAATAAACAAAACAACTAACCTCAAAAAAACATAACCTTATTTTAATCATTAGTGAAAAACGCAAAATGAAATTCAACCTCAGTTTGGCTTAAGAATAAGGAAAATCACTTTTTCACGCTAAACTAGGCTCTGTAGAGAAAAATTCTCTAAATAAAAGTTGTAGATCTCTTAATTTTCTATAAATTTTATTATATACAATTTTGTCGTAAAATCCGTAATAAAGCCGAAATATTAAAAAAATCGATTTTTCACACGTTTTCGTGAGAAAAAACAGAAAATCACTAATTACCGCTAAACTAAGCGTTATACAAAACAATGTTTGAACCGAAAGTTGTAGGATTTTAAATTCTCTACAACTTTTATTATATATAGCTACATTTTTTCGGTAAAATGCATAATAAAGCCGCTATCTTAAAAAAATAATTTTTTTACGTAAAAACAGCCTCACTAAGAATTTCAGCAAGCATGGCGCCTACCCTATCTTATAGAGCATAAGAAATGAAGTAAATGAGGCGATTTTAAAAAAAATCGTAAGACCCGTTATTGAGAAAATCGAAAAAAGTGAAAAATTACACGAATAAACTACTACTACTTCCGGTTGACCGATTTTGATGAAAATGTTCGTGTCGGGTCCAATAGTGGTATATAACTTAAGTTTCAAGTTCGTACAATGTTCTGTTCTTGAGATATTCTGTTCACACACACAGACCAATCGCTAAAAACATGTTTTTTGGATTCAGGGGATCTGAAAACGTGTAGATTCGGTGAAAACTCGATTTGTAAAAAATCAACATAAAAACAATACTTTTCTTCCTATATATTTATGTAGGAAAGAGAAAGTAAAAAGGAATGAAGATAAAGGAGAAACGGATGACAACTTCAAAACAGAGCGGCGATTTTCACGATAACAGTGCTTTATAGGAAGACATGGAGAAAGTAAGAGTGAGTGGTAAACGTAATACAATGAGTTTTCCTTTCGTATCATTTTATAGCTATACGTAATAGAGTTGGGCGTACACGCAATATTATGGTAGGCCTAATGAGACAACACACAAAATTATCTACCGTAAAATAGCATCCAAGTGAATTTTCTTCATACACCGGCTGTTACTAAAGTTACTCCGCCACCTTCAAACAGCTGTTCATGTTTTCATTTATCCCCCCGTTTATCTGCGTGCAGTTTAGGTGATCACCCCTCTCTTAGATTGCTCCTAATGTAAACAAACAATGACGTCACTGAGCATGCGCATTTTATCAAAATGTGTACACGCTGATTAAAAAGTAACAACAAAATACTTTCAAAAGTATTAAATACAAAATATTTTTAAAAATATTTTTATAAATGAAATATAGGGTGATTCAAAAAGAGCGCCGGTTTTGATATATCAAATTAAGAGATTTATTTTATTGAAAAACTGAAAATAAATACATCAACAAGTTCATCTTACCTTCCGATTTCATGTATGAAAAATGATTTCATGCATGTGTCCTCCTCTACTGCGCTGGCACGCATCAACTCTGTCCATGAAATTGGATATTACTGCACGACAAGTTTCGACTATGTGGGACAAGTTTCCGTATGTGAGGTTTTCTAAACCCCACATACGGCAGTTCTGTTTATTAACAAAACCGTTTAAGTGGAAGTGCGCCTCATCACTGAAAATGATTTTGTTTGCGAAGGTGTCATCATCCTGCCGTTTTCTCAATACCCAGTCAACAAACTGTCGTCTCTTCTGGTGGTCTGCCACTTTCAAATGTTGCGTCAATTGAATTTTATACGGGTGATATTGGAGATCGTACCGAAGAATTCTCCGTACAGAAGAACATCTTAAACCCAATTGTTGAGAACGGCGACGTATTGATTTTGCTGGGCTAACAGCCACACTGTCACGAACCAACGCAACGTTCTGCTCAGTTCGGCCAGAACGACGACGTCCAGAACTTTTCTCAAAAAACTTTTTCATGAGCCTGCGAACTGTTGATTCATTCGGAGCTTCATTACGTCCTAGAGTACCACGAAGTCGCCTGACAGTAGCCGCATAACTCTCTCCACTCTGGTAAAATGTTTTGACGATTAACACTCGTTGCGCAATAGTAAGCTTCTCCATGTTTAGACACAGACTGCGAGAGTACTACACTGCGAACAAGAGAAACTACAACTGAATCATCAATCGGAATGTTCTCCGAAATAGAAATGAGGTCAAACAATGTTGCCAACCGATAAACAAAAATTTACCAGCCGTTTAAAAACTGGCGCTCTTTTTGAATCGCCCTATATTTCCTAATTATTAACTATAAAACTCCCCCTAAATTTCATGAGGTTGCAATTATTCCGTAAAATTGTTCCCCGAGCGACCAGGTGTTCCTTAACACGATGTCGCCATCATAGGGCTTCTCAGCCCTCTCAACCACGATTCAGGATTCAGACAAAAATGAAACAACAACTTGTAAATGCTAGTTAAGTATTAAGTGCATTTGTTTTTACGGTATTTTCTTCTTAAAAAATCTGGTGTGAAACACTCACACAACTTTTTCTTGCCAGTGCAAATAATTAAAAATAAACCTAACATTAGAAATAAAAAACAACTAACCTCAATAAACATAACCTAATTTTAATCATATATGAAAGACGCAAAATGAAAATCGATCTCAGTTTGCCTTAAAAATACGGAAAATCACTCTTTCACACTAAACTAGGCTCTGTAGTGAAAAACGTTATGAATAAAAGTTGTAGATCTTTTAATTTTCTATAAATTCGATTATATACACTTTTGTCATACAATGCATACTAAGGCCGAAATCTTTAAAAAATCGATTTTTCACACGATTTTGTGAGAAAAAAACAGAAAATTGCTAATTACCGCTAAACTAAGCGTTATACAAAAAAATGTTTGAATTTAAGTTGTAGGTTTTTAAATTCTCTACAACTTTTATTATATAAATTTTTTTCTACATTGCATATTAAAGCCGTAATCTTAAAAAAACTTTGTTTTAACGTGAAAACAGCCTCACCAAGAATTTCAGCGAACATGACGCCTACCCTATCTTGTAGAGAATAAAAAACTAAATAAATAAAGCGATTTTTTAAAAAAATTGTAGGACCAGTTTTTGAGAAAAACGCAAAAAAGTGAAAAATTATACGAATAAACTACTACTTCCGGTTGACCGATTTCGATGAAAATGTTCGTGTTTGGTCCGGTAGTGGTATGTAACTTAAGTTTCAAGTTTCAATTTCGTACAGTGTTTCGTTCTTGAGATATTTTGTATGCACACACACACATACACACACACACACACAAACACACACACACACCCACACACCCACGTACACGCACGAACGCACACGCACGTGCGCGCGCGCACACACACACACAAACACACACCAATCGCTAAAAACATGTTTTTTGGATTCAGGGGGTCAGAAAACATATAGATCCGGTGAAAATTCGATTTCTTAAAATCAACCTGAGAACAATATACTTTCCTTTAAACAAAAAAAAAAAAAAATTCCTATATATTGTGATGTTCATATTCCGCCCGGTATTTGAAATAAATTGTAAATGTATAATTTTGTTATTTTATTAAGACAGGTAAAAATTTGGCTAGAAGCAAAATTCAAAATGTTATGAAATTGACTTATTTAGTACAAACATATAAAATTTGAATTAAGATGCAATTTGGAAAAAATTTAAATTTAATTAATTTGAAATTATTTAAGGTCTATCTCAGAGTAATATTTAATATTAGGAGGTAATCAAGAATTATACCTCATGTTACTTATAGCTTTTGTGAAAAATTTGTACAATAGATCAGAATATTTCATGTCAAAGTAACTTTTGCCGGTAATATTAGATGACCAATCGAACAATGAAAGACCCTTTTGAGCCTAAATTTTATTCCTTATAAGTAAGTTAAAAATTTTGTTATGTTAATTTTATGTTAATTTGAATGGAAGATTTGAACTCTGGATGAAATTCTAAGCAATTTAAATCCAAATTTGATAAAATTCTGTAAAGTATAAAGATTATTAGGTTAATTTCTTATAAAAATGCGTATATCGGCTATTAAGCTAATTACGTTAATTACACGAAGTAGGAATAATTCTTGAAGCATAGAACGATTTATTTCGATGTAATATGTGGTTTTGAATATTATAATGTAATTAAAAATTTTAGAGAATTTATTTGAACGACAAATTTGATATTTTAATTAAAAACACATGTATAAATATAGGAGAACAGTGTGTCAGATTTTAATTAATTACAATAGTTTTGTTAATAATTTTAAAAAAATGAAAGGATATGCTAATGTATAAAGATCCGCTGAATAGTTTGATATTTTTTAAGATACAAAAATATGTATGGTAACTTTGTAATTAAGCCGTAAAAATAAGCTTTTATCGTATGATAAAGACAATGTTAATTAGTGTCATTATTCTTTAATTAATGAGTATTTTTAAAATGTAATTAGATAAAAAGATGTATTTTGTTGATATCTTTAAGATTCGTATACCTAGAAATGTTAAAATGTTAATAATAAAAAGTTATTTGAAATATTTTACGGTTTCATAAAACAATTATTTTATGGAATTTTAGACAAAATAAAATTATGTGATTATTAAAAAACTAACGATCCGATTTAAAAAAGAAAAACACCTTTGTAATCAGCAGAAAAAACCCTTGAATTTGATGTAGGGCTCAATGCTGTTATTGTAAATTTAAATTTTTGTTATAAATAATGTTATAGTGGGGATGGACTTCTCTCATAGTTGAATTGCCAACCTCACGCACAGTAATAAATCACATAAAGTATTAAAATTATATAAATGTCAAATGATGTTAAGTTATGTTCTATAAGCTTTATTGTAATAAGAAAAACTTACATATTGTGTATTCTAAGTTATCACTTATTTATATTGTTTTGTTTCACCTTAATTTGTTTGTTATTAGCAATTTTCATTGGAAAAAAATGTATAATTAATCTGCACAAGTTGGCACTTACTTTTTGTAGATGTAATTTTCAACCAAAAATTCAGGGAGTCCTCTATTAGACACGATGCGTAACTGACGTATTTTAAAATTGCTCGTAAAATGTTTTATATAGTAGTATAGAGGGGATCGAGTATTCTGTATTTAGGGCCGATATGTTTAGGCCATATGTGAGAGAAATAAATTGTTAAATTTTATTTAAAGTAGTGTCAACTATAAAAAATTTATTTATTTTAATAATGCAAATTAACGGAAGTGATGTCAATTGTGGAATTAAATACATCAAGTGTTTCAATGGTGTTCTGTGTTTTATAAGCAAATAGTGTTTTGTGCTAAATATTTTTTTTATAAATGTGTTCGGGTAATCTGCGTATAATAACCACCTGTTAATTTTATAGATTTCCAAATTAAAGATAAGTAACTAATTTTAAGCAATTTTTGTAACAAAATTTTATATGCCTAATTTGTATTTAGCATTTACTAACAAATTTAATATGATTGGTTAATAATTTAAAAGATCTGTTTGTCTATGATCTAATTCACTGAGTTCAAAGTTCCCATCCCTGTTTGTTTTAAAGAATTTTTTTTTATTTATTTGTTTTATTTTTGGTTGAATGATTTTAGGCAAGTTATGTTTTGTAATGTTGATCATGGCTTACTTTTATTGTTTCATTATGATAAATGATTTTGGTATTATGATTCTATTCTCTATTGTTGTAACGGCTATCAGGGTAGTTTTATTAATAGACTACTATAGAGCTTCTAATTCTATTGAAGTAGTCAAATGTAAATTAAAAAGTTTATGTTTTATCTTTTTTATTAATATTTTTAATAAATTTCGATTAATTTGTTACCTTTTAAAATTGTAGTTTGATTTATTGATTGATGAAATTCCAATATCCCTTGTATGTAAGCATTGTGATATGAACTTTGTTTTATAATATTTAGTTAATTGTATTCGGAGGGTTTTTCGAGCTGTCAAAATGGTTGTTGTTTCTAGAACTTGAGTCTAGAAAGTTTTTTTATTTTTTTTTTATTTGATTTTTATATATCACAATCCTTACATTTATTTAGATTAAGCTTATTTTCAGCGTTCCTGTCATTGGGGTAAAGGAGAATGGATTTTGATTGATTGGACCGCTTGTCGTCTGTCAGACTGTTCTGTTACCGAATCAGCTGTTTTCTGTCAGATTGATTTGTTTACATGATCAGCTGACTAGGCAGATATAGGTTAAGGTAACCTTACTGTATGTTTGTTTAATATAGCTTACCTTTTTCTAAATTTAAATTTGTTTTGAGTTTTCTGCTTTTTAATTAATATTTTGTTTTATTTATTCACATTTCGTATTTATATTATTTCATTGTGATGTTGTTTTTGTTTTAAAATCGCGAGTTTTAGATTTTTTTTTTTTTATTTTTTTTTTTTATTTGGTATTTCGACTTGGATATTTTGGATTGATGTTTAATGGGTCTCCAGTTGCCCTGCTTGGATGATAACCAAGGTAAGTTCGGTCTATATTGGCATCCTGACCGTGGTCGTTTTTTGTTTACTTTAAGTTTCTTTTTCAGGTGACACCCCAACACCTGTTTTTGATGTGTCAGTCGGCTGGTGTGTCGGCATTTGACTGTTACATTAAATTGGCGCCCAACGTGGGGCTGACTCGTTCTGTCCTATGTTGTGGTCCATTTCTTTCCATTGTTTTTGTTTTTGTCGTCCGTCATCGGCTGACTGTTACAATATTCATATAGGCAAGAGAAAGTAAAAATTACTTTTTATGTATCCAAGAACTTTTAACAATAATTAAAATATAAATTTAGTAACTAAGCAATGTACTTTGAATTGAAATTGTTAAAAACATTCTTAAAGCCGACATTATGTGATTTGATAAAAAAAAAATCTTTAAATCCTTTTTAATCTTTTCCTCACTGTTAAATCTTTTTCCTCACTGTTAATCCTTTTTTCGTGCCTCACTGTTAAAATTACAGATTGAGAATGATTAAAATACATTAAGAGGTACTTTAATGTATTTTAATCATTCTCAATCTGTAATTTTAACAGTGAGGCACGAAAAAAGGATTAACAGTGAGGAAAAAGATTTAACAGTGAGGAAAAGATTAAAAAGGATTTAAAGATTTTTTTTTTATTAAATCACATAATGTCGGCTTTAAGAATGTTTTTAACAATTTCAATTTTTAGTACAGCGACGTACTTTACTTACAAAATTTCGTCGTATTTGTATCATAACTATAAATTATCTAAAGTGAAAAAAGCAATTGATTTATTGCCGCAGGAAACAAAGGAGGAAAATTGTAAGTACTTAATTAGAGGTTTTTTTTCAAAGCAAATCCCGTTTGAAGAATTGCATGACGCTAAATTATTGTACGGTGCAGATATGTTAGAAAAAGCTCTGGAAGACGTCGCAAATGAAAATCTCAACAGTTCAACAGTTTCAACAGTTAAATTTCAACAGTTAAATTTCAACAGTTAAATTTCTTTACTTCAAAATTCATTGATACGCATTTAAAAAATATCAAAAAAACCCATAAAAATTAATAAAAAAATAAAATGAAAAAAAAATGGAAAAATGAAGAAAAATTATAAAAAAAAGTTAAAAATCAAGAAAAATTATAAAAAAAAGTTAAAAATCAAGAAAAATAAAAAAAATTAAAAATCATGAAAAATGAAAAAAAGTTAAAAATCAAGAAAAATTAAAAAAAACTAATACAATACAAAATACAAAAAAAGAAGACGCAAAACAACTAAAAAACCAAAAAAATCTACAAAATTTCACAAAAAAACAAAAAAATTATTAGATAATAATACTTATAGGCTACGTAGAATTAGGTTAGGTTAGGTTAGTTATAATTAGTTATTAGTTAAAATTGTTTCACAAAAAATATTTAAAAAACTACAAAAAAACTAATAAAACATTAAAAACCAAAATGTCTCTTTCTTAAAATTTAGTTTTAAAATATGGTTGATTTTTGATTTGAGTAAAACGTGTCACATCCGAACCTGTGATATCAGAAGCCTCCCATATCCGGACGTATCTCCAAACAAGCTTTTTAATTTCGGTTAAATGGTAAGGAATTGCAGCTGGAATGGCGTTTGACAGTTTGCAGAGCTTGTGAAAACCCTCGCTGGGTGTTTTGAAATCAATGACGATGAAGTCAAGCGGTGGTTACTCACAGGTTACTCAGAGTGGACATTAATTCAACAAAATCTGGTGTGAAACACTCACACAACTTTCTCTTGCCAATGCAAATAATTAACAATTAACCTAACATTAGTAATAAACATTAGAAATAAACAAAAAACTAACCTCAAAAATATAACCTTATTTTAATCATGAATGAAAAACGCAAAATGAAAATAGACCTCAGTTTGGCTTAAAAATACAGAAAATCACTCTTTCACGCTAAACTAGGCTCTGAGGCTCAATGCTAGAAATAAAAGTTGTAGAACTTTTAATTTTCTATAAATTTAATTATATACACTTTTGTCGTAAAATGCATACTATGGCCGAAATCTTAAAAAATCGATTTTCACACGTTTTCGTGAGAAAAAAACAGAAAATTGCTAATTACGGCTAAACTAAGCGTTTTACAAAACAATATTTGAAATAAAAGTTGTAGAATTTTACATTATCTACAACTTTTATCATATAACGTTTTGCGCTAAAATGCATATTAAAGCCGCAATCTTAAAAAAACTATGTTTTTACGTAAAAACGGCCTTACCCAGATTTTCAGCAAACATGGCGCCTACTTTATCTTGTAGAGAATAAAAATTAAGTAAACCAGGCGATTTTAAAAAAAATCGTAGGACCAGTTTTTGAGAAAATCGCAAAAAAGTGAAAAATTATACGAATAAATTACTACTTCCGGTTGACCGATTTTGAGGAAAATGTTCGTGTCGGGTCCGGTAAGGGTATGTAACTTAAGTTTTAAGTTTCAAGTTCGTACGATGTTCCGTTCTTGAGATATTTTGCACACACACACACACACACACACGCATGCACACACACACACACACACACACACAGACCAATCGCTAAAAACATGTTTTTTGGGTTCAGGGGGTTTGAAAACGTATAGATCCGGTGAAAACTCGGTTTCGAAAAATCGACATGAAAACAATACTTTCCTTCCTATATATTCATATAGGCAAGAGAAAGTAAAATCATCATCATAAATAAACATCATGTGCTTCATAAATAACGTCTAATTATTTTCAATATATTTTTACTTCAATTCAAATTCATCGCCACAATAACCTTATTTTAATCATGAGTGAATGACGCAAAATGAAAATCGTACCCGGTTTGGTTTAAAAAAACGGAAAATCACACTTTCGCGCAAAACTAAGCTTGTAGAGAAAAATTCTCTTAACAAAAGTTGTAGATATTTTAATTTCCTATAAATTTGATTATATACACTTTTGTCGTAAAATGCCTACTAAAGCCAAAATCTTTAAACAAATCGATTTTTCAAACGTTTTCGTGAGAAAAAAAAAGAAAAGCACTAATTACCGCTAAACTAAGCGTTACACAAAAAAATGTTTGAAATAAAAGTTGTAGAATTTTACATTCTCTACAACTTTTATAATATAACGTTTTGCGCTAAAATGCATATTAAAGCCGCAATCTTAAAAAGAAAATATGTTTACGTAAAAACAGCCTCACCAACAATTTCAGCAAACATGGCGCCTACCCTATCTTGTAGAGAATAAAAAATTGAATAAACCAGGCGATTTTAAAAAAAATCGCAGGACCAGTTTTTGAGACTGGTAGTTTGCGGTAGTGGTATGTAACTTAAGTTTCAAGTTTCAAGTTCGTACAATGTTCCGTTATCGAGATATTCTGTTCACACACAGACCCACACACACACACAGACCAATCGCTAAAAACATGTTTGTGTGGGTTCAGGGGGTCTGAAAACGTATAGATCCGGTGAAGAGTGTATTTGTTGTGATGGAGATGAAAACAATACTTTCCTTCCTATATGTTCATATAGGCAAGAGAAAGTAAAAAGGCGTTCTGCACTCAAAGGGCTTTTTACACCTTAGTGTAGAACAACAGGCAATGATAACCTTGTTAAGGTTTATCGCCTTAAAAAAAAAAAAATTGCTACTAGTTGTTTCTAACGGCTGACGGTGGAAACATTGCGCACTGCTGCCAACTAAAAAAAACTGCTAGAGTTGCTCTTTCGTTTGATGTATCATTTATAATTGTAAGTAACGGGTGTTTCAAAAAGGACGCACTTCGAAGTTTAAGAGTTAATATTTTCTGCATAGGGAATATTTTTCCCCCCAAATAACAGTTGGCACTACCGTACTCATTGTTGACCCATTGTGTATTACTGACATGTACTAGTGCTATCCCGGTATACATTTGTGTCTGTATAAGTTCAAACATGGTTTTTTCAAAGGATGAACGTGTTGTTATTATTGAAAGTTATTGCGAATATAAATCTTACGAACGAGTGAAAGACGAGTTCCAGTTAAAATTTCCCAATCCTGAAGTACCTAATAACACCACAATATTGTGTCTGATTAATATAGGCAAGAGAAAGTAAAAATAAAAATTACATTGAAAAAAGAAAATATCACAGACATAAAAGGTCGCAAAAGGCTGTAAAGGGGCCACATAATAAAAACACAGACATATGAATATAAACTTATAACTAATATAAAACATATACTATAGGGTAAAACTAATTAGGACATATAAGACATTGCAGATCACCCTAGACCAGTGGTTCCCAACCTGGGTGCGATCGCCCCCTGGTGGGCGATTTGGGTTCGCAGGGGGGCGATGAGCATTCAAAGACAGAAAAATAAAACTGTACTACAGGGTAGAATCTTTACTGTTGCGGATACATGTTTTTTTTACAAACAAATAAACTAAACTCTTTGTTGACATTTTTTATGGTTGAGCTCCTACACATGAGATGGAGAATTCTGGACACAACTGCTTTGGTTGATTATTTGTTGTGAACAATAATAAATCGTTTTTACGGAATAACATACTTTATTGTTTATCAACACATTATTTCAAATTAAATTAGGTATACGATGCTAAGAGAAGGGGGCGATAGGTGTAGCCTAAGTCATCCTTCGCAAAGGGGAAGGGGCTATGCCCCATAAAAGGTTGGGAACCACTGCCCTAGACTGTCAGACACTGTTGTATACACTACTCGATCGTAAAAATTTTAAAGCCACGTCCAAAATAGGGCTTTCGTCACCGAGTATACACCTTAATTCAGAGGGAATCTTGAATCGCCGACGCAGAACTGCGTAGCAGACGCAATCAACCAATACAAGGACAATCGCACCTGCCACAAACTGGAGCATCACCAGACATCATGAGATACCGATGGGTTAATCTGTTGTGCCCAATTCTAAGTGGCGCGATGACAACTTCTTCCCTTGTATTCTTTCTCAGTGACGTAGGCCAAGACTTAAGGGTACCCGGAATGCCTATCTCCGTAACGTTAATGCAAGGAACATTTTCTCAAAAACTACTACAGTTGTTATCCTGTTCAATTTTTACTTTCTCTTGCCTATATGAATATATAGGAAGGGAAGTATTGTTTTCATGTCGATTTTTCAAAATCGACTTTTCACCGGATCTATACGTTTTCAGACCCCCTGAACCCACACAAACATGTTTTTAGCGATTGGTCTGTGTGTATGTCTGTATGTGTGTGTGCCTGTGTCTGCGTGTGTCTGTGTGTGTGTGTGTGTGTGTCTGTGTGTGTATACAAAATATCTCAAGAACGGAACATCGTACGAACTTCAAACTTAAAACTTAAGTTACATACCACTACCGGACCCGACACGAACATTTTCATCAAAATCGGTCAACCGGAAGTGGTAGTTTATTCGTGTAATTTTTCACTTTTTTGCGATTTTCTCAAAAACTGGTCCTACGATTTTTTTTAAAATCGCCTGGTTTACTCAATTGTTTATTCTCTACAAGATAGGGTAGGCGCCATGTTTGCTGAAATTCTGGGTGAGGCTGTTTTCACGTAAAAACAACGTTTTTTTAAGATTACGGCTTTAATATGCAATTTAGCAAAAACAATTATCTAATAAAAGTTGTAGAGAATTTAAAAACCTACAACTTTTATTTTAAACGTTTTTTTGTATAACGCTTAGTTTAGCAGTAATTAGCAATTTTCTGTTTTTTTCTCACGAAATGTGTGAAAAATCGATTTTTTTTAAGATTTCGGCCTTAGTATGCATTTTATAATAAAAACGTATATAATCAAATATATAGAAAATTAAAAGATCTGCAACTTTTATTTAGAACATTTTTCTCTACAGAGCCTAGTTTAGCGTGAAATAGTGGTTTTCCGTATTTTCAAGCCAAACTGAGTTCGATTTTCATTTTGCGTCTTTCACTCATGATAAAAATAAGGTTATGTTTATTGAGGTTAGTTTTTGTTTATTTCTAATGTTTTATTACTAATGTTAAATAATATTGTTAATTATTTGCATTGGCAAGAGAAAGTTGTGTGAGTGTTTCACACCAGATTTTTGTGGTTACTTTTCAGGCTATTCTACACCCACAGAATTAGTAACATCTGTTTATACTATATCGTTAGGAAGATAGTAAATAATTTTTGAAATTACCTCTTTTAAAAGCATAATTTTTGGCCTATTTAAGTGGAAAATAAATATTTAAGTAAATTTTATACTGTAATATTAACTCAGTACATTTAAATTATGGTATACAAGGCTGTGCAAAAATTTCATTAAAATCCGTTTGCATCTGGCTGAGAAAATGTTCCATATTTTTGTCAAAAATTGCTGTTTACGGGAAACAAGAAAAAAAAATCTGGTGTGAAACACTCACACAACTTTCTCTTGCCAGTGCAAATAATTAACAATAAACCTACCATTAGTAATAAAACATAAGAAATAAACAAAAAACTAACCTCAACAAACATAACCTAATTTTAATCATGAGTGAAAGACGCAAAATGAAAATCGACCTCAGTTTGGCTTAGAAATACGGAAAATCACTCTTTCTCTCTAAACTAGGCTCTGTAGAGAAAAATGCTCTAAATAAAAGTTGTAGATCTTTAAATTTTCTATAAATTTAATTATATACACTTTTGTCGTAAAATGCATACTAAGGCCGAAATGTTAAAAAAATCGATTTTTCTCACGTTTTCGTGAGAAAAAAACAGAAAATCGCAAATTACCGCTAAACTAAGCGTTATACAAAAAAATGTTATAAATAAAAGTTGTAGGTTTTTAAATTCTCTACAACTTTAATTATATAAATTTGTGCGCTAAAATGCATACTAAAGCCGTAATCTTAAAAAAACTATGTTTTTACGTGAAAACAGCCTCACCCAGAATTTCAGCAAACATGACGCCTACCCTATCTTGTAGAGAATAAAAAATTGAGTAAACCAGGCGATTTTTAAAAAAATCGTAGGACCAGTTTTTGAGAAAATCGCAAAAAAGTGAAAAATTACACGAATAAACTACCACTTCCGGTTGCCCGATTTTGATGAAAATGTTCGTGTCGGATCCGGTAGTGGTATGTAACTTAAGTTTCAAGTTTGAAGTTCGTACGATGTTCCGTTCATGAGATATTTTGTATACACACACACACACACACACACGCACGCACACGCACACGCGCACACACACACACACACACACACACAGACCAATCGCTAAAAACATGTTTGTGTGGGTTCAGGGGGTCTGAAAACGTATAGATCCGGTGAAAACTCGATTTCTTAAAATCGACATGAAAACAATACTTTCCTTCCTATATATTCATATAGGCAATAGAAAGTAATAAAAGAGAACATATAAGTACTACAAAATGGTTATCTCCAATACATTCCTGGATCATAATCTGGAAATGCCTTAACTGTTACATTCACAGTTGGTCTAAAGCCGACAAAGTTTTAAAACCAAAAACAAAACTTATTAGTTTATCGTTTGCATAAATATGCAGTGTTTATGCAAACTGATAACGTTTAGAAAATAACTCAGGGTTCAACTTATTTTTAATTCTTTTTTGAGTTAAAAATTGCAAAACCCCCAACAAATTATACATCATTGGATGCAGAAAATTCTGAATTTTAATAATGTGCAAAAAACCGGATATGTGAAAATTTTTAATTTTCTCCGTTCCGGGTACCCTTAACATTATGTTTTATCTCCCGCAGCTTGTTGCCATGAGAGCCACGTCCATTCTACCTGCCAGGAATCAGTGATGATATGCTTCACCAGGCCCACAAAATCTGACAGTCAGATATTGCGTGAAGGCCGGTTGACGTGCCGCCTCCTTCTTCTTCTTATAGTGCATCTCCTATCGGAGGTTTGCTATCATCACAGCAATCCGGACCCTGTCGACTGCAGCTCCGAACAGTTGAACACTGCAACAGTTAAACCAATCCCTCAGGTTCTTCAGCCAGGACACACGGCGTCTTCCGATGCTCCGCCTTCCACTAATCTTTCCCTGGACTATCGGTTGAAGAAGCTTGTATTTCTATCCTCTCATTATATGACCCAGATATTGAAGCTTTCTCCTTTTTATGGTGTTAATGATTTCGCAATTCTTCTGCATCCGGATCAGCACTTCGGCATTACTAACTTTATCCGTCCAGGGAATACGCCACATTCTACGGTAACACCATATCATGAATGCTTGTAGTTTGTCGATTTGGTCTTTCCTGAGGGTCCATGCTTCAACCCCATACAAGAGCGTGGAAAAAACGTAACAACGCAGCATCCTCATCCTAAGCTCCATGTTGATATCCCGACTTGCAAACAACTTCTTCATCCTTACAAATGTTGATCTGGCTATCTCTATCCTCAACGAGGATAGAGATAGCCGCCTCCTTAGCGAGGTATAAATATAACCAACTACGGTGGCATGCGAACCGCACATGCGCAGTAAGTAGCTCCCCCACCACAGCGTCAACTAAAGATACAGGCTGCCTGCCTCTAAACTAGTACTCAATACTCATTGTGTTCTGTTCATGCGGTAATCGTTTTGACATTTCTGTCGCTGTCGAAAGCCACACCCCGTCAAAATTAGTTGCGCGCGCACAAAATACGGGAAAAATGTCTGCGATTCATTTTAGGGTAATAGGCAATTAGTTTTTTTTCTAAATGATGTTCCTACCATAAGTTTTAACAGGCCCAAAAGAAATGTACGTCATAACCTCATTCTGTTATATTTACTATACGGTTCTTTTTGTTAAAATGTCAAACAACTGATATTGTGCGTGTGTAGTTGTATTTGACGTATGTTTCGTATGAAATTCACAACTATTAAAATTGATTCAGCTTCTTGGAATATTAACAGGAAGTAGACACCAGACACGATGATCTATCTTTGACTTCCCTTCAAAAAGTGATTTTTTTCAAGCTCATTTATTATTTCTCTTCTGCCCTACATATCTTAAATTACAGATAAAATTTTATATTTTATAATAAAACGCTTATTATGTAGGCTAATCCTGGAAAAGAAGTTAGGGCCTATTAGCCTACGTGTTACGCAAAAAATGCGATGAGATTTAAACATCTAACTTTGTACGAGCGTATCTTATATAAATATCAGAGTGTAATAATAACATTTTTAGTGTAATAAAATAAGATCCATTAGGAAGTGAAAGTAATATTTTCAGAATTTTTTGATGAAAAATGAGCTTGTTAGAGTGTAGTGAACGAAACTGGCCGGCAGAGTGCCCTACCGTACCGCGTATTGTCACTATTGCGCTTGAACACCGTGCACTGATTGAAATGAGTTGAGGGGAAAGGCTGACGCAACACATTCTCTCTCTGTCCCGCTACCCTCCCTCCCTACATGCCGCCGTAGTTGGCGAACAGTATACGTATAGTGAGGTACGACTGTACTTAATGGTGATAGGACTGTTATTATAAAAATCTGGTGTGAAACACTCACACAACTTTCTCTTGCCAATGCAAATAATTAACAATATAACCTAACATTAGTAATAAAACATTAGGAATAAACAAAAAAATAACCTCTAAAAATATAACCTTATTTTAATCATGACTGAAAGACGCAAAATGAAAATCGAACTCAGTTCGGCTTAAAAATACGGAAAATCATTCTTACACACTAAACTAGGCTCTGTAGAGAAAAATGCTTTAAATAAAAGTTGTAGAACTTTTAATTTCCCATAAATTTTATTATATACACTTTTGTCGTTAAATGAATTCTAAGGCTGAAATCTTAAAAAAATCGATTTTTCACACGTTTTCGTGAGAAAAAAACAGAAAATCGCTAATTACCGCTAAAATTAGCGTTATACAAAAAATTTTTGAAATAAAAGTTGTAGAATTTTACATTCTCTACAACTTTTATTATATAACGTTTTGCGCTAAAATGCATATTAAAGCCGCAATCTTAAAAAGAAAAAGTTTTTACGTAAAAACAGTCTCACGCAGAATTTCAGCAAACATGGCGCCTACCCTATCTTGTAGAGCATAAAAAATGTAGTAAACCAGACGATTTAAAAAAAAATCGTAGGACCAGTTTTTGAGAAAATCGCAAAAACGTGAAAAATTATACGAATAAACTACTACTTCCGGTTGACCGATTTTGATGAAAATGTTCGTGTCGGTTCAGTTGTGGTGTGTAACTTAAGTTTCAAGTTTCAAGTTCATATGATGTTCCGTTCTTGAGATATTTTGTATACACACACACACACACACACACACACACACACACACACACACACACACACACACACACAGACCAATCGCTAAAAACATGTTTGTGTGGGTTCAGGGGGTCTGAAAACGTATAGATCCGGTGAAAACTCGATTTCTTAAAATGGACATGAAAACAATACTTTCCTTCCTATATATTCATATAGGCAAGAGAAAGTAATAATGTTTGAATTTCAGGTATTGTTGGTAAAAAGCATATCGGTCCGAAACAGGCTTACTCATTCGATTTTGAAGAAACAGAAGAAGAACATAGTATTTTGCAAGTTGGACGCAATGTAACACTCATCAAATTACTTGTCAGAGAATTCCTGTCCAAGAATCAGTCTCGGTAAGTTCTTCTTCTTCTTCAGCTTTTCCCTTCCTCAGGGGTCGCTGTTCCTTATTCTTCTCCTCCTCGCTCAGGCCCTTCTCCCTCAGGTCGTCCGCCACGGCGTCTCTCCATCTTCTCCGGGGTCTCCCCCTCCCTCTCACCCTATCTATTTAGTATCCACCTTGAGGGGGTTGTGTAGTGTCTCTGTATTGCGTTCACTGCGTGTGCATTAACCCTTAATAGTAGGAGGAGCTTTGCTCCTATCCTGCCCCGGGTGTGTCGCTGGGGTCCCACGTTGCTCCCTTGGCATGCTTGGGCCGGTCCATCAGCGGTTCCATCCTGGTGCAATGCGAGAGTAAGTTCGGTACCTGAGCTTCCTACGTCTGACACAGTCGAATGATTCCCGGGACTACGGTCGACAGATATACTTGCGCTGTGGTTTGTAATGGGGGCCAACCCCTTGGGTCGGCTGAAGATTCTAGCGTTATAAGGGTGCTTGGTACCGTGTCCGTCTCCCTCCGGGGGCCTTCTGTTGTGCTGGGAGGCCTAACCAATGTAACACTCATCAAATTCCTTGTCAGAGAATTCCTGTCCAAGAATCAGTCTCAGTAGTAAGTTATTTCAACTTAAATGGTCAGTCAAGTTATTGCCTGTGCGATGGATGTGGATCGTAAATTTGTTTTTTTTTTGTAATCAGTTTCTCGACTGGTTTGATGCAGTTCTCCAAGCTTTTCTATCTTGCGCAAGTCGTTTCTTCTTCTTGATGTGCCTATCCGTTACGAATGTTGGCGATCATCATGGCAATCTTCATCTTGTCTGCAGCAACTCGGAAAAGCCGTACCGAAGTTGTATTGTACCAGACTCTGAGGTTCTTCAACCAGGATGTTCTTCTTCTACCTGGTCCCCGCTTTCCAAAAATTTTCCCTTGTAGAATGGCTTGCAGGAGGGCATATCTGGTTGCATTTCTCATAATGTGCCCGAAGTACTGTAGCTTTCGAGACTTGATAGTGGTCAGTACCTCCCGGTTCTTCCAATTCTTCTGAGAACCTCTTTATTTGTTACTCGATCAGTCCAAGTCGTTTACCCATGGGTTAATCTGGTGTGCCCAATTCTAAGTCGCGCGATGACAACTTCTTCCCTTCTGTTCTTCCTCAGTGACGTAGGCCAAGGCTTAACATTATGTTTTTTATCTCACGTAGCTTGTTGGCATGAGAGCCAGTCCATTCTACCTGCCAGGAATCAGTGATGACCCGCTTCACCAGACTCACAAAATCAGATATTGCGTGAAAGCCGGTTGACGAGCCGCCTTCTTAGCGACCAAATCAGCAGCCTCATTTCCCGGGATTCCAGCATGACCCGGAACCCAGCAGAAAACAACGCTTACTCCTCTATTGTTAAGCTGCTTCACGGTGCCGTGGACATCTGCAACTAGCGGGTGGCGTGAATACTCGTATTTTCAACTGTAGATCAGTTCTATTAGATTTCAATTATATATTTTCAGATATGTTATAGACACAAATGGTGCAGAAGAAAAAAACATTCGTTAACTAACGCTCTCTAATGATTATTTCTTTGTTAATTTAGGATCCGATAATTAACTCAAAATATATAATTAAAATATACACGTTCTGCGCCAACAGTGTAAAATTCCAATTTAACAATTCATTCCTCCTTAAAAAACATTAGAAAATTAGTTGTGCATGGCCCTCTGTTTATTATAGCTTTAGTTAAAATTCAAACACAAAAATTATAATAACTCTCTGAAATAAGGCCGTACGTATTGGTAGACTACGCCTATGTTATTTAAGGAAGATGTTGGTTTGAACATTAAATTTAATAAACTATTATCAGATTATATTTTTTGTACGATTAGTAAGATTAAATTTGTACCTTCTTTCATAACGACTCTGATCACATCCTTTCTTACAAATCTGATTTTTCAAGTTACCTAAAATTAGGTAAATAGTGGCATGTTAAATACTTGGCACAATTAATTTGGGTTTTTAGATCTTTAGGCTAGATGTTAGTTCATACATTTACAGGTTATCTGAAATAAACTAAAAATTTAATTGGGTTTTTTTTTATAGATTATAACCGTATCACTCAGTAGAAGCGTGTTTTCATGAGCGTAGCAGGCCTTCTAAAAAAAATTTCAGTTCCCACGTTTCAAACGGCGCCTTTAATATATCCACTGCAAGGTCTAACTGCATAATCATCAACTGTCATTGTAAGAAGCTCTAAAAGTGTTTATTTCATTAGTACCTCTTATTCTTTTAATATGTTTTAGTCGGAAATTTGCTTCTCTCGCTAAGAAAAAAGAACGATTATTATAGCCGTGGAAGTAGCAGTTAAAATTTAAAAAATATTTAACAGTTTAACTGCCTCTTGAAGGCAATACTAAATTTTCGCATCACAAAATAAAATAATGACACAAGCAGCGAATAAACGCGGAGAAATGTCAAAAATATCGCCTAGAATTTTTTTTGTATTTTTATCCGTGTTTAGTGTGACTGATTGTCGTCAAAAGGGCACAATTTATATTTTGCTCTTACTTGGTATTGATCAAGTATATTCAAAATTTCAGTTTGGTAATGCCGGCGATTCTACTAAAGATTAGTTGACAAAAAAAACTTCAGAGACATCCTTATTAGAATAAACTTTAATATACAATAAAAAAATCACCATGTGTTACGATCGTATAGTAGTGTTTGCATGGTAGCCGACCAAATAATGTCTTAAATTTAAGCAAGCTTGTATGTGACAACGCAATCTATTCTTGAGCTTCCTTTTCATGACTTTTTTAATTTCATACTGTGAAAAGCAGTATAAATATACTGCTGTTTCATACAGTGAACCATAATCATTCCTTACTCGGAAAAACCTTAACAAGTTTAAAAATGTTTTTGGTAGGCGTTTTAATTCTGGAAAGTATAGCATTTCAGTAGACGTTATTGTTTAATATTCTGCCTTATCGTTAACTGGGCGGTGACAATGGGCGGATTTATGTAAAAATGTAAGTCGGCGTCAAGCGCAGAAACAGTACCGGACCAATCAGGAAGCTCGATACTGACAAATGACGTAATACTGATTGAGACGTTTTCATTTAGGAAACGCCGAACATTGCGATGCCAATGGGGGGGAGCACCGTCCTGCTGGAAAATGTAATCTCCTGAATCTTCATTCATTTGAGGAAATCCACCCCATTGGCATCGCAATGTTCGGCGTTTCCTAAATGAATCCATACGTCAACGATGGATAGGTCGCATGGCGAATGAAGACTCTGCACTTCAGTTTTGGCCACCGAGGTCTCCAGATCTCACACCCTGTGACTTTTTCTTATGGGGGTTCGTGAAAAGTGCAGTTTACATACCACCTCTTCCCACCAATTTGAATGAACTTAGGAATCGTATCACAGCTGCAGTCAACTCAGTGACCCAAGACATACGTCAGAGAGTTTGGGATGAGTTCAGTTACCGTCTAGATGTTGTACGTGCAGCCGGAGGAGGACACATTGAACATCTATATACTTTCATGTATGTAAATTAAAATTTAAAACTTTCTCTTTCAAATGTAATTTACAGAATTAAAATATAACATGTAGTTCAGGAAATACAGCTTATTGAAATTGTTTCCATCTTATTGAATCACTCTGTACTACCAACGCAGCAATCTCTCACAATAGTGGTGACGTAATGCATACCTCTCACCTGCACAAAGCTTGGCAACGGCCAGTACAGGTCATTTGTTCTAGCTAGAAGGGGCTGTCCCTCCCACCAACAAACGCCGCTCAGCTGTAGAACTGATCAGTCTCCATACTGCTAGCACCGTTAACAGCCTAAAAACATTCACTGTATGTTGTAATTTTATCTTTTTGTTGTTTTGTTCCCTTCACAATTCTTCAACTCGTGCATCCGGTAGTAGGCCTATTGTTTTTACTCATTTGCTGTTTGGTTTTGTTCATATTAATTTTTCACGTAACTGATCAATTTTACTGACCGATGTGCAAAATCGTGTAGCCAGAGCTATGAGGTTTCGCGTAGTACAGTTTATAGAATTTTGAAAGAAAAAAGAAAAAACCCTGATGTGCTAATCAGAACACCTGAGAAGGAAAGTGAAGAGTGAAGTGGACGATTTTGATAAGTGTGTTGTGAGAAGAACAATATTTATGATTTTCATAAAACAAACGCTGAATGGGCAACTTTGAATTTGTTACTCCCCGTTTTGCGGGAGAAAATTAATTTCAAAGGAAATAAATGGTCGCTGTGGAAAATTATTAAAGATATGGGATTCAGATGGAGAAAGAAGGCAAAAGACAACAGAAAATATAAAGTTTTTAGTCTAGCATAGTAGTTGTAACAGAGTAGTTCAGTTAGTTAGAAAGAGAGGGAATGATGATTAAGTGAGAAGGAGACAACACTTGCCCCCCCCCTTTGAAACTATCCCTACTCTGCGTACTCGCCCTCCCCTTACAAGCTTCTTCAAAAAACAAATCTACAGGTCATTTGTTCTAGCTAGAAGCTTTCCCTCCAACGCTGTGTGCCGCTGAGCTGTTCTGTTTAGTGGTGGGGGAAGCACCACCTAGTTGTAACATAGTATACGGTTAGAAAGAGAGGGAATGATCATTAAGTGAGAAGGAGACAACACTTGCCCCTTTGAAACTATCCCTACTCTATCTACCTACTCGCCCTCCCCTTACAGGCTTCTTCCTAAAACAAACGTACTATACTCTATAACAACTACTAGGTTATAGGAGGAGGGGAATCCACTACAACCGAATTCCTTACGCTACCAAACAACTGAGCTCACATCTATATAATATACCCTGTCATTTTACGAAATTTACTAAAGTGAAAACATTATTCAATATGAACACAAACTATTTAAAAATAGAGAAGCTGTTTAAGAAACTTGTAACACGGGAAAGTTACAGAAGTGAGAAAGAACTCACTTCACTTTTTTCAGGTGATAAAAAGTAAGCAATGTCAGGAACAATTTAAATTTCCACAATTAGGCTGCAACAACACAACGAATGATGAACAGAACAGAAACGATTACTACTTAACGAAAACCAGGACCACTCAATTATTGTTTTCACAACAATCTAGTTGAGCACGGAGAAAATACATTAAACATTTTTTACCACAATCGCAACTAAAAAAGTAATCAACACACGAATTCCTTTCTAAATTATATTTCATTAAATACGTATATATATAAAAAATCTGGTGTGAAACACTCACACAACTTTCTCTTGCCAGTGCAAATAATTTAAACAATATAACCTAACATTAGAAATAAACAAAGAAACTAACCTCAAAAACATAACCTTATTTTAATCATGAGTGAAAGACGCAAAATGAAAATCGTACTCAGTTTGGCTTAGAAATACGGAAAATCACTCTTTCTCTCTAAACTACGCTCCGTAGAGAAAAATGCTCTAAATAAAAGTTGTAGATCTTTTAATTTTCTATAAATTTAATTATATACACTTTTGTCGTAAAATGCATACTAAGGCCGAAATGTTTCTCACGTTTTCGTGAGAAAAAACAGGAAATCGCAAATTACCGCTAAACTAAGCGTTATAAAAAAAAATATTTGAAATAAAAGTTGTAGGTTTTTAAATTTTCTACACCTTTTATTATATATATTTTTGCGCTAAATTGCATATTAAAGCCGTAGTCTTAAAAAAACTATGTTTTTACGTAAAAACAGCCTCACACAGAATTTCAGCAAACATGGCGCCTACCCTATCTTGTAGAGAATAAAAAATTAAATAAACCAGGCGATTTAAAAAAAAATCGTAGGATCAGTTTTTGAGAAAATCGCAAAAAAGTGAAAAATTATACGATAAACTCCCACTTCCGGTTGACCGATTTTGATGAAAATGTTCGTGTCGGGTCCGGTAGTGGTATGTGACATAAGTTTCAAGTTTCAGGTTCGTACAATGTTCCGTTCTTGAGATATTTTGCACACACACACACACACACACGCGCGCACACACATACACACACACACACAGACCAATCGCTAAAAGCATGTTTTTTGGGTTCAGGGGGTCTGAAAACGTATAGATCCGGTGAAAACCCGATTTCGAAAAATCGACATGAAAACAATACTTTCCTTCCTATATATTCATATTAAAGGCAAGAGAAAGTAAAAAAACAGGAATCACTAATTACCACTGAACTAAGCGTTATACAAAGAAATGTGTGACATAAAAATTGTAGGTTTTTGGATTTTCTACAACTTTGATTGTATACACTTTTGTCCTAAAACGCAAAGTAAGGCCGCAATCTTAAAAAAATATATATTACTTTCTCTTGCCTATATGAATATATAGGAAGGAAAGTATTGTTTTCATGTCGATTTTTCGAAATCGAGTTTTCACCGGATCTATACGTTTTCAGACCCCCCTAAATCCAAAAAACATGTTTTTAGCGATTGGTCTGAGTGTGTGTGTGTTTGTGTGTGTGTGTGTGTGTGTGCGTGTGTGCGCGCGCGCGCGTGTGTGTGTGTGTGTGTGTGTGCAGAATATCTCGAGAACGGAACAGCGTACGAACTTGAAACTTGAAACTTAAGTTACATACCACTACCGGACCCGACACGAACATTTTCATCAAAATCGGTCAACCGGAAATAGTACCTAGTTAATTTGTGTAATTTTTCACTTTTTTGTGATTTTCTCAAAAACTGGTCCTACGATTTTTTTTAAAGTCGCTTGGTTTATTCAATTTTTTATTCTCTACAAAATAGGGTAGGCGCCATTTTTGCTGAAATTTTTGGTGAGGCTGTTTTCATGAAAAACTTTGTTTTTTTAAGATTACGGCTTTAATATGCATTTTAGCGCAACAATTTATATAATAAAAAATTGTAGAGAATTTCTAATTATACAACTTTTAATTCAAACAATTTTTTGTACGTATAACGCTTAGTTTAGCGGTAATTTACGATTTTCTATTTTTTTCTCACGAAAATGTGTGAAAAATTGATTTTTTAAAGATTTCGGCCATAGTATGCATTTTTTGACAAAAGCGTATATAATAAAATTTATAGAAAATTAAAAGATCTACATCTTTTATTGAGAGCATTTTTCTCCACGGAGCCTAGTTTAGTGAGAAAGAGTGATTTTCCGTATTTTTAAGTCAAACTTAGGTCGATTTTCATTTTGGGTCTTTCTCTCATGATTAAAATTAGGTTATGTTTATTGAGGTTAGTTTTTTGTTTATTTCTTATGTTAGGACTATTGTTTATTATTTGCATAGGCAAGAGAAAGTTGTGTGAGAGTTTCAAACCAGATTTTTTTTCTTTAAGAGCACAGACTGACGAAGAATTTCAGCAGACACGGCGCGGCGCCTACCTTTATCTTGTGTACAGCATAACAAATGAAGTAACCGAGGCGATTTTTAACAAAAAATCGTAGGAACCGTTTTTCAAAAAAATCGCAAAAAATGGAATATTACGCGAATAAATTACTATTTCTGGTTGACTGATTTTGATGAAAATGTTCGTGTCGGATTTTCTAGTAGTACCTAACTTAAATTTCAAGTTTCAACTTTGTACGATGTTCCGTTCTTAAGATATTTTGTTCACACATAGACAAATCGGTAAAAAGCAGTTGTGTGTGTGGGTGTGAGGGGGTCTGTTTAGGTGCATATTCGGGTGAAGAGTGTATTATTTTATTTGTTAAGGGGAGTTCATTCCAAAAATTCAATTTCATAATCAATTTTTTGAATTTCATTGAATATTAATAACGGGTGATTCAAAAAGAGCGCCGGTTTTTAAACGGCTGGTAAATTTCTGTTTATCGGTTGGCAACATTGTTAGACCTCATTTCTATTTCGGAGAACATTCCGATTGACGATTCAGTTGTAGTTTCTCTTGTTCGCAGTGTAGTACTCTCGCAGTCTGTGTCTAACCATGGAGAAGTTTACTATTGCACAACGAGTGTTAATCGTCAAAACATTTTACCAGAGTGGAGAGAGTTATGCGGCTACTGTCAGGCGACTTCGCGGTACTCTAGGACGTAATGAAGCACCGAATGAATCAACAGTTCGCAGGCTCATGAAAAAGTTTTTTGAGACGGGTTCAACAGTCGATCTTAAAAGTTCTGGACGTCGTCGTTCTGGCCGAACTGAGCAGAACGTTGCGTTGGTTCGTGACAGTGTGGCTGTTAGCCCAGCAAAATCAATACGTCGCCGTTCTCAACAATTGGGTTTACGATGTTCTTCTGTACGGAGAATTCTTCGGTACGATCTCCAATATCACCCGTATAAAATTCAGTTGCTGCACGAGAAACAATGTTGTTGCTCCGCGAACGGTTCTAGGATCGCATCATTTCTCGTAATTCCGACCATCAATGGCCACCAAGGTCGTGTGACTTGACGCCTTGTGACTTTCATCTTTGGGGTCATCTGAAGTCATTGGTGTATGCCAATAAACCCCGAAACATCAATGACTTGAAGGAGGAAATTCGACGGGTTATCGGGCAAATAGAAGTCGAAACTTGTCGTGCAGTAATATCCAATTTCATGGACAGAGTTGATGCGTGCCAGCGCAGTAGAGGAGGACACATGCATGACATCATTTTTCATACATAAAATCGGAAGGAAAGATGAACTTGTTGATGTATTTATTTTCAGTTTTTCAATAAAATAAATCTCTTAATTTGATATATCAAAACCGGCGCTCTTTTTGAATCACCCTATATTTGTAATTTTCTGTTTAATATGGATCACCCTATATTTGTAATTTTCTGTTTAATATGGTATATAATGTATATGCATTTTTGTATATTGGTTGAAAAGAGGAAAGTTAGTTTTTTCTGGTGTTATTGCTGTGTTTATTATAACTGAATATTATTTATTTTAATTTGTAAACATGTTTTTTCTTACAAAAGACCCATTTTCTCAGAAACCACAAAACATAAAGAAATGAATTTTTTACTGTGTCTAGTAGGTTATAGTGGTACTTCTGCCCATAACAGACAGGTGGAGTGTCAAATTATTTACACTCAATCTGTTCGTTGCAGGGCTAAAATAAATAGTTCTGTTTCTTATCACATGGTCAGTCAATTAAATGACTGAATCATTTAAGAACAGAAGAGGTAGAGGTGTACTGTGACACTAATCACAGTTATCTTCTCTAAAAGTAATGAATTTCATTGTACAGCCAGACCCTGTGGTGAATGAAGTGAAAGTGTCATTTGCAGAGTGGAAAATATGTGCTTTTAAGAGGGCCCGGCATGGTGATAAGCGTACTTTTCCACTCTGTGAGGAAGGCTGTGAGGAAGGCTGGTTCCAAATGCTTAAACACACTAACTAAGTAATGATAGCATTTAAGTAACTATTAGACTGTTAACTATTATTATTAAACTGTTCAGAAAGAGTTGAATTTTCATTTAAGAAAATAAAAAAAATTTGAAAAAAAATTTTTTTTTGCTTTCCCTGTCCCCTTAATAGGAATACGAGATCCGTAAAGTGGCAGACTCTAGCGTACACCGTGTAGTAGCTGGCTTTGGTCTGTTGACAGAAGGAGGAGCTAACTAATAACGGCTGAACTGTAATTAAAGTTGTAAACATTTAAAGACGTCCAACTTTTATTTGAAACATTTTATAGAATATTATTGGATACAATAATAATTAGGGAGTATAGAGTAGTATGAGGTTAGAAGATGAGGGAGCGAGGGGGAGGAGGGGGACAGCAGTTTACAGTAGAGATATCCAGTAATTGGTATGACGCTACGGCTAGTATAACACACACACATACACACTGTGCAAGTAGATTTGAACACACAGATAGAATAACAGTGCTTTTAGTAACGCTACTTCTTTTTATACAGTATCTAGTGTAGTATTAAAACTACCTACTCTATTTGGTGGTAACCACTGAACAAGGAAACGCCTCACATCATCCATCACCTTTTATACACTTATCCTAATATTTTTCTGCCCATTAGCCCATTAGGTAGAATGTCAAATTATTTACACTCAATCTGTTGGTTGCTGGGCTAAAATAGATAGTTGTATTTCTTATCATCACATGGTCAGCCAATTAAATGAATGAGTGAATCATTTAATAAGAGAAGAGGTAGAGGTGTACTGTGACACTAATCACAGTTATCTCCTCCTCTCATGAGTAATGAATTTCATTATACAGTGTGGATTGTGTGGTGAAGGAAGTGAAGTGAAGGTGTCATTCGCCTCACTGCTCGTTTTGGGCTACTTAGTAATAAAGCCTCTAAAAGTTAAAATCAGCCTCTCCACTGATAGCGTAAACAACAACAAGAAGCTTCATACATATAGAATACTGTACTTACTGTAAACCAAACGACACTAACGGAATAGGGAGAATTTAAAGCGCAATTACTTGCAACAAAAGACAAAACAATTCTTAAAAATCATCAAAAAATTATAAAATTTTTCCATCGATTAAGTAATTTAATTCGTATCAAGATAAAATATTGGACTATCGAACGATGAGGACAAGAGTTTGGCCTTAGTATGCATTTCACGACAAAATTGTATACGTAATTAAATTTATAGGAAATTAAAAGAACTACTGCGCAGTATTGCCCATAACAGACAGGTGGAGTGTCAAATTATTTACACTCAATCTGTTAGTTGCAGGGCTAAAATATATATAGTTCGGTTTCTTATCATCACATGGTCAGCCAATTAAATGACTACTGAATTATTTAATAAGAGAAGAGGTGTGGGGGTGTGTTAGGTGACACTAATCACAGTTATCTCCTCCTCTCAAAGTAATGAATTTCATTATACAGCCAGACCGTGAGGTGAATGAAGTGAAAGTGTCATTTGCAGAGTGGAAAATATGTGCTTTTCAGAGGGCCCGGCATGCTGATAAGCGTTCTTTTCCACTCAGTGAGGAAGGCAATGGTAAACCACCTCGGTCCTCGTTTTACTTAGTAAAAACCTCTACAGGTTCAAACCAGCCTTTTGGCTGATGACCTTAACAAAAACACAACTGCGCAGTTGGTAACGCGCTCGCCTCTCATTTTGCAGTCCTGGGTTCGAATCCCACTCAGGCACAAGATATTTTCATACAAAAAATTACAAAAAATCATTTCATCCTCCATTGTACCCTACAATAGTTCCACCCCAACGTCGTCGCTAATGACCGTTGCAATTGATGCGATGTTAAATACATAAATTAAAATAAAAAAAAAATCGACAACTTTTATTTAGAGCATTTTTCTCTACAGAGCCTAGTTTAGCGTGAAAGTGATTTTCCGTATTGTTAGCCACAAACTGAGGTTGATATTCATTTTGCGTCTTTCACTCATGATTAAAATTAGGTTATGTTTATTGAGGTTAGCTTTTGTTTATTTCTAACGTTTTATTACTAATGTTAGGTTTATTGTTAATTATTTGCATTGACAAGAAAAATTTGTGTGAGTGTTTCACACCAGATTTTTATTTGTATTGTTCACAATGAGGTATAGTTGGCCTACGTTTCATCTTGTGCAATGGTATGAGAAAGTTTTTTGAGTGTTTTACATTAGATTTTGTTTGGCTTGTGGGAGTGATTAGGTGTAATGATCGAAGAGAAAGCAAAAAATCGAATGTAAAAGTAAAAATTTTAATTGAATGATAGAATAGTAGTTTTATGATTACAAAAAGCTGAGGGACATTTAAAAAATCTGGTGTGAAACACTCACTCAACTTTCTCTTGCCTATGAAAATAATTAACAAAAAACCTAATATTAGTAATAAAGCATTAAAAATATACAAAAAACTAACCTCAATAAACATAACCTTATTTTAATCATGAGTGAAAGACGCAAAATGAAAATCAACCTCAGTTTGGCTTTAAAATAAGGAAAATCACTCTTTCACACTTAACTACTCTCTGTAGAGAAATATGTTCTTAATAAAAGTTGTAGATCTCTTAATTTTCTATAAATTTGATTATATACACTTTTGTCATAAAATGCATACTAAGGCCGAAATCTTTAAAAAATCGACTTTTCACACGTTTTCGTAAGAAAAAACAGAAAATCGCTAAATACCGCTAAACTAAGCGTTGTACAAAAAAATGTTTGAAATAAAAGTTGTAGAATTTTAAATTCTCTACATTTTTTACTATATAAATTTTTGCGCTATAATACATATTAAAGCCGTTATCTTAAAAAAACACTTTCTTTACGTGAAAACAGCCTCACCAAGAATTTCAGCCAAGATGGCGCCTACCCTATCTTGTAGAGCATAAAAAATTTAGTAAACCAGGCGATTTTTAAAAAAATCGTAGAACCAGTTTTTGAGAAAATCGCAAAAAAGTAAAAAAATACACGAATAAACTACTACTTCCGGTTAAACGATTTTGATGAAAATGTTCGTGTCGGGTCCGGTAGTGGTACGGAACTTAAGTTTCAAGTTCGTACAATGTTCCGTTCTTGAGATATTTTGTACACACACACACACACCCGCACGCACGCACGCACGCACGCACGCACGCACACACACACACACACACACACCAATCGCTAAAAACATGTTTTTTGGGTTCAGGGGGTCTGAAAACACATAGATCCGGTGAAAACTCGACTTCAAAAAATCGACATGAAAACAATACTTTCCTTTCTGTTGTTGTTTAGGTCAACAGCCGAAAGGCTGGTTTGAACCTGCAGAGGTTTTACTAAGTAAATCGAGGAGTAAGGTGGTTTACCAATGCCTTCCTCACTGAATGGAAAAGTACACTTATCAGCATGCCAGGCCCTCTGAAAAGCATATATTTTCCACCCTGCAAATGACACCTTCACTTCATTTACTACAGGGTCTGGCTGTATAATGAAATTCATTACTTCCCGAGGAGATAACTCTGATTAGTGTCTTTTACACCTCTACCTCTTCTGGTCTTAAATGATTCAGTCATTTAATTGGCTGACCATGTGATAAGAAACACAACTATTTATTTTAGCCCTGCAACGAACAGATTGGGTGTAAATAATTTGACACTCCACCTGTCTGCTCTGGGCAGACCGGTTTCCTTCCTATATATTCATATAGGCATGAGAAAGTAAGCCGGCCGCATTGGCGTAGTTGGTAACGTGCTCGCCTCTCCTCATGCGGTCTTGGGTTCGAATCCCATTCAAGGACGGCATATTTTCATACGTTACAAAAAATCATTCCATCCTTCACCGTCTGCATTAGCAGTAATTGCACAACAGTCGGACGTTAAACAAAAAAAAAGAGAAAGTAAAAATTTTAATTGAATGATAGAATAGGTAGCAGTTTTATGATTACAGAGCTGAGGGACATTTAAAAAAGCAGTTGGCCTCAATCGCTTCGCTTTTCCACGTTACAGCTTATATAGTTATCCACTTAAACTAAGCACTGGGTACAAACGAAGCCCACGTCTGCTGGTCCAATTCGCTTCATTTATACGGCTTTTCTCCCGATACAATTCATAACACAATATTAAACGCATGTCCGTAACATCCAGGTGGAGTGTTAAAGTTTTAAAACTATTTTATAAAAAATCTGGTGTGAAACACTCACACAACTTTATTTTGCCAGTGCAAATATTCAACAATAAACCAAATATTAGTAATAAAACATTAGAAATGAACAAAAAACTAACCTAAATAAACATAACCTAATTTTAATCATATATGAAAGACGGAAAATGAAAATCTATCTCAGTTTGGCCTAAAAATATGGAAAAATCACTCGTTCACGCTAAACTATTCTCTGTAGAGAAAAATGCTTTAAATAAAAATTGTAGGACTTTTAATTTCCTATAAATTTGATTATATAAACTTTTGTCGTAAAATGCATACTAAGGCCGATATCTTAAACAAAATCGATTTTTCACACGTTTTCGTGAGAAAAAAAAACAGAAAATCGCTAATCACCGCTAAACTAAGCGTTATACAAAAAAAATGTTTAAAATAAAAGTTGTAGGATTTTACAAAATTCATTGTCGAGGTGGTAATGAACCAAATGTTTTATTTAATGGTAAGTTTGTGGCGTTGCCAACCACCTTTTTACTTTCTCTTGCCAATATGAATATAGGAAGGAAAGTATTGTTTTCATGTCGATTTTAACAAATACACTCTTCACACGAATATACACCTAAACAGACCCCCCACACCCACACAACACACGTTTTTAGCGATTGGTCTGTGTGTGTGTATACAAAATATCTCAAGAACGGAACATCGTACGAACTTGAAACTTAAGTTACATACCACTACCGGACCCGACACGAACATTTTCATCAAAATCGGTCAACCGGAAGTAGTAGTTTATTCGTATAAATTTTAACTTTTTTGCAATTTTCTCAAAAACTGGTCCTACGATTTTTTTAAAAATCGCTTCATTTACTCAATTTTTTATTCTCTACAAGATAGGGTAGGCGCCATATTTTCTGAAATTCTTGGTGAGAGTGTTTTTACGTAAAAAAATTGTTTTTTTAAGATTACGGTTTAAATATGTATTATAGCGCAAAAATTTATATAATACAAAATGTAGAGAATTTAAAATCCTACAACTTTTATTTCAACATTTTTTTGTATAACGCTTAGTTTATCAGAAATTAGCGATTTTCTGTTTTTTTCTCACGAAAACGTGTGAAAAATCTATTTTTTTTTAAGATTTCGGCCTTAGTGTGCATTTTACGATAAAAGTGTATATAATCAAATTTATAGAAAATTAGATGATCTATAACTTTTATTTAGAGCATTTTTCTCTACAGAGCCTAGTTGAGCGTGAAAGAATGATTTTCCGTATTTTTAAGCTGAACTGAGTTTGATTTTCATTTTGCGTCTTTCACTCCTTATTAAAATTAGTTTATGTTATTAAAGTTAGTTTTTAGTTTATTTCTAATGTTTTATTAATACTGTACTTAACGTTTATTGTAAACTATTTGCACTGGCAAGAGAAAGTCGTGTGAGTGTTTCACACCAGATTTTTAAATTACTAATAAACAAGGGGTAACGATACCACCAGATGTGTAAGACAAGTAAAGTAATCACTAAGATAGAAATCAATTGAAAAAACAAGAAATACTTTCTTCAATTTCTTTAAACAAGGTCAATTAAATTAAAATGATATGAAATTATGGAAGGGGACCAGTAAAAGCATTTCTATCAATAGTCTACTAAATAAAAAGGCATTTCTATCAATAGTCTACTAAATAAAAAGCAGACAACTTTTCAAAAGTGAAATACTGTAGTAGCCTATTTACCACATTTACCACATTCTTGGTCGGGCCTATTTCTCTGATAGGCCAACTGTAGGCTAATTAGCCTGACAAGGCGCTTTCATTCAATTTAATTTACCTAAACAACCATACACAACATTTCTAATTCGAATAATTATAAAAATCTGGTGTGAAACACTCACACAACTTTGTCTTGCCAATGAAAATAATTAACAATAATCCTAACATTAGTAATATAAACATTGGAAATAAACAAACAAACTAACCTCAAAAAACATGACCTTATTTTAATCATGATTGAAAGACGCAAAATGATAATCAACCTCAGTTTGGCTTAAAAATAAGGAAAATCATTCTTTCACGCTTAACTAGGCTCTGTGGAGATATAAATGTTCTAAATAAAAGTGCTAGATCTTTTAATTTCTTATAAATTTTATTATATACACTTTTGTCGTAAAGTGCATACTAAGGCCGAAATCTAAATTAAAAAGATTTTTCACAGGTTTTCGTGAGAAAAAAAAGAAAATAGCTAATTACCGCTAAACTAAGCGTTATACAAAAAAATGTTTGGAATAAAAGTTGTAGGATTTTACATTCTCTACAACTTTTATTGTATACATTTTTGCGCTTAAATGCATATTAACGCCGCAATCTTCAAAAAACACTTTCTTTACGGGAAAAAACGCCTCATTAAGAATTTCAGCAAACATGGCACCTACCCTACCTTGTAAAGAATGAAAAATTGAGTAAACCAGGCGATTTTTAAAAAAACAGTAGTACCAGTTTTTGAGAAAATCGCAAAAAAGTGAAAAATTACACGAATAAACTACTACTTCCGGTTGACTGATTTTGATGAAAATGTTCGTGTCGGGTCCGGTAGTGGTATGTAGCTTAAGTTTCAGGTTTCAAGTTCGTACGATGTTCCGTTCTTGAGATATTTTGTACACACACACACAGACACAGACACAGACACACACACACACACACACACACACACACACACACACACACACACACACAGGCCAATCGCTAAAAACATGTTTTGTTGGGTTCAGGGGGTCTGAAAACATGTAGATCCGGTGAAAACTCGATTTATAAAAATCGATATGAAAACAATACTTTACTTCCTATATATTCATATCTGCCCATGACGGACAGGTGGAGTGTCAAATTATTTACACTCAATCTGTTCGTTGCAGGGCTAAAATAAATAGTTGTGTTTCTTATCACATGGTCAGCCAATTAAATGACTGAATCATTTAAGGACAGAAGAGGTAGAGGTGTGTTAGGTGACACTAATCAGAGTTATCTCCTCTGAAAGTAATGAATTTCATTATACAGCCAGACCATGTGGTGAATGAAGTGAAGGTGTCGTTTGCAGAGTGGAAAATATGTGTTTTTCAGAAGGCCCGGCATGGTGATAAGCGTACTTTTCCACTGAGTGAGTTGTGGCAACGGTAAACCACCTCACTCCTCGTTTTACTTAGTAAAACCTCTGCAGGTTCAAACCAGCCTACTACAGGGTGATCACC
This sequence comes from Catonia carolina, assembly GCA_035578175.1. Taxonomy (NCBI): domain Eukaryota; kingdom Metazoa; phylum Arthropoda; class Insecta; order Hemiptera; family Achilidae; genus Catonia; species Catonia carolina. The sequence goes on along the minus strand of JAQMRL010000029.1, from coordinate 1,893,279 downwards.
TAAACAACAACACATATTCATATAGCTGGCAAGAGAAAGTAAAAATGTGTGACTTTGTTAAACTAGTACACTGTACATTACCGGTACATATTTTTACTCGTTTTTATAAAATACACGAGAATCTCCGTTTATCCGGATCACATATATACTCTTTTTCCTTTCTCTTGCCTATATGAATCTATATCTATAGCTACTTATAAAAGAACAAGTCCTGACTGACTGACTGACTGATTCATAATCAACGCACAGCCGAAACTATAATAGTTACAGACTTGAAATTTGGAAGTTAGCTTTGTTATGTTGTGTAAGCGCGCACTAAGAAAGGATTTTGCAAAATTTTGATTTTAAAGGGCAGAAATAGCAAAAATTCCCCCCCGCTGATGCGAGGATAAGGAATCAACGCGAAGCGCTACGCTTACGGCTGGTTCTCCAACACACATTTACCCCTTCCATAGGCATATTCCATAGCTCACCAGTACTTGTCATTGCACACTTTCAGACGGTAGGCCTATTTGAGTCACTGTGATAGCGTCAAAAAAACCGTTTTATTTAAAACCGTTCTTCTCAGAACAAACTATCGTACTTGCTGTGCTTTAGTCGTTACTCACCGTTCTTCTAAGAACGAATTTTGTTAACTTAAATCAATTATTTAATGATAGTGATTTGAAATCCAAGAACACATTTTCAGTAACTAAATATTACTGTTACTATTATATTGAATGTGGATCTAGGGCGCAGGCCCGAAAAAAAGCAGACGGTATTTGACAGCCACCAAAACAAAACATTACAAATTTAGGCTACATATTCAGAATTAAATGATTTGAACGGTCTATTTATAAAAATTTTCAATTATTTCAGTTTTATTGATTAAATAAATTTGATTGCAAATCTATTATGTAAAATCCTAATAAAGGATTTTGCAAAATTTTGACTTTAAAGTGTAGAAATCGCAAAAATTTCGTCCCATAAGAAATACACATAGGTAGCCTATACTTAGCCTATATTTATATGATTCGTTTAAAAGAGTAACAGTCGGCGGCGGCGGCCTACACCGCATCTTAAAACTCGCATTTTATTCTTAATCGCATTTATAATCTATAGCTATTTTCCCACAAGTTGAATTGACGTTAACAACGATTTTAATCTATGTTTTACTTTTGTCACTCCGGATGTTGTACTGTACGTAGTGTTTAATTTTTTGACCTAAACTGGATTAATATTTTAATCAGAAATAATTCCAGAATTGTTGTAATTAGCATAATACTTATAAAAGAAGAAGTCCTGACTGACTGACTGATTCATAATCAACGCACAACCGAAACTATAATAGATACAGACTTGAAATTTGCAGGGAACCTTTGTTATGTTATGTAGGGGAGCACTAAAAAAGGGTTTCCCAAAATTTTGATTTTAACGGGAGAAGTCGCAAAAAAACGACGTCTCCCATAAGAAATACACAGAGATTATATCGGATCTATAGATAAGTTGAATATAATAGAAAAAAAGCCAGAAATTAAAAACAGATGTTTGACAGGTATTCAACAGGTTTGAACATGTTTGACAGGTTTTGTTCAACGCACTGCGGAAGGTTGGACTGTCTAATTCGTGCATGCTATTGATGAAGATATGGGATTATAATATTTTTTCTATTGTATATAAGTCATGAGATAAAAGACAATAACTCGAGTTTTATACTATTGTTAAACATGAAATTATTCTTGAAATAACAGTCAAAATTGAAAACCTAAATTAAAAGCCTCTTATACTATTTTTAACATAAGATATTTTGTAACCAATAACCTTTGCGCGGGCGAAGCCGCGACGGGGGACGCTAGTATGAATATATAGGAAGGAAAGTATTGGTTTTCATCCACCATATACACCTAAATCAGTGGTTGCCAACCCGCAGTGGTCTGCGGACCACTCAGCCTGAGAGTCAACTACCACGGAGGACCACCCATTACACAACATTGCATATAACTTAACGGGTGATTCAAAAAGAGCGCCAGTTTTTAAACGGCTGGTAAATTTTTGTTTATCGGTTGGCAACATTGTTAGACCTCATTTCTATTTCGGAGAACATTCCGATTGACGATTCAGTTGTAGTTTCTCTTGTTCGCAGTGTAGTACTCTCACAGTCTGTGTCTAACCATGGAGAAGTTTACTATTGCACAACGAGTGTTAATCGTCAAAACATTTTACCAGAGTGGAGAGAGTTATGCGGCTACTGTCAGGCGACTTCGCGGTACTCTAGGACGTAATGAAGCACCGAATGAATCAACAGTTCGCAGGCTCAAGAAAAAGTTTTTTAAGACGGGTTCAACAGTCGACCTTAAAAGTTCTGGACGTCGTCGTTCTGGCCGAACTGAGCAGAACGTTGCGTTGGTTCGTGACAGTGTGGCTGTTAGCCCAGCAAAATCAATACGTCGCCGTTCTCAACAATTGGGTTTACGATGTTCTTCTGTACGGAGAATTCTTCGGTACGATCTCCAATATCACCCGTATAAAATTCAGTTGCTGCACGAGAAACAATGTTGTTGCTCCGTGAACGGTTCCAGGATCGCATCATTTCTTGTAATTCCGACCATCAATGGCCACCAAGGTCGTGTGACTTGACGCCTTGTGACTTTCATCTTTGGGGTCATCTGAAGTCATTGGTGTATGCCAATAAACCCCGAAACATCAATGACTTGAAGGAGGAAATTCGACGGGTTATCGGGCAAATGGAAGTCGAAACTTGTCGTGCAGTAATATCCAATTTCATGGACAGAGTTGATGCGTGCCAGCGCAGTAGAGGAGGACACATGCATGACATCATTTTTCATACATGAAATCGGAAGGTAAGATGAACTTGTTGATGTATTTATTTTCAGTTTTTCAATAAAATAAATCTCTTAATTTGATATATCAAAACCGGCGCTCTTTTTGAATCACCCTATATCTTATCAGTTCATCACCAAATTAAAAGGTGATTATATAAAACACATTTTCAGAAACAATCTATCATTATTAATTAAGAAACTATTATTACAAACATATAATTGTTATTTTCAGAAAGTAGGGTACATTGTACATCACAAAAAGTAAAAATATTTTAATTGTCAATTGTATTTTCATAAAATAAGGAATACAGAATTTATTTAGTCGAAAATAAGAATGAAAATTAAAAAATGATTTAAAAATGAAATGAAAATTTCAACCCGACTTTTTGTGCACGAATCTTTCTGACTAGCTGAGGAATTGTAGGTTTTAGGCTCTTGCTAAGAGCTACTCTCAAATCACTGCTTACACTTAGCCGATTTCGTTGTTTGTTTTTAATTAACAATAAACTAGAGAACCCCTGCTCACACAAATAAGTGGTTGAAAAATATCATAAGATACCGCAAAGCTACTTGCCGAATGTTGGGTAAGCGCAGGCAGGGCTTTCTTACACGACAACTCTTCTTCTACCTTTACTTAATCTGAATCTTGAATGTATTTACTTAATCTTGTTCAATGAAAATCGTAACTTTGATTTAATCACGGGAAAATATTATTTTTTTATAAGTAGTCACCGGACTCTCACGGACCACCGGTTGGGAAATACTGACCTAAACAGACACCATCACACCCACACACACAAAACTGCTTTTTACCTATTGGTCTGTGTGTGTGTGTGTGTGTGTGTGTGTGTGTGTGCGCGTGCGTATACAGAATATCTCAAGAACGGAACATCGTACGAACTTGAAACTTAAGTTACATACCACTACCAGACCCGACACGAACATTTTCATCAAAATCGGTCAACCGGAAGTAGTAGTTTATTCGTGTCATTTTTCTAGTTGATACCTGTATGAGCGAATGTAGGCTCTGGGAGCCTAAGTAAAGTAACAGTGAGGAGACAATAGGCTAAGTGGATTGGAACCGTAGTTGGTTCTACTGTGGGCTGCACACTATCATTAACTCCCACAGAGATAGAGATAGAGAGAGAGAGAGAGAGAGAGAGAGAGAGAGAGAGAGAGAGAGAGAATTGTTACAGTTAAGTGAAGGAGTCCTTGATCTCAGGTACTGGTCCGCAATCACAATCTAACAGCACAGTGTAGCCTACTGTGTACAGACAGGCCCTGCGGCGCCTAATAGGTTCAAATACTGTCCATATTTATATTTTATAGTCTATATTATTATAGTATGAACCGACCGATTGACCAATACACTCCATTAACTATTAGCAGCTACATTATTACACTACCAACCACCACTCTAAACGACAGACAGTTTTCTTTATTTCTTTTCACTTTACAGGTATTATCTACGTAGGCTACTAGCAGCAACTCGCTCTGCTTCACGCCAAACTTAACTTAAATCATTCAGGCCAACTGTTGTTACACGTTCAAACACAAATCACCACTTTTTTTTTGTCATCAGTCTCTTTCTCTCTCTCCCCCTTCCACTCCATCTCTCTCTCTCTCTTTCTCTCTCTATCTCTATCTATATATATATCTCCCACCCTCCCTCTATCTCTATCTATCTATCTCTCCCCTCCCTCCCCCCTTCCACTCCATTTCTCTCTCTCTATCTATCTCTCCCACCCTCCCTCTATCTCTATCTATCTATCTCTCCCCTCCCTATCCCTATCTCTCTCTCTCTCTCTCTCTCTCTCTCTCTCTCTCTCTCTCTCTCTCTCTCTCTCCCTCCCTCTCTCTTTCTCACTCCCTCTCTATCTTTCTTTCTCTCTCTTTCTCTCTCTCTCTCTCTCTCTCTCTCTCTCTTTCTCACTCTCTATCTATCTATCTCTCCCCTCCCTATCCCTCTCTCTCTCTCTCTCTCTCTCTCTCTCTCTCTCTCTCTCTCTCTCTCTCTCTCTCTCTCTCTCTCTCTCTCTCTCTCTCTACATCTCAATTACACGTCAAACATATCATCCTCATCTAACTGGGGCGTAATCATAAGGTTGCAAACTGTTCTAAATTAAACAGATTGCAACGTCCACACATTAAGGGCTTAAAAAAATTTTGGTGTGAAACACTCACAAGACTTTATTTTGCCAATGTAAACGATAAAACATATACAGCTAAACCTATGTTTAACAAAGACCACACACCGATCGCTAAAATCATGTTTCGTTGGGTTCAGGGGATCTAACAACGTTTATATCCGGTGAAAACTCGATTTGAAAAAATCAACATGAAAACAATACTTTCCTTGCCTGTATATTCATAGAGGTATATGGTACAGAAAGTAATAAATCAATAGTAAAAAATACCGGTCGGAATATTAGCGAGAAAACGGGTGCTGTTTGCCATTCATTTATTTACTGCACAAAAAATATGATACAGACTTTTAACCCTTTCTAACCCAGTGTGGCATTGGAGTGAAATAACAGACATCAAAATTTCAGTTATTAGCGACTACTTTGGATTAGGAACGCTGGTCGTGAAGTGTTATAATTTTCTGTACCCTAGCAAGGAATCAAACTTGAGACTTCCGCTTTGCAGTGTAGCATTCTGACCATTGCGCTACAAAGGCGACCATTAATTAGTTTCTTTTAAAAATTAATTTTTATTTAAATATTTGTGTTCATTTACTAAATAAAAGTTGTAGATCTTTTAATTTCGTATAAATTTGATTAAATACACTTTTGTCGTAAAATGCATTCTAAGGGCGAAATCTAAAAAAAATTGATTTTTCACACGTTTTCGTGAGAAAAAACAGAACATCACTAATTACCGCTAAACTAAGCGTTATACAAAACAATGTTTGAAACGAAAGTTGTAGGATTTTAAATTCTCTACAACTTTTATTATATATAGCTACATTTTTGCGGTAAAATGCATAATAAAGCCGCAATCTTAAAAAAAATAGTTTTTTACGTGAAAACAGCCTCACGCAGAATTTCAGCCAACAAGGCGCCTACCCTATCTTGTACAGCATAAAAAATGTAGTAAACCAGGCGATTTTTAAAAAAATCGTAGGACCAGTTTTTGAGAAAATCGCAAAAAAGTGAAAAATCACACGAATAATCTACTACTACCGGTTGACCGATTTTGATGTAAATGTTCGTGTCGGGTCCGGTAGTAGTATGTAACTTAAGTTTCAAGTTTAAAGTTCGTACGATGTTCCGTTCTTGAGATATTTTGTATACACACACACACACACACAGAGAGAGAGACACACACACACACACACACACACACAGACCAATCGCTAAAAACATGTTTTTTGGATTCAGGAGGTCTGAAAACGTGTAGATCCGGTGAAGAGTGTATTTGTTAAAATGGGCATGAAAACAATACTTTCCTTCCTATATATTCATATAGGCAAGAGAAAGTAAAAATAAAGTAGCATTACTTCGAATATGTCGTATGTAAGTACAAGTATATTTTTTAGACTGTTTTTAAAAAGTGATTTTATCCATTTTATTAATATTTTAAATTGTAAAATATTTTCTCTTAAATGATGACTTTAAAATTAAAATCATATTTAGTTTTTTTTGCTACAAATCTTAAGTTAAGAGATTTTGTTTAGGAAGCCTGAACATAATTTTACATATTCATATTGTTGTATTAAACAATGAACTGATATTTTTTGTGTCTAGTTAAAAAAATTGGGATTGAAAGGGTTAAAAAGGCATACGGCGGGGCCCTGATGCAGACAAAAGAGAGATTCTGTATAGAGAAAACCGGTTTTATAAATGTACGCACAAAGATAACTAGCACTAAGAAACAAGTCGGAAATATTCATGATGATACGTACAAGTAAACAAACGTGGTAAGTAAAATGATAGGAGACTAAACTTTGACCGTGATTCATGGCTGTCTCAGGGAATACCACTTTTTTACTTTCTCTTGCCTATATGAACATATAAGAAGGAAAGTATTGTTTTCATGTCCATCACAACAAATACACTCTTCACCGGATCTATACGTTTTCAGACCCCCTGAACCCAAAAAACATGTTTTTAGCGATTGGTCTGTGTGTGTGTGTGTGTCTGTGTGAACAGAATATCTCAAGAACCGAACATCGTACGAACTTGAAACTTGAAACTTAAGTTACATACCACTACCGGACCCGACACGAACATTTTCATCAAAATCGGTCAACCTAAAGTAGTAGTTTATTCGTGTAATTTTTCATTTTGCGATTTTCTCGAAAGCTGGTCCTACGATTTTTTTTAAAAATCGCCTGGTTCACTACATTTTTTATCCTCTACAAGATAGGGTAGGCGCCATGTTTGCTGAAATTCTGCGTGAGGCTATTTTTACGTAAAAACATTTTCTTTTTAAGATTGCGGCTTTAATATGAATTTTAGCGCAAAACGTTATAAAATAAAAGTTGTAGAGAATGTAAAATTCTACAACTTTTATTTCAAACATTTTTTTGTATAACGCTTAGTTTAGCGGTAATTAGCAATTTTCTGTTTTTTCTCACGAAAACGTGAGAAAAATCTATTATTTTAAGATTTCGGCCTTAGAATGCATTTTACGACAAAAGTGTATAAAATAAAATTTATAGAAAATTAAGAGACCTACAACTTTTATCTAAAGCATTTTTTTGTACAGTGCCTAGTTTAGCGTGAATGAGCGATTTTCCGTATTTTTAAGCCAAACTGAGGTCGGTTTTAATTTTGTGTATATCACTAATGTTTTTTGAGGTTAGTTTTTTGTTTATTTTTAATGTTGTATTACTAATGTTAGGTTATATTGTTAATTATTTGTATTGGCAAGAGAAAGTTGTGTGAGTGTTTCACACCAGATTTTTTAAATTTTGATTTATTAACAGTATTGTGAACCGTTGCTATCTCGGTAGCCGCTGTAAGAGTGCTACGTTCACCAGTGTTTTAACAAAACATCAAGAAGAATGTTATTTGAAAAGACGGCCTGCGTGTGTGTGTGCGTGTGTATGTGTGAAGATGTGAGAAGCGGTGCACCTACAGTGAGAATGGGAATTGGTGTCACCAGGTTACAACAACTCACAACTGACTCACACCCAAATAATAACACAACTGGCTTCCCGGTTACTAAGTCTCTCTCTCTCTCTCTCTCTCTCTCTCTCTCGCTCTGTACCTGTACCAGAAGTGACGTATGCATCGACCAAATACCAACCTCTATTGCAACTACTCGCTCGCAAATCTCATCACGTCTACAATAGTACAAAAAATAAAATCTGCTGTCAAACACTCTCACAAATTTCTCTTGCCAATGCAAATGTTGAACAATAATAATAATAATAATAATTTTTTGTATATTCCTAATTTGTGTACGTTGCAATCTGTTTAATTTAGAACAGTAAGCAACCCCGTGACCCAATGAGATGAGGATGATGTGTATGACGTGTAAATGAGACTGTGTAGTCTTGTACAGACACACTCACAGAGTATGGTTAATTGAACCCCAACCATCAAAGTACACCCACAACCACTGCTGTCTAGTATCCAAATCCGTATAAAAGTAACTACCTTTACTAGGATTTCAACCAGGAACCTTCGTCCCCGAAAATCAGCTGTTAAACAGCTGATTTTGGCGACAACTGTACCTCGAGACAAACCCGGTGGGTTAATAACGATAGAAATAAACAAAAAACTAACCTCAAAAAAACGACCTAATTTTAATCACGAGTGAATGATGCAAAACGAAAAGCAACCTTATTTTGGCTTAATAAGAATAATACGAAAAATCACTCTTCACGGTAAACTCTGCAGAGAAAAGATGCTTATAATAAAAGTTGTAGATCTTTCAATTTCCTATAAAAATCATTCTGTACACTTTTGTCATCAATGCATACCACAAGGCTTAAATCTTTAAAAAAAATCACTTTTTTACAAATTTTCATCAAAAAATAAACAGAAAATCACTAATTACCATTAAACTAACCGTTGTACTAAGTGTTTAAAATAAAAGTTGAAGATTTTTAAATTTTCTACAACTTTCATTATAATATAAATTTACAACCTCCCAAAAATTTTCAACATATATGGCGCCTACCCTATCTTGTAGAGCATAAAACATTTAGTAAATGGGACAATTTTTAAAAAAAATCGTAAAAGCCGTTTTTAAGAAAATTGCAAAACGTTTAAGAAAAACGTGAAAACTTTCACGAATAAACTACTACTTTCGGTTGACCGATTTTGATTAAAGTGTTCCTGTTGGGTCCTCTACTAGTATTATCTAACTGAAGTTTCAAGTTTCAACTACGTATAGTCCAGCCTCTCTTAGTTTGCTCCTAATGTAAACAAATAATGACGTCACTGAGCATGCGCATTATATCAAAATGTGTACACGCTCATTAAAAAGTGACAAAAAAATACTTTCAAAAGTATTTAAATACAAAATACTTTTAACAGTATTTTTATAAATGAAATGAAATTGTTAGGCCTACATAATATCATGACTGATGTTTTTAGTACTTTAAGTACTTATAATTTAAAAAATAGTTAACTTAATAGGAATACGAGATCCATAAAGTGGGAGACTCTAGCGTGCACCCTGTAGTAGGTGGCTTTTGTTCGTTGTCAGAAGGAGGAGCTAACTAACAACAGCTCAACTGTACAATTTTCCGTTCTTGAGATATTTTGTTCGCGCGCGCGTACTTGCCCCCCACTCTCTCGCTCACCCACCCCCCTCTCTCTCTCTCTATAGCTCTCTCTATCTCTCGCGCGCACATTTATTGCATTCCTCCCAAATATACGGAGCTTGGATTCAAGCAATACTTTGGTTCGTGCAAATGACACCGTCACTTCATTCACCTCACCACCACAGGGTCCAACTGTATTATGAAACAGTAGATAATTGTGACGACTAGCAGTGTCTTTTACATCTAAATCTCTTCTGCTGTTAAATGCTTCAGTCATATAATTGGGTGACCATGTGATGAGAGAGAGAGAGAGAGAGAGAGAGAGAGAGAGAGAGAGAGAGAGAGAGAGAGGGGGGGGGAGGGAAAGAGGAAAAGGTGAAGGAGACAGAGAGGGGGAGAGAAAAAGGAGAAGGAGAGAGAGTGAGTGAGTGAGAGAGAGAAGGGGAGAAAAAGAGATGGAGAGAGAGAAAGAGAGAAAAGGAAAGAGAAAAAGAGAGGGAGAGAGAGAAAGGGAAAGAGAAAAAGGGAGAGAGAGAGAGAGAAAGGGAAAGATAAAAAGAGAAAGAGAGAGAGAGAGAGAGAGAGGGAAAGAAAGGGAGAACTATTTTGTTGTGGCCCTGCAACTATCAGATCGAGTGCAAATAATTTACACACTCCACCTGCCTGTAATGGGGGGAGGGAATAACTATAATTGTCTGTAATATTAATTAATTTTAAAACTGAATCAAAACAAGAACGACGTATGATCTATAGACTGGGTTGTAGTGTATGGTGTAGAGTGGAGGGTAATCGCGTCGTCGCCCGTTCTAATAAAATCACACAAAGTGGCGACGGCCACTTTCTGCTGTCCAATGTAAATATAGTACTGTTTAAGAAGGAAAGGAAGCGGCTCGTTAATCTGATCCGCTCAGCCAGCCAGCCAGCCAGCCAGCCAGCCGATCCAGTGCAGTCCACTCCCCCACACACACACATCTTCATCATGTCTACTATAGGGTGATTCAAAAAGAGCGCCGGTTTTGATATATCAAATTAAGAGATTTATTTTATTGAAAAACTGAAAATAAATACATCAACAAGTTCATCTTTCCTTCCGATTTCATGTATGAAAAATGATGTCATGCATGTGTCCTCCTCTACTGCGCTGGCACGCATCAACTCTGTCCATGAAATTGGGTATTACTGCACGACAAGTTTCGACTTCCATTTGCCCGATAACCCGTCGAATTTCCTCCTTCAAGTCATTGATGTTTCGGGGTTTATTGGCATACACCAATGACTTCAGATGACCCCAAAGAGGAAAGTCACAAGGCGTCAAGTCACACGACCTTGGTAGCCATTGATGGTCGGAATTACGAGAAATGATGCGATCCTGGAACCGTTCACGGAGAAACAACATTGTTTCTCGTGCAGCGTGACAGGTGGCACCATCCTGCTGAAACCACAACTTGTCAATGTCCATTCCATCCAAATGACGCCACAAAAACTCCCTAATCATCGTACGGTATCGGTCTCCATTTACTGCCACGGCTTGTCCTTCTTGATTTTCAAAAAAGTAAGGGCCGATGGCACCGCCCGATCAAAAGCCGCACCAAACTGTCACTCGCTGTGCATACAAGAGAAACTACAACTGAATCGTCAATCGGAATGTTCTCCAAAATAGAAATGAAGTCAAACAAAGTTGCCAACCGATAAACAAAAATTTACCAGCCGTTTAAAAACCGGCGCTCTTTTTGAATAACCCTTTATATACATTATACAGAGGGATTCATAAAGATTTACAGAAACTTTGGGACCTCATTGTACATGTAAAATTAATGAAAAAATCTGGTGTGAAACACTCACACAACTTTCTCTTGTCAATGCAAATAATTTATACAATATAACCTAACATCATTAATAAAACATTACAAATAAACAAAAACCTAACCTTAAAAAACATAACCTTATTTTAATTATGAGTGAAAGGCAAAATGAAAATCAACCTCAGTTTGGCTTAAAAATACGGAAAATCACTCTTTCACGCTAAACTAGGCTCTGTACAGAAAAATGCTATAAATAAAAGTTGTAGATCTTTTAATTTTCTATAAATTTTGTTAGATACACTTATGCCGTGAAATGAGTAGAAAGGCTGAAATGTTTAAAAAAATCGATTTTTCACACGTTTTCGTGAGAAAAAAACAGAAAATCGCTAATTACCGCTAAACTAAGGGTTATACAAAAAAATGTTTAAATAATTTTATTATATACATTTTGCGCTGAAATGCATAATAAAGCCGCAATCTTAAAAAAACACTTTTTTTTACGCGAAAACAGCATCACCAAGAATTTCAGCAAACATGGCGCCTAACCCTATCTTGTAGAGAATAAAACATTGAGTAAATGAGGCGATTTAAAAAAAAATCGTAGTACCTGTTTTTGAGAAAATCGCAAAAAAGTGAAAAATTATATGAATAAACTACTACTTCCGGTTGACCAATTTTGATGAAAATGTTCGTGTCGAGTCCGGTAGTGGTATGTAACTATCCGGATTATAAAATGCCGGACTAAAGAGAGGTTTTACTGTAATTTACTTAACCTGTTGATAAAAAACATCTGGTGTGAAACACTCACACAACTTTCTCTTGCCAATGCAAATAATTACCAATAAACCTTACAATAGTAATAAAACATTAGAAATAAATAAAAAACTAACCTCAAAATCATAACCTTATTTCAATCAAGAGAGAAACACGCAAAATAAAAATCAACCTCGGTTTGGCCTAAAAATACGGAAAATCAATCTTTCACGCTCAACTAGGCTCTGTAGAGAAAAATGCTCTAAATAAAAGTTGTAGATCTTTATATTTCTATAAAATTTTATTATAGACACTTTTGTCGTTAAATGCATTCTAAGGCCGAAATCTTAAAAAAATAGATTTTTCTCACGTTTTCGTGAGAAAAAATCAGAAAATCGCTAATTACTGCTAAACTAAGCGTTATACAAAAAAAATGTTTGAAATTAAAGTTGTAGGTTTTTAATTCTCTACAACTTTTATTATATACATTTTTGCGCTAAATTGCATATTAAAGCCGTAATCTTAAAAAAACTTTGTTTTTACGCAAAAACAGCCTTACCCAGAATTTCAGTAAAATTGACGCCTAGCCTATCTTGTAGAGAATAAAAAATTGAGTAATCCAGGCGATTTTTAAAAAAAAATCGTAGGACCAGTTTTTGAGAAAATCGCAAAAAGTGAAAAATTATACGAATAAACTACTACTTCCGGTTGACCCGATTTTGATGAAAATGTTCATGCCGGGTCCGGTAGTGGTATGTAACTAAGTTTTAAGTTTGTACGATGTTCCGTTCTTGAGATATTCGGTTCACACAGACACACACGCGCGCGCGCGCGCACGCACACACAGACCAATCGCTAAAAACTTGTTTTTTGGGTTCAGGGGGTCTGAAAACGTATAGATCCGGTGAAAACTCGATATCTAAAAATCGACATGAAAACAATACTTTCCTTCCTATATATTCATATAGGCAAGAGAAAGTAAAAAGCAGTGGCGTAACTAACGCCAATGCAACCAATGCGGTGCATTGGGGCGCAGGCCTTAGGGGGGGGGGGCGCAAACAACTGATATTCTGGAAAATATTTAGCAAAAAAATATGTTGAAGCAAAAACTCCCTGTACTTCTTGTTTGCAAATGTTTAGGAACTTAATTTTACTTTTAATTAATTTTTTTAATAATTAGTAACTTTAAAATTACTGTACATAATAAATTATATTTGTTTGAATAATCTTTCTCTAATTGGATAGAGCTTGTTCAAATGTCGTGTGTAGTGAAATATAGGTGATTCAAAAAGAGCGCCGGTTTTGATATATCAAATTAAGAGATTTATTTTATTGAAAAACTGAAAATAAATACATCAACAAGTTCATCTTACCTTCCGATTTTATGTATGAAAAATGATGTCATGCATGTGTCCTCCTCTACTGCGCTGGCACGCATCAACTCTGTCCATGAAATTGGATATTGCTGCACGACAAGTTTCGACTATGTGGGACAAAGTTTCCGTATGTGGGGTTTTCTAAACCCCACAAACGGCAGTTCTGTTTATTAACAAAACCGTTTAAATGGAAGTGCGCCTCATCACTGAAAATGATTTTGTTTGCGAAGGTGTCATCATCCCTGCGCCGTTTTCCTCAATACCCAGTCAACAAAACTGTCGTCTCTTCTGGTGGTCTGCCACTTTCAAATGTTGCGTCAACTGAATTTTATACGGGTGATATTGGAGATCGTACCGAAGAATTCTCCGTACAGAAGAACATCGTAAACCCCCAATTGTTGAGAACGGCGACGTATTGATTTTGATGGGCTAACAGCCACACTGTCACGAACCAACGCAATGTTCTGCTCAGTTCGGCCAGAACGACGACGTCCAGGAACTTTTAAGGTCGACTGTTGAACCCGTCTCAAAAAACTTTTTCATGAGCCTGCGAACTGTTGATTCATTCGGTGCTTCATTACGTCCTAGAGTACCGCGAAGTCGCCTGACAGTAGCCGCATAACTCTCTCCACTCTGGTAAATGTTTTGACGATTAACACTCGTTGGGCAATAGTAACTTCTTCATGGTTAGACACAGACTGCGAGAGTACTACACTGCGAACAAGAGAAACTACAACTGAATCGTCAATCGGAATGTTCTCCGAAATAGAAATGAGGTCTAACAATGTTGCCAACCGATAAACAAAAATTTACCAGCCGTTTAAAAACCGGCGCTCTTTTTGAATCACCCTATAGTATCCAGGAAGTGTGCAAGTACGGAGAAATGTCTTCAGTTACTAAGGGGGGGGAGAGTGAGGTTACGAATAGGGGCGCACGGGGGGGAATACTTGCATTGGGGCGCAGTCAGACTACTGTTACGCAAGTTTTTATAAACATGGGTCCGGGAAATGCTTCGTTACCGAGTTACGGCTAGCGAAATATTTCGCCCGGATTTCAGCTCACCACGTGAAATGAGGTCTTCTTGAATTTCTGATAAGGTAGATTAAGGGGCGAATTCAATCGTTTCTTATGGATTTTTGACCTGATAAATTGAATAAAACAGGTCACAGAACTGCAAGTTAACTAGTTTTTGAGAAAACCAGTGTCAAATGCAAAATATGGAGTGAAAAAAAACAAATTTGTTCATCTTTCGGCAACAATAACTATGTTATTTCACCAAGAATAAAATAACAATTTTGAATAAAACTTGTAGAAAATTTTATTCTGAACAAAACAGTGTAAACAAAGGGAACAGAAAGCGAATAGATGTTTGATTAAATGAATTTTTATTCATAAGAGTACAAAGTAGAATTAACCAGAAAAACATTTAATCTAAACCTATTCAACCAAATTACTGTAAATTTTCAAAAGTTTCTCCGCCGATTTCAATACATTTTTCTGCTCGTTTAACGATAGCTCTTGTTGCTTTCCCTAGTTCAACAGGGCTTTCCTTTAAAGGTGTAAAAGCTTCATTAATACGTCTAAGTATTAATGTTATTTAAAAAAATGATTTTTCACTCAATTTTTTACATTTGACACTGGTTTTCACAGATTTTGATGAAAATGTTCGTGCCGGGTCCGGTAGTGGTACGTAACTTAAGTTTCAAGTTCGTACGATGTTCCGTTTTTGACATATTGTGTTCACACGCGCGCGCACACACACACACACACACACAGACGAATAGGTAAAATGTGTAAGTGTGAGGGTGTCTGTTTAGGTGTATATGGTGGGTGAAGAGTGGGTGGGACATGAAAACAATACTTTCCTTCCTATAGCCTATACTGTATTCATATAGGCAAGAGGTCATATAAGCCCATAACAGACAGGTGGAGTGTCAATTTATTTACATTCAATCTGTTCATTGCAGGGCTAAAATAAATAGTTCTGTTTCTTATCACATGGTCAGCCAATTAAATGAGTGAATCATTTAATAAGAGAAGAGGTAGAGGTGTGTTAGGTGACACTAATCACAGTTATCTTCTCTGAAAGTAATGAATTTCATAATACAGTTGGATTGTGTGGTGAATGAAGTGAAGGTGTCATTTGCAGAGTGGAAAATATGTGCTTTTCAGAGGGCCCGGGGCATGGTGATAAGCATAATTTTTCATTCAGTGAGTTGTGGCAATGGTAAACCACCTGACCCTCGTTGTTACTTAGTAAAACCTCTACACGTTCAAACCAGCCTACAGGCTCATCACCTAAACAACAATAGGCAAGAGAAAGTAAAAACCTGAATCCAGCATCGCCCGTGTCCCGAAAGTGCCGCGGACTGATAAGAGGTTACTGTAAGATAAAAATTATTTACAAGACGAAACAAATTAAACATGATTATATAATATAGTAGACTACATTTCCGAACACTTTATTTAGAATTTCACATTTAATAAAAACCTGCCCGGTTTTTCATATTTATAATTTTGATGATGAATTATCAAAAGAATTACCAGGAAGAAAGAAAAGCAACGGAAAGAAACACCAGATGAAAGGTTCGGAACGGAAAGTGTATAAAGAAAAGCAATGAAGTGAAAATAAAAATAAAAAAATCCAACAACAACAACAACAAGAAAGACAATCAATGGAAGCCAAAGAGGGAGGGAGCGTCGGCCATGTCATGTTCCGCCAATTTCACCAAATAATCTGCTATCTCCTCAATTCAATTCACCTTCCACTATTCCGTTACACACAAACCGACCCGACCACAAAAAAAAATCTGGTGTGAAACACTCACACAATTTTCTCTTGCCAATGCTAATAATTAACAATAATCCTAACATTAGAAATAAAACATTAAAAATAAAAAAACAAACTAACCTCTAAAAATATAACCTTATTTTAATCATGAGTGAAAGATGCAAAATGAAAATCAACTTCAGTTTGGCTTACAATACAGAAAATCACTCTTTCACGCTAAACTAGGCTCTGTAAAGAAAAATGCTCAAAATAAAAGTTGTAGATCTTTTAATTTTCTATAAATTTGTTTATATACACTTTTGTCATAAAATGTATTCCAAGGCCGAAATTTTAAAAAAAATCGATTTTTCACACGTTTTCGTGAGAAAAAAACAGAAAATCGCTAATTACCGCTAAAATAAGCGTTATACAAAAAAATGTTCAAAATAAAAGTTGTACAATTTTACATTCTCTACAACTTTTATTATATAACGTTTTGCGCTAAAATGCATATTAAAGCCATAATTTTAAAAAGAAAATGTTTTTACGTGAAAACAGCCTCACGCAGAATTTCAGCAAACATGGCGCCTACCCTATCTTGTAGAGAATAAAAAATTGAGTAAACCAGGCGATTTTTAAAAAAATCGTAGGACCAGTTTTTGAGAAAATCGCAAAAAAGTGAAAAATTACACGAATAAACTACTACTTCCGGTTGACCGATTTTGATGAAAATGTTCGTGTCGGGTCCGGTAGTGGTATGTAAAGTTTTAAGTTTCAAGTTCGTACGATGTTCCGTTCTTGAGATATTCTGTTCACACTCAGACACACACACACACACACAGACCTATCGCTAAAAACATGTTTGTGTGGGTTGAGGGGGTCTGAAAACGTATAGATCCGGTGAAGAGTGTATTTGTTGTGATCGACATGAAAACAATACTTTCCTTCCTATATATTCATATAGTTGGCAAGAGAAAGTAAAAATATTCAATTCACTTCCACAACTCTACTCTATGACCAACACCAGCAAGTGTAGTGTTGAATTATTTGCACTCTATCTATCTACTAGTTAGTTACACGCGGCTACGAAAGATAATTCTCTCTCTCTCTCATCATCACACGGTCACCCAATTATATGACTAAACCATTCATCAACAGAACAGAGATATAGATAGTGAAGTCACGAGATTGCCTTTTGTGTATGTATGGGCTGTGAGGAAGGGAAATTATACATTTACAGTGCTGCCAACCTCAACAGTGAGACACTACTCGTACATTTCACTACCGTGCAGTTTCTACATACGAGGGGGTACCCAAAAGTATCCGGAATAGCTCTGCTGTGGGCGGAGCTTGTGCAGTACAAATTCCCGCCACTAGGCTGCTTGTAGCGCTACTCATTGCCAGTTCAATGCCATTTTGTTCGTTGATCTAGCTTGTTCTGTTCTCGTGCAGTGATTGTTCTCGCTAGTGCTGTTTTGTGCTCGTGTCGTTTTTCATGATGGCAAGTTTTAATGAACAACGTGCGGCTGTGAAATTTTGCTTCTTGCTCGGTAAAAACGCCGCGGAAACAGTTGTAATGTTGAACACAGCTTACAAAGACGACGCTATTGGAAAAACCCAAGTGTACGAGTGGTTTTTGCGCTTTAAAAATGGCGACATGTCGATTGAGAACAAACCACGTTCTGGACGACCGTCGACTTCCCGAACAGACGAAAATGTTGTGAAAGTGAAAAAAATTGTACGAACAGACCGACGACAGACCATTGACCAAATATCACAGGTTAGTGGGTTATCTTGGAGCTCAGTCCAACGCATTTTAACAGAAGACTTGACAATGAAAAGAGTCGCTGCCAAGTTTGTGCCTCGGGTTCTGACAGACACTCAAAAGGAACGTCGAATTGAAACGTGTAGTGATTTGAAACAACAGCTTGAAACTGATCCAGATTTCATGTCAAAGATCATTACGGGTGACGAGTCTTGGTGCTATGGGTACGACCCAGAAACCAAACAACAATCCAGTCAATGGAAGACTTCATTATCACACCCCGACCAAAAAAAGTCGTCAAGTCAGATCGAACATCAAAACAATGTTGATTTGTTTTTTTGATGTGAGGGGAATTGTCCATTCAGAGTTCGTTCCACCAGACCATACGGTAAATCAAGCTTTTTATCTTGAAGTGTTAAGAAGACTACGGAACAACATTCGTCGTAAAAGACCTAATTTGTGGCAGACAGGGGACTGGTTTTTCCACCACGACAACGCGCCTGCACACACGGCAATCTCGGTTACCCAGTTTTTGGCGAAAAACGGCATGGTTTTGCTACCACACGCACCGTACTCACCCGATCTGGCTCCGTGTGATTTTTTCTTGTTCCCACGCATGAAAAGGTGCATGAAAGGTCTCCGATTTAACAACGTTGATGATGTCAAGAAAAAAACGTCGGATGAGCTGGCAGCCATCACTGAAGAGGAGTACAAAAAATGTTTTGAACAGTGGAAGCAACGGTGGACGCACTCTGATATGTGTAACGGAGAGTATTTTGAAGGGGATAAGGTTCTTTTGTAAAAAAATTAAAAATAAATAGTTTTAAAAAATAATTCCGGTTTCTTTTGGGTACCCCCTCGTACATTGTATAAGCTGTGGTTTATTCAGAGAAAATGTTTTCTTTATAAACCTTATAAGAAATAAATATGACCTGTAATATTGCCTATAGCTTAATTACATGACTAGAAATGTTCGATTTACTGTAATTTTTTTTTACAGTAAATATTTTTTCTTTAATATTGCTATCACCGGTGTTTTCATTATCAGTCTCTCTAGTATCTACCTAACTGTTTTCTTTTTTTTACCCCAGGTGTCAACAAAACTGTTGAAGAGTAGCTTCTTCACGTCCTTTTATTTCGTTCTTTATTTTTCGAATTGTGGAAAGAGAAATATCACAGTAGTTAGCCACTCGCTCACGGCTTTTGTTAAGAGGCATGGGTACGCATTTTTGTTTAGCTTCAACTTCACAACATTTTATTACATTGCGTTCAGCACTGTGAATAGTTCCACCACGTGAAACCGACATTTCTGTAACAAACAGTTAACCTACAAAAGGTTTTGCGATACTACTGTATAGGCTATGCTCTGGGTATAGTATAAGTTGTTATGTTTGTCGTAGTGAAATTAAAGCAGTCGGGCATGCGCACTGATGCTTTCCATCATCCTTTACCCCTCGTTATCTGCCCATAACAGACAGGTGAAGTGTCAAATTATTTACACTCAATCTGTTTGTTGCAGGGCTAAAATAAATAGTTCTGTTTCTTATCATCACATGGTCAGCCAATTAAATGACTACTGAATCATTTAATAAGAGAAGAGGTAGAGGTGTGTTAGGTGACACTAATCAGAGTTATCTCCTCCACTGAAAGTAATGAATTTCATTGTACAGCCAGACCCTGTGGTGAATGAAGTGCAGGGTGGAAAATATGTGCTTTTCAGAGGGCCCGGCATGCTGATAAGCGTACTTTTCCACTGAGTGAGTGAGTTGTGGCAATGGTAAACCACCTCACTCCTCGTTTTACTTAGTAAAACCTCTACAGGTTCAAACCAGCCTAAAGGGGCTGATGACCTAAACAACAACACCCCTCGTTACAAACAAAGGAAAACTCGAGACTTAAGTGACTATACATATGTGAAACACACAAGTCACAGATACCTCCTCTAAGAGGAGCTGCTGGGGTGAATGAAGTGAAAGTGTCATTTGCAGGGTGGAAGAGGAAGATAGGTCCGTGCTGATAAGCATACTTCAGTAGTAAACCACCTCACACCTCGTTTTACTAAGTAAAACCTGTAGAGGCCGATCACCTAAACAACTATTTTCTAAGGTGGAACTAGCAGATGGAGTGCAAACAATTTAACACTTCACTGTTAAATTGTTTACACTCCATCTGCTAGTTGCAGAACTATAAATACCGAATTGTTGTCTCTTTTATCACAAAGTCACCCGACTATATGACTGAACCATTTAGAAACAGAGATGTAGGGGTGTAAAACACACTATAGTCACAGTTATCTGCTTTTTACTTTCTCTTGCCTATATGAATATATAGGAAGGAAAGTATTATTTTCATGTCCATTTTTCGAAATCGAGTTTTCACCGGATCTATACGTTTTCAGACCCCCTGAACCCACACAAACATGTTTTTAGCGATTGGTCTGTGTGTGTGTGTGTGTGTGAACAGAATATCACGTGAACGGAACATCGTACGAACTTGAAACTTGAAACTTAAGTTACATACCACTACCGGACGCGACACGAACATTTTCATCAAAATCGGTCAACCGGAAGTAGTAGTTTATTCGTATAATTTTTCACTTTTTTGCGATTTTCTCAAAAACTGGTCCTACGATTTTTTTTTAAAATCGCCTATTTTACTCAATTTTTTATTCTCTACAAGATAGGGTAGGCGCCATGTTTGCTGAAATTCTCGGTGAGGCTTTTTTCACGTAAAAACGTTGTTTTTTTTAAGATTACGGCTTTAATATAAATTTTAGCGCAAAAACTTATATAATAAAAGTTGTAGAGAATTTAAAAACCTACAACTTCTGTTTCAAACATTTTTTTGTATGAAGCTTAGTTTAGCAGTAATTAGCGATTTTCTGATTTTTTCTCACGAAAAACGTGTGAAAAATCGATTTTTTTAAGATTTTGGCCTTAGTATGCATTTTACGACAAAAGTGTATATAACCAAATTTATAGGAAATTTAAAGATCTACAACTTTTATTTAACGTATTTTTTCTCTACAGAGCCTAGTTTAGCGTGAAATAGTGATTTTCCGTATTTTTAAGCCAGACTGAGGTTGATTTTCATTTTGAGTGTTTCACTCATGATTAAAATAAGGTTATGTTTATTGAGGTTAGTTTGTTTGTTTATTTCTAATATTTTATTACTAATGTTAAATTATATTGTAAATTATTTGCATTGGCAAGAGAAAGTTGTGTGAGTGTTTCACACCAGATTTTTCATTATACAGTTGGATTGTGTGGTGAATGAAGTGAAGGTGTCATTTGCAGAGTGGGCCCGGGCCATGCTGATAAGCGTGCTTTTCCATTGAGTGAGTTGTGGCAATGGTAAACCACCTCACTGCTCGTTTTACTTAGTAAAGCCTTTCTAGAGGTTCAAACCAGCCTACAGGCTGATCACCTATACAACAACAGGTCGAAACCGAGCCTTTGCCTTTCGGCTGACCACCTAAACAACTGCCTGTTCTGAACAAACTGAGAGTGGTGGTCGGTTTCATAGGTAAGTCTAAAAAATGGCGCAAATGCATCGCACCGTGTGCGGAGTTCGTAACAAGTAAATGAGTAGCTGGATAAGAAGAGATGGCGCGGTATAGGGGACAAGAGAACAGTGAGAGGGGTAACCTATTTCGCACGGCAATCAACCCACAATAACTATGAAGTGAGAACACGTCTGGTCCTCCTCACAAATTATTAAAATCGAGAACGAACCTTCTTCGCACAAGTCCATCCAGTTAGTTGTGTAATTCACAACACAATACAAGCCTACTTATACTGGTATACAATTTACGGTGTACATTTATAAAATACGGATATTATTAAAAAATTATAACAATTAACAAAATGGATTATCACAGGCTCTCTCTTCAATCCAACCAACTTTCTTCTTGGTTTTCACGGCCTTCACTTAATTCTTCTGTTTAATGTTTAACAGGTTGACTCCCAACCGGCAATTATTGCAATTTTGCTTAAAAAAACCCATACCTATTTAATAATTCCTTTGCTTTTTTTTAATTAATTTTCTTTAAAGTCTAGAGTAGCCTATTGTAAGGCTTAATTTTTTTAGGTGAGACACTGATTAGGTACTCAAGAATAAAAAAATAAAAAAATTTACTATGAAAGACTGATGTGTGCCTCACTGAAATTTTACTTGTATTTTTATAAAATATTACAACATGTATTTTATAAATAATTTACTGAGGGTTATTTTTCAATAATACTACATAACTCTATCGAAGATGCGTATCTCTATGAAGCAGTTGTTGGGCGATTGGTAAACGTAAATACCAATTGTCTACATAGAGGCACCGACCAGAATCACCTTGTACAATGTAAAACATATTGTCATATCAAAACCATAAAAAATTACAGAATAAAATATTATAATACTCAATATTATTATGTTATAGTAATAATCTTCTTTTAGTGCGCTATCCGTTTCGGATGTTGGCGACCAGCATGGCAATTTTCACTTTGCTGACAGCAATACGGAAAAGTTCAGCAGATGTCTTTCCGGTCCATTCCCTGAGGTTGTGTAGCCAGGATATTCTTCTTCTTCCTGGTCCTCTCCTTCCATCTATTTTCCCTTGCACAATGAGCTGTATCAAAGAGTATCTGGACTCATTCCGCATGACGTGTCCCAAATACTGAAGTTTACGGATCTTGATGGTGTTCAATAATTCTCTGGATTTCTTCATCCGTCTCAGAGCTTCTTCATTTGTTACATGCTCTGTCCATGATATTTTTAAGCATTCTCCGGTACAACCACAATTCAAAGGCTTCTATACGTTTAATCATACTCTTGTTCAAAGTCCATGCCTCTGCTCCATACAGCAAAATCGAGAAGATGTAGCACCTCAAAAGTCTGATTTTCGTTTCAATGGTAAGATCATGGCTCCTGAAAACTCTGTTCATTTTATTGAAAGCAGCTGTTGCCCTTGCTATGCGATATTTAATCTCCTGTGCCATGTCCCAATTTTCATTTATCATTGTTCCCAGGTACATTGTGTGCTTCACACGTTCTAATTGCTGGTTATTGACGAAAATTTTGGCATTGTCGTTTCTGTGCTTGGAGATCAACATGAACTTCGTTTTCTTACTGTTGATATCAAGGCCATATTTGCAACTTACTGTGGCTATTTTGCTCACTAGATGCTGTAGACCTTCTTCACTATCGGCAAGTACTATAGTGTCATCCGCATACCTTATATTGTTGATTCTCTCACCTTGAATTGGTATTCCATGCTCCTCTTCACCATCCAATGCCTCTCTAAAGATCTGTTCCGAATAGCAGTTGAACAGCAATGGCGACAAGACACATCCCTGTCGGACTCCTCTTCTTATTCTTATCTCATCTGTTGTTTCGCCATCTACCCTCATTTTTGCTGTTTGGCCCCAGTACAAGTTTGTGATTATTCTCATGTCCTTTTCATCAATACCAGTTTGTCTCATTATTAATAAGAGTAATAATAAGAGCGGTCAAATTGGACCGACTCATATTTGACTCGATCGGGTCAAGTAAATCACACACAAACCATGACTGGGGAAATGTTTTTTCAACTAATTTCTAACAGCTCATTATATGATTCAATGAAAACGAGCATCAAATCCGTCGACAATAATTACCTATATACAAAAACACTATTACGTGAGGGACGAAGCAGTCTCTCAAAAGTAAATAATTTTACACAACTAGTGGTTGTGAGACGTATAAGTGTCTCATGGGAGTGAACCTGTTAACCCCCGTCCGGTTACGTTCAACATTAAGGTAGACGAACATGATATACAGTTGAGCCGTTGTTAGTTTGCTCCTCCTAGTGTCTGTCAACAAACCAAAGCCACCTACTACTAAAGGGTGCACGCTACACTCCACCACTTTACATATCTCCTATTCATCCTATTAAGTTAACTATCTTTTAAATTATAAGCACTTAAACTGCCTATAACAGACAGATAAAGTGTCAAATTATTTACACTCAATCTGTTAGTTCCAGGGCTACTAGAAATAGTTCTCTGTTTCTTGTCACATGGTCAGCCAATTAAATGAGTGAATCATTTAATAAGAGAAGAGGTAGAGGTGTGTTAGGTGACATCAATCACAGTTATCTTTTCCTCTCAAAGTAATGGATTTCATTATACAGTTGGACCCTGTGGTGAATGAAGTGAAGGTGTCATTTGCAGAGTTGGAAAATATGTGCTTTTCAGAGGGCCCGGCATGCTGATAAGCGCACTTTTACACTCAGTGAGGAAGGCATTGGTAAACCACCTCACTCCTCGTTTTACTTAGTAAAACCTCTACAGGTTCAAACCAGCCTACTACAGGCTCATCACCTAAAAAACAACAACAAGTACTTAAAGTACTAAAAACATCAGTCATGATATGATGTAGGCCTAACAATTTCAATTATAAAAATACTTTTATATTTTAATACTTTTCAAAGTATTTAGTTGTTACTTTATAATCAGCGTGTACACATTTTGATATAATGCGCATGCTCAGTGACGTCATTATTCGTTTACATTAGGAGCAAACTAAGAAAGGCTGGACTATAGGTGATGATCGGGGAATCGAACCCCGGCTCCACAAGCTGCATTCCATCCGACAAATTTCAATAAAAAAACTTCATTTTTGTTCCTAATGAGTGTACGTTGCAATGTATTCAATTGAGAACAATTATAAAAAAATCTGGTGTGAAACACTCACACAACTTTCTCTTGCCAATATACATAACTAACAATAAACCTAATATTAGTAATAAAACATTAGAAATAAACAAAAAACTAACCTCAATAAACATAACCTAATTTTAATCATGAGTGAAAGACGCAAAATGAAAATCGAACTCAGTTTGGCTTAAAAATACGGAAAATCACTCTTTCACGCTAAACTAGGCACTGTAGAGAAAAATTTTCTAAATAAAAGTTGCAGATCTTTTAATTTTCTATAAATTCGATTATATACACTTTTATTATAAAACGCATACTAAGGCCGAAATCTTAAAAAAATCAATTTTTCACACGTTTTCGTGAGAAAAAAACAGAAAATTGCTAATTACTGCTAAACTAAGCGTTATACAAAAAAAATGTTTGAAATAAAAGTTGTAGGTTTTTAAATTTTCTAACACTTTTATTATATAAATCTTTTCGCTAAATTGCATATTAAAGCCGTAATCTTAAAAAAACTTTGTTTTTACGTGAAAACAGCCTCGCCAAGAATTTCAGCGAACATTACGCCTACCCTATCTTGTAGAGAATAAAAAATTGAGTAAACCAGGCGACTTTTAAAAAAATCGTAGGACCAGTTTTTGAGAAAATCGCAAAAAAGTGAAAAATTACACGAATAAACTACTACTTCCGGTTGACCGATTTTGATGAAAATGTTCGTGGCAGGTTCGGTAGTGGTATATAACATAAGTTTCAAGTTTCAAGTCCGTACGATGTTCCGTTCTTGAGATATTCTGTTCACACCACACACACACACACACACACACACACGCAGACCAGTCGCTAAAAACATGTTTTTTGGGTTCAGGGGGTCTGAAAACGTATAGACCCGGTGAAGAGTGTATTTGTTAAAATCGACATGAAAACAATACTTTCCTTCCTATATATTCATATAGGCAAGAGAAAGTAAAAATACAACGGTAAGGGGGCGGAACCTGAAACTTTTCGCGTTACAAAAATTTGTATTTCAGCATTATCGTTTTTAACACAAACACACACACACACACACATACACACAACAAAACAAACAAACTTTTCTCTCCTTTTGCAAGAGAGAAGAAGAGCGATTTAATAATAACATGTATATTATATGCGGTAAGTTTAGAAACGGTTGGTAGTAGGTAGGTGACGTCACAAACGGTTGCCATGGCAACGTCCAGGACAATATTATTAACAACAGTGCAACAACTGCTATTTAAAATACACCACCCGTTCAGGGAGGGTGTCGACCAACCTGCACTTCTCATACAATATTCGTTCACCATCATTATCAATCATCATCATCACGATAAAACGATTGATGACGTCACACAGTTATATTTACACAAATGTTCATTCACCTTTATTTATTTATTTACAAAGTTCATACAAAAGAAAACAACAATTTTTCTTTTTTTTACTTTTTATTTTTGTTATCGGGAACTGTACTATGTTAACAACTACCCAATTTGATCGCTGCTTTTTGCTGTATTTTTTTTACTTTCTCTTGCCTATAAATATATAAGAATATAAAGTAAAAGAATATGTATATTTTTACTTTCTCTTGCCTATATGAATATATAGGAAGGAAAGTATTGTTTTCATGTCGATTTTTCGAAATCGAGTTTTCACCGGATCTATACGTTTTCAGACCCCCTGAACCCAAAAAACATGTTTTTAGCGATTGGTCTGTGTGTGTGTGTGTGTCTGTGTGTCTGTGTGTGAACAGAATATCTCAAGAACGGAACATCGTACGAACTTGAAACTTGAAACTTAAGTTACATACCACTACCGGACGCGACACGAACATTTTCATCAAAATCGGTCAACCGGAAGTAGTAGTTTATTCGTATAATTTTTCAGTTTTTTGCGATTTTCTCAAAAACTGGTCCTACGATTTTTTTTAAAATCGCCTATTTTACTCAATTTTTTATTCTCTACAAGATAGAGTAGGCGCCATGTTTGCTGAAATTCTCGGTGAGGCTGTTTTCACGTAAAAACGTTGTTTTTTTAAGATTACGGCTTTAATATAAATTTTAGCGCAAAAACTTATACAATAAAAGTTGTAGAGAATTTAAAAACCTACAACTTCTGTTTCAAACAATTTTTTGTATAACGCTTAGTTTAGCGGTAATTTGCGATTTTCTGTTTTTTTTCTCACGAAAACGTGTGAAAAATCGATTTTTTTAAGATTTCGCCCTTAGAATGCATTTTACGACTAAAGTGTATATAATAGACTAAATTTTATAGGAAATTAAAAGATCTACAACTTTTGTTTAGAGCATTTTTCTCTACAGAGCCTAGTTTAGCGTGAAAGCGTGATTTTCCGTATTTTTAAGCCAAACTGAGTTAGATTGTCATTTTGCGTCATTCACTCATGATTAAAATAAGGTTATGTTTTTGAGGTTAGTTTTTGTTCATTTCTAATATTTTATTACTAATGTTAGGTTTATTGTTAATTATTTGCATTGGCAAGAGAAAGTTGTGTGAGTGTTTCACACCAGATTTTTAATTTGTAAAATCTCTAGGAGGTTTAAACCTTCCTTTCGGTTGATGACCTAAACTACAATATGGGTACTGAGCATTATACAATGGAAATTTTTATTAATGAAATAGTAAAGAAAACATTATTTTCTGTTTTTTGACGGTATTAGCGCATTTGTGCATTTGAGGAAAGGAAATCGCATTGCATTGTGTGCAGAAGCTCTAATGGTGGGAGAAAATTACCTCGTGCATACTGTGTTATTTAAATAAGTAAATGAAATTGGTTATACTTTTCCTTCACTGTACAACACTTTGACGTGATTGTTTGTTACGTATGTGAAGCAATCACAGCGAGTAAAACAATTGATGAGACCTTCTTTTTTACCTAATTAGATTATTAAAAGTGTTTGAACAAAGAATCGTTTATGCTAGCGAGAATGTATATCAATAAGTTTATCACGGTCGTTAAAATTATTGTTATATGATCTGAATTTAAAGAAAATTTGGTGTGTAACACTCACACGACTTTCTCTTGTCAATGCAAATAATTAACAATACAACTTAAAATTAATAATAAAACATTAGAAATAAACAAAAAACTAACCTCAGAAAACATAACCTTATCTTAATCATGAGTGAAAGACACAAAATGAAAATTAACCTCAGTTTGGCTTAAAAATACGGAAAATCACTCTTTCACGCTAAACTAGGCTCTGCGCAGAATATCGCTCTAAATAAAAGTTGTAGATCTTTTAATTTCCTATAAATTGGATTATACACTTTTGTCGTAAAATGCATGCTAAGGCTGAATTTTAAAAAAATCGATTTTGTACACGTTTTCGTGAGAAAAAAAACCAGAAAATCGCTAATTATTCGCTATGCGTTATGTAAAAAAGTTTGAAATAAAAGTGGGATTTTAAATTGTCTACAACTTTTATTGTATACATTTTTGCGCTAAAATGCATATTAAATCCGCAGTGTTAAAACAACAATTTGTTTACGAGAAAACAACCTCACCAAACAACTCACCAGCAGACATGACGCCTATCCTATCTTGTAGAGCATAAAAAATTTAGTAAATTCAGGCGATTTGAAAAAAAACGCAGTTATTGAGAAAATCGCAAAAAAGTGAAAAATTACAAAAATAAACTACTACTTCCGGTTGACCGATTTTGATGAAAATGTTCGTTTCGGGTCTTCTAGTGATATCTAATTTAAGTTTCAAGTTCGTACGATGTTCCGTTCTTGAGATATTCTGTTCGCACACGCCGCACACACAGACAAATCGCTAAAAACATGTTTTTTGGTTTCAGGTTGTCTGAAAACGTGTATATTAGGTGAAACTCGATTTCGAAAAATCGCCATGAAAATAATACTTTCCTTGCTTTATATTCATATAGGCAAGAGAAATTAAAAGAATTATTAAATTAATTATTATTAAAACAACACTAATAAATTATATTAAAATAATTATAATAATGTAATAATAATACGAGTATAATTATTATTAAAAAATAATTACTACTTAATTTGAGAGTTTCAAGACTGCGAAAATTTATAAATTACAAACCCTTGCTTTTTGATATTTGACATTATTTGATGTTCTACCTATATAAATAAATTCTACTATATTAAATAAATAATAACATTTTGTTTTATAAATTATTAAAATTTTGTTTTTTTGTCATCATTCTGTCGACTAGTTTGTTGCAGTTTTTCAACAAACTTATCTTGCGCAAGTCGTTTGTAATTTGCTTTTTTTATTGTAATTTGCTTTATCTATTCTAATCTTTACTTCCCCATACAATTCACTCCCTCAATATTACCCTCCATTATTGATGGCCCTATACCTGGGTGTCTTAGGATATGCCCCACTAGTCTACCTCTTCTTCTGGTAAGATGTTTCCATGTACTAATTTTTGCATTCACCCGCCTAACAACCTCTAAATTAGCCTGCTTATTTTGTCCACCCACCTAATCTTTAACATTTTCTTATAACACCACATTTCAAAAGCTTCTATCCTCTTCCTTTCTACAGTCCCTTTCACCCATGTTTCACTGCCGTATAATGCTACACTCCAAACATAGTATTTTAAGAAATTTTTCCTTATCTGTAATTTAATGTTTGTAGTCGGTAAGTTTTTCATTTTAAAGGTTTTTCATGCTTGAGCAATTCTACTTTTGATATCACTTGTGCTTCTACCATCCTTTGTTATTTTACTACCTAGATAGCTGAGTTCCTCAACTTCCTGTATATTTTCGTTGCCTACTTTTAAATTTCCGATCTCTTCTAAACCACTCTTGCTGCTGCACAACACTTTCGTTTTGTTTTATACGTATATACAAATAAAAATTTTGATTAATAGGTTCAAATTGATTAATGGACATTTTATTTAGTAATTTTACATTATGAAAAGCTTTTTTGATAAATTTATTTTTATTATTATTAAAAATTAAGAATTTAGAAAATGTTATATTTAGGCCCTAATTCTTAGAAATTTTCTATCAGCTGACTCAAATAAAAAAAATTAATCATCAAATTTTTAACATAGTTTATTAAAATTGTCTACGTAGCTGATTTCTATACACAAGTTTATATGTAGGATCTGTTAGGAGTCTTCCATTTGCTGTGCCAAGGTCAATGGCATTTTGAAACTAAACTGATAAGTGTGATGTTGATATCTGTGTATGGCATGGAAATTCTGTTTGTCTAATAATTTTCACGTTTGTTCATCATAAAACTTGATTTTCTGCATTCACGTTTCCATTCATAACTATTTATACTGTGAACTTCCTCTAATCCGGCACGTTCGGGACTTGAAGTGTGCCGGATTACGAAATATTCCGGATTACAGGATGAATATCAGGAAAAACGTAAATTCAACAAAAAGTGACAGCAAAAATTTTTTCCAGTTTTGTTTCCTCTTGCCTGTATGAATATGTAGGAAGGAAAGTATTGTTTTCATGTCGATTTTTCGAAATCGAGTTTTCACCGGATCTATACGTTTTCAGACCCCCTGAACCCAAAAAACATGTTTTTAGCGATTGGTCTGTGTGTGTGTGTGCGTGTGTGTTTGTGTGTGAACAGAATATCTCAAGAACGGAACATCGTACGAACTTGAAACTTGAAACTTAAGTTACATACCACTACCGGACCCGACACGAACATTTTCATCAAAATCGGTCAACCGGAAGTAGTAGTTTATTCGTGTAATTTTTCACTTTTTTGCGATTTTCTCAAAAACTGGTCCGACGATTTTTTTAAAAATCGCCTGGGTTATTTAATTTTTTATTCTCTACAAGATAGGGTAGGCGCCATGTTTGCTGAAATTCTGGGTGAGGCTGTTTTCACGTAAAAACATAGTTTTTTTTTAAGATTACGGCTTTAATATGCAATTTAAAGCAAAAATGTATATAATAAAAGTTGTAGAGAATGTGAAATCCTACAACTTTTATTTCAAACATTTTTTTTGTATAACGCTTAGTTTAGCAGTAATTAGCGATTTTCTGATTTTTTCTCACGAACACGTGTGAAAAATCGATTTTTTTAAGATTTCGCCCTTAGAATGCATTTTACGACTAAAGTGTATATAATAGACTAAATTTTATAGGAAATAAAAAGATGTACAACTTTTATTAATAGCATTTTTCTCTACAGAGCCTAGTTTAGCGTGAAAGAGTGATTTTCCGTATTTTTAAGCCAAACTGAGTTCGATTTTCATTTTGCGTCTTTCACTCATGATTAAAATAAGGTAATGTTTTTCAGGTTAGTTTTTTGTTTATTTCTAATGTTTTATTATTAATGTTAGGTTTATTGTTAATTATTTGCATTGGTAAGAGAAAGTTGTGTGAGTGTTTCACACCAGATTTTTATTTATTATATATATATTATATACAGTGAATATATAAGAAGGAAAGTATTGTTTTCATGGCGATTTTTTGAAATCGAGTTTTCACCGGATCTACACGTTTTCAGACTTTCTGAACCCAAAAAACATGTCTTTAGCGATTGGTCTGTGTGTGTGTGTGTGTGTGTGTGTGTGTGTGTGTGTGTAAACAGAATATCTCAAGAACGGAACATAGTACGAACTTGAAACTTGAAACTTAAGTTACATACCACTACCGGACCCAACACGAAAATTTTCATCAAAATCGGTCAACCGGAAGTAGTAGTTTATTTGTGTAATTTTTCACTTTTTTGCGATTTTCTCAAAAACTGGTCCTACGATTTTTTTTAAATCGCCTAATTTACTTAATTTTTTATGCTCTACAAGATAGAGTAGGCGCCATATTTGCTGAAATTTTTGGTGAGGCTGTTTTCACGTAAAAAATTGTTTTTTATTAAGATTACGGTTTAATATGCATTTAAGCGCAAAAGTGTATACGATAAAAAATGTAGAGAATTTAAAATCCTACAACTTTTATTTCCAATATTTTTACTTTCTCTTGCCTATATGAATTTATAGGAAGGAAAGTATTGTTTTCATGTCGATTTTTCGAAATCGAGTTTTCACCGGATCTATACGTTTTCAGACCCCCTGAACCCAAAAAACATGTTTTTACCGATTGGTATGCGTGTGTGTGTGTGTTTGTGAACAGAATATCTCAAGAGCGTAACATCGTACGAACTTGAAACTTAAGTTACATACCACTAACTACTGGACCCGACATGAACATTTTCATCAAAATCGGTCAACCGGAAGTAGTAGTTTATTCGTGAAATTTTTCACTTTTTTGCGATTTTCTCAAAAACTGGTCCTACGATTTTTTTAAAAATCGCCTCATTTACTTAACTTTTTATTTTCTACAAGATAGGGTAGGCGCCATGTTTGCTGAAATCCTGGGTAAGGCTGTTTTCACGTAAAAACATTTTCTTTTTAATATTTCGGCTTTAATATGCATTTCAGCGCAAAACGTTATATAATAAAAGTTGTAGAGAATGTAAAATTCTACAACTTTTATTTCGAACATTTTTTTGTATAACGCTTAGTTTAGCGGTAATTAGCGATTTTCTGTTTTTTTCTCACGAAAACGTGTGAAAAATTGATTTTTTTAAGATTTCGGCCTTGGTATGCATTTTACGACTAAAGTGTACATAATAAATTTTATAGGAAATACAAAGATCTACAACTTTTATTAAAAGCGTTTTTCTCTACAGAGCCTAGTTTAGCGTGAAAGAGTGATTTTCCGTATCTTAAGCTAAACTTAAGCCAAAGAGTTTGGCTTAAGCCAAATTGAGGTCGATTTTCATTTTGCGTCTTTAACTTATGATTAAAATAAGGTTATGTATGTTTATTGAGGTTTGTTTTTTGTTTATTTCTATTTTATTACTAATGTTAAATTATATTGTTAATTATTTGCATTGGCAAGAGATTATTTTCATTAGCAAAACTGTGTGAGTGTTTCACATCAAATTTTATAACTTTTTTCATTCATTTGATAGAGTACGTTGGTTGCTCGTGGGACACCCTGTACAGGGCCTACACGCTAATGAGCGTTACTTAACAATAAATAGTTAGTTTATTATAGTTACAGCGCATGTATTTATAACATTAGTGAAGCAAACAGCGGGAAAGCGTTCCAAGGAAACAATGATAGGCGGGAGGGGGAGAGAGAGAGAGAGAGAGAGAGGAGAGAAACTAGAAGCGAATTACACACCAATCGACGGCATCCACCTGGAAAAACGGCATTGCACAAAGACAATACAATACAATACCCCCATCACTGGATTACATAACTCCCTCCTCAACTATCAGTATTAACACACAGCTAACACTAACTAACATACCGTTTAGTCTACAGTCTACAACTCTGCTGTAGATTTCAACAGTTTGATATACTCGATATATACAGTAAAATCTCTCTATTGCGGATCTCTCTATAGCGGAAATCTCTCTTTAGCGGCATTATTTGCCGACCCCGACCCTTTCGTATACTACGATAATGTATTTAACTCTCGTTATAGCGGCACAAAAATCTCTCTATAGCGGCAAAACAATATCTTCAGGATATGGATTTAGACGCCTATGTAGGGGCAGACAATGACTTAGCCACTTCAGCAGATGTTGGCGATGATGCAATAATCGAAAATGTCTTAGCCCAAAACAACGAGCAAGAAAGTGAATGACGATGAAATGGAAACAGAAATGTTGTCCCTTCAAGTAAACAAGCACTAGACACTATTCTTGTTGTTTCAACGTACTGTCATTGCCAGTACGTAAATGAAAATTTACAAGTTTTAAATATTGAAAATGAGATTGAAGACATGTTTTATGAATTGAAAACGAAACAAAATTTACAACTTATTTTACGAAATGAAATGTACTTCACAGTCATTGTTTCCTTAATAACGTAAAAATATATACTGTACTGTGTATTTTTTTGTGTTTGTGTAGCGTATGTTTTAGGAGATTTTAATTGTATGTATCCTATGTTTATTACTGTTGAGTGAAAACCGAGTTTCAGTGCTAATTAATTTTAGGCTATCTATTACGGTATGTACTGTATGAATGATTATTGAAAAAAGTTCAATACGAAAAGTGAAATTCTATTGTTAAACATTAGTAACACAACATCTAATAAAACCAGTTTGTATCCAAATTTCTTGTTAAGTTAATAACCTACACTTTATGTAGGTAATTAATTTAAATATCTCACTGTATTGAAGTAATCTACTGTATTAAACATTCGTCATAAAGTTATCTATTCAGTAGTTTTTCTAAAACTTATTCCATGCACCATTTACATACGCATATAAGTTATTTTGTACAGAAAAATGAGTACTCCAACTTCCCTCCCACCGTTAATTACTCGCTCTCTCTATAACGGAACTCTCTTTATAGCGGCAGTATCTCATGGTCCCTTCAATTCCGCTATAGAGAGATTTTACTGTATAATATTTACAGAAATACAGTAACTTACTTCTTTACACAAATAAATATGTTATTTAAGTGATCAGCCGAAAGGCTAGTTTGACCGTGTAGAGGTTTTACTAAGCGAGGTTTAACGAGGAGTGAGGTGGTTCACCATTGCCACAACTCACCGAGTGAAAAAAGTACGCTTATCAGCATGCCGGGCCCTCTGAAAAGCACATATTTTCCACTCTGTAAAATGACACCTTCACTTTATTCACCACACAATCCAATCGTATAATGAAATTCATTACTTTCAGTGGAGGAGATAACTGTGATTAGTGTCACCTAACACACCTCTACCTCTTCTCTTCTTAAATGATTCACTCATTTAATTGGGTGACCATGTGATAAGAAGAAACACAACTATTCATTTTAGCCCTGCAACTAACAGATTGAGTGTAAATAATTTGACACTCCATCTGTCCGTTATGGGCATATACAGGGTGATTCACGAAGATATGCAGAAACTTTAGGAGCTCATTGTACATATAAAAATAATGATAAAAGTTTACATAAACATGGGTCCGGAAATGCTTCGTTTCCGAGTTACGGCTAATGAAATATTTCCCCCGGATTTCAGCTCACCAGGTGAAATGAGGTCTTCCTGGAATTCTGGTAAGGTAGATTAAGGGGCGAATTCAATCGTTTCTTATGGTTTTTGATGTGATAAATTGAATAAAACAGGTCCCAGAACTGTACGTTAAATAGTTTTTAAGAAAACCAGTGTCAAATGCAAAAAATGGAGTGAAAACACATTTTTCATCTTTGGGCAAGAATAACTTTGTTATTTCACAAAGAAACAGTTAAAATTTTTGAATAAAACACGTAGAAAATTTTATTCTGAACAAACCGCTGTAAATTAAGTACGCAGACAGCGAACAGTTTTCGAGAAAACCAGTGTCAAATGCAAAAAATGGAGTGAAAAAAACACATTTTTTTATCTTTGTTTTACCGGTTAATTTTACTTTGTATTCTTTTGAATAAAAATTCATTTAATGAAACATCTATTCGCTTTCTGTGTACTTAATTTACACCAGTTTGTTCAGAATAATATTTTCTACATGTTTTATTCAAAAATTTTAACTGTTTCTTGGTGAAATAACAAAGTTATTCTTGCCCAAAGATGAAAAATGTGTTTTTCACTCCATTTTTTGCATTTGACACTGGTTTTCTCAAAAACTATTTAACTTACAGTTCTGGGACCTGTTTTAATCAATTTATCAGATCAAAAACCATAAGAAATGATTGAATTCGCCCCTTAATCTACCTTACCAGAATTCCAGGAAGACCTCATTTCACCTGGTGCGCTGAAATCCGGGCGAAACTTTCGCTAGCCGTAACTCGGAAACGAAGCATTTCCGGACCCATGTTTATGTAAACTTTTTCCATTTTTTTTACATGTACAATGAGCTCCTAAAGTTTCTGCATATTTTCGTGAATCACTCTGTACAGTATATAATATTTACAGAAATACATTACTTCTTTACACATATAAATATGTTATTTTAAGTGATCAGCCTGTAGCCTGGTTTGAACCTGTAGAGGTTTTACTGAGTAAAACGAGGAGTCACGTGGTTTACCATTGCCACAACTCACCGTGTGAAAGAAGTACACTTATCACCAAGCCGGGCTCTCTGGAAAGCACATATTTTCCACTCTGCAAATAACACCTTCATTTCATTCACCACAAGATCTTCCTGTATAATGAAATTGATTACTTTCAGAGGAGGAGATAACTGTGATTAGTGTCACCTAACACACCTCTACCTCTTCTCTTATTAAATGATTCACTCATTTAATTGGGTGACCATGTGATAAGAACACATTTATTTATTTTAGCCCTACAACGAACTGATTGAGTGTAAATAATTTTACATTCCACCTATCCGTTATGGGCATATATAAATATATAGAAACAATATTGCTGTTTTAGAGCATAATTATAGCAAAAGATAAATCGAGGCTGGATTGGCCATGCAAGTTTTTTTTTAATTCCTAATTTGTGTGCGTTACAACAATCGGTTTAATTGAGAACAATAAGCAACCCCATGACCCAATCAGAAGAAGATGACGAGTATGAAGTGTAGTCTTGTACAAACCCAGGCCAACAGTTCATAAGAGAGTATAGTTAATTGAACTCCAACCATTCAAGTACACCGGTAACCACTGTCTAGTATTCAAATCCGTATAAAAGTAACTACCTTTACTAGGATTTGAACCAGGAACCTTCGTCTCCGAAAATCAGCTGTTAAACAGCTGAGTTTGGCGACGACTTTACCTCTAGACCAACTTGGAGGGTTAACCTAACATTAGTAATAAAACATTAAAAAAAATCTGGTGTGAAACACTCACACAGCTTTCTCTTGCCAATGCAAATAATTAACAATAAACCTAACATTAGTAATAAAACATTATAAATAAACAAAAAACTAACCTCAAAAAACATTAGTGAAATACGCAAAATTAAAATCGACCTCAGTTTGGCTTAAAAATACGGAAAATCACTCTTTCACACTAAACTAGGCTCTGTAGAGAAAAATGTTCTAAATAAAAATTGTAGATCTTTTAATTTTCTATAATTTTTATTATATACAATTTTATTATAAAATGCATACTAAGGCCGAAATCTTAAAAAATCGATTTTTCTCACGTTTTCGTAAGAAAAAAAAACAGAAAATTGCTAATTACTGCTAAACTAAGCGTTATACAAAAAAATGTTTGAAATAAAAGTTGTAGGTTTTTAAATTCTCTACAACTTTTATTATATACATTTTTGCTCTAAATTGCATATTAAAGCCGTAATTTTAAAAAAACTATGTTTTTACGTAAAAACAGCCTCACCCAGAATTTCAGCAAACATGACGCCTACCCTATCTTGTAGAGAATAAAAAATTGAGTAAATGAGGCGATTTTTAAAAAAATGGTAGGACCAGTTTTTGAGAAAATTGCAAAAAAGTGAAAAACTACACGAATAAACTACTACTTCCGATTGACCGATTTTGATGAAAATGTTCGTGTCGGGTCCGGTAGTGGTATGTAACTTAAGTTTCAAGTTCGTACGATGTTCCGTTCTTGAGATATTCTGTTCACACACAGACACAGACCAATCGCTAACAACATGTTTTTTGGGTTCAGGGGGTGTGAAAACGTATAGATCCGGTGAAAACTCGATTTCTTAAAATCGACATGAAAACAATACTTTCCTTCCTATATATTCATATAGGCAAGAGAAAGTAATAAACAAAAACTAACCTCAAAAAACATAACCAACTTTTAATCAAGAATGAATGATGGGAAATGACAATCAACCTCAGTTTGGATTAAAAATACGGACAATCACTTTTTCACGCCAAAGTAGGCTCTGTGGAGGAAAATGCTGCAAATAAAGTTGTACATCTTTTCATTTCTTGTAAATTTAATTATATACACTTTTCATCGTAAAATGCTTTCTACGAAATCTTAAAAAAAATTCGATATTTTTACAATTTCATATACGTTACTATTATACGGCACAATTTTCCTCTGGTCTAACAACGAAAACAGAAAACAATGTAAGTTAACATTTTACTCCAATTTATTTCAGAAACACTTTAAATAAACAAGTGGCTTGTCTTTAAAAAGACAAAAGTATGTTTTATATACCCTCTGAACAATTTATATATATTTTTTATTGAAACATAATAAATTACAAGTTTTTTTAATTTTTCCGAAAGTTAGTTTTTTCACTTATGAGCATTGAGAACAGACCGATTCATATATATGGTGATATGAAATAAACATGAGGTAATGTTTTCGGTTTAGATAGTATGCACCGTAATACCGGCCGGACGGTAACCCTGGAAATTCGTGGCGTGACCTATAGGCTACATTTCTTGTTTTGTGCTTTAGGGTGTCACCGCCACACCTTCTAATTAATCACTTACTGTGTTGCCGGCCTTCAATATTTCTCCCGGCCCTTGTCGGCGCGGTAGACCCTTTGGCGGCGTACCGACAAACCTTTCGGCTGCGTACTGACAGAGGCCTTAGTCATCAAGGCCGAGCGAGTAACCGCTATCTACCACAGCGTTCTCGGCCACTATATAAAGAGCGCTGCACTCAACAGAGAGATTCAATTCCGATCAAGACAGCAGAGAAGACGTCCACCACGGCACACGGCTACAGGACTCCACCGCCACCCCTTCTAATTAATCATTTACTGTTTTGCCGGCCTTCAATACTTCTTCCGACCTTTGTCGGCGCGGTAGACCCTTTGGCGGCGTACCGACAAACCTTTCGGCTCCACACCGACAGAGGCCTTTGTCATCAAGGCCAAGCCAGTCGCCGCTCTCTACCACAGCGCTCTCAGCAACTATATAAAGAGCGCTGCACTGAGCTGAGATTTAATTCCGATCCAGACAGGAGACGAGACGTCCACCACGGCAGACGGCTGCCGGACTCCAGCGAAGACTCATCGACGACCCCGCAAGAGAGAAGATGATGCTTCCGCTCGCCGTCCCATCACCGTAGGCTGTCGACCGGACCGTCACCACCCACAGCGGTCCCTCGACCGAGCCTTACGCCCA
Organism: Catonia carolina; assembly: GCA_035578175.1. Lineage (NCBI taxonomy): Eukaryota > Metazoa > Arthropoda > Insecta > Hemiptera > Achilidae > Catonia > Catonia carolina. The sequence continues at coordinate 1,854,582 of JAQMRL010000029.1, read as the reverse complement.
CCGGACCCAAAGAAGCAGCCATCGACGCACTACTGCGAGGGAAGAAGATGACGTCTCCGCTGGACGACGACACGCCGTGTCGCCCAGCTCCCCGACCGCCACCACGACCACCGCTCAAACGGCCCTTTTCACAGCCACCAACAATTAAAGGTTTTCAACTGGCCACTTAATGTCGCCATCCGGTGACATTAATTTTCCAAAAGTTAGTTTTTTGACTTAAAGGCTTTCAGAAATGACCGATTCATATTTATATGGTGATATGAAATAAACATGAGGGAATGTTTTCGCTTTAGATAATATGCACCGTAATACCGGCCGGTAACCCTGAAAATTCGTGGCGTGACCTATACATTTCTTGTTTTGTACTTTAGGGTTTTACGAATTTTAAATTTTTAAATTGTAAAAACTTTCACACCCGCTTCCTGTACAAATAGGCGCCTCTACTATCAGCTAAAAAGCAATACGACGAGAAAGCTACCGAAAAGTAAACAAAAACGACCTCGATTAAAAATTTACAACGCGAATAATACAAGAGAGGAAAAAGAAGAAAAATGTAAAAATGTTCATAAATAAAGGTTAAAGAACACATAAATGAATAGCTAAACAAGGATGGGCGTGTGTGTGTGTGTGTGTGTGTGTGTGTGTGTAAGTGTGTACTAGTGTGTAACAGTAATACAAATTACACTAATACTAATAATAATAATAATAATAATAATAATAATAATAAATAGCATCCTCAGTAATGTTTATTTAAGTTAACAAAAAATATAAAATAAAAAAAACAATAGAGAGAGGAAAAACAAGGCAGGATATATACTTATGAATGAATGATAGACAATTAATAAAATTATTAGTAGTGGTATCTTGTGTGGTAATAAAAAGGAAGCAAATCTACAAATACTAATATAATACATCACACACACACACACACATCCATCGACCACTCCGATACTAAAGTTCAATTCACACCGACCGTCATTCTCAACTATACTGTGTACAATTAAAACTGGCACAACTATTGCTCTACCTGTACTATAAGCGCGTCAGCTCGTGATCCGTGTGAGGAATTTCTGTTACGGCATGCAGTGAAAGATTATACTATTCATAAAAAAAACATTTATCATAATGTTCTTGTCATTATAAAGTAACCTTTTGTTTTATTATTTCAATTTATTCTATAATATAGTAACTCTTTTGCTTTTCTTTCATTGTATTTATTAATATTTAGTAATTATTTACAGTTTGAGTCAGGCAGTCTTCAGGAATTAAAATATGCACGCAGCATAGAAAATAAGGAAATTAAAACAATATATATTTCTTAACATTAATTTATAGGCCTAAATAATTAGTAGCAAATTATGATTATGATTTTTTTTTTACCTCAGTCAAGTGGTTAAGCCAATTCCGAGTCCTTTACGCGATTCTTCATCACAGTTTTTTATAACTGATGCAATAATTTGTCGCACTTCCGAATGAATTTTCACTTTATTTTTCCGGGAAGACATATTAAAATAAAACAAAAGATATGAAAAATACACGTTGAAATTTACCTAACACAAAACACACAAAACAAATAACTTATGGCACGTTAACACACTTTAAATTTCAAAATTAAAATCACTTTAGTGATTTTTATTTTGAAATTTAAAGTGTGAAATTTAAAGTGCGAGACGCATTAGCACAAATGTCCAACTGTATATTGTGACACGTGTATCCGTTGTGAAAAGCAATAATACGTCGTAGGCCTACAATAAATAAATACATAGACATAATAATAATATTTACTAGATGGCTAAATGTTTTTGTACTGCACGATAAGACAAATATATTACTCACATTCTATTAGGCCACCCGCCCCACTTCCCCAGGCGACAGAGATCATGAGCTGGCGCGCGTATAGTAATCATTATGTTTGTCACACAGTTCCCCATAAAGTACAGTATAATACCGATTATTCGTGGTAATTGGGGGGATAACTATACCGGATAACCGGAAAACACGGATAATACAACCCAATCCGGTCGAGACCACTTACGTCATAAACAAAACCACCAGTTACGCGTATGTTTTATTTTACTGATTAAAGGCTCCCACACACCGGCGCGAAATATTCGCAGCAGTAGCGAAATATTCGTTGTTTACGCGACAGCTGGTTTTTATAGTAATGGCGACTTACGAGCCAGCCCACACCAGGGCGGATTTCGCGCGAATGTGCAGCGTTTTATTCGCTGCGATTTTAGTGCAAAATATTCGCTGAAGCAGCGAAATACCCGTTTCTGTAAGCAACAGCTGTTACAACAACAATAAACAGCCGTTGTTTATTGTAATGGCGGCATACGAGCCAGCTACACCAGCGCGCCTGGAGGAAGATTTTGCGTGAATGTGCTGTGTTTTTATTCGCTGTCACAGCGAATATTCAAATCGCAGTCGACAGCGTTTTTTTCGCAACAACAGCGAATTCGCGAAGTACCAAAATGCCAGAGACAGAATTAGAAATATACAGGGGTAAAGGGGTAATGTCTATCTCATTCAGTTTGGAGAAAATGAGGTTTTCAAGTTCGAATCTTATTTACCTTTCACCACACCGCAGATATTGTAGATATTGTTACCGCTCAGAATTAGATATTTATTTTGTATAGGATTGAACGGTTCAGTAACAAAACTGACGAAATTATTAACTGTATATTTAATAATTTATTTAATGTTTAAGGATTACATTTATTATTGATAGGTACAAAAACAAAGTAATACATTGAAAATCTGGTGTGAACACTCACATGACTTTATCTTGCCAATATAAATTATGAAAATTAGAACCTATGTTTAATCGTGATTAAACATTATAGAATGGAAAACATTACCTAATTTTAATCATGAGCAAATGACGCAAAATTAAAATTGACCTCTGTAGAAGTTAAAAATACGAAAAATCAGTTAGGCCTATTACCTCTAAACTAGGCTCTGTACTAGAGAAAAATATTACAAATTAAAGTTGTAGGTTTTTAATTTCTTATAATTTTGATTATAAGTGACCTATACACTTGTCTCATAAAATGCATACCAAGGACGCAATTTTTAAAAAATTCATTTTTTACAGATATTCATGGAAAAAAACATAAAATCACTAATTTGCTGCTAAAGTAAGCAATGTACAAAACAAATGTTTGAAATAAAAGTTGTAGTTTTTTGAATGTCTTACAACTTTGATTATATACATTTTTGCTCTAAAATGCAAATAAAGCCGCAATCTTAGAAAAAACATTTTTTCTATGAGAGCACAGCCTTCCCAAGAATTTCAGCAGGCATAGCACTTACCCTACCTTGTAGAGCATAAAAAATGTAGTAAGCCCTAAATGAGGCGAATTCAAAAAATAAATTTAGAAGCTGTTTTTGAGAAAATCGGAAAATAGTGAAAAATTTCACGAATAAACTACTACTTCCGGTTGACTGATTTTGATGAAAATGTTCATGTCGGGTCCCGCAGTCTTACCTAACTTCAGTTTTAAGTTCCAACTTTGTACGATACTTCGTTCTTGAGATATTTTGTTCACACACACACGCGCGCGCGCAGACCACCACTAAAAACATTTTTTTGGGTTCAGGGGGTCTGAAAAAGTGTACATCCGGTGAAAACTCGATTTCGAAAAATCGACATAAAATCAATACGTTCTTCCCGATATATTCATACAGAGCAAGGGAAAATTATTTAGTTAAATAAAATAAATTACTAAGAGTGTTCTACAGTCTTAAGTCCAATTTGATGGTTTTTACTTTCCCTTGCCTACATGAATATAGGAAGGCCTATTGTTTTCATGTCGATTTTTCGAAATCGAGTTTTCACCGGATGTACACTTTTTCAGACCCCCTGAACCCAAAAAAACATGTTTTTAGCGATTTGTTTGTTTGTGTGTGTGTGTGTGTCCGTGCGCGCGCGCGTGTGTGTGTGTGAACAAAATATCTCAAAAACGGAACATCGTACGAACTTGAAACTTGAAACTTAAGTTAGACACCACTAACGGACCCGACACGAAGATTTTCATCAAAATCGATCAACCGGAAGTAGTAGTTTATTCGTGTAATTTTTCAATTTTTTGCGATTTTCTTAAAAACGGCTCCTACGATTTTTTAAAAATCGCCTGGTTTACTAAATTTTTTATGCTCTACAAGATAGGTAGGCCCCATGTTTGCTAAAATTCTTGGGAAGGCTGTTTTCTCGTAAAAAAATTGTTTTTTCATGATTGCGGCTTTAATATGCATTTTAGGGCAAAAATGTATATCATAAAAGTTGTAGACGATTAAAAAATCTACAATTTTTTCAAAAATTTCTATGTATAACCCTTAGTTTAACGGTAATTAGTGATTTTCTGTTCCACGAAAATGTGTAAAATAAATTGACTTTTTAAGATTTCAGCCTTAGATTTCGCATTTTACAACAAAAGTGTCTATAAAAATTTATAGAAAATTAAAAGATCTACAACTTTTATTCAAAGCATTTTCTCTACAGAGCCTAGTTTAGCGTGAAAGAGTGATTTTTCCGTATTTTTAAGTCAAACTGCGGTTGATTTTCATTTTGCGTCTTTCCCTCATGATTAAAATTAGCTTATGTTTATGGAGGTTAGTTTTTCGTTTATTTCTAATGTTTTATTACTAATGTTAGGTTATATTGGTCATTATTTGCATTGGCGCGATAAAGATGTGTGAGCGTTCACACCAGATTTTTTTGTGCTGTTTTGTTAATACCATACAATACTGCTGCAATACATTTCATTGTGTATTTTAAATTGTCAACAACACAATGTACCTTGTACAAAGGTTACAGACTTTCCAAAATTTTATTACTTAATTAGATAAATTAAACTTTATTAGTAACCAGTTATTTGCTTCTTCTGCTACTAATGCACATAACACAAGTAGCTATTCTTTTTCACAAAACATATTGCAAAAACTATGAATTTTTTTGTAGCTTTTATTTGTTATCGGGAACTTTATACATTATTCACAACTACCCAATTTGATATCACTGTATTTTTTGAAGTGCATTAAGCATGAGTTTAAACAGGGATGGCTGTCGGCTGGTCACCATACAAAGTCGCTTGCCCAACCGGTGTTACTTAACAAATAATAGCGACTCTCTACCAGCTGACTGACTGGGCTGGCCCGGCGGCCAAAAACTATGAATGTTGATAAATAAATAACCGCTATTGTTGCGATTTACGCGCCGGTCTGAGCGGTGACGCGAAAATTGCTACCGCAGCCAACGCGAAATTCTCGCTGCCGCTACAGCTGCGAATAATTCGCGCCGGTGTGTGGGATCCTTAATACTATCGGATATCGGAAATAAATAAACAAATTGTATTGAAATAAAAATATTTACTACATTAATTTATATAAATCTTACCTTAAACTATGTACCAAAAAAAAAAATCACAAAAAATCTGTTATTTTACTTTGTTTCATTTTATGCCGCAATATTTTTTTCTTTTATTTTTCTTATATAACCACGAATATGTAAAATGTTCACGTAGTCTGTGTCATCCTGATTTTCCATGAAAGTTAGTAATGTTTTGGCACCGGTTAAAGCTTCTTTGCAACTGATTTTAGGAGCTGGTAATGTGCTCGCCTCTCATCACGCGGTCTTGGGTTCGAATCCCACTCGGGCATGGCATTTTTTCATACGTTACAAAAAATTCATTTCATCCTTCACCGTCTGCATTAGCAGCAATTTGCAAAACAGTCGGACGTTAAACCAAAAAAAAAAAAAAATTTCTAGTGATCGCACGGTTAATCCAAACCCCGGTTAAACGATCCACGGAAAATCGGTACTCTACTGTATATCCATAACCTATTATTTCAACTATTTTTACTTTCTCTTGCCTATATATGAATATATAGGAAGGAAAGTATTGTTTTCATGTCGATTTTTAGAAATCGAGTTTTCACCAGATCTACACGTAAACAGACCCCCTGAACCCAAAAAACATGTTTTTAGCGATAGGTCTGTGTGTGTGTGTGTGTGTCTGAGTGTGAACAGAATATCTCAAGAACGGAACATCGTACGAACTTGAAACTTAAAACTTTACATACCACTACCGGACCTGACACGAACATTTTCATCAAAATCGGTCACCCGGAAGTAGTAGTTTATTCGTGTAATTTTTCACTTTTTTGCAATTTTCTCAAAAACTGGTCCCACGATTTTTTTTAAAATCGCCTGATTTACTCAATTTTTTATTTTCTACAAGATAGGGTAGGCGTCATGTTTGCTGAAATTCTGCGTGAGACTGTTTTCACGTAAAGAAAAGTGTTTTTTTTAAGATTACGGCTTAAATATGTATTATAGCGCAAACATTTTTATAATAAAAAATGTAGAGAATTTAAAATTCTACAACTTTCATTTCAAACATGTTTATGTATAACGCTTAGTTTAGCGGTAATTAGCGATTTTATGTTTTTTCTCACGAAAACGTGTAAAAAATCGATTTTTTAAAGATTTCGGCCTTAGTATTCATTTTATGACAAAAGTGTATATAATCAAATTTATAGAAAATTAAAAAATCTACAACTTTTATTTTTATCATTTTTCTCTACAGAGCCTATTTTGGCGTGAAAGAGTGATTTTCCGTATTTTTAAGCCAAACTGAGGTTGATTTTCATTTTGCGTCTTTCACTCATGATTAAAATAAGGTTATGTTTTTTGAGGTTAGTTTTTTGTTTATTTTTAATGTTTTATTACTAATATTAGGTTTATTGTTAATTATTTGCATTGGCAAGAGAAAGTTGTGTGAGTGTTTCACACCAGATTTTTTTTTTACTTTCTCTTGCCTATGAGGCAAGAGACGGGGGCTGTAGAAAAGAAGAGGATAGAAGCTTTTGAAATGTGGTGTTATAGGAAAATGTTAAAGATTAGGTGGGTAGACAAAATAAGTAATTTAGAGGTTCTTAGGTGAGTGGATGAAAAAAGAAGTACATGGAAGCATCTTACCAGAAGAAGGGATAGGCTAGTGTGGCATATCCTAAGACATCCAGGTATTGGGCTATCATTAATGGAGGGTAACATTGAGGGAGTAAATTGTAGAGGGAGGCAAAGATTAGAATATATAAAGCAAATTACAAAAGATGTAGGGTGTTACAGGTATGTAGATATGAAACGACTTGCGCAAGATAGAACAGGTTGGAGAACTGCATCAAACCAGTCGAGAGACTGATGACAAAAAAAAAAAAAATTTGTCTGCTACGGTGACGTTGTTTAGTTTATCAGCCTGTAGGCTGGTTTCAACCACTAGACGCTTTACTAAGTAAAACTAGGAGTGAGGTGGTTAACAGAGTGGAAAAGTATGCTTATCAGCATGCCAGGCCCGCCCAGCAAATGAGACCTTCACTTCATTCACCACCACAGGGTGGTCTACCTGTATTATGAAATAACAGATAATTCTGACTAGTGTCTTCTGTTGTTAAATGGTTCACTCTTATAATTGGGTGATATTATCTGATAGGAGAGAGAGAACTACGAAATCGAGTGCAAAATATACATTACTATTTGTCACATTTTGGGATTGTGTTGTTGTTGTTGTTTAAATGATCAGCCTGTAGGCTGGTTTGAACGTGTAGAGGTTTTACTAAGTAAAACGAGGAGTGAGGTGGTTTACCATTGCCACAACTCACTGAGTGGAAAAGTACACTTATCAGCACGTTGAGCCTTCTGAAAAGCACATATTTTCCACTCTGCAAATGACACCTTTACTTTATTCACCACAGGGTCTGGCTGTATAATGAAATTCATTACTCTCAGAGGAGATAACTCTGATTAGTGTGTTTTACACCTCTACCTCTTCTCTTATTAAATGATTCAGTCATTTAATTGGCTGACCATGTGATAAGAAAGAGAACTATATTTTGTAGCCCTGGAACCAACTGATCAAGTGCAATTTATTTACACACTGCACCTGCCCGTTATGGGCATTTGGGATTGTGTAAGGTCATGCTAATTCAACAATTTCAAAATGGAGACTGACTAGGCATAATATTTCACTTGGGAGTGACAAAAGGAAACTATGCAAAAAAAAATTGACAAGGACAGCCATTTCTATTACAAATTAATTACAAAAATTATTACAAATTGCAAAATAAAACGTTACAAAATTATTACACACCGCCTCCGTAGCGTAGTGGTTAGCGTGTTAGCCTGCCACGCAGAGGTCCCGGGTTCGATTCCCAGCCAGGGTCTGGAAATTTTTACGTGTCAAATCCCACAGTTAATGTTTCATAACCCACCGTAGTCGCTAATAACCAAGCAGTTGATGCTACTTTAAATAAAATAAATAAAAAAAAAAATTATTACAAATAACTATTACAAATTGTAAAATTGTGTTGTGGAGCAAGAGTGGTTCAGAAGAGATGGGAAATTTAAAAGTAGGCAACGAAAACATACAGGAAGTTGGGGAATTCTGCTATATAGGGAGTAAAATAACAAAGGATGGTAGAAGCACGAGTGATATCAAGAGTAGAATTGCTCAAGCTAGAAAGCCTTAGAAATGAAAAACAGCTTACTGACTACAAACATTAACTTACAGATTAGGAAACATTTCTTAAAATACTACGTTTAGAGTGTAGCATTATAAGGGAGTGAAACGTGGGTGATAGGGGCTGTAGAAAAGAAGAGGATAGAAGCTTTTGAAATGTGGTGTTATAGGAAAATGTTCAAGATTAGGTGGGTGGACAAGATAATTAATTTAGACGTTCTTAGGTGAGTGGATGAAAAAAGAAATATATGGAAGCATTTTACCAGAAGAAGGGGATAGGCTAGTGAGGCATATCTTAAGACATCTATCAATAATGGAGGGTAATATTGAGGGAGTAAATTGTAGGGGGAGGCAAAGGTTAGAATACGTAAAGCAAATCACAAAAGATGTAGGGTGTTACAGGTATGTAAATATGAAACAACTTGCGCTAGATAGAACAGCTTGGAGAACTGCATCAAACCAGTCGAGAGACTGAGAATAGTAGGCAAAGAAAACATACAGGAAGTTGGGGAATTCTGCTATCTAGGGAGTAAAATAACAAAGGATGGTAGAAGCACAAGTGATATCAAGAGTAGAATTGCTCAAGCTAGAAAACCCTTTGAAATGAAAAACAGTTTACTGACTACAAACATTGATTTACAGATTAGGAAAAATTTCTTTAACACTATGTTTGGAGTGTAGCATTATACGGAGTGAAAAGTGGGTGATAGGGGCTGTAGAGAATGCATAACGCCCTCACTCCCACAACCCATACGCGCCATTCCAATAACATTGTCTTTAATTTTACTGATTGTTGTGAGCAAGCGTTTATGCATGCAGTAAACTAACAAGCAAGTTAACGACTGTAGTATGTTTTCAGATTTGGATTATAAGGGTAAAGACCTTTGGGCGCATGCGTAGTTATGCCACATATCTCCCTCTCACTCGCTCGGCTATGGGACATCAATTCATCTGATATCTGTACAGGTGTACTGTGACACTATTGACAGTTACCTCCTATTTCGTTATACAGGTTTTTTGTGCCTCGGAGACTCCAGGAGGAGTATAGGACATGTCAGATATAACACTTGAAATACATATAACAATCATACAATGTATCACTACTATCAAGAAAGAAATTCTTGTACGCTAAAAAAAGTTTCACCGATCAAGTAATTTTTTAGATTTTTTATAAAGGAATGCTTATCACAACATTTTAAAAATTGGGGTAATTTATTCATGAATTTTCTCCCTGCATAAGTAGGTTTTTGTTCAAACAATTTTGTGGAGTGATTAGCCACATAATAATCATTTCTGTTTCTTGTGTTATGATTGTGAACATTGAAATTGTGCATAAAATTATTTTGCCTAACATACATAATCACCTGAAAAATGCAGAGAGAGGGAACTGTAAGCAATTTAAGCTCTTTAAATAGTGGTGTGGATGAGGTTAGCTGGTTAGCTCCCACCATACACCTAATAGCTTTCTTTTGTATTTTAAAAACCCCCCTATTCATATTACCCATGCTAGAATTACCGCATACTAAGATACCATAACGTATATGAGACAGAATGAGGCCATGATAAGCTGCCATTAGTAATTTTTTATCATTTAATCTGGCAATTTGTTTTAATGTAAATACCCCAGATGATATTTTACTACAAACTTGATTGATATAGAAGTCCCAAGACAAAAATCTATCTACAGTTGAGCCGTTGTTAGTTTGCTCCTACTGTCAACAAACAAAAGCCACCAACTACAGGGTGCACGCTAGAGTCTGCGACTTTACGGATGTCGTATTCCTATTAAGTTAACTATCTTTTAAATAATAAGTACTTAAAGTACTAAAAACATCAGTCATGCATGATATGATGTAGGCCTAACAATTTCATTTATAAAAATACTTTTAAAAGTTTTTGTACTTAAATACTTTTGAAAGTATTTACTTGTTACTTTTTAATCAGCATGTACACATTTTGATATAATGCTCATGCTCAGTGACATCATTATTTGTTTACATTAGGAGCAAACTAACAGAGGCTGGACTGTACAGATACTGCTAGGAACTTCACTGTTTCTACATGCTCTAAACTATTATTATGAATAAATACATCCACTTCTCTACTTTCTGTAATAATGTTATGTTTATATTTAAACTGCAAGTACTGACACTTTTTCCCATTAACTGTTAATAACATTTGATTCAAGAACTGTACTACGGACTGACTCTATGTTAACATGTGTATTTACTTGAAGAGCATCTACCAGTAAACTGTTACTGATTACTGAAGTATCATCAGCAAACAACAAAGCTCTGCCATTAGGTATATATAGTGAATGCAGCATGGTTGGCCTATATAAGAAACAATGAAATACATGAATATCTCGACGTACCCCAAGTTCGAGATGAAATACAACGGTTTAGTATGATATACCGAAGACATCTAAATTGTCATAAAAACATTCTAGCAATTAACCTCCTGGATAATAGTCAGACAACCAGACACCTCAAAAGAATCCATCTTTTAGATTTGTAAATAATTTTACATCTAAATTGTATAGTTATTATAAATATATAAAAAATTTCCTTTTTTATTCTGTTAATGTAAATAAGCTTCATGCCCGTAACAGACAGGTGGAGTGTCAAATTATTTACACTCAATTTGTTCGTTGCAGGGCTAAAATAAATAGTTCTGTTTCTTATCACACGGTCAGCCAATTAAATGACTGAACTATTTAAGAACAGAAGAGGTAGAGGTGTACTGTGACACTAATCAGAGTTATCTTCTCTGAAAGTAATGGAATTTCACTATGCAGCCAGACCCTGTGGTGAATGAAGTGAAGGTGTCATTTGCAGGGTGGAAATCGAGTGCTTTTCGGAGGGCCTGGCATGCTGATAATAAGCATACTCTTTCAACTCAGTGAGGAAGGCAATGGTAAACCACCTTGCTCCTCGTTTTTTACTTAGTAAAACCTCTAGAGGTTCAAACCAGCCTTTCGGCTGTTGACCTTAACAACAACAAATAAGCTTCATCCTATCAATTTTTTTTTGTTGCAATTTTTTTTCTTAATAAGTTTTAAGAAGACTATGTAAATAATAGACTAATGTAAATAAATAATCTAACATAGACTAATTAACAGATTGAGTGTAAATAATTTACATGGAATTCCAAATTATTTACACTCAATCTGTTAATTAGTCTATGTTAGATTGAGTGTAAATAATTTGACATGGAATGTCAAATTATTTACACTCAATCTGTTCGTTGTAGGGCTAAAATAAATAGTTGTGTTTCTTATCACATGGTCACCCAATTAAATGAGTGAATCATTTAATAAGAGAAGAGGTAGAGGTGTGTTAGGTGACACTAATCACAGTTATCTCCTCCTCTGAAAGTAATGAATTTCATTATACGGCCAGACCCTGTGGTGAATGAAGTGAAGGTGTCATTTACAGAGTGGAAAATATGTGCTTTTCAGAGGGCCCGGCATCCTGATAAGTGTACTTTTCCACTCAGTGAGTTGTGGCAATGGTAAACCACCTCACTCCTCGTTTTACTTAGTAAAACCTCTAGAGGTTCAAACCAGCCTTTCGACTGTTGACCTAAACAACAACAATCAGTTTTAATGTTTTAAATTCAGTCAGTTTTGTATTTAAGTTAAGTCAATGTATATACTTTTATGAACTTCTTAATATGTGTAATGTTTCCAAAAAATGCGAAATTGAAGGAAGACAGCAGTTTTGTTAAGTTTACTTCGGTGCATGTATTGGTTGATAAAAGTGAAATATTCCTTGTATCTAAAAGCAGCTAAGCTACATTGAAAATTTAGTAGAGTGGAAAAAGGATAATATTCCAGGAATATTACCCTTCTTCCATTCAATAGCGAACAGCTGTTGGACCACTGGTTTCTGTATTATTATTTAAAAATGTAAATTATTTTAAAATTAAAATAAAGTTTTGTAGCATATTGGCACATTATATTGTTTTTTTAAACTTAATTTTTCTCATTCGCTTGTACTAAATCTAGAAAAAGGTGAATAGTCAACATATTAATAATCAAAAATCAATCCCATGATTATTGTAAAACAAATAACTGTAAAGTCACCATTAAAAAGCTTTAATATAGTAGTACTACAAATGACCAATTGAACATTTTACCATTAAACCAAAAACAAAATCACAAAAGTTTTTTTTAATTTCTTGAAAATAAGGATTTTGGAATATTACCCTTTTTCCACTCACCGATTTAATTTGTTTAACAACACATTTAAAAAGTAGATTACAAATAAATAATTCAATTTCTTTTTTAATTTGTTAAATTTTTTTGACAAGTTTGATTACACATGATTCCTAGTGTGTAATAGTTAGGCCTATTAGTCATTTAATTAATTATACATAATTGATGTCAATTACAGTTTCAAGTTCTTTTCTGAAAATGGCACCGAAATGTACAAAAAAATATATCAGTTAATAGTTAATTTTATATTTAATTATGGATAATTCAACGTTGTTAAATAAACAAATTTAAAAAAAACAGAAGAAATCGATAAAACTTTGAATAAAATCAGTAACGGTTTATGAATACGACAATAATAAATAAAGAAAAACTGTAATAATAATTCAAACAAGACTGAAATCATTAGGCGTAAACTAAAAAAACATGAACAAAAATAGAATAATATAAAAATAGAAGACATCCATGATAAAGAGACAGCTGTAAACAATGTCGAGTCGATCAGAATAACTGACCGTGTTTACAAAAATTAAAATAATAACGTTTCCCAAGAAACAACGGTAAAGATAACAAAAAAACTATTAAATTTAAACTAAAATGGGTATTTTACAGTGGTAGAACAAGATGTAAATTATTAAGGATAGTAAACGTAATGAATTAATAACAAAAGATTTACCTTCAGGATAAGCTTGTCCTCTCAGCATTAAATTTATAAATTGATGGGTGATGAAATATAAATGGCCCATCCCCCGGTGATGAAATTTTGTAGAACTTGTATAATTATTTGATACATTTGCCACACTGTATCGAATTTGTTCAAAGGGCATTACACTCGATTGTGAACTGGGCCCATTGTATTTTATCGTATCAACTAACTGTTTTTGTCTAACACATTCCACATCTGACACTAAATATATCACTAAAAATGCACTAAATAACACCATTATGTTAGTAAAAGGTGGACTTTTAGTTCTTCCTGGGCGTAGAGAAGACATTATGTTATTCTAAACAAAGGGACGACCGCACTACAGAAGTAATATCGAGTGACCACGACTAAAAACAACACAACTGTTAACTGACTGGATGGCAAAGGAAATTGAGTATTTCACGGCTGTTCTCGCTGAATGTCAGCCTCGCTGCTAAACTAGCGCTACTCGACGGATTTCCTACTAACTACTAACGAAAATATTTTTTTTTTTTTTTTTTTTTTTTTTTTTTTTTTTTTTTTTTTTAACTTATTTATTTACAATCAGCCTTACAATGTGGCTTTAAGCAAATCATTTTACAAGAACTAAACTTACGTGAGTGAAGTAGACAGCCTTTGCTCTCACTTCAACAAAATAAAATTAGAAAATAAAGTTAATAAAAACTAAGAAATGTTGTAAAGTTACAAAATTAATAAAAACAATGTAAAAGAAGTAAACAAAAAAAATGAAGTAAACAATGCAAAAGAAGTTAACAATAGAAAAGTAAAATAAATAAAATTTTGAAATTTCACTTTAGATTAAAAAGTGTGATGAGTATGAGTGGTGAATTTAACTTGGTGTATGTATTAAAATCGTTGGTCTAAGTCGAGGATGTGATGTCTTTTGAGGCGCTTCGTTTCCTCACTGTTGTCCAGTAAATTTAATGCCAGGTGGTTCTGGTGATTGTTTAATCTTAGCTGGTACCGGAGGCTCAGCTCTCTTATCTCTTCTGTTACGGTACGGATACGAAGATGGTCATGTATTTCCGAGTTTCTTATAAACCACCCAGCGTTACTCGTCGATCTTAATACTTTATTTTGGAAGCGTTGTATCATTTCTAAATTGGATCTGCTGGATGTACCCCAAAGCTGAGCGCCATACTTCCAAACAGGCTTGAAAATTGTATTGTAGATCAAGACCTTATTTTCAACAGATAATTGTGATCTTCTTCCTAACAACCAGTTAAACCTCATGTATTTTAAATTAAGCTCGTTCCGTTTACATACTATGTGATGTCGCCAAGTTAATCTCCGATCAAGATGCAAGCCAAGGTACTTCACATGATCTTGTTGTGGGAGTACATCATTACCTAGGAGTACTGATGGGCATTCCTCTCTTCTCATAGTAAACGTAACTTGGACGGATTTATTTGCGTTGGCTTTGAGTCTCCATTTGTTCAACCATAGTAGCACTTCGTCTAAGTATATTTGAGCTTTATTTGATGCTTCTGTAGCATTATTGTCAGATGAAAGAATTGCTGTATCATCAGCATACGTAGCGGTAAGTACTGATTGGTTTAGAGGCATGTCAGCGGTAAATATTACGTATAATATTGGAGCAAGTATAGATCCTTGAGGAACCCCGGAGTTTATTTCTCCAAATTTTGAGTATGCACCTCTGCATTTAATTTGAAATATCCTACCTTCCAGAAAAGATTTAAGAACAAAATAAAACGGATAAGGTAAAATTGTTTTTAATTTGTATAAAAGACCAATATGCCACACTTTGTCAAAGGCTCTTAATATGTCTAGAAAAAGAGCACAGCAGATATCTCCCCTTTCTAATGTGTCAGATATCATATTCACTACCCGATGTATTTGCTCCACAGTAGAGTGACCGCTTCTGAATCCAAATTGATGGTCTGGAACAACATTCTGTTGTATTAGAATCTCCTGAAGCTTCTTTAAAAACAATTTTTCAAAGACCTTGGAAAGAAGAGGCAGTAAGCTAATTGGCCTATATGAAGACATTTCATTTGGTGGTTTACCTGGTTTTGGAATCATTATTATTTGCGAGACTTTCCATTGAGAAGGAAAATGTGTCGTTCGCAAGATACTGTTGAATAGTATTTGAAGATAAGTTAATGCCCTGACAGGAAGATGTTTGATGACTTCAGACGTAATTAAGTCAAATCCCGGAGCCTTTTTTGATGGAAGGTGATTGATTACTTGTTGTATCTCGCCAACAGTAAAAGGTTCTATCGGTAAGTCCATAGGCACTGGTATTTCCATAAACTCGTGAATTTCTTTTTCGTCAATTCCGACAGAAGGATGAGGTTGAAATACATCACTTAGGTAGTCGCAAAACAAATCGGCTTTCTCTTCATCACTTCTAGCCCAGTTCCCATCATCACGTCGGAGTGGAGGAGTATGTTGAATTGGTCTTTTTATTTTAGAAGTGGCTTTCCATAACGAGTGATCTGTTGTTTCGTTGGGAGACAAATTTTCTAAAAAGGTTCGAAAAGAATTATTTTTTATAGTGAATAATAAATCTTTTAGTTCTTTTGATGCTCGGTTGAATGCGGTTTTGTCTGCGGGGTGTCTGCTATTTTGCCATACACGCCGTAATCTTTAACGAAAATATTGAAAGCTTTTTTGTCGTTCTACTGTGAAACACTCACAAGACTTTCTCTTGTCAGTGTAAATGATGAAAAATTATATAACCTTCAGAAAATAGTTGAATCAAAAATAACAATGTAAAATTAAAAACATATAACATAATTTTAATTATTACTGTATCACGCTAAAAGAAAATCATTCTCTATTCGATTTTTAAAAATACGAAAAATCATTAATAAGTTGACGCTAAACTACGCTCTGAAGTAAAAATGCTAGGAATAAAATTTGTATAATTATTATTATTATTATTATTATTATTATTATTATTATTATTATTATTATTATTATTATTATTATTATTATTATAGGTTTTTTATTTTTCTGTAACTCTGTCGTGAAATGGATTTAAAGGCCGCGTGTACAAAAATCTGATATTAAAATTTTACTCATTTTTCGTTATCTGGAGAGCTATTGTTGGGTGGTGTCCTTCTTAAAGCCAGTAACGCGGTTTGTTTTTAATTGACACACAATGTAAAATATTTTTGCTGCTTGTATTTTTACAGTTGCAAAATAAGTAAAGAAAGTTCCCATTCTAAAAATACCCGTTTTTACCAGTTTCATTGAGAAAATCGGAAAATCACCAATTGACAAATAAGCGCTCGCTGTTTGAAATGAAAGTTGTAGGTTTTTATTTAATTTTTTTATAACTTTGATTACGTACGTACAGTATATGTAATAATAGATTCATTACTTTCTCTTGCCTATATGAATATGAACCCAAAAAACATGTTTTTAGCGATTGGTCTGTGTATGTGTATGTGTGTGCGTGTGCGCGCGCGCGTGTGTGAACAGAATATCTTAAGTACGTACTTGAAACTTGAATCTTAAGTTGCATACCACTACCGGACCCGACATGAACATTTTCATCAAAATCGGTCAACCGGAAGTAGTATTTTATACGTGTAATTTTTCACTTGTTTGCATTTTTTTTAAAAACTGGTCCTACAATTTTTTTAAAAATCGCCTCATTTACTAAATTTTTTATGCTCTGCAAGATAGGGTAGGCGCCATGTTTGCTGAAATTTTGGGTGAGGCTGTTTTCACGCAAAAAATTGTTTTTTAAAATTACGGCTTTAATATGCATTTTAGCGCAAAACGATTCATATGAAAAATTAAAGAAAATTTAAAATCCTACAACTTTTATTTCAAATGTTTTTCTGTATAACGCTTAGTTTATCGATAATTGGCAACTTTCTGCTTTTTTCTCACGAAAACGTGTGAAAAATCGATTTTTAAAAAATTTCGGCCTTTGTATGCATTTTACGACAAAAGTGTATAATAAAATTTATAGGAAATTAAAAGATCTACAACTTTTATTTGGAGCGTTTTTCTTTACAGAGCCTAGTTTAGCGTGAAAGAGTGATTTCCGTATTTTTAAGCCAAACTGAGGTCAATTTTCATTTCGCGTCTTTCACTCATGATTAAAATAGTTAGGTTTTTGAGGTTAGTTTGTTGTTTATTTCTAATGTTTTATTACTTGATTATATTGTTAATTTTCACGTTAAGAATATTAGAAGGAATGATAATTGGACAAAGGGCTCGTGGAAGACCCCGGCTACAGTATTTGAAACAAATTACCAAAGATCTAGGGATCCAGAGCTACATCCAACTAAAAACTATAGCTCTGGACAGAAAACGATGGAAAGCTGCCTACCAATCGCATGATTGAAGCTAAAGAAGAAGATATTGTTAATTATTTGCATTGGCAAGAGAAAGTTGTTTGAGTGTTTCACACCAGATTTTTTCCATTGATGGTGATTCAGATAATTGACGGTTCGGATGACTGATGTTTGGATAATCGACCCTCCTGTATATTCATAAATAAATGCTCTTGCAGAACCTTAAAACCGACCAAAAGTTTTTTAAAAGTAATATCTTTTTTAATAAAAATGTCTACAGAGTAATACTATTTGTTGGCATTTTATAATCAAAATATTATTTGCAAAATTAATGTTTTTCTTTATAATTTTCAGAGAGACCAACCCTGGGTTGGTCTAGAGGTAAAGTCGTCGCCAAAATCAGCTGTTTAACTGCTGATTTTCGAAGACGAAGGTTCCTGGTTGAAATCCTAGTAAAGGTATCCTAGTAAAGTTACTTGTATATGGATTTGAATGCTAGCCAGTTGTTACCGGTGTACTTTGATGGTTGGGGTTCAATTAACCATACTCTCTCAGGAATGGTCGGCCTGGGTCTGTACAAGACTACACAGTCTAATATACACGTCATACACATCATCCTCATCTCATTGCTTATTGTTCCGAATTTAACAGATTGCAACGTACACGTATTAGGAATTAAAAAAAAATAATTTCAGAATGCGGCCTTCGGGCCAGCCCAGTCAGTCAGCTGGTAGAAAGTCGCTATTATTTGTTTAGTAACACCGGTTGGGCAAACGACTTTGTATGGTGACCAGCTCTGACAGCCATCCATAAACAAACACTACTGGGGGTCCCTGTTCAAACTCATGCCTAGTTCACGTC
Source organism: Catonia carolina (assembly GCA_035578175.1). NCBI lineage: Eukaryota > Metazoa > Arthropoda > Insecta > Hemiptera > Achilidae > Catonia > Catonia carolina. Next base: position 1,836,003 of record JAQMRL010000029.1, on the reverse strand, counting down.
AAATGATACAGAAAAGCAGCGATCAAATTGGGTAGTTGTCAACAATGTACAGTTCCCGATAACAAATAAAAGCTAAATAAAAAAAAAATTTCACGATGTATATCCCGTGGTAAGAATCTGTTATGAGTAAAAGATCTGAAATATAAAGCCTTGGAAAAATATTGTATTGGGCGCCTTTGTAATACATTGATCAGATCAGGGTAACCAACCGTTTTAGTATTAAATACAAAAACTCATACTTTTTTCGTGTTAATTACCTAAAAATACGTTGTAATAAAGTTAATTTATTATTAATTTTTGTGATATTTTTCGTTGTATAATATATACAAATTAATTTTTCCAGTTCATATTCAGTACAATACTACGATTAGAATTGTAATAATCATCAAATATATTATAAAACAATTTGAAATTTGGGTGAAATTTACATGATTGATTTGTGAAAAAATTAATTTTACTACTAATTTGATTTATTTATTTTTTATTTGTTTCTGTTCAACAGGTTACAATTTGGGTATTTTATTTTCGCATTAAAAAAAATTGTTACATATGGTCAGGTTGGTCATCCTGTATTTCACTTCATAATCACATGGGTTGTTCACGTTGAAAAAAAAGTAACCCAGTAATCTTATCAATTTACGTTCATTGTAAACTAGTTGGTAGTGTATAATAGGTTGTGCTTATGTGTAACGTTTAACATCGTTGTTAAATTGAAGTGAGTTCAAGTAAAATTATTTAAAATTTAACAAAAATGACATTAGAAGCGATCAAATATCGGAATGGGAAACTTAAAATTTTGGACCAGCTGTTGTTACCGGCGAAATCCGTTTACATAGACATACTAGGCGTTGAGGACGGATGGAAAGCAATAAATACAATGCAGGTACTTTATTGAAATTTTTTATTTTTGTCCGTTTTATAAAACCACTTATATCGTATTACTGGTAGATGCCCTTGAAGTAAATACACATAATGGCATTGCGTTTGATTGAAGAGAAATAAAAAACATTTGATTTGTTGGTTTAGAGATTTATTTTGTATTTATCATATTCGTCTCATGTTTTCATTGGTTTTGCAATAAATAAATTTGTTCTTCACTTTTAAGAAAACCAAAACTTGCAGCGGCGTTATTTATATGGTGAAATGTTCAAATAATATAATATAGATAATGTTCAAACAATGAATATAGATGAAATTATACAATATAATATTATTAATTGGTTTTGATAAAGTTGATGTAATTTATTGAGTTCGTTACTTAGTAATGAATGTATAATGATTCTTTTTAATGTTTTTTTTCGTTGCCTAGTAACACACATTGTTGGATTTTAAATTTAGATCAGCTGTTTGATTTTAGAATTTAGATCAGCTGGACTGTAAATATTTATAAAATAAAATTGTAAACATTAAAGGTATGGCTGGATGTAACAACACAATGTTAACATAGAGTTCGTATTACAGTTCTTGAATCAAATGCTATTAACAGTTAATGGGAAAAAGTGTCAGTACTTGCAGTTTAAATATAAACATAACAATATTAAAGAAAGTAGAGAAGTGGATGTATTTATTCATAATAATAGTTTAGAGCATCTAGAGACAGTGAAGTTCCTGGGAGTATCTATATAGTTCAGCCGTTCTTAGTTTGCTCCTACTGTCAACAAATAAAAGCCACCTACTACAGGGTGCACGCTAGAGTGTACGACTTTACGGATGTCGTATTCCTATTAACTATTTTTTAAATAATAAGTACTTAAAGTACTTCAAATATCAGTCATGATATGATGTAGGCTTAACAATTTAATTTATAAAAAATACTTGATAAAGTATCTTGTATTTAAATACTTTTGATAGTATTTTGTTGTTACTTTTTAATCAGCGTGTACACATTTTGATATAATGCGCATGCTCAGTGACGTCATTATTTGTTTACATTAGGAGCAAACTAAGAGAGGCTGGACTGTAGATAGATTTTTGTCTTGGGACTTCTATACCAATTACCCAAGTTTGTAGTAAAATATCATCTGGGGTATTTGCACTAAAACAAATTGCCAGATTAAATGATAAAAAACTACTAATGGCAGCTTATCATGGCTTCATTCTGTCTCATATCCGTTATGGTATCTTAGTATGCGGTAATTCTAGCATGGGTAATATGAATAGGGTTTTTAAAATTCAAAAGAAAGCTATTAGGTGTATGGTGGGTGCTAACCAGCTAACCTCATCCACACCACTATTTAACCACCTTACAATTGCTTACAGTTCCCTCAAAACTACATTTTTCACGTGATTATCTATGTTAGGCAAAATAATTTTATGCACAATTTCAATGTTCACAATCATAACACAAGAAACAGAAATGATTATTATGTGGCTAATCACTCCACAAAATTGTTTCAACAAAAACCTACTTATGCAGGGAGAAAATTCATGAATAAATTACCCCAATTTTTAAAATATTGTCATTATTTGTATTCCTTTATAAAAAATCTGAAAAATTACTTGATCGGTGAAACTTTTTATAGCGTACAAGAATTTCTTTCTTGATAGTAGTGATACATTGTGTGATTGTTATATGTATTTCAAAAAGTTATATCTGACATGTCCTATACTTCTCCTGGAGTCTCCAGGGCGCAAAGAAAAAAAGTATAAATATCGGCTACATATCTGGATGTTTTTATTGTTATGAATTTCTTTTTAACTGTATTCATTCCTTGGAGGAATGTGCTCGATAATAAAAAAAATCAATTTTAACTTTCAACCTTTTTGGAAAAGTGGGAGAAGCCACATAAAACTTTTACTGTTGAGGGTACTGAACGTAGGTACATTTATCTTAATCAATGCCTCGACGCTAATATCGTACTTTATGTATGGTTATAGTTTTTAATGTTCTCTTTATGACTACATAGTCAAAAATTTGTAAAAAACTTGTTAAAACCCTAAAAATTCAGTTAAACCATTTTGCCTTAATGGGCAACATTTCTTACTTTCTCTTGCCTATATGAATATATAGGAAGGAAAGTATTGTTTTCATGTCGATTTTAACAAATACACTCTTCACCGGATCTATGCGTTTTCAGACCCCCTGAACCCACACAAACATGTTTTTAGCGATTGGTCTGTGTGTGTGTGTGTACAAAATATCTCAAGAACGGAACATTGTACGAACTTGAAACTTGAAACTTAAGTTACATACCACTACCGGACCCGACACGAACATTTTCATCAAAATCGGTCAAACGGAAGTAGTAGTTTATTCGCGAAATTTATATAATAAATTTCACTAACCTTCTTTTTAAACTATGTCACCTTTATTTTTATTCTTACTTACACGTGTTTCGGTGGATCCACCATCATCGGAGTGAATAAAAAAATTGAAACTAAAAAAAATTTTATCTCACTTATTTAAAATTTACAGAAGATGATACATCTTCAGTCATTTGTATAAAACTTAAATTTGTATATAAAAATTTGTTAAAATTAATAAATAAAAATTTTTTTTAGTTTCAATTTTTTTATTTACTCTGATGATGGTGGATCCACTGAAACACGTGTAAGTAAGAATAAAAATAAAGGTGACGCAGGTTAAAAAGAAGGTTGGTGAAATTATTATATAAATTCATTATATGAAATAGAAATAATTTCAAACTGCAGGATGTATTATAAAGATTTATTTTTGAATGAACATTAGTGATTGCAAAAAACAAATTATTTGCATTGGCAAGACAAATTCATGTGTGTTTCACACGAGTTTTTTACTTTCTCTTGCCTATATGAATATATAGGAAGGAAAGTATTGTTTTCATATCGATTTTTCGAAATCGAGTTTCCACCTTAGCTACACGTCTTCAGACCCCCTGAACCCAAAAAAACATGTTTTTAGCGATTGGTGTGTGTGTGCGTGCGTGTGCGTGTGTCTGTGTGTGTGTGTGTGTATACAAAATATCTCGTGAACGGAACATCGTACGAACTTGAAACTGTCACATACCACTACCGGACCCGACATAAACATTTTCATCAAAATCGGTCAACTGGAAGTAGTAGTTTATTCGTATAATTTTTCAATTTTTTTGCGATTTTCTCAAAAACTGGTCCTACGATTTTTTTAAAATCGCCTCATTTACTCAATTTTTTATTCTCTACAAGATAGGGTAGGCGCCATGTTTGCTGAAATTCTTGGTGAGGCTGTTTTCACGTAAAAACAGTGTTTTTTTTTAAGATTACGGCTTTAATATGTATTATAGCGCAAAAAATTATATAATAAAAAATGTAGAGAATTTAAAATTCTACAACTTTTATTTCAAATATTTTATTGTATAACGCTTAGTTTAGCGGTAATTAGCGATTTTCTGTTTTTTCTCACGAAAACTTGTGAAAAATCGATTTTGTTAAGATTTCGGCCTTAGTATGCACTTTACGACAAAAAAGTATATAATCAAATTTATAGGAAATTAAAAGATCCACAACTTTTACTTAAAGAATTTTTTTGTACAGTACCTAGTTTAGCGTGAAAGAGTGATTTTCCGCATTTTTAAGCTTAACAGCTGAGGTTGATTTTCATTTTGCGTTTCTCACTAATGATTAAAATAAGGTTATGTTTATTGAGGTTAGTGTTTTGTTTTATTACTAATGTTAGGTTTATTGTTAATTATTTGCATTGGCCAGAGAAAGTTGTGTTAGTGTTTCACACGAGATTTTTTGTTTTTAGGTGAGAGGTGCTCCAGCGATCGCCATTGTGGGGAGTCTAAGTTTAGCCGTTGAATTGTTGCGAGATGAATTTACCGATAAAAAAGTTCTGAGGCAAGAAATAGAAGGGAAATTAAATTACTTGATATCAGCGAGACCGACTGCTGTGAACATGAAAACTGCCGCACAGACTTTGACAGTGTTAGCAAATAGGTTAGGTGCGGACGCAACTGTCGATGTGAACACTATGAAATCCATGTGAGTATTCTAATAGGATTAAGACTACCATGCATTATACGAGGCGTGTTCACAAAGTAAGTACCGTTTTTAAAAAAAACAAGTAAAACAATTTTATTTCTACATGAAAGCCCAAACCTTAAACTATTTTTCGACTTAGTTTCCACCGATGTTCAAACACTTGTCGTAGCGGGTGATCAATTTGTCTATACCCTCTTCGTAGAAGGTTCCCACCAATGAATGTAGCCACGACTCCACGGCAGTTTTCACTTCATCGTCGGTTTCAAAGCGTTGGCCGCCTAGCTCGCGCTTCATGTGCAGGAACAAGCGGTAGTAAGATGGTGCCAAGACCGGGCTGTAGGGCGGGTGATCAAACTGCTCCCAACGAAATTGTCGAACCAATGTTTGAGTGTCACCAGCGGTATGGGGCCGAGCATTGTCATGGAGCAACACAATTCCGTTACTGAGCATTCCTCTCCGTTTGTTTTGAATTGCCCGCCTTAGTTTTCTTTAGGTTTCGCAATACCTTGCCGCATTAATGGTTTCACCTCTTGGGAGAAAATCAATCAGCAAAACACCTTTCCGATCCCAAAAGACAGTGCACATGATTTTTTGTGCAGACATTGTCATCTTGAATTTTTGTTTCTTCGGGGATTGCGTGTGTCGCCACTCCATTGACTGCTGTTTAGATTCCGGTGTGACGTGACGGACCCAAGTTTCATCACCTGTCACAATTTTGTTTAAAAAATCCTCACTATCATCACTGTACCGTGTGAGAAAAGTCAAAGCACTTTCAAGTCTCTTGGTTTTGTGCACGTCAGTGAGCATTTTAGGAACCCATCGGGAACACAGCTTGCGATAACCTAAGCGGTCCGTAACAATTTCGTACAAAAGAGTGCGTGAAATTTTTTGGAAATCATCAGATAGCGTCATAGTTAAACATCTGTTCTCTTAGATTTTTTCGTCAACTGCTCATACCAGATCATCGGTGACGAGAGAAGGCCGACCGCTCCGATTCTCATCATGCACATTTGTTTGACCGCCATTGAACATTCTAACCCAATTTCTCACCATTCCTTCACTCATCACGTCTTCTCCGTAAACATCTTGAAATTGACGATCAATTTCAGCCGGTTTCACATTCGTTGCGTTCAAAAATCTTATTACAGAACGAATCTCACAATCGGCGGGATCACTAATTGAATTGGGTATTGCAGAAACAACACAAGTAACATTTTGACCAATTTTCCTTCTTCATAAATCCATTTCTCAACACAGAACATACCGGGTGAGCATAAAGTCTTACCCTGATTATAAAATTGTATTACAGAATAATCGTTTGACGTAATAATTTAAATCTGGCGCTGTTACATAGGTTATTGTTAGTAGATTTTGTGACCAATAGATGGCGCTAGTGCTCCTCAACAATGACATGGTCTGTTAGTTCACGTTAGTTGCTGGCGAAATGGCGTTGAAGCAGGAGAAAGCACAATGTGTGCTTTGGTTTCACGAAACGAAATCGCCCATCAGTGTTCAGCGTAATTTTCAGGCTTTTTATGGACGCAGCCCTCCTGATGTTAAATCAATAAAGCGATGGTATGAAAGGTTTAAAGAAACAGGCAGCGTTGAAGATCTTCCTAGAAGTGGCAGGCCTAGTGTGAGTGAAGCAACTGTGGATCTTGTTCGGGAATCGTTTCACCGGAGTCCGTCTAAATCAACTCGTCAAGCATCACGTGAACTTCAAATACCGCAAGCAAGTGTGGTGAAAATTCTTCATAAAAGGCTTAGGTTGCATGCTTATAAAGTGCAAATCGTGCAGGCCTTGCAACCGAATAATTTGCTGAGACGTGCAGAATTCGCAACTGAGATTCTCAACAGGATTGACGGCGCTAACGATTACTTAAATCGCATATGCTTTACCTATGAATCCACCTTTCATGTCAGTGGAATGGTAAATAGGCATAATGTTCGTATATGGGGATCAGAGAATCCACATGCTACTGTACAGTTACAGCGAGACAGCAAAAATGTGAATGTTTGGTGCGGCCTCATGCATAATAAGGATTTCGGGCCGTTTTTCTTCACGGAAAACACCATTAACGCTAACATTTACTTAGATGTTTTGCAACAGTTCATTGCACCACAGTTAGAAGAATATCAACCATGGATAATTTTCCAGCAAGATGGGGCACCGCCCCACTGGGCTTTGATAGTGCGTAATTTCCTGGATGAAACATTTCCGGATCGGTGGATTGGAAAGGATGGTCCAACACCCTGGCCACCCCGCTCTCCAGACATTACTCCCCTTGACTTTTTTTTCTGGGGCTATATCAAGGATAGAGTCTTCGCCACACCAGTTGCTGACGTTGACAAACTGAAGGCTAGGAGCTGTTGTGGGTACTGTGACAGAACACATGTTACAAAACACCTGGCGGGAACTGGAATACCGCTTCGACATTCTCCGAGCTACCAAGGGGGTACACGTTGAAGTTTACTAATGTAAGTAATCTTAAAAAAAACTATTAACACTAACCTATGTAACAGCATCAAATTTAAATTATTATGTCAAACAGTTATTCTGCAATAAATTTTTATAATCAGGGCAAGACTTTATGCTCACCCGGTACTACTAATTGAACATATTATTTTAGTTCAGAAATAACACTATGTGTAATGACTATTAGAGTATATATTTACAGAAATAAATGTTTACATAACCACCGCCATGGCATAGTGGCTAGCAATCTAGCCTACAAAGCAAAAGGTCCCGGGTCGATTGTCAGTTAGGGTATGGAAATTTTAACACGTTCAAATCTACTATTACAGTACCAACACACTGTAGTCCCTAATGACCAAGCTGTCGATATGACTAAATAAACTAAAAAAAAAAAAAAAATACGTATATCCAAAAACAACAAAGGTGGAACACTGTGCTGTTTGTTTTATTGTGTCCAAAATTTACTGCTCAGCCCATGTGTTGTTTCAGTAATACCTGATTCAATTGTCTTAAACATTTTAAACGTTCAGAGAAAACTGAAAACACAACGTAGAACAACTACAATGGCGTGAGTCGATAGCCAGTGAACAAGGACGAGTAGTGCGCATGCGCGGAACACCGATTGCAGCGCTACGGCGGCAGTTGAATGAAACTGTACTTACTCTCTGAACACGCCTCGTATATACAGGGTGATCGTAAAATTGCGCAACCCAAAATGATAACAGTCTTAGAAAGCTGTAATGTATTTTTTATTTTTCTTTCAAAGTTTACGGTACAAGTTATAATTACAACTTACTTACTTACTTACAAGTTCACAACAAGTGCTGGAAATGTCCACCGTTGTTTGCAATGCATGCATCAACGCGTTTTCTTACATTGCACGCAACCTTTTTGAGTGTAGCAGTAGCAATATTTGATATACAGTCTTCAATGTTTCTTCCAAGTTCATCTACTGTATGCGGGTTGTTTTTGTACACATTATCTTTCAAATAACCCCATAAATAAAAATCAGGAGGAGTCAGATCTGGTGACCGAGGAGGCCACAAACCACGAGAAATTATTCGGTCATCAAAGAAATCGTGGAGAAATTGGATAGTACTGTTTGCCGTATGTGAAGTTGCTCCGTCTTGTTGTAGCCAGCAATAACGTTCGTCAACATGTAGCAGTGCTACGAACTGCATGATTATTTCTTGATAACGTTCTGCTGTGATTGTATCCAAAAAAAAGATAGGCCCGACAATTCTCTGACGAGATACACCACACCACACCCCAATTTTTTGAGAATGTAATGGCTGTTCATGGAATTCATGTGGATTCTCTGCAGACCATACGCTACAATTTTGACTATTAACATATCCACTTAGATGAAACCAAGCTTCATCGCTGAAAAAAACTTTGTCCAGAACAGATATGTCATTTTGAATGAAATTTTTAAACCAATGACAATACCGTAATCGCTTCACCTTATCTGGCTCCTTGAGCTGATGAGTTAAGTTAATCCGGTACGGATGTAATTTTAATAACTTAGTGGCTTTATGAACACTTCCATAAGACAGTCCAGTCTGAGTAGAAAGTTTTCGAAGAGACTTTTTTGGAGAACGAATAAACGTTTCACTTATCGTCTGCAGACTGTCGTCAGATAAAACATATGGTCGGCCGGTACGATTACGGTCATTCACGCTACCTGTATCCCGAAAACGATGAAAAAAACAAAATATGGTCGATTTGTTTGGCACTTTAGCATCTGGAAAGGCATTGGAGAAATGTTCTTGACACTTTGCGTAGGATTTCGATTCACAGTAACTCAAAACGATAGAGACGCGTTGTTCTTGCGTTAAAGACATTGCGACTTGAACTGAACAAACCAACTGGTTTCTGGCTAACTGTCGCCCGGTGGCGTGATCTAGCAGTGCTGCCACATACTGTACTACTAAACGAAAAATTCCCATATTCTAATCATACTTTACAAATTTACCTTCAATTCCTACACGGCTTCAAACATTAGGTTGCGCAACTTTACGATCACCCGGTAGATAGGCCCATGTAACAACCGGGATGTGGAATGTCATAGCGGTAGTATACTACCATCAACAAAAACATTTATCCCAACTCGATGTACCCCTCGTACACCGCTCTTCATCCTCCTTCGCGCTCTCTCGCTCTATCTATTTCCAAGAATTGAAAAAAGCAATATGCACATCACATACCACACGCACGCACATGCGCAAATATGTTAAACTCATGCTTTTCTTTTTTTACTTTCTCTTGCCTATATGGATATATAGGAAGGAAAGTATTGTTTTCATGTCGATTTTTCGAAATCGAGTTTTCACCGGATCTATACGTTTTCAGACCCCCTGAACCCACACAAACATGTTTTTAGTGATTGGTCTCTCTCTCCCCCCCTCTCCCCCCTCTCTCTGTCTGTGTGTGTGTGTGTGTGTGTGTGCGCGCGCGCGCGCGTGTGTGCGCGTGCGTGCGTGTGCGCGCGTGCGTGCGTCCCGACACAAACATTTTCATTAAAATCGGTCAACCGGAAGTAGTAGTTTATTCGTATAATTTTTTACTTTTTTGCGATTTTCTCAAAAACTGGTCCTACGATTTTTTTTAAAATCGCCTGGTTTACTAAATTTTTTATGTTGTACAAGATGGGGTAGGCGCCATCTTAGCTGAAATTCTTGGTAAGGGTGTTTTCACGTAAAAACTTTCTTTTTTTAAGATTACGGCTTTAATATGCATTTCAGCGCAAAAATGTATATAATAAAAGTTGTCGATAATTTTAAATCCTACAACTTTTGTTTCAAACATTTTTTTTATAACGCTTAGTTTAGCGGTAATTAGCGATTTTCTGTTTTTTCTCACGAAAACGTGTGAAAAATAGACTTTTTTAATAATTCGGCTTTAGTACGAAATTTTACGACAAAAGTGTATTATAATAAGATTTATAGAAATTAAGAGATCTACAGCTTTTGTCTAGAGAATTTGTCTCTACAGAGCCTAGTTTAGCGTGAAAGTGTGATTATCCGTTTTTTTAAGCCAAACCGAGTTCGATTTTCATTTTGCGTCATTCACTCAGGATTAAAATAAGGTTATGTTTTTTGAGGTTAGTTGTGTTGTTTATTTCTAATATTTTATTAATAATGTTAGGTTAGTCCAGCCTCTGTTAGTTAGCTCCTAATGTAAACAAATAATGACGTCACTGAGCATGCGCATTATATCAAAATGTGGACACGCTGATTAAAAAGTAACAACAAAATACTTCCAAAAGTATTTAAATACAAAATACTTTTAAAAGTATTTGTATAAATGAAATTGTTAGGCGTACATCATATATTGACTTATGTTTTTAGTACTTTAAGTACTTATAATTTAAAAAATAGTTAACTTAATAGGAATATGAGATGTGTAAAGTGGTGGACCCTAGCGTGCACCCTGTAGTAGCTGGTTTTGGTTTGTTGACAGTAGCAGCGAACTAACAACGGCTGAACTCTGTAAGCTTATTGTTGATTATTTGCATTGGCAAGAGAAAGTTGTGTGAGTGTTTGACACCAGATTTTTGTGTTGTAGATTTATCGGAGAAATAGAGAAGATGCTGGACGATGACTTGAACGACAACCAGTCGATTGGTAATTACGGTGCGATCGCGATTACGAATGGAATTAACAACACGAGGAGGAGGAGGGCATCTTCATTGACTTCATTGAACTGCGCAGGTGATGGCGATATGATGATGGATAATAACGGCAACGATAATAATAATAGTAATAAAGTGCGAGTGTTGACTCACTGCAATACGGGCTCGTTGGCGACAGCAGGGTACGGTACTGCACTCGGTGTGATTAGGTCGCTCCAACAAATGGAAAGGTTAGGTAAGTCTCACTTACTCTTTTCCTCTCTTATTACTTTCTCTTGCCTATATGAATATATAGGAAGGAAAGTATTGTTTTCATGTCGATTTTTCGAAATCGAGTTTTCACCGGATCTATACGTTTTCAGACCCCCTGAACTCAAAAAACATGTTTTTAGCGATTGGTCTGTGTGTGTGTGTGTATACAAAATATCTCAAGAACGGAACATCGTACGAACTTGAAACTTGTAAACTTAAGTTACATAGCACTACCGGACCCGACACGAACATTTTCATCAAAATCGGTCAACCGGAAGTAGTAGTTTATTCGTATAATTTTTCAGTTTTTTGCGATTTTCTCAAAAACTGGTCCTACGATTTTTTTTAAAATCGCCTGGTTTATTCAATTTTTTATTCTCTACAAGATAAAGTAGGCGCCATGTTTGTTGAAATTCTTGGTGAGGCTGTTTTCACGTAAAGAAATAGTTTTTTTAAGATTACGGCTCCATTATAAATTTTAGCCCAAAAACTTATATAATAAAAGTTGTAGAGAATTTAAAAACCTACAACTTTTATTTCAAACATTTTTTTGTATAACGCTTAGTTTAGCGGTAATTTGCGATTTTCTGTTTTTTTTCTCACGAAAACGTGAGAAAAATCGATTTTTTAACATTTCGGCCTTAGTATGCATTTTACGACAAAAGTGTATATAATTAAATTTATAGAAAATTAAAAGATCTACAACTTTTATTTAAAGCATTTTTCTCTACAGAGCCTAGTTTAGAGAGAAAGAGTGATTTTCCGTATTTCTAAGCCAAACTGAGGTTGATTTTCATTTTGCGTCTTTCACTCATGATTAAAATTAGGTTATGTTTGTTGAGGTTAGTTTTTTGTTTATTTCTTATGTTTTATTACTAATGTTAGGTTTATTGTTAATTATTTGCACTGGCAAGAGAAAGTTGTGTGAGTGTTTCACACCAGATTTTTTTATTTCTCACGAAAACGTGTGAAAAATCTATTTTTTTTAAGATTTCGGCCTTAGAATGCATTTCACGACAAAAGTGTATAAAATAAAATTTATAGGAAATTAAGAGGTCTACAACTTTTATTTTATGCATTTTTTTGTACAGTGCCTAGTTTAGCGTGAATGAGCGATTTTTCCATATTTTTAAGCCAAACTGAGGTCGATATATATTTTGCGTATTTCACTAATGTTTTTTGAGGTTAGTGTTTTGTTCATTTCTAATGTTTTATTACTAATGTTAGGTTTATTGTTAATTATTTGCATTGGCAAGAGAAAGTTGTGTGAGTGTTTCACACCAGATTTTTTTATATTTTGTAGCATTAGAAGTTGCAATTTAATTTTAACAAGAGACAAAATAAATCAGTGGGTGGATGACCTTGCTTTTTTTTTTTAAAAAAGGTTGATTATTAGAAAGTGCACAACGTAAATCATTAATAAAACCAACATTGCACTGATGCTTTGTTTTTATTTATTGTAACAAGTGCTGAAAACACTTTTTCGCACAGATAGGTGCTTGATAAAGATAATTACAATTACTGCCGCTTGCTGTTATATACTGGGGTAAACTTGGTAATACTTAACCCAAAGTGATGTTTTGTCAATTTTATCGAAATCGTTTTTCGCAGCAGAAACATTTTTTATTTCTAAAACTTGTTTTTTAAGTAATTCGGGCAGGAAGTCTATGTTGACACTGAAAGGATCCGTTACGGAGGGTGAAGCTATCTCGAAGTCCTGCGCCCCCCTTGACGTGTCTTCACGCCTTCCTTAGGGGGGCGCGCCCCTTACTTTGGGAACCCATGGTTTTGACCAATCAGAACGTTTGCCAGCGTTGTCACATTGTACAAGACAAACATTACGGACGCATGCGTATAAGAGCCACAGCAATAGTTCACTCTCGTCTTGCATCTCGTACTGAACACATCGATTATAGAGCGTGTTAACATGCAATACAATCAGCTGATTGTATTCTATTTTATATGGCAATGAATTTATATAATAAATTTCACAAACCTTGTTTTTAAACTGCGTCAACTTTTATCTTTACTTAGGCCTACACGTGTTTCGGTGGATCCACCATCATCAGAGTAAATAACATAATTGAAACTAAACTATTGTTTTATTTATTTAAAATCTATAGAAGAAAATTGTTTAGTTTCAATTATGTTATTTACTCTGATGATGGTGGATCCACCGAAACACGTGTAGGCCTAAGTAAAGATAAAAGTTGACGCAGTTTAAAAAGAAGGTTAGTGAAATTTATTATATAAATTCATTATATAAAATAGAATTAATTTCAAACTGCAGGATGCATTATAAAGATTTATTTTTGAGCTGATTGTATGTTTATAGGTTATTGTTATTGAAATACAAAAAAAAAATGGCTGATGAAATAATTTAACAAAGGTACAAGAGCAAGTATTGGCAGTGTAGTTGGTGGCAAGTGATTGGCTAAGCTATAAAGTGGGTAGGGAGCAATGCATGCGTTCAGAGCTAATCAGCCTTGAAAAATCTGGTGTGAAACACTCACACAACTTTCTCTTGCCAATGCAAATGATTAACAATATAACCTAACATTAGTAATAAAACATTAGAAATAAACAAAAAACTAACCTCTAAAAACATAACCTTATTTTAATCATTAGTGAAAGACGGAAAATGAAAATCAACCTGTTTGGCTTCAAAATACGGAAAATCACTCTTTCACGCTAAACTATTCTCTGTAGAGAAAAACGTTTTCAATAAAAGTTGTAGATCTTTTAATTTCCTATAAATTTGATTGAATACACTTTTGTCATAAAATGCATACCAAGGCTGAAATCTTAAAAAAATCAATTTTTCACACGTTTTCGTTAGAAAAAAACAGAAAATCGCTAATTACCGCTAAACTAAGCGTTTTACAAAAAAATGTTTGAAATTAAAGTTGTAGAATTTTACATTCTCTACAACTTTTATTATATAACGTTTGGCGCTAAAATGCATATTAAAGCCGCAATCTTAAAAAGAAAATGTTTTTACGTGAAAACAGCCTCGCCCAGAATTTCAGCAAACATGGCGCCTACCCTACCTTGTAGAGAATAAAAAGTTTAGTGAATGAGGCGATTTTAAAAAAAATCGTAGGACCAGTTTTTGAGAAAATTGCAAAAAAGTGAAAAATTACACAAATAAACTGCTACTTTCGGTTGACCGATTTTGATGAAAATTTTCGTGTCTGGTCTGGTAGTGGTATGCAACTTAAGTTTCAAGTTTCAAGTTCGTACAATGTTCCGTTCTTGAGATATTCTGTTCACACACAGACACACACACACACACACAGACCAATCGCTAAAAACATATTTTTTGGGTTCAGGGGGTCTGAAAACGTATAGATCCGGTGAAAACTCGATTTCGAAAAATCGACATGAAAACAATACTTTCCTTCCTATATATTCATATAGGCAAGAGAAGGTAAAAATAGTATAGAGGCTTTACTGAGTAAAACGAGGAATGAGTTGGTTTACCGATGCCTTATTCGTGCTTATCAGCATGCCAGGCCCATCCTGCAAATGACACCCTCACTCTCACTTCATTCACCACACACTCTAGCTGTATAATGAAGATAAATGATGGATTAACAGAGTTAATTTGTAGTACTGCTTTCTTTGTCAGGTCATTTGAAAAGTGAAGGTCATTTTGATCTGATGAAGCGCTGGTGAATGCAGGGCAGCTGAAAAGCATCTACTTTCCACACTCAGTAAATGACACGTTCACTTCATTCACCCCACACACTCTACCTGTATTATGAAATAGGAGATAACTGTGACTGTACTATTTTTCAAGGGTGGTGAGCCCCCCACCCACCCACTTTATAGCTAGCAAATCACTTGCCACCAACTACACCAAAACTTGCTCCTCTTCTAGCTCTGTTATATATTTTGTCGATTATTTTTGTTGGTCTTTCAATAACAATTATAACTTATAAACATACAACCAGCTGATTATACAGAGTCCGGCAGAATAATCTGACGATTTTGGAGGGTCAATAAAAAAAGCACGATTCATAGTACAACAAAGTTTAATAGGTCAAATGAAAATTCAAATTATACAATTTTACTTACAGCATTTCATAGTTCACTTGAATATTACATTTGAAAATTATGTCATCCAAATGTTTCCCATTGTTCCTCACGCACTCATTCAACCTTACAAATTTTCAAGAATTAGCTCACATGCTGTTTTGCGAGACGCGTACTCATTTTCAGTAAGTTGTTGCACGAACATCATCATCTTGTACGAATGGAACTGAAGGTCATCATGAAAGATTCTTCTCACACTTCGGTCAGACATTATTAGTGCGGCAGCATGCTTCACTACGGAACGCCGTGGAGACTGCGACACAGATAACCTTACAGCCTCAATGTTTTCAGGAGTTCTCACACAATGCTTTAGTCCTGTTGGTTTTAGTTTCAAAGCAGACTATGTTAAACGAAAGTTTTTCACCCACAGCAATATCGTATTCCTACTTGGAACAGACACGTTTCGGTTTAAATTAAAATGTCTCCGAAATAAACGCTGCGTAGCAATAACAGAATCATTGTTTTTGAAATACGCTTCAATCACAAAAGCACGGTGCTCACACGACCAATTAACTCATGATGGCAGCTAAAATGGTAGTATTAGCACTACCCCGTAACAACTGTACCAACTTCCTATTCACAGTGTTGCCAACATACCGATGAATGCAAAATCGTCAGATTAATCTGCCAGACCCTGTATTATAAAGTATTACATGTTAACGCGCTCTATAATCGATGTGTTCAGTTTGAGATGCAAGACGAGAGTGATCTATTGCGGCTCTTATGCGCATGTGCGCGTAATGTTTTTCAGGTACAATCTGACGATGCTGGCAAACGTTGTGATTGGTCTAAAAGCGTGGAACAGACAGCAGAGCTGATCAACTGTGAAAAGCATATTAGGTGATGAGCCAAAAGGCAGGTTTCACCTGTAGAGGTTTTACTTAGTAAAATGAAGAATGAGTTGGTGTATTGATGCCTTATTCAATGTGTGGAATAGTAACCTGTGCTCATCACCAAATGACACCTTCACTCTCACTCTCCCTTCATTTATCACACACTCTGGCTGTATAATGAAGATGAATTAACTGGGTTCATGTGTAGTACCGCTTTGTTTGTCGGGTCATTTGAAAAGTAAAGAACGTTTTGATGTGACAAAGCGGTGCTGAATGCGGGGCAGCTGAAAAGCACCCCTACTTTACACTCAGTACTTACTTACTTACTTACTTTACTATATGGGCGTTCGGGCCTCTGCAGCCCCTCCTCACCGCGACCTAAAAGATCTTTTGTGATTGCCCCTATTCCTTATTTATGCAAGACCCACACTTTCAATGAAGCGCAGGATCTGCCTAGGATCTAGTGCACTTACCTGAGAAGGTGTTAACACATCCTTCCCCATCAGCGCTCTTCTTTTGCAGCCAACCACTTTGCAACTGCATAAAATGTGCTCAGCCTTCTCTTCTGCCTCATGACAGAATCTACACAGGCTCTCTTCAGCAACTCCTATCTTGGATAAATGATACCCAAGATTACAATGACCAGTCATCAGGCCCACTACCCTCCTCAGGTCCTGTCTTCCTAGTATATTGTATATCCCAGCCTTCCTGCTGGAATAGGCAATGAATTTCTTTGCCTGTTCACAGCCTGTCACCTTATTCCAATAGGAGGTTTTAGCCTCCTCTTCCCAGGCCCTAACTATACCTCTATAATAGCCCTCACCAATTCCACAGAATGGCTCTGGGCCTATGAAGTGAGAGGCTGCACCTTTCTTTGCTAAGGCATCCGCTCTCTCATTTCCAGGCACTCCCTGGTGCCCCGGCACCCAACGCAGCGTCACAACGTTACGCTTGGCCACGGCATTCAAAACTTCCCGACAATCATAGGCCAATCGCGACTCAAAAGTACAGGAACTCAAAGCCTTGATGGCCGCCTGACTGTCGGACAAAATATAAATGTGCGACCCACTGAGGCGCCTTTCAATACACCTCTCCGCACAGACCTTAATGGCCAATATTTCAGCTTGGAAGATGGTTATGTTACACCCAAGTGCCAGGGAAATCTTTCCCCCAGGCCCCCACTCCCGCTCTTCCGCTCATCACTGAGCCGTCAGTATACCAAACGGTAGCTCCTTCCGGTATCACTGGCTGTCCCTCCGCCCACTCCTGACGATCAAAAATTTCCACCCTCAGTGTGTCGGAGAAGTCGTATGCTTTGTTCATACGGTCCCGAGGACCCCCTACCACACCCATCCCCTCAATCACTTTGAAGATCTCGGTGTGGCCCATCTCCCCTGATGGGGCCCCGATCTTGCCCTCCAGCCTCAAGGCAGTTCTTATCGCCTCCTTCTTCACTTGAATATGAAGAGGAGGCAAATCAAACATCGCCTCCATAGCAGCCGTTGGACAAGTGCACATTGCACCACATATCCCTAGGCAGGCCAGTCTCTGCAGCTTCCTCAGCCGCCCCTGCGCCGTCCTCAGATTTATTCTTGGCCACCATACAAAAGCTGCGTACGTGACCATTGGCAGAATGATGCTCTCATAAGCCCATTTTACCATACGAGGCCTAAGCCCCCAAGTCTTCCCAAACAGACTCTTACATATCCATAAGGCCTTTGTAGCCTTCTCAACAGTCCTGGACATGTGGCCTTTCCACGTTAGGCCCCTATCCAGGACAACCCCCAGATACTTTACCTCAGGGGAGTAGTTTAAATCCACTCCTTCCAGAGTCAAAGCATCCAGATTTACACTCAGTAAATAACACCTTCACTTCATTCACACATTCACAGCGTGGCTATAAAATGAAATTGATTTCTCGTGAGTGGAGATAACTGTGACTAGTGTCAAAGTACACCACTTGCTCTACTCTTCTGTTGTTGAATGTTTCACTTATAATTGGGTGACCAAGTGATAAAAAAGAGAGCTATTTGTTATAGCCGTGTAACTAGCAGATGGAGTGCAAATTATTTAACACTCCACCTGCCATTATAGGCTTCTCAAAATTCTTTGACTAGTTGTAAAATATATTTAGAACAGTTTATTGCTATCTCTCCATAATAACAGGTGAGGCAGTGAATCGGACGATTTGGCAACACTGCATACAGTCTCGTGTAGTGTGGCTACGAGAATGAGACTTTTACCATCTTGAAGCGTCTGTTTTACCATTTAGTTCCAATGGAGTCGCGCAGTGCTGCACAACCACAACCAGCATATGCTGTTAAAGCGTATTATAAAAATAATGATAGTTCCGTGTTTGCGCGCCATTTCGTAATTATTTCACTATTCCGCGTAATGATCCAATACCTTCAGTCCATGCAATAAAAATATGGGTTAAAAACTTAGAACAAACAGGCTCAACACTGAAGACACAAACTGGAAGCGTAAAAAGTGTCTGTATACCAGAAAACGTTGACAAGGTGCAGGCGCCCATGTTAACAAGTCCTACGCGTTCAGCTCGACGGCATGCAATATCACTCGGCATTTCTAATCGCAGTGTGAGGAGGATTTTACGCAAAGATCTACAGTTCCATCCGTTTAAAATTCATTTATTGCACGCTTTGAATAATGTTGATCACTCATCCCGACTTGCTTTTTGTAATCGATTATTGGACATGATGAATGACAACGCAGATCTTCTCAACAATCTTTGGATGAGTGATGAAGCTCACTTCCATCTTTCGGACTTAGTAAATAAGCAGAGTTTTAGAAAATTGGTCACACGAAAATACACTTAAAATACACGAAAAGCTGGTTCACAGTATTAAAGTGACAGTTTGGTGTGCAATATCAAGACAGGCTATCATAGGACCATATTTCCTTGAGGATGACGATGAACATGCAGTTACAGTGAATACACAGCGCTATGTTAACATGTTGGAGAACTGTCTTCAACCGGAATCAGTTCATAATCCGGCTTACGAAAACATGTTTTTTCAACAAGACTGTGCTACCTGCCACACATCCAGGGCTTCAATTAATGTTTTGCGAATCGCGTCATTTCTAAGAACGGAGACATTTCATGGCCAGCCAGATCACCAGATCTCTGTGCATGTGATTACTTTCTATGGGGACACTTAAAATCACGTGTTTTCCAATCTCCACCGCCTCGAAATGTGCGGGAATTAAAGAGCAAGAGCGGATACGTGAAGAAGTGGCACAACGTTCATGCAGGAGTTGAGGAATGTGTGCGACAAAATGGAGGACATCTTTATGATATAATTTTCAAGTAATTTATAAAAAATTGTAAATAATATGTAAGTATTACTTGGTATATTCTAAATTAATTAAACTAGATTTTTTAACTTCCTCACGGTGTTTTCATAATCGCCCGATGTTTCACTGCCTCACCCGTTATAAAGTGGATTCCACTCCAATCGTTAATACTGTTTGTTTTTATTTGGTCGGTTACAGAACACGTGTACTGCACAGAAACAAGACCATATAATCAAGGTGCCAGGCTGACCGCTTATGAATTGGTTCATGAGAAAATACCAGCGACTCTAATCTGCGATAGTGCGGTTTCCGCTTTGATGAGCTCTCGCAAAATATCGGCAGTCGTGGTGGGCGCCGACAGAGTCACTGCTAACGGCGATACGGCGAACAAAATTGGAACGTATCAGGTGCGTGGCTCGTCGATTTTTTATGCTTCGTACTTTAGTTCAGTTAATCGTTAACCAATGAGCGTCGTCCGACTAAATTCAGCTGCATGGAAAACATTTAAATTAAATTCATTTTCACCACAAGTAAATTAAAAGTGAAAAATTATTTTTTAAATTAACGAAAAAAAATTTTATCACCTAACAATTTGAGTTAATAACAAATTTTTACTTTAAATATGAATAATTTTTACTTTCTCTTGCCTATATAAATATATACCGGGTGACCATAAAGTCTGGAAACGGCTGAATTTCAGAAAAGTGAGCGTGACTAGGTGACCAGAATGACTTTAATTGCTTGTTGCACCAAAAAAAACTATTCCGGGTGATATTTGAAATTTTTGTCCGCCATTTTGGATTTAACTTTCTTAATTTAAATAGGATGATGGTCATATGATACATGATTTCGATCTAGAATTTCAAAATAAATTCAATGGCGAAAACCGGAAATCGATATCATTTTTTGTTTTTGAGATATTACCATTCAACTATCCAGATCGGGGCAGAACGGCCATTCCTCCCTCCTCCGTCTTTGAGCCTACATAGACAATTTAGGTAGCAAGTGAACGACTACACATAAGATTATTGAAAATAATAAGTTTTTTAATATCTCCACTCGCTAATAAATAGGAAATTTTTGTCATTAAGAAATACGGAAAAACAATTTAACGGCTGATTTATTACATTATAAAACTACAGTACCTATTTAATTTGTTACCAGTTAATACTTAGTAGAGAGGAGCAATTAAATGGCCTCCAAGATCACCTGATTTGAGTCCATTAGACTACTTCTTTTGGGGATACTTAAAAAACAAAGTTTACAGAACAAAACCTAACAGTCTGCATGAACTCAAACAAAGAATTCTAAATGAATTTGCTGGAATCCCAAGGGAATTCATTCGTAATGTTTTTACGCACGTACATCATATTGTCAATAAGTAGGAGGAGGCCACTTTGAACAACTACTCTTGAGTCAAGAAACATTTGGTAATTTTATTTTCAATTATGTAACTCATTTTCAGAATTAGTTCCTTATAAACACTAACATTTACAAAAATAACAATAAGTATTAACTGGTAACAAATTAAATAGGTACTGTAGTTTAATAATGCAATAAATCAGCCGTTAAATTGTTTTTCCGTATTTCTTAATGACAATAATTTCCTATTTATTAACGACTGGAGGTATTAAAAAACTTATTATTTTCAATAATCTTATGTGTAGTCGTTCCCTGGCTACTTAAATTGTCTATGTAGGCTCAAAGACGGAGGAGGGAGGAATGGCCGTTCTCCCCCGATCTGGATAGTTGAATGGTAATTTCTCAAAAACGAAAAATGATTTCGATTTCCGGTTTTCGCCATTGAATTTATTTTGAAATTCTAGATCGAAATCATGTATCATATGACCATCATCCTATTTAAATTAAGAAAGTTAAATCCAAAATGGCGGACAAAAATTTCAAATATCACCCGGAATAGTTTTTTTGGTGCAACAAGCAATTAAAGTCATTCTGGTCACCTAGTCACGCTCACTTTTCTGAAATTCAGCCGTTTCCAGACTTTATGGTCACCCGGTATATATTTATATAGGCAAGAGAAAGTAAAAATGATTCATATTTAAAGTAAACCAACAGAACAGAACACAACAGAACAGTGGTTCTGGAAGGAAAGTATTGCTTTCATGCCGATTTTTAGAAATCGAGTTTTCACTCGATCTACAAGTTTACAGACCTCCTAACCCAAAAAAGATGTTTTTGGCGATTGGTGTGTGCGTGTGCGTGCGCGTGCGTGCGTGATTAGAATATCTCAAAAACGGAACATCGTACGAACTTGAAACTTAAGTTACATACCACTACCGGACCCAACATGAACATTTTTATCAAAATCGGTCAACCGGAAGTAGTAGTTTATTCGTGTAATTTTTCACTTTTTTGCGGTTTTTCTCAAAAACTGGTCCTACGATTTTTTTTAAATCGCCTAATTTACTAATTTTTTTATGCTCTACAAAATAGGGTAGGCGCCATGTTTGCTGAAATTCTTGGTGAGGGTGTTTTTACGTAAAAAAAGTGGTTTTTTAAGATTACGGCTTTAATATGTATTATAGCGCAAAAATTTATATCATAAAAAATGTAGAGAATTTAAAATTCTACATCCTTTATTTCAAACATTTTTTGTATAACGCTTAGTTTGGCGGTAATTAGCGATTTTCTGTTTTTTTCTCACGAAAACGTGTGAAAAATCAATTTTTTAAGATTTCGGCTTTCGTACCCATTTTACGACAAAAGCGTATATAATAAAATTTATAGGAAATTAAAATATCTAAAACTTTTTTATTAAGAAAATTTTTCTCTACAGAGCTTAATTTAGCGTGAAAGAGTGATTTTCCGTATTTTTAAGTCAAAATTGAGGTCGATTTTCATTTTGCGTCTTTCACTCATGATTAAAATTAGGTTATGTTTTTTTGAGGTTAGTTTTTGTTTATTTGTAATGTTTTATTACTAACGATAGGATATATTGGTTATTATTTGCTTTGGCAAGAGAAAGTTGTGTGAGTGTTTCACACCAGATTTTTTATGTCTGTTTGTACAGTTGTACGATGCATGGTGAAAGGGTGGAGGGTGGATTTATCAGAACAACAGTAAAATAGTACAATTACTAGCTAGTTGTTGTAATGAACAAATCGCGTGAGAGATAATCACAGCGACATGGAGAAGCGTCTGAAATTCTCTCTCTTGGCAGCAGCTGTTGTTGCCAACCGGTGGTGGGGGGAGAGCACGCTCAGCCACTACTGTTAGCGACCTAGTGACATGTTTGTAAATCTTTCACTATATCTAGAGTGGATTTGCCACCTCCACCTGCCCATATCGGACAGGTGGAGTGTCAAATTATTTACATTCAATCTGTTCGTTGCAGGGCTAAAATAAATACAGTAGAGCATCGATTTTCCGTGGATCGTTTAACCGGGGTTTGGATTAACCGTGCGATCACTAGAAATTTTTTTTTTTTTTTTGGTTTAACGTCCGACTGTTTTGCAAATTGCTGCTAATGCAGACGGTGAAGGATGAAATGAATTTTTTGTAACGTATGAAAAAATGCCATGCCCGAGTGGGATTCGAACCCAAGACCGCGTGATGAGAGGCGAGCACATTACCAGCTCCTAAAATCAGTTGCAAAGAAGCTTTAACCGGTGCCGAAACATTACTAACTTTCATGGAAAATCAGGATGACACAGACTACGTGAACATTTTACATATTCGTGGTTATATAAGAAAAATAAAAGAAAAAATATTGCGGCATAAAATGAAACAAAGTAAAATAACAGATTTTTGTGATATTTTTTGTTACGTAGTTTAAGGTAAGACTTATATAAATTAATGTAGTAAATATTTTTATTTCAATACAATTTGTTTATTTATTTCCGATATCCGATAGTATTAATCAGTAGAATAAAACATACGCGTAACTGGCGGTTTTGTTTATGACGTAAGTGGTCTCGACCGGATTGGGTTGTATTATCCGTGTTTTCCGGTTATCCGGTATAGTTATCCCCCCAATTACCACGAATAATCGGTATTATACAGTAGTTCTGTTTCTTATCACATGGTCACCCAATTAAATGAGTGAATCATTTAACAATAAAAGAGGTGGAGGTGTAAAAGACACTAATCAGAGTTATCTCCTCTGAAAGTAATGAATTTTATTATCCAGCCAGACCCTGTGGTGAATAAATGGAAGGTGTCATTTGCAGAGTGGAAAATATGTGCTTTTCAGAGGGCCCGGCATGCTGATAAGTGTACTTTTCCATTCAGTGAGTTGTGTCAATGGTAAACCACCTCACTCCTCGTTTTACTTAGTAAAACCTCTACAGGTTCAAACCAGCCTACAGGCTGATCACCTAAACAACAACACAACAGAGCGGATTTAAAATACAGTAGAACGTGTCTCATCCGGACTAATATGGCGAACAGCCGATCCGTAAATGGAAAAATCTGGTGTGAAACACTCACACAACTTTCTCTTGCCAATGCTAATAATTAACAGTATAATGTAACATTAGAAATAAACAAAAACTGACCTCAATAAACATAACCTAATTTTAATCATGAGTGAAAGACGCAGAATGAAAATCGACCTTAGTTTGGGTTAAAATTACGGAAAATCACACTTTCACACTAAACTACGCTCTGTAGAGAAAAATTCTCTATATAAAAGTAGTAGATCTTTTTATTTCCTATAAAGTTATTTATATACACTTTTGTCGTAAAATGCATACTAAGGCCGAAATCTTAAAAAAATCTATTTTTCACACGTTTTCGTGAGAAAAAAAAGAAAATCGCAAATTACTGCTAAACTAAACGTTATACAAAAAAATGTTTGAAACAAAAGTTGTAGGTTTTTAAATTCTCTACAACTTTTATTATATAACTTTTTGCGCTAAAATGTATATTAAAGCCGTAATCTTAAAAACGCTATTTCTTTTTGTGAAAACAGCCTCACCGAGAATTTCAGGAAACATGGCGACTACCCTATCTTGTAGAGTATAAAAAATGAAGTAAATCAGGCGATTTAAAAAAAAAAACGTAGGACCAGTTTTTGAGAAAAACGCAAAAAAGTGAAAAATTACACGAATTAACTACTACTTCCGGTTGACCGATTTTGATGAAAATGTTCGTGTCGGGTACGGTAGTGGTATGTAACTTAAGTTCTAAGTTTCAAGTTTGTACGATGTTCCGTTCTTGAGATATTCTGTTCACACACACACACACAGACCAATCGCTAAAAACATGTTTTTTGGGTTTAGGGGGTCTGAAAACGTATAGATCCGGTGAAAACTCGATTTCGAAAAATCGACATGAAAACAATACTTTCCTTATTATATATTCATATAGGCAAGAGAAAGTAAAAATTCGGTTAAACCAAGGTAATTAAAAATAACTTAGTTAGAGGCCGAGAAATAATTAACAAGAAATAGTTGAATGTTATTCTCAACATTTCTGTTGGTTTAACATTTGTGTCTGTACATTGTGTTGTTGTTTAGGTCATCAGCCGAAGGGCTGGTTTGAACCAAAGAGAGGTTTTACTAAGTAAAACGAGGAGTGAGGTGGTTTACCATTGCCACAACTCACTCAGTGGAAAAGTACACTTATCAGCATGCCGGGCCCTCTGTAAAGAACATATTTTCCACTCTGTAAATGACACCTTCACTTCATTCACCACAGGGTCCAACTGTATAATGAAATCCATTACTTTGAGAGGAGATAACTGTGATTAGTGTCACAGTACACCTCTACCTCTTCTCTTATTAAATGATTCAGTCATTTAATTGGGTGACCATGTGATAAGAAACAGAACTATTTATTTTAGCCCAGCAACAAACAGATTGAGTGTAAATAATTTGACACTCCACCTTGTGCACTGTATTCTTTAAAATAAAACAACTAAAATTTGTTAAAAGTTTTTACTTATAGTACGTCTACATCAGTATATACAAAGTTACTATACGCCAACTAGAAAAAGTTTGGGATTTTCGTCTCCTTTACACACTGCACACATTTTTTTTGGAAACCATGTCACTCGATCTTTGTAATGGCATCACTTCAGTTTCGCTTATTTCGTCTTGATGTTGAACATAACTGATCAGAGATTCGATGGTCTTGAATGCCTCAGAGTGACTCATTACAGGCTTGTTGCTGTCCTCTTTGGGTTCACAGATTTTCTCATCGCTATTGCACACCATTTCTATGATGTTACTGTATGCAATTTTTACTTTCTCTTGCCTATATGAATAGTATATAGGAAGAAAAGTATTGTTTTCATGTCGATTTTTAGTAATCGAGTTTTCACCGGATCTACACGTTTTCAGACCTCCTGAACCCAAAAACATGTTTTTAGCGATTGGTCTGTGTGTATGTGTGTGTGCGTGTGCGCGCGCGTGCGTGTGTGTGTGAACAGAATATCTCAAGAACGGAACATCATACAAACTTGAAACTTAGAAATTAAGTTACTTACCACTACCGGACCCGATACGAACATTTTCATCAAAATCGGTCAACCGGAAGTAGTAGTTTATTCGTATAATTTTTCACTTTTTTGCGATTTTCTCAAAAACTGGTCATACGATATTTTTTAAAATCGCCTGGTTTATTCAATTTTTTATTCTCTACAAGATAAAGTAGGCGCCATGTTTGTTGAAATTCTTGGTGAGGCTGTTTTCACGTAAAGAAATAGTTTTTTTAAGATTACGGCTCCATTATAAATTTTAGCCCAAAAACTTATATAATAAAAGTTGTAGAGAATTTTAAAACCTACAACTTTTATTTCAAACATTTTTTTGTATAACGCTTAGTTTAGCGGTAATTAGTGATTTTTTTCTCTTAATTCTGTTTTCTCGTAATTCTGTTTTTTTCTCACGAAAACTTGTGAAAAATCGATTTTTTTAAGATTTTGGCCTTACAATACATTTTACGACAAAAGTGTATATAATAAATTTTATAGGAAATAAAAATATCTACAACTTTTATTTAAAGCATTTTTCACTATAGAGCCTAGTTTAGCGTAAAAGAGTGATTTTCCGTATATTTAAGCCAAACTGAGTTCAATTTTCATTTTGCGTCTTTCACTAATGATTAAAATAAGGTTATGTTTTTTGAGGTTAGTTTTGTTTATTTCTAATGTTTTATTACTAATGTTAGGTTATATTCTTTAAATTATTTGCATTGGCAAGAGAACGTTGTGTGAGTGTTTCACACCAGATTTTGTTGAATTAATGCCACTTAAAACCATCGCTTGACTTCATCGTCATTGATTTCAAAACACCCAGCGAGGGTTTTCACAAGCTCTGCAAACTGTCAAACGCCATTCCAGCTGCAATTCCTTACCATTTAACCGAAATTAAAAAGTTAGTTTGAAGATACGTCCGGATATGGGAGGCTCCTGATATCACAGGTTCGGATGTGACACGTTTTACTCTAATCATAAATCAACCATATTTTATTAAAACTAAATTTAAAAAAAACAGACATTTGGTTTTTAAGATTTTATTAGTTTTTTTGTAGTTTTTTAAATATTTTTTGTGAAACAATTTTAACTAATAACTAATTATAACTAACCTAACCTAACCTAATTCTACGTAGCCTATAAGTATTATTATCTAATAATTTTTTTGTTTTTTTTGTGAAATTTTGTAGATTTTTTTGGTTTTTTAGTTGTTTTGCGTCTTCTTTTTTTGTATTTTGTATTGTATTAGTTTTTTTTAATTTTTCTTGATTTTTAACTTTTTTTCATTTTTCATGATTTTTAATTTTTTTTATTTTCCTTGATTTTTAACTTTTTTTTATAATTTTTCTTGATTTTTAACTTTTTTTTATAATTTTTCTTCATTTTCCATTTTTTTTTCATTTTATTTTTTTATTAATTTTTATGGGTTTTTTTGATATTTTTTAAATTAGTATTAATGAATTTTGAAGTAAAAAAATTTAACTGTTGAAATTTAACTGTTGAAACTGTTGAACTGTTGAGATTTTCATTTGCGACGTCTTCCAGAGCTTTTTCTAACATATCTGCACCGTACAATAATTTAGCGTCATGCAATTCTTCAAACGGGATTTGCTTTAAAAAATATCTTCTAATTAAATACTTACAATTTTCCTCCTTTGTTTTCTGCGGCAATAAATCGATTGATTTTTTCACTTTAGATAATTTATAGTTCCGATACAAATACGACGAAATTTTGTAAGTAAAGTATGTCGCTGTAGTAAAAATTGAAATTGTTAAAAACATTCTTAAAGCCGACATTATGTGATTTAATAAAAAAAAAATTTTTAAATCCTTTTTAATCTTTTCCTCACTGTTAAATCTTTTTCCTCACTGTTAATCCTTTTTTCGTGCCTCACTTTAACAGTGAGGCACGAAAAAAGTTTTTTTTCATATTTTTTAAATGCGTATCAATAAATTTTGAAGTAAAAAAATTTTACTATTAAAATTTTCATTAGCGACATCTTCCAGAGCTTTTTCGTACAAATCTTCACCATACAATAATTTTGCAACGTATAATTGTTCAAAAGGGATTTGTTTTAAAAAATACGCTTTTATTAAATACCTTAAATTTTCCTCCTTTTCTTCCTGCGGCAATAAATCGATTGCTTTTTTGACTTTATACAATTTATAGTTACGATAAAAGTACGACGAAATTTTATAAGTAAAAAATGTTACAGAAAAAATAGAAATTGTTAAAAAAATTCTGCGAATTTTTTTAACAATTTCTATTTTTTAAAGATTAAAGATTTTTTTAAAAATCTTTAATGAACTTCTGAATCGTGCCTTACTGTTTGAATTACAGATTGAGAATGATTAAAATACATTAAAGTACATTGCTTAGTTACTAAATTTATATTTTAATTATTGTTAAAAGTTCTTGGATACATAAAAAGTAATTTTTACTTTCTCTTGCCTATATGAATATATAGGAATTTTTTTTTTTTTTGTTTAAAGGAAAGTATATTGTTCTCAGGTTGATTTTAAGAAATCGAATTTTCACCGGATCTATATGTTTTCTGACCCCCTGAATCCAAAAAACATGTTTTTAGCGATTGGTGTGTGTTTGTGTGTGTGTGTGCGCGCGCACGTGCGTGTGCGTTCGTGCGTGTACGTGGGTGTGTTGGTGTGTGTGTGTGTGTGTGTGTATGTGTGTGTGTGTGTGCATACAAAATATCTCAAGAACGGAACACTGTACGAAATTGAAACTTGAAACTTAAGTTACATACCACTACCGGACCAAACACGAACATTTTCATCGAAATCGGTCAACCGGAAGTAGTAGTTTATTCGTATAATTTTTCACTTTTTTGCGTTTTTCTCAAAAACTGGTCCTACAATTTTTTTTAAAAATCGCCTCATTTATTTAGTTTTTTATTCTCTACAAGATAGGGTAGGCGTCATGTTCGCTGAAATTCTTGGTGAGGCTGTTTTCACGTTAAAACAAAGTTTTTTTAAGATTACGGCTTTAATATGCAATGTAGAAAAAAATTTATATAATAAAAGTTGTAGAGAATTTAAAAACCTACAACTTAAATTCAAACATTTTTTTGTATAACGCTTAGTTTAGCGGTAATTAGCAATTTTCTGTTTTTTTCTCACAAAATCGTGTGAAAAATCGATTTTTTAAAGATTTCGGCCTTAGTATGCATTGTATGACAAAAGTGTATATAATCGAATTTATAGAAAATTAAAAGATCTACAACTTTTATTCATAACGTTTTTCACTACAGAGCCTAGTTTAGTGTGAAAGAGTGATTTTCCGTATTTTTAAGGCAAACTGAGATCGATTTTCATTTTGCGTCTTTCATATATGATTAAAATTAGGTTATGTTTATTGAGGTTAGTTGTTTTTTATTTCTAATGTTAGGTTTATTTTTAATTATTTGCACTGGCAAGAAAAAGTTGTGTGAGTGTTTCACACCAGATTTTTTAAGAAGAAAATACCGTAAAAACAAATGCACTTAATACTTAACTAGCATTTACAAGTTGTTGTTTCATTTTTATCTGAATCCTGAATCGTGGTTGAGAGGGCTGAGAAGCCCTATGATGGCGACATCGTGTTAAGGAACACCTGGTCGCTCGGGGAACAATTTTACGGAATAATTGCAACCTCATGAAATTTAGGGGGAATTTTATAGTTAATAATTAGGAAATATAGGGCGATTCAAAAAAAAGCCAGTTTTTAAACGGCTGGTAAATTTTTGTTTATCGGTTGGCAACATTGTTTGACCTCATTTCTATTTCGGAGAACATTCCGATTGATGATTCAGTTGTAGTTTCTCTTGTTCGCAGTGTAGTACTCTCGCAGTCTGTGTCTAAACATGGAGAAGCTTACTATTGCGCAACGAGTGTTAATCGTCAAAACATTTTACCAGAGTGGAGAGAGTTATGCGGCTACTGTCAGGCGACTTCGCGGTACTCTAGGACGTAATGAAGCACCGAATGAATCAACAGTTCGCAGGCTCATGAAAAAGTTTTTTGAGACGGGTTCAACAGTCGACCTTAAAAGTTCTGGACGTCGTCGTTCTGGCCAAACTGAGCAGAACGTTGCGTTGGTTCGTGACAGCATGGCTGTTAGCCCAGCAAAATCAATACGTCGCCGTTCTCAACTATTGGGTTTAAGATGTTCTTCTGTACGGAGAATTCTTCGGTACGATCTCCAATATCACCCGTATAAAATTCAGTTGACGCAACATTTGAAAGTGGCAGACCACCAGGAGAGACGACAGTTTGTTGACTGGGTATTAAGAAAACGGCAGGATGATGACACCTTCGCAAACAAAATCATTTTCAGTGATGAGGCGCACTTCCATTTAAACGGTTTTGTTAATAAACAGAACTGCCGTATGTGGGGTTTAGAAAACCCTCGCGTGGTTAATGAAAGGGAAATATATGCACAGCGAGTGACAGTTTGGTGCGACTTTTGGTCGGGCGGTGTCATCAGCCCTTACTTTTTTTAAAATCAAGAAGGACAAGTCGTGACAGTAAATGGAGACCGATACCGTACGATATTAGGGAGTTTTTGTGGCGTCATTTGGATGGAATGGGCATTGACGAGTTGTGGTTTCAGCAGGATGGTGCCACCTGTCACGCTGCACGAGAAACAATGTTGTTGCTCCGTGAACGGTTCCAGGATCGCATCATTTCTCGTAATTCTGACCATCAATGGCCACCAAGGTCGTGTGACTTGACGCCTTGTGACTTTAATCTTTGGAGTCATCTGAAGTCATTGGTGTATGCCAATAAACCCCGAAACATCAATGACTTGAAGGAGGAAATTCGACGGGTTATCAGGCAAATGGAAGTCGAAACTTGTCGTGCAGTAATATCCAATTTCATGGACAGAGTTGATGAGTGCCAGCGCAGTAGAGGAGGCCACATGCATGACATCATTTTTCATACATAAAATCGGAAGGCAAGATGAACTTGTTGATGTATTTATTTTCAGTTTTTCAATAAAATAAATCTCCTAATTTGATATATCAAAACCGGCGCTCTTTTTGAATCACCGTTTAGGATTCTGGCTCTTGCGGGATTGGGACTGGGACTTCAAAGGAGGTAATGTATTTTAAGAAGTTACTCGTGGTTGAAAATTTATATTAAGGGACAAGTGGGTTTAAGAGCGGCTCTTTTCTTTATTTTGTTTTTCAGTGGCCTTTTTCAGTAATGTGGGAGTTTTATTGTCTTGTGGAGGGGAAGGCTCGCACCGTACTTAACATGGACAAAAGGTAAAATTTTAGGTAGGGGTTAGTTTATGATTTTAGGGGAGACGGTAAGGGTAGAGTTTGGCATAATCACCGGCCTTTTATTTTCTAAGTGTTTAATAATTTTAAAATGGCGGCTCTTTTCACCGTAGTGGAGTGATTATGCATTTTTTGTTCAATGTGGAACGAACACAAGGATTCATCTACATTATTTGTGTTTTCTTCCGGCTTCTTTGATGGATGTCTTTTCCGCTATTTTACCCAAAAAGTAGCTCAGGACTTCTGATACCAATAATTCGAAATTAGTATCGCAAGTCCTGCGCTACTTTTCGGGTACTTGTATAGACAAAGTACCCTTAACATAATTATATAGCATCACTCATGGCGATGTATAAAATACAAAAAAACACAAATGATCGGATAAAAAACAAAATGAAATATAAGAAAACTGCTACCAAACTTTATACTGTGACACCAAAAACTGATCAAAATGACTGTACACGCACCACGTAAGGAGTGCGTCTCTCACCTCTCTCTCTCTCCCCTCCCTCTCTCTCCCTTTCTCTCTCTTTCTCACACTCTCTCACACACTCCCCCTCTCTCTCTCACTCTCCCTCACACTCCCCCCTCTCTCTCTTTATCTATCTATTTTTACTTACTTATGCTTAATAAGAAACGATTATTATTATTATTAAAGCGCGAATGCAAGCCGCAGGTCAATTTGTTGTTTAGGTCATCAGCCGAAAGGCTGGTTTGAACCTGTAGAGGTTTTACTAAGTAAAACAAGGAGTGAGGTGGTTTACCTATGCCTTCCTCACTGAGTGAAAAATTACGCTTATCAGCATGCCAGGCCCTCTGTAAAGCAGATTTTCCACTCTGCAAATGACACCTTCGCTTCATTCACCACAGGGTCTGGCTGTATAGTGAAATTCATTACACTCAGAGAGGAGATAACTGTGATTAGTGTCACAGTACACCTCTACCTCTTTTGTTCTTAAATGATTCACTCATTTAATTGGGTGACCATGTGATGATAAGAAACAGAACTATTTATTTTAGCCCAGCAACAAACAGATTGAGTGTAAATAAATTGACACACCACCTGTCTGTTATGGGCAGCAGGTCAAATTATGGAACCGATTTTTAGGGAAAAACTGCGGCTTTTATTCGGAACAATACGGTATTTTCTATGGAGGGGAGGAGGGGGTACTTACAACCTCCCACTACCCTTCGCTTTATCAGGAATAACCGCATTTTGGTGTTTTTTTTTTGACAGTTTCAGGGGTGGGGGCCTCAAAATCGGTGGGTGATAGAGAGAAACGGAGGTCAGATATGGATTCAGGGGGTCAAGATACCTAACGATCACCCATCAAAGTCCAAGGGGAAAAAACTTTCTTTTTTTTCCAGACCAGTGTAATCTCGGCGGCATGGAGAAGCGTCTGAAATTCTCTCTCTTGGCAGCAGCTGTTGTTGCCAACCGGTGGTGGGGGGAGAGCACCCTCAGCCACTACTGTTAGCGACCTAGGGACGTGTTTGTAAATCTTTCACTATATCTAGAGTGGATTTGCCACCTCCACCTGCCCACAACAGACAGTTGGAGTGTCAAATTATTTACACTCAATCTGTTCGTTGCAGGGCTAAAATAAATAGTTCTGTTTCTTATCATCACATGGTCAGCCAATTAAATGAGTGAATCGAAAAGAGCGACGACGATTTTATTTTATATGAGTTTTTTTTAATAATTTTTCTTGATTTTTCCATTTTTTTTTTTCATTTTTTTTTTTATTAATTTGTATGGTTTTTTTCATATTTTTTAAATTAGTATCAATCAGTTTTGTAGTAAAAAAATTTAACTGTTAAAATTTTCGTTGGCTACATTGTAACGTATTAATTATATCCCCACAAGGGAATGGCAATTCGAAGCGTAATGAATATTTAATACAAATCAATAAAACAATAAATTATTACTTTAATACATTATCAGTTAATTTAATCATTATGTTATTTTCTGTTTAATGAATTTCTTTTTTGTCCCAACTTTTTAAATGATCATTCTTATTACTATGAATCCAGTACATTTATAATTTACTTCATATATACGAGGCGTGTTCAAAAAGTAACGGGAATTTTTAAATTTCGCAGGTTTGGATAGTCCGATTGTAAAAAAATTTTTTTTATTATGTTGGTACACATGCCCCTGACGTACGATAAAATTTTCAACAATATTCATTGCTTAGTTCTTAAGTGGAAGCCGCTAAGGTTTGACGTGTTTTTTCGAGCACGGCTATTTTTGTTTGTTAAAAAAAATGGATCGAAGAATTTGTATTAAATTTTGCGTGAAAACTGAAATAATGTGTGTGAAATGTTAACAAAGGCATATGGTTAGTCTGCTATGAGTAAAACAAGGATTTACGAGTGGTATAAGCGTTTCCAAGATGGCGGCGAAAACGTTGAAGATGACGAACGACCCGGACGTCCAAGCACATCAACAACCGATGAAAACGTTAAAAAAGTGAAAGAAATGGTTATGAACGATCGCCGAATCACAATCAGAGAAGTCAGTGATGATGTTGGCATATCGATTGGCTCAGGCCAAGAAATTTTTTCGGATGTTTTGGGTATGAAACGTGTGGCAGCAAAATTTGTTCCAAAATTGTTGAATTTCGAATAAAAATAGCGGCGAATAGAAGTTGTTCAGGAGTCGCTAAATGAAGTCGACAACGATGCGGATCTACTCAAACGTGTTATAACAGGTGACGAGACATGGGTTTACGGATACGATGTCGAAACTAAGGCTCAATCGTTCCAGTGGAGGCATTCTGGATCGCCAAGACCGAAAAAGGTTTGACAAGTGCGGTCGAATGTGAAGGTTATGCTCACTGTGTTCTTCGATATTAATGGCATAGTGCATCATGAATTCTTGCCACAAGGTCAAACAATCAATAAGGAGTACTACCTACAAGTTCAACGCCGTTTGCGTGAAGCAATCCGAAAAAAACGCCCGGATTTGTGGCAAAACAATTCATGGCTTTTGCACCACGATAATGCACCTGCTCATACTTCATTGTTTGTTCATGAATTTTTGGCCAAAAATAAAACTGTAACGATGCCCCAGCCTCCATATTCGCCAGACATGGCTCCATGTGACTTTTTTCTATTTCCAAAAATAAAGAGAACATTAAAAGGCCGCCGTTTTACAAGCACAGATGACATTAAAAGCGAATCGGTGAAAGAGCTAAAAGCTATCACAAAGATTGAGTTTCAGAAGTGTTTCGAGGATTGGAAAAAGCGTTGGCACAAGTGTATTGCATGCGAAGGGGACTACTTTGAAGGCGACAATATTAATGTAGATGAATAAATAATATTTTTTTCAAAAAACGAAAATTCCCGTTATTTTTTGAACAAACCTCGTATATATATATTTTATAATTTAGAACGAATGTTAGGACCTACTACTTTCCTTGATTTTCAGTCCCACACTCAAATAATTTTTTTATAATTCTGCTCCTTTACTCTAGTTGCCTAGCAACGAGACTTTTGTTTGGATAAAATTTATTAATGTTAAATAATTTTGAATATTTAATATCAACTAGCTGGCTCTATTTATTTTTATACTTTAATAGACCTAAACATAAACACATCCAGCTGCTTTCAAGTCATTTTTCTATTATTACAACATCTTCGAGAGCTTTTTCGTACAAATCTTCACCATATAATTCTTTTGCGACGTATAATTGTTCGAAAGGAATTGGTTTTAAAAAATAAGCTTTAATTAAATACCTCAAATTTTCTTCTTTTTCTTCTTGCGGTAATGAATCGATAGCTTTTTTAACTTTATATAATTTGTAATTTCGATAAAAATACGATGAAATTTTATAAGTAAAATATGTAGCAGTAAAAAATGAAATAGTTAAAAAAATTCGTAGAGCAGACATGATGTGGATTTGTTAAAAATCACATCATGTCTGCTCTACGAATTTTTTTAACTATTTCATTTTTTACTGCAACATATTTTACTTATAAAATTTCATCGTATTTTTATCGAAATTACAAATTATATAAAGTTAAAAAAGCTATCGATTTATTGCCGCAGGAAGAAAAAGAAGAAAATTTGAGGTATTTAATTAAAGCTTATTTTTTAAAACAAATCCCTTTCGAACAAAATTATACGTTGCAAAATTATTGTATGGTGAAGATTTGTACGAAAAAGCTCTCGAAGATGTCGCTAATGAAAATTTTAATAGTTAAATTTTTTTACTTCAAAATTGATTGATACTCATTTAAAAAAATATGAAAAAAACAAAAAAATTTAATAAAAAATAAAATGAAAAAAAAAATGAAAAAATCAAGAAAAATTAAAAAAAAAGTCTGGTGTGAAACACTCACACAACTTTCTCTTGCCAGTGCAAATAATTAACAATAAACCTAATATTCGTAATAAAACATTAGAAATAAACACACAAACTAACCTCAATAAACATAACCTAATTTTAAACATGAGTGAAAGACGCAAAATGAAAATCAACCTCAGTTTGGCTTAGAAATACGGAAAATCACTCTTTCTCTCTAAACTAGGCTCTGTAGAGAAAAATGCTCTAAATAAAAGTTGTAGATCTTTTAATTTTCTATAAATTTAATTATATACACTTTTTTCGTAAAATGCATACTAAGGCCGAAATCTTAAAAAAATCGATTTTTCACACAATTTCGTGAGAAAAAAAAAACAGAAAATCGCTAATTACCGCTAAACTAAGCGTTATACAAAAAATTGTTTGAAATAAAAGTTGTAGGATTTTAAATTCTCTACATTTTTTATTATATACATTTTTGCGCTATAATACATATTAAAGCCGTAATCTTAAAATAACTTTGTTTTTACGAGAAAACACCCTCACCAAGAATTTCAGCAAACATGGCGCCTACCCTATCTTGTAGAGAATAAAAAATTGAGTAAATGAGGCGATTTTAAAAAAATTTGTAGTACCAGTTTTTGAGAAAATCACAAAAAAGTGAAAAATTATACGAATAAACTACTACTACTTCCGGTTGACCGATTTTGATGAAAATGTTCGTGTCGGGTCCGGTAGTGGTATGTAACTTAAGTTTCAAGTTGGACAGTGTTCCGTTCTTGAGATATTTTGTATACACCCACACTGACACACAGACCAATCGCTAAAAACATGTTTTTTGGGTTCAGGGGGTCTGAAAACGTATAGATCCGGTGAAAACTCGATTTCGAAAAATCGAAATGAAAACAATACTTTCCTTCCTATATATTAATATAGGCAAGAGAAAGTAAAAATCCGGTGTGAAACACACACAACTTTCTCTTGCCAATGCAAATAATGACCTTATATTGATCATTATTTGCATTTTAGGTTGGTTATCTCTAACATTAGTAATAAATTTATAGAAATAAACCAAAAACTAACCTCAATAAACATAACCTTATTTTATACACGAGTGAAAGACACAAAATGAAAATTGACCTAAGTTTGGCACTTAAAAATTCGGAAAATCACTCTTTCACACTAAACTAGGCTCTGTAGAGAAAAATTCTTTAAATAAAAGTTGTAGATCTTTTTATTTCCTATAAATTTTATTACGAGGGTAGGCTGATAAGTAATGCACACATGCTTGTAGAAGACGAACAAAAAGAAATAGCAAGATGGGGTAAATAACAAATTAAAGTACAAATCTTAACCTACCAAATTATCTATTTATTTTTCAATATAGTCACCGTTAAGCATTACACATTTCTCCCAACGTTTAACAAGTTTTTTCATTCCGTCACTGAAAAATTCTTCCGACTTTCCTCGAACCCAGGACGCAATAGCTGCCTTCACCTCATTGTCCGAGCTGTAATGATTACCCTTAAGGTCTCTCTTCAGTAGAGGAAAAAAATAAAAATCGCAAGGCGCAAGGTCGGGAGAATACGGAGGGTGTAAAATTGGTTGAAACTTCAGGTTTCTCAGAGCCTCTCCAGTTGCACGCGAAGTGTGTGGACGAGCATTGTCGTGTTGCAAAATTATTGGCGCCAGGTTGCCTCTAACACGACAAACTCGACGTCGGAGGTGTTTCAGAGTCTGTATATACTGAGCAGAATTTACCGTTGCCCCTCGTTCCAGATAATCAGTCACATAAACTCGGCGAGCATCCCAAAACACAGTCAAAAGAATTTTTTTTGCGGACGGTTGTGTTTTGAACTTTTTCACAACAGGAGAATGTGGATGACGATATTCAGCGCTCTGCCTTTTTTCTTCGGGATCGTAATGATGAACCCATGACTCGTCCCCCGTCACAATATTCAAAAGAAAGTCGTCTCCTTCGTCACGGTAGCGCTTCAAAAGTTGTTCACAGCATTCCAATCGACGCTGTTTATTCTCGTCTGTCAGACGGCGTGGTACCCATCGTGCACAGATTTTACGGTATCCCAATTGTTCAATAATGAAGCCAACACGTTCCTTAGATATTCCAATTTGGTTTGCGATATGCTGTTGAGTGATTCGCCGGTCATTTTGAATCAAATCATCGATGAGTTTGCGACGATTATCGTCTGAGGCAGTGATTGGTCGTCCACTGCGTGTTTTGTCAACAATTAAGGCTTTTCCAGGTTGGCAATCACGAAATTTTATTACCCAACGATTCACAGTAGACCTATCAACAGTATCGTCACAATAAACAGCCTTTAAACGACGATAAATCTCACTAGGATTCACTTTCTCAGCAGTTAAAAATTCGATAACAGCGCGTTGTTTAATTCTCGTTGACATAGCACCAGAACACGACGCCATACTTCCACTACTCAAAACAAACTGAATGAAAGCAACGCCTTCAAACTGCGCAGGCTTGTAGAGGAGAAATAGTACTTCCACATGCCACCAGGCGCGCAACTGAAGTTTATTTAGTTGTCTTCTACAAGCATGTGTGCATTACTTATCAGCCTACCCTCGTATATATATCGTAAAATGCATTCTAAGGTTGAAATGTTAAAGAATCCGTTTGATACAGTGTGGTGGCAGCCGGCGGCCGGCGGCGGTATCTTCAAACTGATGTTACCATCTACGGATGTTATTATCACCTCGAGGTTCACAACCGAACTTAATACGGAACGCATGTTGCATATAAACTACCGATTCCATCTTTTTTTTTCTTCTTTACGGATTAATTTTACAGCAAACGCCGTTTCTCCGTTCCCAACTTCCATTTTCCTCTATCGAAGCAAACGTCCTCCTCCAGGTTTCTAGCATCCATTGCCTCCCCTACATCGTCCTTCCAACCCCTTCGTGGTCGCCCTCTCTTCCTCATTTCTGGTGGGATCCATTCTAATATTTTTCGGGGCCATCTATCTGCTCCCATCCTCTTCACATGGCCGAACCATATCAACTGTCTTCTTTCCGTCTCTTCATTAATTGTTCTTGATAAATCCATGTTGTTTCTTATCGTTTCATTCCTCACTCTATCCAATTTAGAGATACCACAGCTTCTTCTGAGGAAGTCCATTTCAGCCGCTGCAAGTTTCCTTCTGTTGGCCTTACTAACATCCCATACTTCCGATCCATATAGTGTGACACTCTAAACTAAACTTTTATATATTCGTTTCTTTGTATTTTTGTTTATTGTGTTTTGCCATAGAAGAGAGTTGATTGTCCTTATAACTGTTCGTCCTTTATTTATTCTTTCTTGTATCTCATCTTTACTATTGCCATACTTATTGAAAGTTACTCCTAAATATTTACTTCTCCTGACACCTTTTATTATATCTGCCCCAAGTGAAAGATCCCTAACTTCTTCATTGCCTACAATGAGATACTCACACTTCGCCATATTCATAGAAAGACCAGCAATTTCATATTCTTGTTGCAGCTTCCTTACCATGTATTCAAGATCATCTTCATCCTCTGCTAAAACTATTTGATCGACCGATTCCATCTTTGCGAACTGTAAAACACATATTAAAACACCATAATAAAACGCCATATTTGCTACTAGCTGCAGTCGATTAGTGATACAGTGTAACCTCAGAAATCCGAACCCCTAAAATCCGAAATTTCGGATAATCCGAACACCAATTTTGCAATAAGCTAAAAAAATTCTACTCTTGAAAAGTGATGGAAAGTTATACTAATTACAAATCAGAAATGAATTTAATATTTATTTGAACATTTTAGTTGATATTTTATAATGAATACGTCACCTTAATTGGTTAGAACAAAATCGGTTATCTTCTTCTGACGCAAGGAAGTAATCCTGCTTGAAACGGCGATGTTGCGCCAGTGTCGCGTAAACATCACATCCGTCGGGGTAGCGGCAGCATGCTGTTGCACGTAGCGCAGAGCAACTTCAAGTGCACTAGTGGCATCTGCATGTGAAATAACATCAGTCGAGATGTCCTCTTCTTCACTTTCTTTGACTGCGGCATTATTTTGGTCTTGTTCCTGGACCATTGAAACAATAGCGCCATCGCTTAAATATTGATTACCGGCGTCGTCATCTGCAAACCATTCTTGAAGACAGTTTTCTTCGGCTTCTTCGCATCCAGGAATCTGCTGAACGAGTGGAAGTCTGCACAATTGTTTAGCGCGTGTTGCCATAGTAATGATGAATCACTCAAAGCCAATGACACTACACCGCCTGCCACTATCTGGCGTGTCGCCGTACAGTGGAAATCACTGCTACTGCGTCACTAACACATACAGATGCTTTAACAGACCACCCACAATTCATAGCCTTCTTTATTTGGAATGGTAAAGGTAAATTACGAGGGCTATTCAGAAAGTAGGGAACGTTTTGTAAATAAACAAAAACTATGTAAAAGAAAAATCTTTTATTATATACATCTGAAAGAGTGGCTAAAATACTACTTTTCTACATAGTCACCAAGCAAATTGAGGCACTTGTCATAGCGGTGGACAAGCTTCAAAATTCCTTCGTCATAGAAATCCGCCGCCTGCGACCGCAGCCACTCAGTGACGCGCGCCCGTGTTTTGGGTGTGCTGCTCATTGACTTTCTAGAGCGTGGTGCAACAATAAACTCTGATCGGTACTGCCAAAAATTGCGCAACCTTAGGAGAGCAGTTCAAAACAAGCGCCGAGGAAAGTTGTCGTCAAAAATTTTGTTTCTTCATGACAATGCCCGACCTCACACGGCAAACCGCACAAAAGAACTCCTTGATTCATTCAAATGGGAGGTTTTCCCTCATCCACCCTATAGTCCTGATCTTGCACCGAGTTTTTTACTTGTTTCCAAGAATGAAGAACTGGCTAGCAACACAGCGCTTCGACGACGACGAGGAACTCCGGGTGCGCGTCACTGAGTGGCTGCGGTCGCAGGCGGCGGATTTCTATGACGAAGGAATTTTAAAGCTTGTCCACCGCTATGACAAGTGCCTCAATTTGCTTGGTGACTATGTAGAAAAGTAGTATTTTAGCTACTCTTTCAGATGTATATAATTAAAATTTTTTCTTTTACATAGTTTTTGTTTATTTACAAAACGTTCCCTACTTTCTGAATAACCCTCGTACCAAGTGCCCCGCATAATCCGAATTTTCCGGAATCCGAACAGGTGTCAGCCCCCAATTAGTTCGGATTTCTGAGGTTATACTGTATATATTCACGCCACCCGCTAGTTACAGGTGTCCACGGCACCGTGAAGCAGCTTAACAATAGAGGAGTAAGCGTTGTTTTCTGCTGGGTTCCGGGTCATGCTGGAATCCCGGGAAATGAGGCTGCTGATTTGGTCGCTAAGGAGGCGGCTTGTCAACCGGCTTTCACGCAATATCTGATTTTGTGAGTCTGGTGAAGTGGGTCATCACTGATTCCTGGCAGGTAGAATGGACGTGGCTCTCATGGCAACAAGCTACGTGAGATAAAAAACATAATGTTAAGCCTTGGCCGACGTCACTGAGGAAGAACAGAAGGGAAGAAGTTGTCATCGCGCGACTTAGAATTGGGCACACCAGATTAACCCATGGGTAAACGACTTGGACTGATCGAGTAACAAATAAAGAGGTTCTCAGAAGAATTGGGAAGAACCGGGAGGTACTGACCACTATCAAGTCTCGAAAGCTACAGTACTTCGGGCACATTATGAGAAATGCAACCAGATATGCCCTCCTGCAAGCTATTCTACAAGGGAAAATTTTTGGAAAGCGGGGACCAGGTAGAAGAAGAACATCCTGGTTGAAGAACCTCAGAGTCTGGTACAATACAACTTCGGTACGGCTTTTCCGAGTTGCTGCAGACAAGATGAAGATTGCCATGATGATCGCCAACATTCGTAACGGATAGGCACATCAAGAAGAAGAAACGACTTGCGCAAGATAGAAAAGCTTGGAGAACTGCATCAAACCAGTCGAGAAACTGATTACAAAAAAAAACAAATTTACGATCCACATCCATCGCACAGGCAATAACTTGACTGACCATTTAAGTTGAAATAACTTACTACTGAGACTGATTCTTGGACAGGAATTCTCTGACAAGGAATTTGATGAGTGTTACATTGGTTAGGCCTCCCAGCACAACAGAAGGCCCCCGGAGGGAGACGGACACGGTACCAAGCACCCTTATAACGCTAGAATCTACAGCCGACCCAAGGGGTTGGCCCCCATTACAAACCACAGCGCAAGTATATCTGTCGACCGTAGTCCCGGGAATCATTCGACTGTGTCAGACGTAGGAAGCTCAGGTACCGAACTTACTCTCGCATTGCACCAGGATGGAACCGCTGATGGACCGGCCCAAGCATGCCAAGGGAGCAACGTGGGACCCCAGCGACACACCCGGGGCAGGATAGGAGCAAAGCTCCCCCTACTATTAAGGGTTAATGCACACGCAGTGAACGCAATACAGAGACACTACACAACCCCCTCAAGGTGGATACTAAATAGATAGGGTGAGAGGGAGGGGGAGACCCCGGAGAAGATGGAGAGACGCCGTGGCGGACGACCTGAGGGAGAAGGGCCTGAGCGAGGAGGATGTGGTGGATCGGAGAGAGTGGAGGAGAAGAATAAGGAACAGCGACCCCTGAGGAAGGGAAAAGCTGAAGAAGAAGAAGAAGAAGAAGAAGAAGAAGAAGAAGAAGAACTTACCGAGACTGATTCTTGGACAGGAATTCTCTGACAAGTAAGTTGATGAGTGTTACATTGCGTCCAACTTGCAAAATACTATGTTCTTCTTCTGTTTCTTCAAAATCGAATGAGTAAGCCTGTTTCGGACCGATATGCTTTTTACCAACAATACCTGAAATTCAAACATTATTACTTTCTCTTGCCTATATGAATATATAGGAAGGAAAGCATTGTTTTCATGTCCATTTTAAGAAATCGAGTTTTCACCGGATCTATACGTTTTCAGACCCCCTGAACCCACACAAACATGTTTTTAGCGATTGGTCTGTGTGTGTGTGTGTGTGTGTGTGTGTGTGTGTGTATATACAAAATATCTCAAGAACGGAACATCGTATGAACTTGAAACTTGAAACTTAAGTTACATACCACAACTGAACCGACACGAACATTTTCATCAAAATCGGTCAACCGGAAGTAGTAGTTTATTCGTATAATTTTTCACTTTTTTGCGATTTTCTCAAAAACTGGTCCTACGATTTTTTTTTAAATCGTCTGGTTTACTACATTTTTTATGCTCTACAAGATAGGGTAGGCGCCATGTTTGCTGAAATTCTGCGTGAGACTGTTTTTACGTAAAAACTTTTTCTTTTTAAGATTGCGGCTTTAATATGCATTTTAGCGCAAAACGTTATATAATAAAAGTTGTAGAGAATGTAAAATTCTACAACTTTTATTTCAAAAATTTTTCGTATAACGCTAATTTTAGCGGTAATTAGCGATTTTCTGTTTTTTTCTCACGAAAACGTGTGAAAAATCGATTTTTTTTAAGATTTCAGCCTTAGAATTCATTTTACGACAAAAGTGTATATAATAAAATTTATGGGAAATTAAAAGTTCTACAACTTTTATTTAAAGCATTTTTCTCTACAGAGCCTAGTTTAGTGTGTAAGAATGATTTTCCGTATTTTTAAGCCGAACTGAGTTCGATTTTCATTTTGCGTCTTTCAGTCATGATTAAAATAAGGTTATATTTTTAGAGGTTATTTTTTTGTTTATTTCTAATGTTTTATTACTAATGTTAGGTTATATTGTTAATTATTTGCATTGGCAAGAGAAAGTTGTGTGAGTGTTTCACACCAGATTTTTATAATAACAGTCCTATCACCATTAAGTACAGTCGTACCTCACTATACGTATACTGTTCGCCAACTACGGCGGCATGTAGGGAGGGTAGCGGGACAGAGAGAGAATGTGTTGCGTCAGCCTTTCCCCTCAACTCATTTCAATCAGTGCACGGTGTTCAAGCGCAATAGTGACAATACGCGGTACGGTAGGGCACTCTGCCGGCCAGTTTCGTTCACAACACTCTAACAAGCTCATTTTTCATCAAAAAATTCTGAAAATATTACTTTCACTTCCTAATGGATCTTATTTTATTACACTAAAAATGTTATTATTATACTCTGATATTTATATAAGATACGCTCGTACAAAGTTAGATGTTTAAATCTCATCGCATTTTTTGCGTAACACGTAGGCTAATAGGCCCTAACTTCTTTTCCAGGATTAGCCTACATAATAAGCGTTTTATTATAAAATATAAAATTTTATCTGTAATTTAAGATATGTAGGGCAGAAAGAGAAATAATAAATGAGCTTGAAAAAAATCACTTTTTGAAGGGAAGTCAAAGATAGATCATCGTGTCTGGTGTCTACTTCCTGTTAATATTCCAAGAAGCTGAATCAATTTTAATAGTTGTGAATTTCATACGAAACATACGTCAAA
This sequence comes from Catonia carolina, assembly GCA_035578175.1. Classification (NCBI taxonomy): domain Eukaryota; kingdom Metazoa; phylum Arthropoda; class Insecta; order Hemiptera; family Achilidae; genus Catonia; species Catonia carolina. The sequence continues at coordinate 1,791,913 of JAQMRL010000029.1, read as the reverse complement.
TTTTAGAAATCAACTACACACGCACAATATCAGTTGTTTGACATTTTAACAAAAAGAACCGTATAGTAAATATAACAGAATGAGGTTATGACGTACATTTCTTTTGGGCCTGTTAAAACTTATGGTAGGTACATCATTTAGAAAAAAAACTTATTGCCTATTACCCTAAAATGAATCGCAGACATTTTTCCCGTATTTTGTGCGCGCGCAACTAATTTTGACGGGGTGTGGCTTTCGACAGCGACAGAAATGTCAAAACGATTACCGCAGGAACAGAACACAAGGAGTAGTGAGTACTAGTTTAGAGGCAGGCAGCCTGTATCTTTAGTTGACGCTGTGGTGGGGGAGCTACTTACTGCGCATGTGCGGTTCGCATGCCACCGTAGTTGGTTATATTTATACCTCGCTAAGGAGGCGGCTATCTCTATCCTCAACGAGGATAGAGATAGCCAGATCAACATTTGTAAGGATGAAGAAGTTGTTTGCAAGTCGGGATATCAACATGGAGCTTAGGATGAGGATGCTGCGTTGTTCCTTTTTTTTCACGCTTTTGTATGGGGTTGAAGCATGTACCCTCAGGAAAGACCACATCGACAAACTACAAGCATTCATGATATGGTGTTACCGTAGAATGTGGCGTATTCCCTGGACGGATAAAGTTAGTAATGCCGAAGTGCTGATCCGGATGCAGAAGAAATGCGAAATCATTAACACCATAAAAAGGAGAAAGCTTCAATATCTGGGTCATATAATGAGAGGACAGAAATACAAGCTTCTTCAACCGATAGTCCAGGGAAAGATTAGTGGAAGGCGGAGCATCGGAAGACGCCGTGTGTCCTGGCTGAAGAACCTGAGGGATTGGTTTAACTGTTGCAGTGTTCAACTGTTCGGAGCTGCAGTCGACAGGGTCCGGATTGCTGTGATGATAGCAAACCTCCGATAGGAGATGCACTATAAGAAGAAGAAGGAGGCGGCACGTCAACCGGCCTTCACGCAATATCTGACTGTGTCAGATTTCGTGGGCCTGGTGAAGCATGTCATCACTGATTCCTGGCAGGTAGAATGGACGTGGCTCTCATGGCAACAAGCTGCGGGAGATAAAACATAATGTTAAGGGTACCCGGAACGGAGAAAATTAAAAATTTTCACATATCCGGTTTTTTGCACATTATTAAAATTCAGAATTTTCTGCATCCAATGATGTATAATTTGTTGGGGGTTTTGCAATTTTTAACTCAAAAAAGAATTAAAAATAAGTTGAACCCTGAGTTATTTTCTAAACGTTATCAGTTTGCATAAACACTGCATGTTTATGCAAACGATAAACTAATAAGTTTTGTTTTTGGTTTTAAAACTTTGTCGGCTTTAGACCAACTGTGAATGTAACAGTTAAGGCATTTCCAGATTATGATCCAGGAATGTATTGGAGATAACCATTTTGTAGTACTTATATGTTCTCTTTTATTACTTTCTCTTGCCTATATGAATATATAGGAAGGAAAGTATTGTTTTCATGTCGATTTTAAGAAATCGAGTTTTCACCGGATCTATACGTTTTCAGACCCCCTGAACCCACACAAAAATGTTTTTAGCGATTGGTCTGTGTGTGTGTGTGTGTGTGTGTGTGTGTGTGTGTGTATACAAAATATCTCATGAACGGAACATCGTACGAACTTCAAACTTGAAACTTAAGTTACATACCACTACCGGATCCGACACGAACATTTTCATCAAAATCGGTCAACCGGAAGTGGTAGTTTATTCGTGTAATTTTTCACTTTTTTGCGATTTTCTCAAAAACTGGTCCTACGATTTTTTTTAAAATCGCCTGGTTTACTCAATTTTTTTATTCTCTACAAGATAGGGTAGGCGTCATGTTTGCTGAAATTCTGGGTGAGGCTGTTTTCACGTAAAAACATAGTTTTTTTATGATTACGGCTTTAGTATGCATTTTAGCGCACAAATTTATATAATAAAAGTTGTAGAGAATTTAAAAACCTACAACTTTTATTTATAACATTTTTTTGTATAACGCTTAGTTTAGCGGTAATTTGCGATTTTCTGTTGTTTTCTCACGAAAACGTGAGAAAAATCGATTTTTTTAACATTTCGGCCTTAGTATGCATTTTACGACAAAAGTGTATATAATTAAATTTATAGAAAATTAAAAGATCTACAACTTTTATTTAGAGCATTTTTCTCTACAGAGCCTAGTTTAGAGAGAAAGAGTGATTTTCCGTATTTCTAAGCCAAACTGAGGTTGATTTTCATTTTGCGTCTTTCACTCATGATTAAAATTAGGTTATGTTTGTTGAGGTTAGTTTTTTGTTTATTTCTTATGTTTTATTACTAATGGTAGGTTTTTTGTAATTATTTGCACTGGCAAGAGAAAGTTGTGTGAGTGTTTCACACCAGATTTTTTTTTCTTGTTTCCCGTAAACAGCAATTTTTGACAAATATGGAACATTTTCTCAGCCAGATGTAAACGGATTTTAATGAAATTTTTGCACAGCCTTTTATACCATAATTTAAATGTACTGAGTTAATATTACAGTATAAAATTTACTTAAATATTTATTTTCCACTTAAATAGGCCAAAAATTATGCTTTTTAAAAGTGGTAATTTCAAAAATTATTTACTATCTTCCTAACGATATAGTATAAACAGATGTTACTAATTCTGTGGGTGTAGAATAGCCTGAAAAGTAACCACAAAAATCTGGTGTGAAACACTCACACAACTTTCTCTTGCCAATGCAAATAATTAACAATATTATTTAACATTAGTAATAAAACATTAGAAATAAACAAAAACTAACCTCAATAAACATAACTATATTTTTATCATGAGTGAAAGACGCAAAATGAAAATCGAACTCAGTTTGGCTTGAAAATACGGAAAACCACTATTTCACGCTAAACTAGGCTCTGTAGAGAAAAATGTTCTAAATAAAAGTTGCAGATCTTTTAATTTTCTATATATTTGATTATATACGTTTTTATTATAAAATGCATACTAAGGCCGAAATCTTAAAAAAATCGATTTTTCACACGTTTTCGTGAGAAAAAAACAGAAAATTGCTAATTACTGCTAAACTAAGCGTTATACAAAAAAACGTTTAAAATAAAAGTTGTAGGTTTTTAAATTCTCTACAACTTTTATTAGATAATTGTTTTTGCTAAATTGCATATTAAAGCCGTAATCTTAAAAAAACGTTGTTTTTACGTGAAAACAGCCTCACCCAGAATTTCAGCAAACATGGCGCCTACCCTATATTGTAGAGAATAAAAAATTGAGTAAACCAGGCGATTTAAAAAAAAATCGTAGGACCAGTTTTTGAGAAAATCGCAAAAAAGTGAAAAATTACACGAATAAACTACCACTTCCGGTTGACCGATTTTGATGAAAATGTTCGTGTCCGGTCCGGTAGTGGTATGTAACTTAAGTTTTAAGTTTGAAGTTCGTACGATGTTCCGTTCTTGAGATATTTTGTATACACACACTGACACACACACACAGACACACGCACACACAGGCACACACACACACAGACATACACACAGACCAATCGCTAAAAACATGTTTGTGTGGGTTCAGGGGGTCTGAAAACGTATAGATCCGGTGAAAAGTCGATTTTGAAAAATCGACATGAAAACAATACTTCCCTTCCTATATATTCATATAGGCAAGAGAAAGTAAAAATTGAACAGTAAAATTGTAGTAGGTTTTGAGAAAATGTTCCTTGCATTAACGTTACGGAGATAGGCATTCCGGGTACCCTTAAGTCTTGGCCTACGTCACTGAGAAAGAATACAAGGGAAGAAGTTGTCATCGCGCCACTTAGAATTGGGCACAACAGATTAACCCATCGGTATCTCATGATGTCTGGTGATGCTCCAGTTTGTGGCAGGTGCGATTGTCCTTGTATTGGTTGATTGCGTCTGCTACGCAGTTCTGCGTCGGCGATTCAAGATTCCCTCTGAATTAAGGTGTATACTCGGTGACGAAAGCCCTATTTTGGACGTGGCTTTAAAATTTTTACGATCGAGTAGTGTATACAACAGTGTCTGACAGTCTAGGGCAGTGGTTCCCAACCTTTTATGGGGCATAGCCCCTTCCCCTTTGCGAAGGATGACTTACACCTATCGCCCCCTTCTCTTAGCATCGTATACCTAATTTAATTTGAAATAATGTGTTGATAAACAATAAAGTATGTTATTCCGTAAAAACGATTTATTATTGTTCACAACAAATAATCAACCAAAGCAGTTGTGTCCAGAATTCTTCATCTCATGTGTAGGAGCTCAACCATAAAAAATGTCAACAAAGAGTTTAGTTTATTTGTTTGTAAAAAAAACATGTATCCGCAACAGTAAAGATTCTACCCTGTAGTACAGTTTTATTTTTCTGTCTTTGAATGCTCATCGCCCCCCTGCGAACCCAAATCGCCCACCAGGGGGCGATCGCACCCAGGTTGGGAACCACTGGTCTAGGGTGATCTGCAATGTCTTATATGTCCTAATTAGTTTTACCCTATAGTATATGTTTTATATTAGTTATAAGTTTATATTCATATGTCTGTGTTTTTATTATGTGGCCCCTTTACAGCCTTTTGCGACCTTTTATGTCTGTGATATTTTCTTTTTTCAATGTAATTTTTATTTTTACTTTCTCTTGCCTATATTAATCAGACACAATATTGTGGTGTTATTAGGTACTTCAGGATTGGGAAATTTTAACTGGAACTCGTCTTTCACTCGTTCGTAAGATTTATATTCGCAATAACTTTCAATAATAACAACACGTTCGTCCTTTGAAAAAACCATGTTTGAACTTATACAGACACAAATGAATACCGGGATAGCACTAGTACTGTCCCAGGTTCGTAAAAATTCAATAAATTTGAAAGTTTGAGATATCTCGATAATGCATGAGATATCTTCGTTATTTAAATCGTACATCCTCGATAATGCGTCAGCCACATTATTATCTGAACCACGGATGTGATTAATTTTAAATTTAAAAACAGATAATCTAAGTAACCATCTAGCGAGTCTACCTAACTGCTTTGGTCTGGAAAGAAGCCAGGCTAAGGCTTGGTTATCGGTTTCTAAAAGAAATTCTCGATGTGTTAAATACGTTCTAAAATGATCTGTTGCAAAAACAACTGCAAGACACTCTCGTTCATATGCAGAAAATTTTCGTTCTGCTTCTGTTAATGTTTTGGAAGCGTACGCTATGGGTTTTCTAAATCCCTCATGTTCCTGAAGTAGGACAGCTCCTAGACCTGTATCAGACGCATCCGTCTGTAAAATGAAAGCTTTGGAGAAATCTGGTATTGCCAATACCGGGGGATTAGCAATTGCCTGTTTGAGATCTTCAAACGCAATTTTTTGTGAGTCTCCCCAGATAAACTGAGTGTTTTTACGACGTAACTTATTTAAGGGTTCTATTCTATCAGCATAATTTTTGATAAATTTAGAGAAATAATTAATCATACCACAATATCGATGCACTTGTTTTACCGACGTCGGTTGTGGATACTGTAATATTTTTTGCGTCCTCGCCGGATCTATAGAAACTCCTTTGTATGATAAGGTGTGTCCAAGGAACGGTATTTCATTTACAGCAAATGTTACCTTATCGGGATTAACTGTAATACCAGCTTTCCGCAGAATTGCCAATACAATTTTAATATGTTTGACATGCTCTGTAAAACTTTTAGAATATATTAATATATCGTCCATGTAATTAAATACAAATTTATGTTTAATATTTTTGAATAATGTATTCATAAGACGTGTTAAAACTTGTGCACCAGTCGAGAGACCAAAAGGTAATCTTACGTATTCGTATAAGCCATCCGGTGTGCAAAACGCGGTGATTTGACGAGATTTTTCTGTCAATGGTATCTGATGGTACGCTTGCGCTAAATCCAAGGTACTGAACCAGCGGGCATTAGAAAACCATTGAAAAGCATGATTTATATTCGGTAAAGGTTGGGCTTCTGAGTCAATTATTAAGTTGACTCGGCGATAGTCTACAACTAAGCGACTTGTACCGTTCGGTTTCGGAATTAAAAAGGCTGGGGAGGAATAAGGTGAAACACTTTCTCTAATTACTTTGTCTTTTAATAATTTGTCAATTTGGTTTTTCATTTGGAGCGTTTTTATCGGATTTAATGGATAGGGCCTAGATTTTATAATTTCGCTATTCTTTAGTTTAATATCATATTTTAATATATGGGTACAACCTAATTTAGTTGTGAGTACATCAGGAAATTTCCTACATAAATCATTAATTGTATTTTTAATATATTCGCTTTGTTCTATGTTGTTAATTTGTTCGGGATATAAATTGGTTAGAGAAAATTGTTGATTTTTTGCCCAATCAAAGGTTATGAAAGATCTCGAAGCATTGAATATTGCGTGGGTTTTTTGTAAGAAATTCATTCCGAGTATTATTTTATGGTGTATTTTTGTTAATATTTTAAAATTAATTTTCCACGATATGTTGTGAAGAGTAAGTTTAACCCATATCTGTTTATTAATTCTTAGAGGAAATCGATCAGCTGTAAGGCAAATTGTGTTAATGTTTTCTTCCTTTATAATCGCCTTCTTAGTTTTTAAAAATGTATATAGTTGTTGATTAATAATATTATGAGTGGAACCAGAATCAATGAGAGCGTTAAATATATTATTTTTGATTTTTACCGATAAAGCTTTCAACGTATAATTACGGTTCAACGTGTTTTCTTTTAACCTTGAATGTTTACACGGATTATGTTTACAAACAGATTGTTTGTCCGTGTCCAAACCATATGATGTGTGTTTGTAAAGATTCAGTTTTTGTGAAACATTATTATTTTCTTTTTGCTGTAAAAGTTTACAATTCCTTTTGATATGACCTAGCTTATGACAATAAAAACATTTTAAGGATGTTGCAGGCATTTGTGATCTGATTTTGCAAGTATTTTGTTTACTTTGGTTAGGTACCACGCTATTCACATTATTTATTACACTTGTATCATTTATTTTAGATAAACCGATATCATTAAGGGTCCTAGCATAAACTCTTTCATAGACATATGTGTCTAATTTATTGAAATCTTGTAAATTATTAGGTTTGCCGATTATACCTATGTGCGTGGCATATATTTCATTTAAACCGGTTAAAATTATATTGATTAACTCACCTTCTGTCAGATCTAATCTTAACACTTCATGGTTTTCTAAGATTTCTTTTATGTATTCAGTAAGAGTCTCTGTTTGTGACTGATTTCGGTATAACAATTTGAGTTTTAATATTTCTTTCATTTTTGGTGTGATTAGTTTGCTTACTAAATCTCTATGAAATTGATCGAAATTATGATTATTTTTAATAGAATTTTCAAAAATTTGTTCAGTGAATCCAGTCATAAATGGAGTCAACAATACCAAAGGTAAATCTACTGCATAACGTTTTTGTATTTGTTTAATAATTTTAATATTTCGTACTAGCATATCAATGTGTCACGCCCATCAGTTATAGTTAATTGTTTTAATTCGTTTTCAATTGGATTTGCAATTTTCGTCCAATTAAAATTTAATTCACGATGAAAATAAACAGGATTATGATTTCCTACTGCATTCGGTACCAATATGTCAGGAGTTTCGTTTCTAGGAACAGGATTTTGCATTACTGGGGGATGTAAAAAATTAACATGACCAACATCAAAATTTCCTTGTTGATCAGGTAAAAAATTATTTCCTAAATGTACGTCTTCAAGGTTTATGTTATTTTGTTCAAAATTAGGTTCAATTTCGAAATTTTGTAACCTATTGAGTTTCCAAATCTCAAATCCTTCTTTTAAATTTTGAAATCCTACGAGTTTATCTGGTTTGTTGGGTAATATGAATGTTAATAGTTTGTTAAGCCTATCATCAAATATTTCGGCATTATACCTTTCTAATTCAGTTAAATTTTCTATGTTCCGTAACTTTGTTAAATAATTTTGACATTCCGTCAGTTGTTTGTCTATGTCAAATCTATGCAGTGTAGTTAAATCAATTTGGCGTCCGTTATCTAAGAGTTTCTGTAACCTTTGTTTTTTTTGTCTTACGTTTCCTGTAGTCGTGCTTTTTCGTATGCGTAGTTGGAAGTTAATGTTTGTCTCGTCTAGTTTGGTGGGGTCAAGAATTGGTGCTACTTCTCTATTCATGTTTATACCTGTTTTGTTTAATGATGATGATGATTTAAGTGTATGTGTTCAATGACTTACCAGATGACCTCAATGTACTTGTCTACACAAATTATAAATTATTTTGTAAATTTTTTAGAAGATTTGGTTTATTATGTTTTATTTGATTAATTTTATTTGGTGAATTTGATTCCGGTTCGTTCCTTTTCCTTTTGTTATGTTTTCCTTCCAATCTTGTCGTTGCTTTTATATATTGATATTTTGTTTCCTTTCCTGAAATTGTCTTGAAAATTATGTTGAAATTGACTTATGTTATCCTGGTCACGGCACCATTTTATTGTCCCAGGTTCGTAAAAATTCAATAAATTTGAAAGTTTTTGTGTTCGAAATTCAACTTGTTTTATTCACCAATTTAGAGATAGATATTTAAAAACTTTTAAAAAACAATTAAAATCTTTAAAATTCTTTAAAACTTATTTAAAAATATTAAATCCTTTTTCACAAATCTTCTAAAAAGTATTCTTTCCAAATATTAATACAATTCTGTACGTTACTAAATTATCAAAAATTATTTGTTTATAACAACTTGTATATCACTTCACTCCTTTAAAAGTTTAAAAAGGAATGAGTTCAACAATCCAATTTATTAAGTTAATAAAATTTTTCTTTTTTTTTTTTTTTTTTTTACTTCCTCTTATATCTTTAGATCAAAATCAAAATGTTCCTCTTACATCTGTAGTTGAGATCATCTGGTCTGTGTGTTGATGCTGTAAAGTTATGTTTATGTTTACGTTAGAATGTTATGACTGTGTTTATACTGTTTGTTGTGTGTCTGTGGAGATGTCTCATATTACAGTACATGTCAGTAATACACAATGGGTCAACAATGAGTACGGTAGTGCCAGCTGTTATTTGGGGGAAAAAATATTCCCTATGCAGAAAATATTAACTCTTAAACTTCGAAGTGCGTCCTTTTTGAAACACCCGTTACTTACAATTATAAATGATACATCAAACGAGCAGTTCTGTTAGTTGGCAGCAGTGCGCAATGTTTCCACCGTCAGCCGTTAGAAACAACTAGTAGCAATTTTTTTTTTTTTAAGGCGACAAACCTTAACAAGGTTATCATTGCCTGTTGTTCTACACTAAGGTGTAAAAAGCCCTTTGAGTGCAGAACGCCTTTTTACTTTCTCTTGCCTATATGAATATATAGGAAGGAAAGTATTGTTTTCACGTCGATTTTAACAAATACACTCTTCACCGGATCTATACGTTTTCAGACCCCCTGAACCCACACAAACATGTTTTTAGCGATTGGTCTGTGTGTGTCTGTGGGTCTGTGTGTGAACAGAATATCTCGATAACGGAACATTGTACGAACTTGAAACTTGAAACTTAAGTTACATACCACTACCGGAAACTACCAGTCTCAAAAACTGGTCCTGCGATTTTTTTTAAAATCGCCTGGTTTATTCAATTTTTTATTCTCTACAAGATAGGGTAGGCGCCATGTTTGCTGAAATTGTTGGTGAGGCTGTTTTTACGTAAAAATATTTTCTTTTTAAGATTGCGGCTTTAATATGCATTTTAGCGCAAAACGTTATATAATAAAAGTTGTAGAGAATGTAAAATTCTACAACTTTTATTTTAAACATTTTTTTGTGTAACGCTTAGTTTAGCGGTAATTAGTGCTTTTCTTTTTTTTTCTCACGAAAACGTTTGAAAAATCGATTTGTTTAAAGATTTCGGCTTTAGTAGGCATTTTACGACAAAAGTGTATATAATCAAATTTATAGGAAATTAAAATATCTACAACTTTTGTTAAGAGAATTTTTCTCTACAAGCTTAGTTTTGCGCGAAAGTGTGATTTTCGGTTTTTTTAAACCAAACCGGGTACGATTTTCATTTTGCGTCATTCACTCATGATTAAAATAAGGTTATTGTGGCGATTAATTTGAATTGAAGTAAAAATATATTGAAAATAATTAGACGTTATTTATGAAGCACATGATGTTTATTTATGATGATGATTTTACTTTCTCTTGCCTATATGAATATATAGGAAGGAAAGTATTGTTTTCATGTCGATTTTTCGAAACCGAGTTTTCACCGGATCTATACGTTTTCAAACCCCCTGAACCCAAAAAACATGTTTTTAGCGATTGGTCTGTGTGTGTGTGTGTGTGTGTGTGTGCATGCGTGTGTGTGTGTGTGTGTGTGCAAAATATCTCAAGAACGGAACATCGTACGAACTTGAAACTTAAAACTTAAGTTACATACCCTTACCGGACCCGACACGAACATTTTCCTCAAAATCGGTCAACCGGAAGTAGTAGTTTATTATAATTTTTCACTTTTTTGCGATTTTCTCAAAAACTGGTCCTACGATTTTTTTTAAAATCGCCTGGTTTACTTAATTTTTATTCTCTACAAGATAGGGTAGGCGCCATGTTTGCTGAAAATCTGGGTAAGGCCGTTTTTACGTAAAAACATAGTTCTTTTAAGATTGCGGCTTTAATATGCATTTTAGCGCAAAACGTTATGTGATAAAAGTTGTAGATAATGTAAAATTCTACAACTTTTATTTCAAATATTGTTTTGTAAAACGCTTAGTTTAGCCGTAATTAGCAATTTTCTGTTTTTTTCTCACGAAAACGTGTGAAAAATCGATTTTTTAAGATTTCGGCCATAGTATGCATTTTACGACAAAAGTGTATATAATCAAATTTATAGAAAATTAAAAGTTCTACAACTTTTATTTCTAGCATTGAGCCTCAGAGCCTAGTTTAGCGTGAAAGAGTGATTTTCTGTATTTTTAAGCCAAACTGAGGTCTATTTTCATTTTGCGTCTTTCATTCATGATTAAAATAAGGTTATATTTTTGAGGTTAGTTTTTTGTTTATTTCTAATGTTTATTACTAATGTTAGGTTTATTGTTAATTATTTGCATTGGCAAGAGAAAGTTGTGTGAGTGTTTCACACCAGATTTTGTTGAATTAATGTCCACTCTGAGTAACGTGTGAGTAACCACCGCTTGACTTCATCGTCATTGATTTCAAAACACCCAGCGAGGGTTTTCACAAGCTCTGCAAACTGTCAAACGCCATTCCAGCTGCAATTCCTTACCATTTAACCGAAATTAAAAAGCTTGTTTGGAGATACGTCCGGATATGGGAGGCTCCTGATATCACAGGTTCGGATGTGACACGTTTTACTCTAATCAAAAATCAACCATATTTTAAAACTAAATTTTAAAAAAGAGACATTTTGGTTTTTAATGTTTTATTAGTTTTTTTGTAGTTTTTTAAATATTTTTTGTGAAACAATTTTAACTAATAACTAATTATAACTAACCTAACCTAACCTAATTCTACGTAGCCTATAAGTATTATTATCTAATAATTTTTTTGTTTTTTTGTGAAATTTTGTAGATTTTTTTGGTTTTTTAGTTGTTTTGCGTCTTCTTTTTTTGTATTTTCTATTGTATTAGTTTTTTTTTAATTTTTCTTGATTTTTAACTTTTTTTCATTTTTCATGATTTTTAATTTTTTTTATTTTTCTGGATTTTTAACTTTTTTTTATAATTTTTCTTGATTTTTAACTTTTTTTTATAATTTTTCTTCATTTTCCATTTTTTTTCATTTTATTTTTTTATTAATTTTTATGGGTTTTTTTAAATTTTTTAAATCAGTATTAATGAATTTTGAAGTAAAGAAATTTAACTGTTGAAATTTAACTGTTGAAATTTAACTGTTGAAACTGTTGAACTGTTGAGATTTTCATTTGCGACGTCTTCCAGAGCTTTTTCTAACATATCTGCACCGTACAATAATTTAGCGTCATGTAATTCTTCAAACGGTATTTGCTTTAAAAAAAAACCTCTAATTAAGTACTTACAATTTTCCTCCTTTGTTTCCTGCGGCAATAAATCAATTGCTTTTTTCACTTTAGATAATTTATAGTTCCGATACAAATACGAAGAAATTTTGTAAGTAAAAAACGTCGCTGTACTAAAAATAGATATGGTTAAAAAAATTCTGAAGACAGACATGATGTCGATTTGTTAAAAAAAATCTTTAGTTTTTCCTTTAAATCTTACTTACTCTTACTCTTACTCTTTACTCTTGCTAAGGCAAGAGTAAAGAGTAAAGAGTACTTTTAGTTACAGATTGAGAATGATTAAAATACATTAAAGTACATTGCTTAGTTACTAAATTTATATTTTAATTATTGTTAAAAGTTCTTGGATACATAAAAAGTAATTTTTACTTTCTCTTGCCTATATGAATATATAGGAATTTTTTTTTTTTTTTTTTTGTTTAAAGGAAAGTATATTGTTCTCAGGTTGATTTTAAGAAATCGAATTTTCACCGGATCTATATGTTTTCTGACCCCCTGAATCCAAAAAACATGTTTTTAGCGATTGGTGTGTGTGTGTGCGCGCGCGCGCGTGCGTGTGCGTGTACGTGTACGTGTGTGTGTGTGTGTGTGTGTGCGTGTGTGTGTGTGTGTGTGTGTGTATGTGTGCATACAAAATATCTCAAGAACGGAACACTGTACGAAATTGAAACTTGAAACTTAAGTTACATACCACTACCGGACCAAACACGAACATTTTCATCGAAATCGGTCAACCGGAAGTAGTAGTTTATTCGTATAATTTTTCACTTTTTTGCGTTTTTCTCAAAAACTGGTCCTACAATTTTTTTAAAAAATCGCTTTATTTATTTAGTTTTTTATTCTCTACAAGATAGGGTAGGCGTCATGTTCGCTGAAATTCTTGGTGAGGCTGTTTTCACGTTAAAACAAATTTTTTTTAAGATTACGGCTTTAATATGCAATGTAGCGAAAAAATTTATATAATAAAAGTTGTAGAGAATTTAAAAACCTACAACTTAAATTCAAACATTTTTTTGTATAACGCTTAGTTTAGCGGTAATTAGCAATTTTCTGTTTTTTTCTCACAAAATCGTGTGAAAAATCGATTTTTTAAAGATTTCGGCCTTAGTATGCATTGTATGACAAAAGTGTATATAATCGAATTTATAGAAAATTAAAAGATCTACAACTTTGTCATATATCTTATAAAAATAAAAACATGACAGGTATCCTATAAAAAGATTGAAAATTGTGTTTTTATTATTAGCCCATTATTATTATTTTTAATATTATTATTATTATTATTATTATTATTATTATTTAATCAAAAAAACTAAATGATTTCACTAATTCTACATGAAATTTTTTTTTATTTACTATTATTTAACTATATTTTTGTTTTATATTTTCCATTTAAAATGGTTCTAAAAAAAGGTTATTTTTTTCTTTTCTTCATTTTTTTTTATTTAGTTGTACAAAAGAAAATTAAAAGAAAATTACCTTTTTTAGTGAGTATCCAATCACAGCACCTTAGAAGTACGAACTTTACGCGTACACAATAGGAAAAACACTCAGACGATCTTCTTGCACACACACGGCTGAACGGGGCGCTAATTACAGGCGTACGGAGGGGGAAAACCAATCAAACTAGCCGTTATGAAAGACGTTGACAATCCGGCGTAAAACAAACGCGTTAATTGGCCGCAAAAAGTGCTGAAGTAACGGTAGGCCCCTCTACAAAAAGTACGTAGAGATGGAACTGAAAAATTGTTCCCAGGATCCAGAATTGCCAAGTAAGGGTTTTAAACAGTGAGAACTGAAAATAGGCCTTTAGGCTTTCTTATTTCCCACGAGAAAACGCGATGTAAAAACATGTGAAATAAAACCAACTAGAATAAACTAATAAAACGTGATTTCTTTATGAAATAATAAAAATTATTGAAAAGAAACATGCTATGTAAAATTACAAACTTTATTCATAATAAAATAATATTTTTCTTCCTTAACGAATAAAGAAAAAAAACACCATTTTAATTATTTTAAAAAGACAAAATTTGATCAACTCCAAGGGTCTAGGGAGATTTCCAACAAAAGTCGAAAATTTGGAATAGTAAAGTCAAAAACTTTACATTCCCCCACTCCGGTATATGGAAAACCCAAAGATAGGCTGAAAGGGGGAAAACTAGAAAAAAAAATTTACGGGAATTCGGGAACACTAATTGGATTGTGTAGAAACAAAGATTTCTATGCAATCATCTCCCTTGGAGGGGGGTGTGTAAAAAAAACTGAAAGATAAACGAATCGTTTGGCAGTGTGTGTGCTGAGAAGTTGCCTAACATTAGTAAACTTTAAATTGCTGGAACCTGCAATGTCCATCGAGACAAACAGACCGCTATTGAAAGACAAATAGGACAAATTATTATCCTTGAATCTTAAGTTAATAAGACAAAAAAAAGTAAGACAAAAATAATAAAGAGCAATTCCCATTTTTAGGGTTAAAAGACTGGAAAAAAATACTGTTAGCTAATTCTAAGGTCTGTTTATTGTAGATTGGCATTGCAGATTGTACATTGTAGTGTGCTGTATGTTTGCTTGAATTAATTAATTAATTAATAATTTCGGAATTTAAAACATCTAGCTTTCTGAGACGTAAAAGTATGATGAATGAAGGAAATTGTGTTTTCCTTATTATTATTGCTTATTACTATTCTTATTAATATTTACTATTTCCCAATTACTATTTAAATCTCTTATGCCCATTTCTCTGAATTTAGATGATAAAGGTAGAAATTTAGTAGTTTCTTAAACTCAATCTAACCTACGCAATTCAATATGAGTTGGCTTGTTTACCTTTGCGGTTAGTATTTTAATTTTGATATATAAGTATAACTGTATGATGAAAATGATAATTAAGGCTGTGTATACTACAAATTTAGATACATGATCGGCAAGAATAATGTCTTTCCATGACTTAGGTAGGCTGCTCTCTTGGAAAACATAATCCCCGGCGCCTCCACCATGTCATATATCTGCGTTTAACGTTTTTCACTACAGAGCCTAGTTTAGTGTGAAAGAGTGATTTTCCGTATTTTTAAGGCAAACTGAGATCGATTTTCATTTTGCGTCTTTCATATATGATTAAAATTAGGTTATGTTTATTGAGGTTAGTTGTTTTTTATTTCTAATGTTAGGTTTATTTTTAATTACTTGCACTGGCAAGAAAAAGTTGTGTGAGTGTTTCACACCAGATTTTTTAAGAAGAAAATACCGTAAAAACAAATGCACTTAATACTTAACTAGCATTTACAAGTTGTTGTTTCATTTTTGTCTGAATCCTGAATCGTGGTTGAGAGGGCTGAGAAGCCCTATGATGGCGACATCGTGTTAAGGAACACCTGGTCGCTCGGGGAACAATTTTACGGAATAATTGCAACCTCATGAAATTTAGGGGGAATTTTATAGTTAATAATTAGGAAATATAGGGCGATTCAAAAAGAGCGCCAGTTTTTAAACAGCTGGTAAATTTTTGTTTATCGGTTGGCAACATTGTTTGACCTCATTTCTATTTCGGAGAACATTCCGATTGATGATTCAGTTGTAGTTTCTCTTGTTCGCAGTGTAGTACTCTCGCAGTCTGTGTCTAAACATGGAGAAGCTTACTATTGCGCAACGAGTGTTAATCGTCAAAACATTTTACCAGAGTGGAGAGAGTTATGCGGCTACTGTCAGGCGACTTCGCGGTACTCTAGGACGTAATGAAGCACCGAATGAATCAACAGTTCGCAGGCTCATGAAAAAGTTTTTTGAGACGGGTTCAACAGTCGACCTTAAAAGTTCTGGACGTCGTCGTTCTGGCCAAACTGAGCAGAACGTTGCGTTGGTTCTTGACAGCATGGCTGTTAGCCCAGCAAAATCAATACGTCGCCGTTCTCAACTATTGGGTTTAAGATGTTCTTCTGTACGGAGAATTCTTCGGTACGATCTCCAATATCACCCGTATAAAATTCAGTGACGCAACATTTGAAAGTGGCAGACCACCAGGAGAGACGACAGTTTGTTGACTGGGTATTAAGAAAACGGAAGGATGATGACACCTTCGCAAACAAAATTATTTTCAGTGATGAGGCGCACTTCCATTTAAACGGTTTTGTTAATAAACAGAACTGCCGTATGTGGGGTTTAGAAAACCCTCGCGTGGTTAATGAAAGGGAAATGTATGCACAGCGAGTGACAGTTTGGTGCGGCTTTTGGTCGGGCGGTGTCATCAGCCCTTACTTTTTTTAAAATCAAGAAGGACAAGTCGTGACGGTAAATGGAGACCGATACCGTACGATATTAGGGAGTTTTTGTGGCGTCATTTGGATGGAATGGGCATTGACGAGTTGTGGTTTCAGCAGGATGGTGCCACCTGTCACGCTGCACGAGAAACAATGTTGTTGCTCCGTGAACGGTTCCAGGATCGCATCATTTCTCGTAATTCTGACCACCAATGGCCACCAAGGTCGTGTGACTTGACGCCTTGTGACTTTAATCTTTGGAGTCATCTGAAGTCATTGGTGTATGCCAATAAACCCCGAAACATCAATGACTTGTCGACGGGTTATCAGGCAAATGGAAGTCGAAACTTGTCGTGCAGTAATATCCAATTTCATGGACAGAGTTGATGCGTGCCAGCGCAGTAGAGGAGGCCACATGCATGACATCATTTTTCATTTAAAAATCGGAAGGCAAGATGAACTTGTTGATGTATTTATTTTCAGTTTTTCAATAAAATAAATCTCCTAATTTGATATATCAAAACCGGCGCTCTTTTTGAATCACCCTTTAGGATTCTGGCTCTTGCGGGATTGGGACTGGGACTTCAAAGGAGGTAATGTATTTTAAGAAGTTACTCGTGGTTGAAAATTTATATTAAGGGACAAGTGGGTTTAGGAGCGGCTCTTTTCTTTTATTTTGTTTTTCAGTGGCCTTTTTCAGTTATGTGGGAGTTTTATTGTCTTGGGGAGGGGAAGGCATGCACCGTACTTAACATGGACAAATGGTATAATTTTAGGTAGGGGTTAGTTTATGATTTTAGGGGAGACGGAAAGGGTAGAGTTTGGCATAATCACCGGCCTTTTATTTTCTAAGTGTTTAATAATTTAAAATGGCTGCTCTTTTCACCGTAGTGGAGTGATTATGCATTTTTTGTTCAATGCCGAACGAACACAAGGATTCATCTACATTATTTGTGTTTTCTTCCGGCTTCTTTGATGGATATCTTTTCCGCTATTTTACCCAAAAAGTAGCTCAGGACTTCTGATACCAATAATTCGAAATTGGT
This sequence comes from Catonia carolina, assembly GCA_035578175.1. NCBI lineage: Eukaryota > Metazoa > Arthropoda > Insecta > Hemiptera > Achilidae > Catonia > Catonia carolina. The sequence continues at coordinate 1,774,531 of JAQMRL010000029.1, read as the reverse complement.
ATCGCAAGTCCTGCGCTACTTTTCGGGTACTTGTATAGACGAAGCACCCTTAACATAATTATATAACATCACTCATGGCGATGTATAAAATACAAAAAAACACAAATGATCGGATAAAAAACAGAATGAAATATAAGAAAACTGCTACCAAACTTTATACTGTGACACCAAAAACTGATCAAAATGACTGTACACGCACCATGTAAGGAGTGCGTCTCTCTCCCTCCCTCTCCCCCCTCCCCCTCCCTCTCACGGGCTCTCCTCCATCTCTCTCTCTCACTCTCTCTTGCACCCCCTCTCTCTCTCTCTCTCGCACCCCCCCCTCTCTCTATTCATACCTACTTATGCTTAATAAGAAACGATTATTATTATTATTAAAGCGCGAATGCAAGCCGCAGGTCAAATTATGGAACCGATTTTTAGGGAAAAACTGCGACTTTTATTCGGAACAATACGGTATTTTCTATGGAGGGGAGGAGGGGTACTTACAACCTCCCCCTACCCTTCGCTTTATCAGGAATAACCGCATTTAGGTGTTTTTTTTTTGACAATTTCAGGGGTGGGGGCCTCAAAATCGGTGGGTGATAGAGAGAAACGGAGGTCAGATATGGATTCAGGGGGTCAAGATACCTAACGATCACCCATCAAAGTCCAAGGGGAAAAAACTTTCTTTTTTTTGCAGACCAGTGTAATCTCGGTGGCATGGAGAAGCGTCTGAAATTCTCTCTCTTGGCAGCAGCTGTTGTTGCCAACCGGTGGTGGGGGGAGAGCACCCTCAGCCACTACTGTTAGCGACCTAGGGACGTGTTTGTAAATCTTTCACTATATCTAGAGTGGATTTGCCACCTCCACCTGCCCACAACAGACAGGTGGAGTGTCAAATTATTTACACTCAATCTGTTCGTTGCAGGGCTAAAATAAATAGTTCTGTTTCTTATCATCACATGGTCACCCAATTAAATGACTGAATCATTTAATAAGAGAAGAGGTAGAGGTGTACTGTGACACTAATCACAGTTATCTCCACTGAAAGTAATGAATTTCATTATACAGTTGGACCCTGTGGTGAATAAAGTGAAGGTGTCATTTGCAGAGTGGAAAATATGTGCTTTTCAGAAGGCCCGGCATGCTGATAAGCGTGCTTTTCCACTGAGTGAGTTGTGGCAATGGTAAACCACCTCACTTCTCGTTGCAGGGCTAAAATAAATAGTTCTGTTTCTTATCATCACATGGTCAGCCAATTAAATGAGTGAATCATTTAATAAGAGAAGAGGTAGAGGTGTACTGTGACACTAATCACAGTTATCTCCACTGAAAGTAATGAATTTCATTATACAGTTGGACCCTGTGGCAAATGAAGTGAAGGTGTTATTTGCAGAGTGGAAAATATGTGCTTTTCAGAGGGCCCGGCATGCTGATAAGCGTACTTTTCCACTCAGTGAGTTGTGGCAATGGTAAACCACCTCACTTCTCGTTGCAGGGCTAAAATAAATAGTTCTGTTTCTTATCATCACATGGTCAGCCAATTAAATGAGTGAATCATTTAATAAGAGAAGAGGTAGAGGTGTACTGTGACACTAATCACAGTTATCTCCACTGAAAGTAATGAATTTCATTATACAGTTGGACCCTGTGGTGAATAAAGTGAAGGTGTCATTTGCAGAGTGGAAAATATGTGCTTTTCAGAAGGCCCGGCATGCTGATAAGCGTGCTTTTCCACTGAGTGAGTTGTGGCAATGGTAAACCACCTCACTCCTCGTTTTACTTAGTAAAACCTCTACAGGTTCAAACCAGCCTACAGGCTGATCACCTAAACAACAACACAACAGAGTGGATTTATAATACAATGATAAATCAACCATATTTTAAAACTAAATTTAAAAAAAAGAGACATTTTTGGTTTTTAATATTTTATTAGTTGTTTTGTAGTTTTCTAAATATTTTTTATCGAACAATATTAAATAATAAATAATTCCAAGTATTATAATCTAACTAACCTAAGTATTATAAACTAATTATTGTTTTGTTTTTTGTGAAATTTTATAAATTTTTTTAGGTTTTTTAATTTTTTTGCGTCTTCTTTTTTTGTATTTTTAATTGAATTATATTAGTTTTTATTTAAATTTTCCTTGATTTTAAATATTTTTTTCATTTTATTTTTTTTATTTTTTATTACTTTTTTTTATTTAACGTCGCATCAACTGCAACGGTCATTAGCGACGACGATTTTATTTTATGAGTTTTTTTTAATAATTTTTCTTGATTTTTCCATTTTTTTTTTATTAATTTGTATGGTTTTTTTTCATGTTTTTTAAATTAGTATCAATCAGTTTTGTAGTAAAAAAATTTAACTGTTAAAATTTTCGTTGGCTACATTGTAACGTATTAATTATATCCCCACAAGGGAATGGCAATTTGAAGCGTAATGAATATTTAATACAAATCAATAAAACAATAAATTATTACTTTAATACATTATCAGTTAATTTAATCATTATGTTATTTTCTGTTTAATGAATTTCTTTTTTGTCCCAACTTTTTAAATGATCATTCTTATTACTATGAATCCAGTACATTTATAATTTACTTCATATGTACGAGGTGTGTTCAAAAAGTAACGGGAATTTTTAAATTTCGCGGGTTTGGATAGTCCGATTGTAAAAAAATTTTTTTATTATGTTGGTACACATGCCCCTGACGTACGATAAAATTTTTCAACAATATTCATTGCTTAGTTCTTAAGTGGAAGCCGCTAAGGTTAGACGTGTTTTTCGAGCACGGCTATTTTTGTTTGTTAAAAAAATGGATCAAAGAATTTGTATTAAATTTTGCGTGAAAACTGAAATAAAGTGTAATAAAGTGTGTGAAATGTTAACAAAGGCATATGGTTAGTCTGCTATGAGTAAAACAAGGATTTACGAGTGGTATAAGCGTTTCCAAGATGGCCGCGAAAACGTTGAAGATGACGAACGACCCGGACGTCCAAGCACATCAACAACCGATGAAAACGTTAAAAAAGTGAAAGAAATGGTTATGAACGATCGCCGAATCACAATCAGAGAAGTCAGTGATGATGTTGGCATATCGATTGGCTCAGGCCAAGAAATTTTTTCGGATGTTTTGGGTATGAAACGTGTGGCAGCAAAATTTGTTCCAAAATTGTTGAATTTCGAATAAAAATAGCGGCGAATGGAAGTTGTTCAGGAGTCACTAAATGAAGTCGACAACGATGCGGATCTATTCAAACGTGTTATAACAGGTGACGAAACATGGGTTTACGGATACGATGTCGAAACTAAGGCTCAATCGTTCCAGTGGAGGCATTCTGGATCGCCAAGACCGAAAAAGGTTCGACAAGTGCGGTCGAATGTGAAGGTTATGCTCACTGTGTTCTTCGATTTTAATGGCATAGTGCATCATGAATTCTTGCCACAAGGTCAAACAATCAATAAGGAGTACTACCTACAAGTTCAACGCCGTTTGCGTGAAGCAATCCGAAAAAAACGCCCGGATTTGTGGCAAAACAATTCATGGCTTTTGCACCACGATAATGCACCTGCTCATACTTCATTGCTTGTTCATGAATTTTTGGCCAAAAATAGAACTGTAACGATGCCCCAGCCTCCATATTCGCCAGACATGGCTCCATGTGACTTTTTTCTATTTCCAAAAATAAAGGGAACATTAAAAGGCCGTCGTTTTACAAGCACAGATGACATTAAAAGCGAATCGGTGAAAGAGCTAAAAGCTATCACAAAGATTGAGTTTCAGAAGTGTTTCGAGGATTGGAAAAAGCGTTGGCACAAGTGTATTGCATGCGAAGGGGACTACTTTGAAGGCGACAATATTAATGTAGATGAATAAATAATATTTTTTTCAAAAAACGAAAATTCCCGTTATTTTTTGAACAAACCTCGTATATATATATATTTTATAATTTAGAACGAATGTTAGGACCTACTACTTTCCTTGATTTTCAGTCCCACACTCAAATAATTTTTTTATAATTCTGCTCCTTTACTCTAGTTGCCAAGCTGCTTTCAAGTCATTTTTCTATTATTACAACATCTTCGAGAGCTTTTTCGTACAAATCTTCACCATATAATTCTTTTGCGACGTATAATTGTTCGAAAGGAATTGGTTTTAAAAAATAAGCTTTAATTAAATACCTCAAATTTTCTTCTTTTTCTTCTTGCGGTAATGAATCGATAGCTTTTTTAACTTTATATAATTTGTAATTTCGATAAAAATACGATGAAATTTTATAAGTAAAATATGTTGCAGTAAAAAATGAAATAGTTAAAAAAATTCGTAGAGCAGACATGATGTGGATTTGATTAAAAAAATTTATTAAAAATCACATCATGTCTGCTCAACGAATTTTTTTAACTATTTCATTTTTTACTGCAACATATTTTACTTATAAAATTTCATCGTATTTTTATCGAAATTACAAATTGTATAAAGTTAAAAAAGCTATCGATTTATTGCCGCAGGAAGAAAAGGAGGAAAATTTAAGGTATTTAATTAAAGCGTATTTTTTAAAACAAATCCCTTTCGAACAATTATACGTTGCAAAATTATTGTATGGTGAAGATTTGTACGAAAAAGCTCTCGAAGATGTCGCTAATGAAAATTTTAATAGTAAAATTTTTTTACTTCAAAATTGATTGATACTCATTTAAAAAAATATGAAAAAAAAACAAAAAAATTTAATAAAAAGTAAAATGAAAAAAAAATGGAAAAATCAAGAAAAATTATAAAAAAAACATAGACTATAAAATAAAATGAAAAAAAAGTTAAAATTCAAGAAAAATTAAAAAAAAAGTCTGGTGTGATACACTCACACAACTTTCTCTTGCCAATGCAAATAATTAACAGTATAACCTAACATTAGTAATAAAACATTAGAAATAAAAAAAAAACTAACCTCAATAAACATAACCTAATTTTAAATATGAGTGAAAGACGCAAAATGAAAATCAACCTCAGTTTGGCTTAGAAATACGGAAAATCACTCTTTCTCTCTAAACTAGGCTCTGTAGAGAAAAATGCTCTAAATAAAAGTTGTAGATCTTTTAATTTTCTATAAATTTGATTATATACACTTTTGTCGTAAAATGCATACTAAGGCCGAAATCTTAAAAAAATCGATTTTTCACACATTTTCGTGAGAAAAAAAAACAGAAAATCGCTAATTACCGCTAAACTAAGCGTTATACAAAAAATTGTTTGAAATAAAAGTTGTAGGATTTTAAATTCTCTACATTTTTTATTATATACATTTTTGCGCTATAATACATATTAAAGCCGTAATCTTAAAATAACTTTGTTTTTACGAGAAAACACCCTCACCAAGAATTTCAGCAAACATGGCGCCTACCCTATCTTGTAGAGAATAAAAAATTGAGTAAATGAGGCGATTTTAAAAAAATTTGTAGTACCAGTTTTTGAGAAAATCACAAAAAAGTGAAAAATTATACGAATAAACTACTACTTCCGGTTGACCGATTTTGATGAAAATGTTAGTGTTGGGTCCGGAGTGGTATGTAACTTAAGTTTCAAGTTTCAAGTTCGTACAATGTTCCGTTCTTGAGATATTTTGTATACACACACACTGACACACAGACCAATCGCTAAAAACATGTTTTTTGGGTTCAGGGGGCTGAAAACGTATAGATCCGGTGAAAACTCGATTTCGAAAAATCGAAATGAAAACAATACTTTCCTTCCTATATATTAATATAGGCAAGAGAAAGTAAAAATCCGGTGTAAAACACACACAACTTTCTCTTGCCAATGCAAATAATGACCTTATATTGATCATTATTTGCATTTTAGGTTATTTGCAATGTTAGGTTGGTTATCTCTAACATTAGTGATAAATTTATAGAAATAAACCAAAAACTAACCTCAATAAACATAACCTTATTTTATACACGAGTGAAAGACGCAAAATGAAAATTGACCTAAGTTTGGCACTTAAAAATTCGGAAAATCACTCTTTCACACTAAACTAGGCTCTGTAGAGAAAAATTCTTTAAATAAAAGTTGTAGATCTTTTTATTTCCTATAAATTTTATTATATATATCGTAAAATGCATTCTAAGGTTGAAATGTTAAAGAATCCGTTTGATACAGTGTGGTGGCAGCCGGCGGCCGGCGGCGGTATCTTCAAACTGATGTTACCATCTACGGATGTTATTATCACCTCGAGGTTCACAACCGAACTTAATACGGAACGCATGTTGCATATAAACTACCGATTCCATCTTTTTTTTTCTTCTTTACGGATTAATTTTACAGCAAACGCCGTTTCTCCGTTCCCAACTTCCATTTTCCTCTATCGAAGCAAACGTCCTCCTCCAGGTTTCTAGCATCCATTGCCTCCCCTACATCGTCCTTCCAACCCCTTCGTGGTCGCCCTCTCTTCCTCATTTCTGGTGGGATCCATTCTAATATTTTTCGGGGCCATCTATCTGCTCCCATCCTCTTCACATGGCCGAACCACATCAACTGTCTTCTTTCCGTCTCTTCATTAATTGTTCTTGATAAATCCATGTTGTTTCTTATCGTTTCATTCCTCACTCTATCCAATTTAGAGATACCACAGCTTCTTCTGAGGAAGTACATTTCAGCCGCTGCAAGTTTCCTTCTGTTGGCCTTACTAACATCCCATACTTCCGATCCATATAGTGTGACACTCTAAACTAAACTTTTATATATTCGTTTCTTTGTATTTTTGTTTATTGTGTTTTGCCATAGAAGAGAGTTGATTGTCCTTATAACTGTTCGTCCTTTATTTATTCTTTCTTGTATCTCATCTTTACTATTGCCATACTTATTGAAAGTTACTCCTAAATATTTACTTCTCCTGACACCTTTTATTATATCTGCCCCAAGTGAAAGATCCCTAACTTCTTCATTGCCTACAATGAGATACTCACACTTCGCCATATTCATAGAAAGACCAGCAATTTCATATTCTTGTTGCAGCTTCCTTACCATGTATTCAAGATCATCTTCATCCTCTGCTAAAACTATTTGATCGACCGATTCCATCTTTGCGAACTGTAAAACACATATTAAAACACCATAATAAAACGCCATATTTGCTACTAGCTGCAGTCGATTAGTGATACAGTGTAACCTCAGAAATCCGAACCCCTAAAATCCGAAATTTCGGATAATCCGAACACCAATTTTGCAATAAGCTAAAAAAATTCTACTCTTGAAAAGTGATGGAAAGTTATACTAATTACAAATCAGAAATGAATTTAATATTTATTTGAACATTTTAGTTGATATTTTATAATGAATACGTCACCTTAATTGGTTGGAACAAAATCGGTTATCTTCTTCTGACGCAAGGAAGTAATCCTGCTTGAAACGGCGATGTTGCGCCAGCGTCGCGTAAACATCACATCCGTCGGGGTAGCGGCAGCATGCTGTTGCACGTAGCGCAGAGCAACTTCAAGTGCACTAGTGGCATCTGCATGTGAAATAACATCAGTCGAGATGTCCTCTTCTTCACTTTCTTTGACTGCGGCATTATTTTGGTCTTGTTCCTGGACCATTGAAACAATAGCGCCATCGCTTAAATATTGATTACCGGCGTCGTCATCTGCAAACCATTCTTGAAGACAGTTTTCTTCGGCTTCTTCGCATCCAGGAATCTGCTGAACGAGTGGAAGTCTGCACAATTGTTTAGCGCGTGTTGCCATAGTAATGATGAATCACTCAAAGCCAATGACACTACACCGCCTGCCACTATCTGGCGTGTCGCCGTACAGTGGAAATCACTGCTACTGCGTCACTAACACATACAGATGCTTTAACAGACCACCCACAATTCATAGCCTTCTTTATTTGGAATGGTAAAGGTAAATTACGAGGGCTATTCAGAAAGTAGGGAACGTTTTGTAAATAAACAAAAACTATGTAAAAGAAAAATCTTTTATTATATACATCTGAAAGAGTGGCTAAAATACTACTTTTCTACATAGTCACCAAGCAAATTGAGGCACTTGTCATAGCGGTGGACAAGCTTCAAAATTCCTTCGTCATAGAAATCCGCCGCCTGCGACCGCAGCCACTCAGTGACGCGCGCCCGTGTTTTGGGTGTGCTGCTCATTGACTTTCTAGAGCGTGGTGCAACAATAAACTCTGATCGGTACTGCCAAACATTGCGCAACCTTAGGAGAGCAGTTCAAAACAAGCGCCGAGGAAAGTTGTCAAAAATTTTGTTTCTTCATGATAATGCCCGACCTCTCATGGCAAACCGCACAAAAGAACTCCTTGATTCATTCAAATGGGAGGTTTTCCCTCATCCACCTTATAGTCCTGATCTTGCACCGAGTGATTTTCACTTGTTTCCAAGAATGAAGAACTGGCTAGCAACACAGCGCTTCGACGACGACGAGGAACTCCGGGCGCGCGTCACTGAGTGGCTGCGGTCGCAGGCGGCGGATTTCTATGACGAAGGAATTTTGAAGCTTGTCCACCGCTATGACAAGTGCCTCAATTTGCTTGGTGACTATGTAGAAAAGTAGTATTTTAGCTACTCTTTCAGATGTATATAATTAAAATTTTTTCTTTTACATAGTTTTTGTTTATTTACAAAACGTTCCCTACTTTCTGAATAACCCTCGTACCAAGTGCCCCGCATAATCCGAATTTTCCGGAATCCGAACAGGTGTCAGCCCCCAATTAGTTCGGATTTCTGAGGTTATACTGTATATATTCACGCCACCCGCTAGTTACAGATGTCCACGGCACCGTGAAGCAGCTTAACAATAGAGGAGTAAGCGTTGTTTTCTGCTGGGTTCCGGGTCATGCTGGAATCCCGGGAAATGAGGCTGCTGATTTGGTCGCTAAGAAGGCGGCTCGTCAACCGGCTTTCACGCAATATCTGATTTTGTGAGTCTGGTGAAGCGGGTCATCACTGATTCCTGGCAGGTAGAATGGACGTGGCTCTCATGGCAACAAGCTACGTGAGATAAAACATCATGTTAAGCCTTGGCCGATGTCACTGAGGAAGAACAGAAGGGAAGAAGTTGACATCGCGCGACTTAGAATTGGGCACACCAGATTAACCCATGGGTAAACGACTTGCGCAAGATAGAAAAGCTTGGAGAACTGCGTCAAACCAGTCGAGAGACTGATGACAAAAAAAAATCTGGTGTGAAACACTCACACAACTTTCTCTTGCCATTGCAAATAATTTAAACAATATAACCTAACATTAGTAATAAAACATAAGAAATAAACAAAAAACTAACCTCAACAAACATAACCTAATTTTAATCATGAGTGAAAGACGCAAAATGAAAATCAACCTCAGTTTGGCTTAGAAATACGGAAAATCACTCTTTCTCTCTAAACTAGGCTCTGTAGAGAAAAATGTTCTAAATAAAAGTTGTAGATCTTTTAATTTTCTATAAATTTAATTATATACACTTTTGTCGTAAAATGCATACTAAGGCCGAAATGTTAAAAAAATCGATTTTTCTCACGTTTTCATGAGAAAAAAACAGAAAATCGCAAATTACCGATAAACTAAGCGTTATACAAATAAATGCTTGAAATAAAAGTTGTAGAATTTTAAATTCTCTACAACTTTTATTATATAAATGTTTGCTCTGAATTGCATATTAAAGCCGTAATCTTAAAAAAACTATGTTTTTACGTGAAAACACCCTCACCAAGAATTTCAGCAAACATGGCGCCTACCCTATCTTGTAGCGAATAAAAAATTGAGTAAATGAGGCGATTTTAAAAAAAATCGTAGGAGTAGTTTTTGAGAAAATCGCAAAAAAGTGAAAAATTATACGAATAAACTACTACTTCCGGTTGACCGATTTTGATGAAAATGTTCCTGTCGGGTCCGTTAGTGGTATGTAACTTAAGTTTCAAGTTCGTACAATGTTCCGTTCTTGAGATATTTTGTATACACACACACTGACACACAGACCAATCGCTAAAAACATGTTTTTTGGGTTCAGGGGGTCTGAAAACGTATAGATCAGGTGAAAACTCGATTTCTTAAAATGGACATGAAAACAATACTTTCCTTTCTATATATTCATATAGGCAAGAGAAAGTAAAAAACACAAATTTAGGATCCACATCCATCACACAGGCAATAACTTGACTGACCATTTAAGTTGAAATAACTTACTACTGAGACTGATTCTTGGACAGGAATTCTCTGACAAGTAATTTGATGAGTGTTAACATTGCGTCCAACTTGCAAAATACAGAGTGATTTAATAAGATGGAAACAATTTCAATAAGCTGTATTTCCTGAACTACATGTTATATTTTAATTCTGTAAATTACATTTGAAAGAGAAAGTTTTAAATTTTAATTTACATACATGAAAGTTTATAGATGTTCAATGTGTCCTCCTCCGGCTGCACGTACAACATCTAGACGGTAACTGAACTCATCCCAAACTCTCTGACGCATGTCTTGGGTCACTGAGTTGACTGCAGCTGTGATACGATTCCTAAGTTCATTCAAATTGGTGGGAAGAGGTGGTATGTAAACTGCACTTTTCACGAACCCCCACAAGAAAAAGTCACAGGGTGTGAGATCTGGAGACCTCGGTGGCCAAAACTGAAGTGCAGAGTCTTCATTCGCCATGCGACCTATCCATCGTTGACGTATGGATTCATTTAGGAAACGCCGAACATTGCGATGCCAATGGGGTGGATTTCCTCAAATGAATGAAGATTCAGGAGATTACATTTTCCAGCAGGACGGTGCTCCCCCCCATTGGCATCGCAATGTTCGGCGTTTCCTAAATGAAAACGTCTCAATCAGTATTACGTCATTTGTCAGTATCGAGCTTCCTGATTGGTCCGGTACTGTTTCTGCGCTTGACGCCGACTTACATTTTTACATAAATCCGCCCATTGTCACCGCCCAGTTAACGATAAGGCAGAATATTAAACAATAACGTCTACTGAAATGCTATACTTTCCAGAATTAAAACGCCTACCAAAAACATTTTTAAACTTGTTAAGGTTCTTCCGAGTAAGGAATGATTATGGTTCATTGTATGAAACAGCAGTATATTTATACTGCTTTTCACAGTATGAAATTAAAAAAGTCATGAAAAGGAAGCTCAAGAATAGATTGCGTTGTCACATGCAAGCTTGCTTAAATTTAAGACATTATTTGGTCGGCTACCATGCAAACACTACTATACGATCGTAACACATGGTGATTTTTTTATTGTATATTAAAGTTTATTCTAATAAGGATGTCTCTGAAGTTTTTTTTGTCAACTAATCTTTAGTAGAATCGCCGGCATTACCAAACTGAAATTTTGAATATACTTGATCAATACCAAGTAAGAGCAAAATACAAATTGTGCCCTTTTGACGACAATCAGTCACACTAAACACGGATAAAAATACAAAAAAAATTCTAGGCGATATTTTTGACATTTCTCCGCGTTTATTCGCTGCTTGTGTCATTATTTTATTTTGTGATGCGAAAATTTAGTATTGCCTTCAAGAGGCAGTTAAACTGTTAAATATTTTTTAAATTTTAACTGCTACTTCCACGGCTATAATAATCGTTCTTTTTTCTTAGCGAGAGAAGCAAATTTTCGACTAAAACATATTAAAAGAATAAGAGGTACTAATGAAATAAACACTTTTAGAGCTTCTTACAATGACAGTTGATGATTATGCAGTTAGACCTTGCAGTGGATATATTAAAGGCGTCGTTTGAAACGTGGGAACTGAAAATTTTTTTAGAAGGCCTGCTACGCTCATGAAAACACGCTTCTACTGAGTGATACGGTTATAATCTATAAAAAAAACCCAATTAAATTTTTAGTTTATTTCAGATAACCTGTAAATGTATGAACTAACATCTAGCCTAAAGATCTAAAAACCCAAATTAATTGTGCCAAGTATTTAACATGCCACTATTTACCTAATTTTAAGTAACTTGAAAAATCAGATTTGTAAGAAAGGATGTTATTAAAGTCGTTATGAAAGAAGGTACAAATTTAATCTTACTAATCGTACAAAAAATATAATCTGATAATAGTTTATTAAATTTAATGTTCAAACCAACATCTTCCTTAAATAACATAGGCGTAGTCTACCAATACGTACGGCCTTATTTCAGAGAGTTATTATAATTTTTGTGTTTGAATTTTAACTAAAGCTATAATAAACAGAGGGCCATGCACAACTAATTTTCTAATGTTTTTTAAGGAGGAATGAATTGTTAAATTGGAATTTTACACTGTTGGCGCAGAACGTGTATATTTTAATTATATATTTTGAGTTAATTATCGGATCCTAAATTAACAAAGAAATAATCATTAGAGAGCGTTAGTTAACGAATGTTTTTTTCTTCTGCACCATTTGTGTCTATAACATATCTGAAAATATATAATTGAAATCTAATAGAACTGATCTACAGTTGAAAATACGAGTATTCACGCCACCCGCTAGTTGCAGATGTCCACGGCACCGTGAAGCAGCTTAACAATAGAGGAGTAAGCGTTGTTTTCTGCTGGGTTCCGGGTCATGCTGGAATCCCGGGAAATGAGGCTGCTGATTTGGTCGCTAAGAAGGCGGCTCGTCAACCGGCTTTCACGCAATATCTGATTTTGTGAGTCTGGTGAAGCGGGTCATCACTGATTCCTGGCAGGTAGAATGGACTGGCTCTCATGCCAACAAGCTACGTGAGATAAAAAACATAATGTTAAGCCTTGGCCTACGTCACTGAGGAAGAACAGAAGGGAAGAAGTTGTCATCGCGCGACTTAGAATTGGGCACACCAGATTAACCCATGGGTAAACGACTTGGACTGATCGAGTAACAAATAAAGAGGTTCTCAGAAGAATTGGAAGAACCGGGAGGTACTGACCACTATCAAGTCTCGAAAGCTACAGTACTTCGGGCACATTATGAGAAATGCAACCAGATATGCCCTCCTGCAAGCCATTCTACAAGGGAAAATTTTTGGAAAGCGGGGACCAGGTAGAAGAAGAACATCCTGGTTGAAGAACCTCAGAGTCTGGTACAATACAACTTCGGTACGGCTTTTCCGAGTTGCTGCAGACAAGATGAAGATTGCCATGATGATCGCCAACATTCGTAACGGATAGGCACATCAAGAAGAAGAAACGACTTGTGCAAGATAGAAAAACTTGGAGAACTGCATCAAACCAGTCGAGAAACTGATTACAAAAAAAAAAACAAATTTACGATCCACATCCATCGCACAGGCAATAACTTGACTGACCATTTAAGTTGAAATAACTTACTACTGAGACTGATTCTTGGACAGGAATTCTCTGACAAGGAATTTGATGAGTGTTACATTGGTTAGGCCTCCCAGCACAACAGAAGGCCCCCGGAGGGAGACGGACACGGTACCAAGCACCCTTATAACGCTAGAATCTTCAGCCGACCCAAGGGGTTGGCCCCCATTACAAACCACAGCGCAAGTATATCTGTCGACCGTAGTCCCGGGAATCATTCGACTGTGTCAGACGTAGGAAGCTCAGGTACCGAACTTACTCTCGCATTGCACCAGGATGGAACCGCTGATGGACCGGCCCAAGCATGCCAAGGGAGCAACGTGGGACCCCAGCGACACACCCGGGGCAGGATAGGAGCAAAGCTCCCCCTACTATTAAGGGTTAATGCACACGCAGTGAACGCAATACAGAGACACTACACAACCCCCTCAAGGTGGATACTAAATAGATAGGGTGAGAGGGAGGGGGAGACCCCGGAGAAGATGGAGAGACGCCGTGGCGGACGACCTGAGGGAGAAGGGCCTGAGCGAGGAGGAGAAGAATAAGGAACAGCGACCCCTGAGGAAGGGAAAAGCTGAAAAAGAAGAAGAAGAAGAACTTACCGAGACTGATTCTTGGACAGGAATTCTCTGACAAGTAATTTGATGAGTGTTACATTGCGTCCAACTTGCAAAATACTGTGTTCTTCTTCTGTTTCTTCAAAATCGAATGAGTAAGCCTGTTTCGGACCGATATGCTTTTTACCAACAATACCTGAAATTCAAACATTATTACTTTCTCTTGCCTATATGAATATATAGGAAGGAAAGTATTGTTTTCATGTCCATTTTAAGAAATCGAGTTTTCACCGGATCTATACGTTTTCAGACCCCCTGAACCCACACAAACATGTTTTTAGCGATTGGTCTGTGTGTGTGTGTGTGTGTGTGTGTGTGTGTGTGTGTGTGTGTATACAAAATATCTCAAGAACGGAACATCGTATGAACTTGAAACTTGAAACTTAAGTTACATACCACAACTGAACCGACACGAACATTTTCATCAAAATCGGTCAACCGGAAGTAGTAGTTTATTCGTATAATTTTTCACTTTTTTGCGATTTTCTCAAAAACTGGTCCTACGATTTTTTTTTAAATCGTCTGGTTTACTACATTTTTTATGCTCTACAAGATAGGGTAGGCGCCATGTGTGCTGAAATTCTGCGTGAGACTGTTTTTACGTAAAAACTTTTTCTTTTTAAGATTGCGGCTTTAATATGCATTTTAGCGCAAAACGTTATATAATAAAAGTTGTAGAGAATGTAAAATTCTACAACTTTTATTTCAAAAATTTTTTGTATAACGCTAATTTTAGCGGTAATTAGCGATTTTCTGTTTTTTTCTCACGAAAACGTGTGAAAAATCGATTTTTTTTAAGATTTCAGCCTTAGAATTCATTTTACGACAAAAGTGTATATAATAAAATTTATGGGAAATTAAAAGTTCTACAACTTTTATTTAAAGCATTTTTCTCTACAGAGCCTAGTTTAGTGTGTAAGAATGATTTTCCGTATTTTTAAGCCGAACTGAGTTCGATTTTCATTTTGCGTCTTTCAGTCATGATTAAAATAAGGTTATATTTTTAGAGGTTATTTTTTTGTTTATTTCTAATGTTTTATTACTAATGTTAGGTTATATTGTTAATTATTTGCATTGGCAAGAGAAAGTTGTGTGAGTGTTTCACACCAGATTTTTATAATAACAGTCCTATCACCATTAAGTACAGTCGTACCTCACTATACGTATACTGTTCGCCAACTACGGCGGCATGTAGGGAGGGAGGGTAGCGGGACAGAGAGAGAATGTGTTGCGTCAGCCTTTCCCCTCAACTCATTTCAATCAGTGCACGGTGTTCAAGCGCAATAGTGACAATACGCGGTACGGTAGGGCACTCTGCCGGCCAGTTTCGTTCACTACACTCTTAACAAGCTCATTTTTCATCAAAAAATTCTGAAAATATTACTTTCGCTTCCTAATGGATCTTATTTTATTACACTAAAAATGTTATTATTATACTCTGGTATTTATATAAGATACGCTCGTACAAAGTTAGATGTTTAAATCTCATCGCATTTTTTGCGTAACACGTAGGCTAATAGGCCCTAACTTCTTTTCCAGGATTAGCCTACATAATAAGCGTTTTATTATAAAATATAAAATGTTATCTGTAATTTGATGTATGTAGGGCAGAAAGAGAAATAATAAATGAGCTTGAAAAAAATCACTTTTTGAAGGGAAGTCAAAGATAGATCATCGTGTCTGGTGTCTACTTCCTGTTAATATTCGAAGAAGGTGAATCAATTTTAATAGTTGTGAATTTTATCCGAAACATACGTCAAATTTTAGAAATCAACTACATACGCACAATATCAGTTGTTTGACATTTTAACAAAAAGAACCGTATAGTAAAAATGTAACAGAATGAGGTTATGACGTACATTTCTTTTGGGCCTGTTAAAACTTATGGTAGGTACATCATTTAGAAAAAAAACTTATTGCCTATTACCCTAAAATGAATCGCAGACAGTTTTCCCGTATTTTGTGCGCGCGCAACTAATTTTGACGGGGTGTGGCTTTCGACAGCGACAGAAATGTCAAAACGATTACCGCATGAACAGAACACAATGAGTATTGAGTACTAGTTTAGAGGCAGGCAGCCTGTATCTTTAGTTGACGCTGTGGTGGGGGAGCTACTTACTGCGCATGTGCGGTTCGCATGCCACCGTAGTTGGTTATATTTATACCTCGCTAAGGAGGCGGCTATCTCTATCCTCGTTGAGGATAGAGATAGCCAGATCAACATTTGTAAGGATGAAGAAGTTGTTTGCAAGTCGGGATATCAACATGGAGCTTAGGATGAGGATGCTGCGTTGTTACGTTTTTTCCACGCTCTTGTATGGGGTTGAAGCATGGACCCTCAGGAAAGACCACATCGACAAACTACAAGCATTCATGATATGGTGTTACCGTAGAATGTGGCGTATTCCCTGGACGGATAAAGTTAGTAATGCCGAAGTGCTGATCCGGATGCAGAAGAATTGCGAAATCATTAACACCATAAAAAGGAGAAAGCTTCAATATCTGGGTCATATAATGAGAGGACAGAAATACAAGCTTCTTCAACCGATAGTCCAGGGAAAGATTAGTGGAAGGCGGAGCATCGGAAGACGCCGTGTGTCCTGGCTGAAGAACCTGAGGGATTGGTTTAACTGTTGCAGTGTTCAACTGTTCGGAGCTGCAGTCGACAGGGTCCGGATTGCTGTGATGATAGCAAACCTCCGATAGGAGATGCACTATAAGAAGAAGAAGGAGGCGGCACGTCAACCGGCCTTCACGCAATATCTGACTGTGTCAGATTTCGTGGGCCTGGTGAAGCATGTCATCACTGATTCCTGGCAGGTAGAATGGACGTGGCTCTCATGGCAACAAGCTGCGGGAGATAAAACATAATGTTAAGGGTACCCGGAACGGAGAAAATTAAAAATTTTCACATATCCGGTTTTTTGCACATTATTAATATTCAGAATTTTCTGCATCCAATGATGTATAATTTGTTGGGGGTTTTGCAATTTTTAACTCAAAAAAGAATTAAAAATAAGTTGAACCCTGAGTTATTTTCTAAACGTTATCAGTTTGCATAAACACTGCATGTTTATGCAAACGATAAACTAATAAGTTTTGTTTTTGGTTTTAAAACTTTGTCGGCTTTAGACCAACTGTGAATGTAACAGTTAAGGCATTTCCAGATTATGATCCAGGAATGTATTGGAGATAACCATTTTGTAGTACTTATATGTTCTCTTTTATTACTTTCTCTTGCCTATATGAATATATAGGAAGGAAAGTATTGTTTTCATGTCGATTTTAAGAAATCGAGTTTTCACCGGATCTATACGTTTTCAGACCCCCTGAACCCACACAAACATGTTTTTAGCGATTGGTCTGTGCGTGTACGTGTGCGTGCGTGCGTGCGTGCGTGCGTGCGCGCGTGCGTGTGTGTGTGTGTGTGTGTGTGTGTGTGTGTGTGTGTGTGTGTGTGTGTGTGTGTGTACAAAATATCTCATGAACGGAACATCGTACGAACTTCAAACTTGAAACTTAAGTTACATACCACTACCGGATCCGACACGAACATTTTCATCAAAATCGGTCAACCGGAAGTGGTAGTTTATTCGTGTAATTTTTCACTTTTTTGCGATTTTCTCAAAAACTGGTCCTACGATTTTTTTAAAAATCGCGTGGTTTACTCAATTTTTTATTCTCTACAAGATAGGGTAGGCGTCATGTTTGCTGAAATTCTGGGTGAGGCTGTTTTCACGTAAAAACATAGTTTTTTTAAGATTACGGCTTTAGTATGCATTTTAGCGCACAAATTTATATAATAAAAGTTGTAGAGAATTTAAAAACCTACAACTTTTATTTATAACATTTTTTTGTATAACGCTTAGTTTAGCGGTAATTTGCGATGTTCTGTTGTTTTCTCACGAAAACGTGAGAAAAATCGATTTTTTTAACATTTCGGCCTTAGTATGCATTTTACGACAAAAGTGTATATAATTAAATTTATAGAAAATTAAAAGATCTACAACTTTTATTTAGAGCATTTTTCTCTACAGAGCCTAGTTTAGAGAGAAAGAGTGATTTTCCGTATTTCTAAGCCAAACTGAGGTTGATTTTCATTTTGCGTTTTTCACTCATGATTAAAATTAGGTTATGTTTGTTGAGGTTAGTTTTTTGTTTATTTCTTATGTTTTATTACTAATGGTAGGTTTATTGTTAATTATTTGCACTGGCAAGAGAAAGTTGTGTGAGTGTTTCACACCAGATTTTTTTTTCTTGTTTCCCGTAAACAGCAATTTTTGACAAATATGGAACATTTTCTCAGCCAGATGTAGGGTAAACCCGGGTTAGATGGCCATAGTTTTTTTAATTGAATAAAACAATCTTGTATTATTGTAATAAATGATCAAAAACATTTCAACACATTCAATAGAGGTTGTTTTTTCATATACACGAGAGTTTTTGTAAAAAACAATTAATGGCAAGTCAACAATTTGAAAATCTTAAAACTATGTTGTTGGCCATCTATCCCTTGGTGTGCGGGTTAGATGGCCATATGTCAAGGGTTAGTTGGCCATACCTATTTTAATGCTAAATGTGTGCAGGTGGCTTAGCCTAAGTAACTACTCAAATCTTCAAATTCTTGTTTTTTGTTTTTTCCTTTCATAACCGAGACAGGGGGTAGAAACACACCTTCAGCGTTGCAACAAGCAATGACAGTTATTGTTTCCCCTTTTTCTGCAAACGTCATACTCGTAACAGCTTTAGATCCCTTCTCAGCAATAACTTGGCCAGGACGGTTGTTTAGCTGAAGGCCTGTTTCGTCCATATTGAATATAGAGCCAGGTTTATCAAGCAATCTGTTTTCTTCCAATACTTGCCCTAAAAGCTGGAAGTAAAAGTTAACTTCTTCACGGTTCATGGCTAGGCTACGAGATATTGAAACACCCTCAGACTTACGGATGGCCAGATCTGGATGTCTTAAAAAAAATAGCTGCAACCAGTCGTATCCAGCTTTTTGTGTGTCATTATTAAAATTATGTTTTATCCCAAGCTGATTAGCGAAACTGTAGGCCAATCTTCGTAGGTCATCTCTGGTGAGAGGAAATCCATGTTTTTGCGATTTTTTTATAGGCCTATGTCGTACCAACCGTTCTTCATTTTCTCTCCCTAATAAACAATGCTTTCCCATAGGGCCTTTTCCTGTGTTACCGCTTTTCAATCTTCTCTCCAGTGTCTTCCTTGGTACACAAAATTCAATAGAAGCTTGTCGGACGGATGAGCCATTATGGATTGCATTAATTGCTTTACATAAATTATCTTCGGTCCACTCCCCGCGGTTGCTACCCGGTTTCTTAACGTATACGTTTGGCATCTGCAAAGAAAAGTAAAAAGATATTTGAGGTACACCGAAACTAATTATTTTGAAGGATGGCCAACTAACCCTGAAAACGGTGGGCCATCTATCCCGTTTGTAAGGGATAGATGGCCATAGCGCGTTCCTAAGAAAAATGGCGTCTGTGACAAGCTTTGAGGTTAGGTATACAATTACAGTGTTTAGTTGTTCGTTTAAGCCCGGTTCCAACGATGTAACTAAAAATACACCGAAGTTACAATGCAGTTTTTCGAACGGAAAAAAATTTTGAACACACAGAAATTTCAAACAAATGTATGTACTTACAATAACTGTTAATCTGTAGAGCGCAAAGACGTAAACTTACTCACAGCACATGTAACTCACTACTGACAAGTCAACGCTGCTATCTAGCGACTACTGGATAAATGACAGCGAGTGGCCATCTATCCCGTATGGCCATCTAACCCGGGTTTACCCTAAACGGATTTTAATGAAATTTTTGCACAGCCTTTTATACCATAATTTAAATGTACTGAGTTAATATTACAGTATAAAATTTACTTAAATATTTATTTTCCACTTAAATAGGCCAAAAATTATGCTTTTTAAAAGTGGTAATTTCAAAAATTATTTACTATCTTCCTAACGATATAGTATAAACAGATGTTACTAATTCTGTGGGTGTAGAATAGCCTGAAAAGTAACCACAAAAATCTGGTGTGAAACACTCACACAACTTTCTCTTGCCAATGCAAATAATTAACAATATTATTTAACATTAGTAATAAAACATTAGAAATAAACAAAAACTAACCTCAATAAACATAACTATATTTTTATCATGAGTGAAAGACGCAAAATGAAAATCGAACTCAGTTTGGCTTGAAAATACGGAAAACCACTATTTCACGCTAAACTAGGCTCTGTAGAGAAAAATGTTCTAAATAAAAGTTGCAGATCTTTTAATTTTCTATATATTTGATTATATACGTTTTTATTATAAAATGCATACTAAGGCCGAAATCTTAAAAAAATCGATTTTTCACACGTTTTCGTGAGAAAAAAACAGAAAATTGCTAATTACTGCTAAACTAAGCGTTATACAAAAAAACGTTTAAAATAAAAGTTGTAGGTTTTTAAATTCTCTACAACTTTTATTAGATAATTGTTTTTGCTAAATTGCATATTAAAGCCGTAATCTTAAAAAAACGTTGTTTTTACGTGAAAACAGCCTCACCCAGAATTTCAGCAAACATGGCGCCTACCCTATCTTGTAGAGAATAAAAAATTGAGTAAACCAGGCGATTTTAAAAAAAATCGTAGGACCAGTTTTTGAGAAAATCGCAAAAAAGTGAAAAATTACACGAATAAACTACCACTTCCGGTTGACCGATTTTGATGAAAATGTTCGTGTCGGGTCCGGTAGTGGTATGTAACTTAAGTTTTAAGTTTGAAGTTCGTACGATGTTCCGTTCTTGAGATATTTTGTATACACACACTGACACACACACACAGACACACGCACACACAGGCACACACACACACAGACATACACACAGACCAATCGCTAAAAACATGTTTGTGTGGGTTCAGGGGGTCTGAAAACGTATAGATCCGGTGAAAAGTCGATTTTGAAAAATCGACATGAAAACAATACTTCCCTTCCTATATATTCATATAGGCAAGAGAAAGTAAAAATTGAACAGTAAAATTGTAGTAGGTTTTGAGAAAATGTTCCTTGCATTAACGTTACGGAGATAGGCATTCCGGGTACCCTTAAGTCTTGGCCTACGTCACTGAGAAAGAATACAAGGGAAGAAGTTGTCATCGCGCCACTTAGAATTGGGCACAACAGATTAACCCATCGGTATCTCATGATGTCTGGTGATGCTCCAGTTTGTGGCAGGTGCGATTGTCCTTGTATTGGTTGATTGCGTCTGCTACGCAGTTCTGCGTCGGCGATTCAAGATTCCCTCTGAATTAAGGTGTATACTCGGTGACGAAAGCCCTATTTTGGACGTGGCTTTAAAATTTTTACGATCGAGTAGTGTATACAACAGTGTCTGACAGTCTAGGGCAGTGGTTCCCAACCTTTTATGGGGCATAGCCCCTTCCCCTTTGCGAAGGATGACTTACACCTATCGCCCCCTTCTCTTAGCATCGTATACCTAATTTAATTTGAAATAATGTGTTGATAAACAATAAAGTATGTTATTCCGTAAAAACGATTTATTATTGTTCACAACAAATAATCAACCAAAGCAGTTGTGTCCAGAATTCTCCATCTCATGTGTAGGAGCTCAACCATAAAAAATGTCAACAAAGAGTTTAGTTTATTTGTTTGTAAAAAAAACATGTATCCGCAACAGTAAAGATTCTACCCTGTAGTACAGTTTTATTTTTCTGTCTTTGAATGCTCATCGCCCCCCTGCGAACCCAAATCGCCCACCAGGGGGCGATCGCACCCAGGTTGGGAACCACTGGTCTAGGGTGATCTGCAATGTCTTATATGTCCTAATTAGTTTTACCCTATAGTATATGTTTTATATTAGTTATAAGTTTATATTCATATGTCTGTGTTTTTATTATGTGGCCCCTTTACAGCCTTTTGCGACCTTTTATGTCTGTGATATTTTCTTTTTTCAATGTAATTTTTATTTTTACTTTCTCTTGCCTATATTAATCAGACACAATATTGTGGTGTTATTAGGTACTTCAGGATTGGGAAATTTTAACTGGAACTCGTCTTTCACTCGTTCGTAAGATTTATATTCGCAATAACTTTCAATAATAAAAACACGTTCATCCTTTGAAAAAACCATGTTTGAACTTATACAGACACAAATGTATACCGGGATAGCACTAGTACATGTCAGTAATACACAATGGGTCAACAATGAGTACGGTAGTGCCAACTGTTATTTGGGGGAAAAAATATTCCCTATGCAGAAAATATTAACTCTTAAACTTCGAAGTGCGTCCTTTTTGAAACACCCGTTACTTACAATTTTAAATGATACATCAAACGAAAGAGCAACTCGAGCAGTTTTTTTTAGTTGGCAGCAGTGCGCAATGTTTCCACCGTCAGCCGTTAGAAACAACTAGTAGCAATTTTTTTTTTTTTAAGGCGATAAACCTTAACAAGGTTATCATTGCCTGTTGTTCTACACTAAGGTGTAAAAAGCCCTTTGAGTGCAGAACGCCTTTTTACTTTCTCTTGCCTATATGAATATATAGGAAGGAAAGTATTGTTTTCATCTCCATCACAACAAATACACTCTTCACCGGATCTATACGTTTTCAGACCCCCTGAACCCACACAAACATGTTTTTAGCGATTGGTCTGTGTGTGTGTGTGTGGGTCTGTGTGTGAACAGAATATCTCGATAACGGAACATTGTACGAACTTGAAACTTGAAACTTAAGTTACATACCACTACCGCAAACTACCAGTCTCAAAAACTGGTCCTGCGATTTTTTTAAAAATCGCCTGGTTTATTCAATTTTTTATTCTCTACAAGATAGGGTAGGCGCCATGTTTGCTGAAATTGTTGGTGAGGCTGTTTTTACGTAAAAATATTTTCTTTTTAAGATTGCGGCTTTAATATGCATTTTAGCGCAAAACGTTATATCATAAAAGTTGTAGAGAATGTAAAATTCTACAACTTTTATTTCAAACATTTTTTTGTATAACGCTTAGTTTAGCGGTAATTAGTGCTTTTCTTTTTTTTTCTCACGAAAACGTTTGAAAAATCGATTTTTTTAAAGATTTCGGCTTTAGTAGGCATTTTACGACAAAAGTGTATATAATCAAATTTATAGGAAATTAAAATATCTACAACTTTTGTTAAGAGAATTTTTCTCTACAAGCTTAGTTTTGCGCGAAAGTGTGATTTTCGGTTTTTTTAAACCAAACAGGGTACGATTTTCATTTTGCGTCATTCACTCATGATTAAAATAAGGTTATTGTGGCGATTAATTTGAATTGAAGTAAAAATATATTTAAAATAATTAGACGTTATTTATGAAGCACATGATGTTTATTTATGATGATGATTTTACTTTCTCTTGCCTATATGAATATATAGGAAGGAAAGTATTGTTTTCATGTCGATTTTTCGAAACCGAGTTTTCACCGGATCTATACGTTTTCAAACCCCCTGAACCCAAAAAACATGTTTTTAGCGATTGGTCTCTGTGTGTGTGTGTGTGTGTGTGTGTGTGTGTGTGTGTGTGTGCGTGCGCGCGTGCGTGCGTGCGTGCGTGCGTGCGTGTGTGTGTGTGTGTGTGTGTGTGTGTGTGTGTGTGTGTGTGTGTGTGTGTGTGTGTGTGTGTGTGTGTGTGTGCAAAATATCTCAAGAACGGAACATCGTACGAACTTGAAACTTAAAACTTAAGTTACATACCCTTACCGGACCCGACACGAACATTTTCCTCAAAATCGGTCAACCGGAAGTAGTAGTTTATTCGTATAATTTTTCACTTTTTTGCGATTTTCTCAAAAACTGGTCCTACGATTTTTTTTAAAATCGCCTGGTTTACTTAATTTTTATTCTCTACAAGATAGGGTAGGCGCCATGTTTGCTGAAAATCTGGGTAAGGCCGTTTTTACGTAAAAACATAGTTCTTTTAAGATTGCGGCTTTAATATGCATTTTAGCGCAAAACGTTATGTGATAAAAGTTGTAGATAATGTAAAATTCTACAACTTTTATTTCAAATATTGTTTTGTAAAACGCTTAGTTTAGCCGTAATTAGCAATTTTCTGTTTTTTTCTCACGAAAACGTGTGAAAAATCGATTTTTTAAGATTTCGGCCATAGTATGCATTTTACGACAAAAGTGTATATAATCAAATTTATAGAAAATTAAAAGTTCTACAACTTTTATTTCTAGCATTGAGCCTCAGAGCCTAGTTTAGCGTGAAAGAGTGATTTTCTGTATTTTTAAGCCAAACTGAGGTCTATTTTCATTTTGCGTCTTTCATTCATGATTAAAATAAGGTTATATTTTTGAGGTTAGTTTTTTGTTTATTTCTAATGTTTATTACTAATGTTAGGTTTATTGTTAATTATTTGCATTGGCAAGAGAAAGTTGTGTGAGTGTTTCACACCAGATTTTGTTGAATTAATGTCCACTCTGAGTAACGTGTGAGTAACCACCGCTTGACTTCATCGTCATTGATTTCAAAACACCCAGCGAGGGTTTTCACAAGCTCTGCAAACTGTCAAACGCCATTCCAGCTGCAATTCCTTACCATTTAACCGAAATTAAAAAGCTTGTTTGGAGATACGTCCGGATATGGGAGGCTCCTGATATCACAGGTTCGGATGTGACACGTTTTACTCTAATCAAAAATCAACCATATTTTAAAACTAAATTTTAAAAAAGAGACATTTTGGTTTTTAATGTTTTATTAGTTTTTTTGTAGTTTTTTAAATATTTTTTGTGAACTAATAACTAATTATAACTAACCTAACCTAACCTAATTCTACGTAGCCTATAAGTATTATCTAATAATTTTTTTGTTTTTTTGTGAAATTTTGTAGATTTTTTTGGTTTTTTAGTTGTTTTGCGTCTTCTTTTTTTGTATTTTGTATTGTATTAGTTTTTTTTTAATTTTTCTTGATTTTTAACTTTTTTTCATTTTTCATGATTTTTAATTTTTTTTATTTTTCTTGATTTTTAACTTTTTTTATAATTTTTCTTGATTTTTAACTTTTTTTTATAATTTTTCTTCATTTTCCATTTTTTTTTCATTTTATTTTTTTATTAATTTTTATGGGTTTTTTTAAATTTTTTAAATCAGTATTAATGAATTTTGAAGTAAAGAAATTTAACTGTTGAAATTTAACTGTTGAAATTTAACTGTTGAAATTTAACTGTTGAAATTTAACTGTTGAAACTGTTGAACTGTTGAGATTTTCATTTGCGACGTCTTCCAGAGCTTTTTCTAACATATCTGCACCGTACAATAATTTAGCGTCATGCAATTCTTCAAACGGGATTTGCTTTGAAAAAAAACCTCTAATTAAGTACTTACAATTTTCCTCCTTTGTTTTCTGCGGCAATAAATCAATTACTTTTTTCACTTTTGATAATTTATAGTTCCGATACAAATACGAAGAAATTTTGTATGTAAAAAATGTAGCTGTACTGAAAATTGAAATTGTTAAAAATATTCTTAATGCCGACATTTTTAGATTTAATAAAAAAAATATCTTTAAATCCTTTTTAATCTTTTCCTCACTGTTAAATCTTTTTCCTCACTGTTAATCCTTTTTTCGTGCCTCCTCACTGTTAAAATTACAGATTGAGAATGATTAAAATACATTAAAGTACATTGCTTAGTTACTAAATTTATATTTTAATTATTGTTAAAAGTTCTTGGATACATAAAAAGTAATTTTTACTTTCTCTTGCCTATATGAATATATAGGAATTTTTTTTTTTTTTTGTTTAAAGGAAAGTATATTGTTCTCAGGTTGATTTTAAGAAATCGAATTTTCACCGGATCTATAATATGTTTTCAGACCCCCTGAACCCAAAAAACATGTTTTTAGCGATTGGTCTGTGTGTGTGTGTGTGTGTGTGTGTGTGTGTGTGTGTTTGTGTGTGTGTGTGTGTGTGTGCGCGTGCGTGCGTGTGCGTGCGTGCGTGTGCGCGCGCGCGCGCGTGTGTGTGAGTGAGTGAGTGTTTGTGTGTGTGTGTGTGTGTGCGTGCGTGCGTGTGTGTGTGTGTGTGTGTGTGTGCGCGCTACAAAATATCTCAAGAACGGAACACTGTACGAAGTTGAAACTTGAAACTTAAGTTACATACCACTACCGGACCAAACACGAACATTTTCATCGAAATCGGTCAACCGGAAGTAGTAGTTTATTCGTATAATTTTTCACTTTTTTGCGTTTTTCTCAAAAACTGGTCCTACAATTTTTTTTAAAAATCGCCTCATTTATTTAGTTTTTTATTCCCTACAAGATAGGGTAGGCGTCATGTTCGCTGAAATTCTTGGTGAGGGTGTTTTCTCGTAAAAATGTTGTTTTTTTAAGATTACGGCTTTAATATGCATTTTAGCGCAAAACTTTATGTAATAAAAGTTGTAAAGAATGTAAAATTCTACAACTTTTATTTCAAACATTTTTTTGTATAACGCTTAGTTTAGCGGTAATTAGCAATTTTCAGTTTTTTTCTCACGAAATCGTGTGAAAAATCAATTTTTTAAAGATTTCGGCCTTAGTTTCATTGTATGACAAAAGTGTATATAATCGAATTTATAGAAAATTAAAAGATCTACAACTTTTATTCATAACATTTTTCACTACAGAGCCTAGTTTAGTGTGAAAGAGTGATTTTCCGTATTTTTAAGGCAAACTGAGATCGATTTTCATTTTGCGTCTTTCATATATGATTAAAATTAGGTTATGTTTATTGAGGTTAGTTTTTTTTTATTTCTAATGTTAGGTTTATTTTTAATTACTTGCACTTGCAAGAAAAAGTTGTGTGAGTGTTTCACACCAGATTTTTTAAGAAGAAAATACCGTAAAAACAAATGCACTTAATACTTAACTAGCATTTACAAGTTGTTGTTTCATTTTTGTCTGAATCCTGAATCGTGGTTGAGAGGGCTGAGAAGCCCTATGATGGCGACATCGTGTTAAGGAACACCTGGTCGCTCGGGGAACAATTTTACGGAATAATTGCAACCTCATGAAATTTAGGGGGAATTTTATAGTTAATAATTAGGAAATATAGGGCGATTCAAAAAAAAGCCAGTTTTTAAACGGCTGGTAAATTTTTGTTTATCGGTTGGCAACATTGTTTGACCTCATTTCTATTTCGGAGAACATTCCGATTGACAATTCAGTTGTAGTTTCTCTTGTTCGCAGTGTAGTACTCTCGCAGTCTGTGTCTAAACATGGAGAAGCTTACTATTGCGCAACGAGTGTTAATCGTCAAAACATTTTACCAGAGTGGAGAGAGTTATGCGGCTGCTGTCAGGCGACTTCGCGGTACTCTAGGACGTAATGAAGCACCGAATGAATCAACAGTTCGCAGGCTCATGAAAAAGTTTTTTTAGACGGGTTACACAGTCGACCTTAAAAGTTCTGGACGTCGTCGTTCTGGCCAAACTGAGCAGAACGTTGCGTTGGTTCTTGACAGCATGGCTGTTAGCCCAGCAAAATCAATACGTCGCCGTTCTCAACAATTGGGTTTAAGATGTTCTTCTGTACGGAGAATTCTTCGGTACGATCTCCAATATCACCCGTATAAAATTCAGTTGACGCAACATTTGAAAGTGGCAGACCACCAGGAGAGACGACAGTTTGTTGACTGGGTATTAAGAAAACGGCAGGATGATGACACCTTCGCAAACAAAATTATTTTCAGTGATGAGGCGCACTTCCATTTAAACGGTTTTGTTAATAAACAGAACTGCCGTATGTGGGGTTTAGAAAACCCTCGCGTGGTTAATGAAAGGGATATGTATGCACAGCGAGTGACAGTTTGGTGCGGCTTTTGGTCGGGCGGTGTCATCAGCCCTTACTTTTTTTAAAATCAAGAAGGACAAGTCGTGACGGTAAATGGAGACCGATACCGTACGATATTAGGGAGTTTTTGTGGCGTCATTTGGATGGAATGGGCATTGACGAGTTGTGGTTTCAGCAGGATGGTGCCACCTGTCACGCTGCACGAGAAACAATGTTGTTGCTCCGTGAACGGTTCCAGGATCGCATCATTTCTCGTAATTCTGACCACCAATGGCCACCAAGGTCGTGTGACTTGACGCCTTGTGACTTTAATCTTTGGAGTCATCTGAAGTCATTGGTGTATGCCAATAAACCCCGAAACATCAATGACTTGTCGACGGGTTATCAGGCAAATGGAAGTCGAAACTTGTCGTGCAGTAATATCCAATTTCATGGACAGAGTTGATGCGTGCCAGCGCAGTAGAGGAGGCCACATGCATGACATCATTTTTCATACATAAAATCGGAAGGCAAGATGAACTTGTTGATGTATTTATTTTCAGTTTTTCAATAAAATAAATCTCCTAATTTGATATATCAAAACCGGCGCTCTTTTTGAATCACCCTTTAGGATTCTGGCTCTTGCGGGATTGGGACTGGGACTTCAAAGGAGGTAATGTATTTTAAGAAGTTACTCGTGGTTGAAAATTTATATTAAGGGACAAGTGGGTTTAGGAGCGGCTCTTTTCTTTTATTTTGTTTTTCAGTGGCCTTTTTCAGTTATGTGGGAGTTTTATTGTCTTGGGGAGGGGAAGGCATGCACCGTACTTAACATGGACAAATGGTATAATTTTAGGTAGGGGTTAGTTTATGATTTTTGGGGAGACGGAAAGGGTAGAGTTTGGCATAATCACCGGCCTTTTATTTTCTAAGTGTTTAATAATTTAAAATGGCTGCTCTTTTCACCGTAGTGGAGTGATTATGCATTTTTTGTTCAATGCCGAACGAACACAAGGATTCATCTACATTATTTGTGTTTTCTTCCGGCTTCTTTGATGGATGTCTTTTCCGCTATTTTACCCAAAAAGTAGCTCAGGACTTCTGATACCAATAATTCGAAATTGGTATCGCAAGTCCTGCGCTACTTTTCGGGTACTTGTATAGACAAAGCACCCTTAACATAATTATATAACATCACTCATGGCGATGTATAAAATACAAAAAAACACAAATGATCGGATAAAAAACAGAATGAAATATAAGAAAACTGCTACCAAACTTTATACTGTGACACCAAAAACTGATCAAAATGACTGTACACGCACCACGTAAGGAGTGCGTCTCGCTCCCTCCCTCTCTCTCCCGCCCCTCCCCCTCTCTCTCGCACTCTCCTCCCCCTCTCTTTCTCACTCTTTTCCTCACTCTCTCTCGCACCCCCTCTCACTCTCTCTCGCACCCCCTCTCTCTCTATTCATACCTACTTATGCTTAATAAGAAACGATTATTATTATTATTAAAGCGCGAATGCAAGCCGCAGGTCAAATTATGGAACCGATTTTTAGGGAAAACTGCGGCTTTTATTTGGAACAATACGGTATTTTCTATGGAGGGGAGGAGGGGTACTTACAACCTCCCCCTACCCTTCGCTTTATCAGGAATAACCGCATTTTGGTGTTTTTTTTTTGACAATTTCAGGGGTGGGGGCCTCAAAATCGGTGGGTGATAGAGAGAAACAGAGGTCAGATTTGGATTCAGGGGGTCAAGATACCTAACGATCACCCATCAAAGTCCAAGGGGAAAAAACTTTCTTTTTTTTGCAGACCAGTGTAATCTCGGCGGCATGGAGAACGTCTGAAATTCTCTCTCTTGGCAGCAGCTGTTGTTGCCAACCGGTGGTGGGGGGAGAGCACCCTCAGCCACTACTGTTAGCGACCTAGGGACGTGTTTGTAAATCTTTCACTATATCTAGAGTGGATTTGCCACCTCCACCTGCCCACAACAGACAGTTGGAGTGTCAAATTATTTACACTCACTCTGTTCGTTGCAGGGCTAAAATAAATAGTTCTGTTTCTTATCATCACATGGTCACCCAATTAAATGACTGAATCATTTAATAAGAGAATAGGTAGAGGTGTACTGTGACATTAATCACAGTTATCTCCACTGAAAGTAATGAATTTCATTATACAGTTGGACCCTGTGGTGAATAAAGTGAAGGTGTCATTTGCAGAGTGGAAAATATGTGCTTTTCAGAAGGCCCGGCATGCTGATAAGCGTGCTTTTCCACTGAGTGAGTTGTGGCAATGGTAAACCACCTCACTCCTCGTTTTACTTAGTAAAACCTCTACACGTTCAAACCAGCCTACAGGCTGATCACCTAAACAACAACACAACAGAGTGGATTTATAATATAATGATAAATCAACCATATTTTAAAACTAAATTTAAAAAAAGAGACATTTTTGGTTTTTAATATTTTATTAGTTGTTTTGTAGTTTTCTAAATATTTTTTATCGAACAATATTAAATAATAAATAATTCCAAGTATTATAATCTAACTAACCTAAGTATTATAAACTAATTATTGTTATGTTTTTTGTGAAATTTTATAGATTTTTTAGGTTTTTTAATTTTTTTGCGTCTTCTTTTTTTGTATTTTTAATTGAATTATATTAGTTTTTATTTAAATTTTCCTTGATTTTAAATATTTTTTTCATTTTATTTTTTTTATTTTTTATTACTTTTTTTTATTTAACGTCGCATCAACTGCAACGGTCATTAGCGACGACGATTTTATTATTCTATATGAGTTTTTTTTAATAATTTTTCTTGATTTTTCCATTTTTTTTTCATTTTTTTTTTATTAATTTTTATGGTTTTTTCATATTTTTTAAATTAGTATCAATCAGTTTTGTAGTAAAAA
Organism: Catonia carolina; assembly: GCA_035578175.1. Classification (NCBI taxonomy): domain Eukaryota; kingdom Metazoa; phylum Arthropoda; class Insecta; order Hemiptera; family Achilidae; genus Catonia; species Catonia carolina. The sequence continues at coordinate 1,743,890 of JAQMRL010000029.1, read as the reverse complement.
AATTTAACTGTTAAAATTTTCGTTGGCTACATTGTAACGTATTAATTATATCCCCACAAGGGAATGGCAATTTGAAGCGTAATGAATATTTAATACAAATCAATAAAACAATAAATTATTACTTTAATACATTATCAGTTAATTTAATCATTATGTTATTTTCTGTTTAATGAATTTCTTTTTTGTCCCAACTTTTTAAATGATCATTCTTATTACTATGAATCCAGTACATTTATAATTTACTTCATATATACGAGGCGTGTTCAAAAAGTAACGGGAATTTTTTAATTTCGCGGGTTTGGATAGTCCGATTGTAAAAAAATTTTTTTTATTATGTTGGTACACATGCCCCTGACGTACGATAAAATTTTCAACAATATTCATTGCTTAGTTCTTAAGTGGAAGCCGCTAAGGTTAGACGTGTTTTTCGAGCACGGCTATTTTTGTTTGTTAAAAAAAATGGATCGAAGAATTTGTATTATATTTTGCGTGAAAACTGAAATAAAGTGTGTGAAATGTTAACAAAGGCATATGGTTAGTCTGCTATGAGTAAAACAAGGATTTACGAGTGGTATAAGCGTTTCCAAGATGGCCGCGAAAACGTTGAAGATGACGAACGACCCGGACGTCCAAGCACATCAACAACCGATGAAAACGTTAAAAAAGTGAAAGAAATGGTTATGAACGATCGCCGAATCACAATCAGAGAAGTCAGTGATGATGTTGGCATATCGATTGGCTCAGGCCAAGAAATTTTTTCGGATGTTTTGGGTATGAAACGTGTGGCAGCAAAATTTGTTCCAAAATTGTTGAATTTCGAATAAAAATAGCGGCGAATGGAAGTTGTTCAGGAGTCACTAAATGAAGTCGACAACGATGCGGATCTACTCAAACGTGTTATAACAGGTGACGAGACATGGGTTTACGGATACGATGTCGAAACTAAGGCTCAATCGTTCCAGTGGAGGCATTCTGGATCGCCAAGACCGAAAAAGGTTTGACAAGTGCGGTCGAATGTGAAGGTTATGCTCACTGTGTTCTTCGATATTAATGGCATAGTGCATCATGAATTCTTGCCACAAGGTCAAACAATCAATAAGGAGTACTACCTACAAGTTCAACGCCGTTTGCGTGAAGCAATCCGAAAAAAACGCCCGGATTTGTGGCAAAACAATTCATGGCTTTTGCACCACAATAATGCACCTGCTCATACTTCATTGCTTGTTCATGAATTTTTGGCCAAAAATAAAACTGTAACGATGCCCCAGCCTCCATATTCGCCAGACATGGCTCCATGTGACTTTTTTCTATTTCCAAAAATAAAGAGAACATTAAAAGGCCGTCGTTTTACAAGCACAGATGACATTAAAAGCGAATCGGTGAAAGAGCTAAAAGCTATCACAAAGATTGAGTTTCAGAAGTGTTTCTAGGATTGGAAAAAGCGTTGGCACAAGTGTATTGCATGCGAAGGGGACTACTTTGAAGGCGACAATATTAATGTAGATGAATAAATAATATTTTTTTCAAAAAACGAAAATTCCCGTTATTTTTTGAACAAACCTCGTGTATATATATATATATTTTTTATAATTTAGAACGAATGTTAGGACCTACTACTTTCCTTGATTTTCAGTCCCACACGCAAATAATTTTTTTATAATTCTGCTCCTTTACTCTAGTTGCCTAGCAACGAGACTTTTGTTTGGATAAAATTTATTAATGTTAAATAATTTTGAATATTTAATATCAACTAGCTGGCTCTATTTATTTTTATACTTTAATAGACCTAAACATAAACACATCCAGCTGCTGTCAAGTCATTTTTCTATTATTACAACATCTTCGAGTGCTTTTTCGTACAAATCTTCACCATATAATTCTTTTGCGACGTATAATTGTTCGAAAGGAATTGGTTTTAAAAAATAAGCTTTAATTAAATACCTCAAATTTTCTTCTTTTTCTTCTTGCGGTAATGAATCGATAGCTTTTTTAACTTTATATAATTTGTAATTTCGATAAAAATACGATGAAATTTTATAAGTAAAATATGTTGCAGTAAAAAATTAAATAGTTAAAAAAATTCGTAGAGCAGACATGATGTGATTTGATTAAAAAAAATTATTAAAAATCACATCATGTCTGCTCTACGAATTTTTTTAACTATTTCATTTTTTACTGCAACATATTTTACTTATAAAATTTCATCGTATTTTTATCGAAATTACAAATTATATAAAGTTAAAAAAGCTATCGATTTATTGCCGCAGGAAGAAAAGGAGGAAAATTTAAGGTATTTAATTAAAGCGTATTTTTTAAAACAAATCCCTTTCGAACAATTATACGTTGCAAAATTATTGTATGGTGAAGATTTGTACGAAAAAGCTCTCGAAGATGTCGCTAATGAAAATTTTAATAGTTAAAATTTTTTTACTTCAAAATTGATTGATACTCATTTAAAAAAATATGAAAAAAACAAAAAAATTTAATAAAAAAAAAAATGAAAAAAAAATGTAAAAATCAAGAAAAATTAAAAAAAAAGTCTGGTGTGAAACACTCACACAACTTTCTCTTGCCAGTGCAAATAATTAACAATAAACCTAATATTCGTAATAAAACATTAGAAATAAACACACAAACTAACCTCAATAAACATAACCTAATTTTAAACATGAGTGAAAGACGCAAAATGAAAATCAACCTCAGTTTGGCTTAGAAATACGGAAAATCACTCTTTCTCTCTAAACTAGGCTCTGTAGAGAAAAATGCTCTAAATAAAAGCTGTAGATCTTTTAATTTTCTATAAATTTGATTATATACACTTTTGTCGTAAAATGCATACTAAGGCCGAAATCTTAAAAAAATCGATTTTTCACACATTTTCGTGAGAAAAAAAACAGAAAATCGCTAATTACCGCTAAACTAAGCGTTATACAAAAAATTGTTTGAAATAAAAGTTGTAGGATTTTAAATTCTCTACATTTTTTATTATATACATTTTTGCGCTATAATACATATTAAAGCCGTAATCTTAAAATAACTTTGTTTTTACGAGAAAACACCCTCACCAAGAATTTCAGCAAACATGGCGCCTACCCTATCTTGTAGAGAATAAAAAATTGAGTAAATGAGGCGATTTTAAAAAAATTTGTAGTACCCGTTTTTGAGAAAATCACAAAAAAAAGAAAAATTATACGAATAAACTACTACTTCCGGTTGACCGATTTTGATGAAAATGTTCGTGTTGGGTCCGGAGTGGTATGTAACTTAAGTTTCAAGTTTCAAGTTCGTACAATGTTCCGTTCTTGAGATATTTTGTATACACACACACTGACACACAGACCAATCGCTAAAAACATGTTTTTTGGGTTCAGGGGGCTGAAAACGTATAGATCCGGTGAAAACTCGCTTTCGAAAAATCGAAATGAAAACAATACTTTCCTTCCTATATATTAATATAGGCAAGAGAAAGTAAAAATCCGGTGTGAAACACACACAACTTTCTCTTGCCAATGCAAATAATGACCTTATATTGATCATTATTTGCATTTTAGGTTATTTGCAATGTTAGGTTGGTTATCTCTAACATTAGTAATAAATTTATAGAAATAAACCAAAAACTAACCTCAATAAACATAACCTTATTTTATACACGAGTGAAAGACGCAAAATGAAAATTGACCTAAGTTTGGCACTTAAAAATTCGGAAAATCACTCTTTCACACTAAACTAGGCTCTGTAGAGAAAAATTCTTTAAATAAAAGTTGTAGATCTTTTTATTTCCTATAAATTTTATTATATATATCGTAAAATGCATTCTAAGGTTGAAATGTTAAAGAATCCGTTTGATACAGTGTGGTGGCAGCCGGCGGCCGGCGGCGGTATCTTCAAACTGATGTTACCATCTACGGATGTTATTATCACCTCGAGGTTCACAACCGAACTTAATACGGAACGCATGTTGCATATAAACTACCGATTCCATCTTTTTTTTTCTTCTTTACGGATTAATTTTACAGCAAACGCCGTTTCTCCGTTCCCAACTTCCATTTTCCTCTATCGAAGCAAACGTCCTCCTCCAGGTTTCTAGCATCCATTGCCTCCCCTACATCGTCCTTCCAACCCCTTCGTGGTCGCCCTCTCTTCCTCATTTCTGGTGGGATCCATTCTAATATTTTTCGGGGCCATCTATCTGCTCCCATCCTCTTCACATGGCCGAACCACATCAACTGTCTTCTTTCCGTCTCTTCATTAATTGTTCTTGATAAATCCATGTTGTTTCTTATCGTTTCATTCCTCACTCTATCCAATTTAGAGATACCACAGCTTCTTCTGAGGAAGTACATTTCAGCCGCTGCAAGTTTCCTTCTGTTGGCCTTACTAACATCCCATACTTCCGATCCATATAGTGTGACACTCTAAACTAAACTTTTATATATTCGTTTCTTTGTATTTTTGTTTATTGTGTTTTGCCATAGAAGAGAGTTGATTGTCCTTATAACTGTTCGTCCTTTATTTATTCTTTCTTGTATCTCATCTTTACTATTGCCATACTTATTGAAAGTTACTCCTAAATATTTACTTCTCCTGACACCTTTTATTATATCTGCCCCAAGTGAAAGATCCCTAACTTCTTCATTGCCTACAATGAGATACTCACACTTCGCCATATTCATAGAAAGACCAGCAATTTCATATTCTTGTTGCAGCTTCCTTACCATGTATTCAAGATCATCTTCATCCTCTGCTAAAACTATTTGATCGACCGATTCCATCTTTGCGAACTGTAAAACACATATTAAAACACCATAATAAAACGCCATATTTGCTACTAGCTGCAGTCGATTAGTGATACAGTGTAACCTCAGAAATCCGAACCCCTAAAATCCGAAATTTCGGATAATCCGAACACCAATTTTGCAATAAGCTAAAAAAATTCTACTCTTGAAAAGTGATGGAAAGTTATACTAATTACAAATCAGAAATGAATTTAATATTTATTTGAACATTTTAGTTGATATTTTATAATGAATACGTCACCTTAATTGGTTGGAACAAAATCGGTTATCTTCTTCTGACGCAAGGAAGTAATCCTGCTTGAAACGGCGATGTTGCGCCAGCGTCGCGTAAACATCACATCCGTCGGGGTAGCGGCAGCATGCTGTTGCACGTAGCGCAGAGCAACTTCAAGTGCACTAGTGGCATCTGCATGTGAAATAACATCAGTCGAGATGTCCTCTTCTTCACTTTCTTTGACTGCGGCATTATTTTGGTCTTGTTCCTGGACCATTGAAACAATAGCGCCATCGCTTAAATATTGATTACCGGCGTCGTCATCTGCAAACCATTCTTGAAGACAGTTTTCTTCGGCTTCTTCGCATCCAGGAATCTGCTGAACGAGTGGAAGTCTGCACAATTGTTTAGCGCGTGTTGCCATAGTAATGATGAATCACTCAAAGCCAATGACACTACACCGCCTGCCACTATCTGGCGTGTCGCCGTACAGTGGAAATCACTGCTACTGCGTCACTAACACATACAGATGCTTTAACAGACCACCCACAATTCATAGCCTTCTTTATTTGGAATGGTAAAGGTAAATTACGAGGGCTATTCAGAAAGTAGGGAACGTTTTGTAAATAAACAAAAACTATGTAAAAGAAAAATCTTTTATTATATACATCTGAAAGAGTGGCTAAAATACTACTTTTCTACATAGTCACCAAGCAAATTGAGGCACTTGTCATAGCGGTGGACAAGCTTCAAAATTCCTTCGTCATAGAAATCCGCCGCCTGCGACCGCAGCCACTCAGTGACGCGCGCCCGTGTTTTGGGTGTGCTGCTCATTGACTTTCTAGAGCGTGGTGCAACAATAAACTCTGATCGGTACTGCCAAACATTGCGCAACCTTAGGAGAGCAGTTCAAAACAAGCGCCGAGGAAAGTTGTCAAAAATTTTGTTTCTTCATGATAATGCCCGACCTCTCATGGCAAACCGCACAAAAGAACTCCTTGATTCATTCAAATGGGAGGTTTTCCCTCATCCACCTTATAGTCCTGATCTTGCACCGAGTGATTTTCACTTGTTTCCAAGAATGAAGAACTGGCTAGCAACACAGCGCTTCGACGACGACGAGGAACTCCGGGCGCGCGTCACTGAGTGGCTGCGGTCGCAGGCGGCGGATTTCTATGACGAAGGAATTTTGAAGCTTGTCCACCGCTATGACAAGTGCCTCAATTTGCTTGGTGACTATGTAGAAAAGTAGTATTTTAGCTACTCTTTCAGATGTATATAATTAAAATTTTTTCTTTTACATAGTTTTTGTTTATTTACAAAACGTTCCCTACTTTCTGAATAACCCTCGTACCAAGTGCCCCGCATAATCCGAATTTTCCGGAATCCGAACAGGTGTCAGCCCCCAATTAGTTCGGATTTCTGAGGTTATACTGTATATATTCACGCCACCCGCTAGTTACAGATGTCCACGGCACCGTGAAGCAGCTTAACAATAGAGGAGTAAGCGTTGTTTTCTGCTGGGTTCCGGGTCATGCTGGAATCCCGGGAAATGAGGCTGCTGATTTGGTCGCTAAGAAGGCGGCTCGTCAACCGGCTTTCACGCAATATCTGATTTTGTGAGTCTGGTGAAGCGGGTCATCACTGATTCCTGGCAGGTAGAATGGACGTGGCTCTCATGGCAACAAGCTACGTGAGATAAAACATCATGTTAAGCCTTGGCCGATGTCACTGAGGAAGAACAGAAGGGAAGAAGTTGACATCGCGCGACTTAGAATTGGGCACACCAGATTAACCCATGGGTAAACGACTTGCGCAAGATAGAAAAGCTTGGAGAACTGCGTCAAACCAGTCGAGAGACTGATGACAAAAAAAAATCTGGTGTGAAACACTCACACAACTTTCTCTTGCCATTGCAAATAATTTAAACAATATAACCTAACATTAGTAATAAAACATAAGAAATAAACAAAAAACTAACCTCAACAAACATAACCTAATTTTAATCATGAGTGAAAGACGCAAAATGAAAATCAACCTCAGTTTGGCTTAGAAATACGGAAAATCACTCTTTCTCTCTAAACTAGGCTCTGTAGAGAAAAATGTTCTAAATAAAAGTTGTAGATCTTTTAATTTTCTATAAATTTAATTATATACACTTTTGTCGTAAAATGCATACTAAGGCCGAAATGTTAAAAAAATCGATTTTTCTCACGTTTTCATGAGAAAAAAACAGAAAATCGCAAATTACCGATAAACTAAGCGTTATACAAATAAATGCTTGAAATAAAAGTTGTAGAATTTTAAATTCTCTACAACTTTTATTATATAAATGTTTGCTCTGAATTGCATATTAAAGCCGTAATCTTAAAAAAACTATGTTTTTACGTGAAAACACCCTCACCAAGAATTTCAGCAAACATGGCGCCTACCCTATCTTGTAGCGAATAAAAAATTGAGTAAATGAGGCGATTTTAAAAAAAATCGTAGGAGTAGTTTTTGAGAAAATCGCAAAAAAGTGAAAAATTATACGAATAAACTACTACTTCCGGTTGACCGATTTTGATGAAAATGTTCCTGTCGGGTCCGTTAGTGGTATGTAACTTAAGTTTCAAGTTCGTACAATGTTCCGTTCTTGAGATATTTTGTATACACACACACTGACACACAGACCAATCGCTAAAAACATGTTTTTTGGGTTCAGGGGGTCTGAAAACGTATAGATCAGGTGAAAACTCGATTTCTTAAAATGGACATGAAAACAATACTTTCCTTTCTATATATTCATATAGGCAAGAGAAAGTAAAAAACACAAATTTAGGATCCACATCCATCACACAGGCAATAACTTGACTGACCATTTAAGTTGAAATAACTTACTACTGAGACTGATTCTTGGACAGGAATTCTCTGACAAGTAATTTGATGAGTGTTAACATTGCGTCCAACTTGCAAAATACAGAGTGATTTAATAAGATGGAAACAATTTCAATAAGCTGTATTTCCTGAACTACATGTTATATTTTAATTCTGTAAATTACATTTGAAAGAGAAAGTTTTAAATTTTAATTTACATACATGAAAGTTTATAGATGTTCAATGTGTCCTCCTCCGGCTGCACGTACAACATCTAGACGGTAACTGAACTCATCCCAAACTCTCTGACGCATGTCTTGGGTCACTGAGTTGACTGCAGCTGTGATACGATTCCTAAGTTCATTCAAATTGGTGGGAAGAGGTGGTATGTAAACTGCACTTTTCACGAACCCCCACAAGAAAAAGTCACAGGGTGTGAGATCTGGAGACCTCGGTGGCCAAAACTGAAGTGCAGAGTCTTCATTCGCCATGCGACCTATCCATCGTTGACGTATGGATTCATTTAGGAAACGCCGAACATTGCGATGCCAATGGGGTGGATTTCCTCAAATGAATGAAGATTCAGGAGATTACATTTTCCAGCAGGACGGTGCTCCCCCCCATTGGCATCGCAATGTTCGGCGTTTCCTAAATGAAAACGTCTCAATCAGTATTACGTCATTTGTCAGTATCGAGCTTCCTGATTGGTCCGGTACTGTTTCTGCGCTTGACGCCGACTTACATTTTTACATAAATCCGCCCATTGTCACCGCCCAGTTAACGATAAGGCAGAATATTAAACAATAACGTCTACTGAAATGCTATACTTTCCAGAATTAAAACGCCTACCAAAAACATTTTTAAACTTGTTAAGGTTCTTCCGAGTAAGGAATGATTATGGTTCATTGTATGAAACAGCAGTATATTTATACTGCTTTTCACAGTATGAAATTAAAAAAGTCATGAAAAGGAAGCTCAAGAATAGATTGCGTTGTCACATGCAAGCTTGCTTAAATTTAAGACATTATTTGGTCGGCTACCATGCAAACACTACTATACGATCGTAACACATGGTGATTTTTTTATTGTATATTAAAGTTTATTCTAATAAGGATGTCTCTGAAGTTTTTTTTGTCAACTAATCTTTAGTAGAATCGCCGGCATTACCAAACTGAAATTTTGAATATACTTGATCAATACCAAGTAAGAGCAAAATACAAATTGTGCCCTTTTGACGACAGTCACACTAAACACGGATAAAAATACAAAAAAAATTCTAGGCGATATTTTTGACATTTCTCCGCGTTTATTCGCTGCTTGTGTCATTATTTTATTTTGTGATGCGAAAATTTAGTATTGCCTTCAAGAGGCAGTTAAACTGTTAAATATTTTTTAAATTTTAACTGCTACTTCCACGGCTATAATAATCGTTCTTTTTTCTTAGCGAGAGAAGCAAATTTTCGACTAAAACATATTAAAAGAATAAGAGGTACTAATGAAATAAACACTTTTAGAGCTTCTTACAATGACAGTTGATGATTATGCAGTTAGACCTTGCAGTGGATATATTAAAGGCGTCGTTTGAAACGTGGGAACTGAAAATTTTTTTAGAAGGCCTGCTACGCTCATGAAAACACGCTTCTACTGAGTGATACGGTTATAATCTATAAAAAAAACCCAATTAAATTTTTAGTTTATTTCAGATAACCTGTAAATGTATGAACTAACATCTAGCCTAAAGATCTAAAAACCCAATTTAATTGTGCCAAGTATTTAACATGCCACTATTTACCTAATTTTAAGTAACTTGAAAAATCAGATTTGTAAGAAAGGATGTGATCAAAGTCGTTATGAAAGAAGGTACAAATTTAATCTTACTAATCGTACAAAAAATATAATCTGATAATAGTTTATTAAATTTAATGTTCAAACCAACATCTTCCTTAAATAACATAGGCGTAGTCTACCAATACGTACGGCCTTATTTCAGAGAGTTATTATAATTTTTGTGTTTGAATTTTAACTAAAGCTATAATAAACAGAGGGCCATGCACAACTAATTTTCTAATGTTTTTTAAGGAGGAATGAATTGTTAAATTGGAATTTTACACTGTTGGCGCAGAACGTGTATATTTTAATTATATATTTTGAGTTAATTATCGGATCCTAAATTAACAAAGAAATAATCATTAGAGAGCGTTAGTTAACGAATGTTTTTTTCTTCTGCACCATTTGTGTCTATAACATATCTGAAAATATATAATTGAAATCTAATAGAACTGATCTACAGTTGAAAATACGAGTATTCACGCCACCCGCTAGTTGCAGATGTCCACGGCACCGTGAAGCAGCTTAACAATAGAGGAGTAAGCGTTGTTTTCTGCTGGGTTCCGGGTCATGCTGGAATCCCGGGAAATGAGGCTGCTGATTTGGTCGCTAAGAAGGCGGCTCGTCAACCGGCTTTCACGCAATATCTGATTTTGTGAGTCTGGTGAAGCGGGTCATCACTGATTCCTGGCAGGTAGAATGGACTGGCTCTCATGCCAACAAGCTACGTGAGATAAAAAACATAATGTTAAGCCTTGGCCTACGTCACTGAGGAAGAACAGAAGGGAAGAAGTTGTCATCGCGCGACTTAGAATTGGGCACACCAGATTAACCCATGGGTAAACGACTTGGACTGATCGAGTAACAAATAAAGAGGTTCTCAGAAGAATTGGAAGAACCGGGAGGTACTGACCACTATCAAGTCTCGAAAGCTACAGTACTTCGGGCACATTATGAGAAATGCAACCAGATATGCCCTCCTGCAAGCCATTCTACAAGGGAAAATTTTTGGAAAGCGGGGACCAGGTAGAAGAAGAACATCCTGGTTGAAGAACCTCAGAGTCTGGTACAATACAACTTCGGTACGGCTTTTCCGAGTTGCTGCAGACAAGATGAAGATTGCCATGATGATCGCCAACATTCGTAACGGATAGGCACATCAAGAAGAAGAAACGACTTGCGCAAGATAGAAAAGCTTGGAGAACTGCATCAAACCAGTCGAGAAACTGATTACAAAAAAAAACAAATTTACGATCCACACACATCCATCAACATCCAATCGCACAATTTACATCCAAAAAAAATTTACATCCAAAAAAAATTTACATCCATCGCACAGGCAATAACTTGACTGACCATTTAAGTTGAAATAACTTACTACTGAGACTGATTCTTGGACAGGAATTCTCTGACAAGGAATTTGATGAGTGTTACATTGGTTAGGCCTCCCAGCACAACAGAAGGCCCCCGGAGGGAGACGGACACGGTACCAAGCACCCTTATAACGCTAGAATCTTCAGCCGACCCAAGGGGTTGGCCCCCATTACAAACCACAGCGCAAGTATATCTGTCGACCGTAGTCCCGGGAATCATTCGACTGTGTCAGACGTAGGAAGCTCAGGTACCGAACTTACTCTCGCATTGCACCAGGATGGAACCGCTGATGGACCGGCCCAAGCATGCCAAGGGAGCAACGTGGGACCCCAGCGACACACCCGGGGCAGGATAGGAGCAAAGCTCCCCCTACTATTAAGGGTTAATGCACACGCAGTGAACGCAATACAGAGACACTACACAACCCCCTCAAGGTGGATACTAAATAGATAGGGTGAGAGGGAGGGGGAGACCCCGGAGAAGATGGAGAGACGCCGTGGCGGACGACCTGAGGGAGAAGGGCCTGAGCGAGGAGGAGAAGAATAAGGAACAGCGACCCCTGAGGAAGGGAAAAGCTGAAGAAGAAGAAGAACTTACTGAGACTGATTCTTGGACAGGAATTCTCTGACAAGTAATTTGATGAGTGTTACATTGCGTCCAACTTGCAAAATACTATGTTCTTCTTCTGTTTCTTCAAAATCGAATGAGTAAGCCTGTTTCGGCCCGATATGCTTTTTACCAACAATACCTGAAATTCAAACATTATTACTTTCTCTTGCCTATATGAATATATAGGAAGGAAAGTATTGTTTTCATGTCCATTTTAAGAAATCGAGTTTTCACCGGATCTATACGTTTTCAGACCCCCTGAACCCACACAAACATGTTTTTAGCGATTGGTCTGTGTGTGTGTGTGTGTGTGTGTGTGTGTGTGTGCGCGCGTGCGTGCGTGCGTGCGTGCGTGTGTGTGTGTGTGTATACAAAATATCTCAAGAACGGAACATCGTATGAACTTGAAACTTGAAACTTAAGTTACATACCACAACTGAACCGACACGAACATTTTCATCAAAATCGGTCAACCGGAAGTAGTAGTTTATTCGTATAATTTTTCACTTTTTTGCGATTTTCTCAAAAACTGGTCCTACGATTTTTTTTTAAATCGTCTGGTTTACTACATTTTTTATGCTCTACAAGATAGGGTAGGCGCCATGTTTGCTGAAATTCTGCGTGAGACTGTTTTTACGTAAAAACTTTTTCTTTTTAAGATTGCGGCTTTAATATGCATTTTAGCGCAAAACGTTATATAATAAAAGTTGTAGAGAATGTAAAATTCTACAACTTTTATTTCAAAAATTTTTCGTATAACGCTAATTTTAGCGGTAATTAGCGATTTTCTGTTTTTTTCTCACGAAAACGTGTGAAAAATCGATTTTTTTTAAGATTTCAGCCTTAGAATTCATTTTACGACAAAAGTGTATATAATAAAATTTATGGGAAATTAAAAGTTCTACAACTTTTATTTAAAGCATTTTTCTCTACAGAGCCTAGTTTAGTGTGTAAGAATGATTTTCCGTATTTTTAAGCCGAACTGAGTTCGATTTTCATTTTGCGTCTTTCAGTCATGATTAAAATAAGGTTATATTTTTAGAGGTTATTTTTTTGTTTATTTCTAATGTTTTATTACTAATGTTAGGTTATATTGTTAATTATTTGCATTGGCAAGAGAAAGTTGTGTGAGTGTTTCACACCAGATTTTTATAATAACAGTCCTATCACCATTAAGTACAGTCGTACCTCACTATACGTATACTGTTCGCCAACTACGGCGGCATGTAGGGAGGGTAGCGGGACAGAGAGAGAATGTGTTGCGTCAGCCTTTCCCCTCAACTCATTTCAATCAGTGCACGGTGTTCAAGCGCAATAGTGACAATACGCGGTACGGTAGGGCACTCTGCCGGCCAGTTTCGTTCACTACACTCTTAACAAGCTCATTTTTCATCAAAAAATTCTGAAAATATTACTTTCACTTCCTAATGGATCTTATTTTATTACACTAAAAATGTTATTATTATACTCTGATATTTATATAAGATACGCTCGTACAAAGTTAGATGTTTAAATCTCATCGCATTTTTTGCGTAACACGTAGGCTAATAGGCCCTAACTTCTTTTCCAGGATTAGCCTACATAATAAGCGTTTTATTATAAAATATAAAATGTTATCTGTAATTTGATGTATGTAGGGCAGAAAGAGAAATAATAAATGAGCTTGAAAAAAATCACTTTTTGAAGGGAAGTCAAAGATAGATCATCGTGTCTGGTGTCTACTTCCTGTTAATATTCGAAGAAGGTGAATCAATTTTAATAGTTGTGAATTTTATCCGAAACATACGTCAAATTTTAGAAATCAACTACATACGCACAATATCAGTTGTTTGACATTTTAACAAAAAGAACCGTATAGTAAAAATGTAACAGAATGAGGTTATGACGTACATTTCTTTTGGGCCTGTTAAAACTTATGGTAGGTACATCATTTAGAAAAAAAACTTATTGCCTATTACCCTAAAATGAATCGCAGACATTTTTCCCGTATTTTGTGCGCGCGCAACTAATTTTGACGGGGTGTGGCTTTCGACAGCGACAGAAATGTCAAAACGATTACCGCATGAACAGAACACAATGAGTATTGAGTACTACTTTAGAGGCAGGCAGCTTGTATCTTTAGTTGACGCTGTGGTGGGGGAGCTACTTACTGCGCATGTGCGGTTCGCATGCCACCGTAGTTGGTTATATTTATACCTCGCTAAGGAGGCGGCTATCTCTATCCTCGTTGAGGATAGAGATAGCCAGATCAACATTTGTAAGGATGAAGAAGTTGTTTGCAAGTCGGGATATCAACATGGAGCTTAGGATGAGGATGCTGCGTTGTTACGTTTTTTCCACGCTCTTGTATGGGGTTGAAGCATGGACCCTCAGGAAAGACCACATCGACAAACTACAAGCATTCATGATATGGTGTTACCGTAGAATGTGGCGTATTCCCTGGACGGATAAAGTTAGTAATGCCGAAGTGCTGATCCGGATGCAGAAGAATTGCGAAATCATTAACACCATAAAAAGGAGAAAGCTTCAATATCTGGGTCATATAATGAGAGGACAGAAATACAAGCTTCTTCAACCGATAGTCCAGGGAAAGATTAGTGGAAGGCGGAGCATCGGAAGACGCCGTGTGTCCTGGCTGAAGAACCTGAGGGATTGGTTTAACTGTTGCAGTGTTCAACTGTTCGGAGCTGCAGTCGACAGGGTCCGGATTGCTGTGATGATAGCAAACCTCCGATAGGAGATGCACTATAAGAAGAAGAAGGAGGCGGCACGTCAACCGGCCTTCACGCAATATCTGACTGTGTCAGATTTCGTGGGCCTGGTGAAGCATGTCATCACTGATTCCTGGCAGGTAGAATGGACGTGGCTCTCATGGCAACAAGCTGCGGGAGATAAAACATAATGTTAAGGGTACCCGGAACGGAGAAAATTAAAAATTTTCACATATCCGGTTTTTTGCACATTATTAATATTCAGAATTTTCTGCATCCAATGATGTATAATTTGTTGGGGGTTTTGCAATTTTTAACTCAAAAAAGAATTAAAAATAAGTTGAACCCTGAGTTATTTTCTAAACGTTATCAGTTTGCATAAACACTGCATGTTTATGCAAACGATAAACTAATAAGTTTTGTTTTTGGTTTTAAAACTTTGTCGGCTTTAGACCAACTGTGAATGTAACAGTTAAGGCATTTCCAGATTATGATCCAGGAATGTATTGGAGATAACCATTTTGTAGTACTTATATGTTCTCTTTTATTACTTTCTCTTGCCTATATGAATATATAGGAAGGAAAGTATTGTTTTCATGTCGATTTTAAGAAATCGAGTTTTCACCGGATCTATACGTTTTCAGACCCCCTGAACCCACACAAACATGTTTTTAGCGATTGGTCTGTGCGTGTACGTGTGCGTGCGTGCGTGCGTGTGTGTGTGTGTGTGTGTGTGTGTGTGTGTGTGCAAAATATCTCATGAACGGAACATCGTACGAACTTCAAACTTGAAACTTAAGTTACATACCACTACCGGATCCGACACGAACATTTTCATCAAAATCGGTCAACCGGAAGTGGTAGTTTATTCGTGTAATTTTTCACTTTTTTGCGATTTTCTCAAAAACTGGTCCTACGATTTTTTTAAAAATCGCCTGGTTTACTCAATTTTTTATTCTCTACAAGATAGGGTAGGCGTCATGTTTGCTGAAATTCTGGGTGAGGCTGTTTTCACGTAAAAACATAGTTTTTTTAAGATTACGGCTTTAGTATGCATTTTAGCGCACAAATTTATATAATAAAAGTTGTAGAGAATTTAAAAACCTACAACTTTTATTTATAACATTTTTTTGTATAACGCTTAGTTTAGCGGTAATTTGCGATTTTCTGTTGTTTTCTCACGAAAACGTGAGAAAAATACGGAAAATCACTCTTTCTCTCTAAACTAGGCTCTGTAGAGAAAAATGCTCTAAATAAAAGTTGTAGATCTTTTAATTTTCTATAAATTTAATTATATACACTTTTGTCGTAAAATGCATACTAAGGCCGAAATCTTAAAAAAAATCGATTTTTCACACGTTTTCGTGAGAAAAAAACAGAAAATTGCTAATTACTGCTAAACTAAGCGTTATACAAAAAAACGTTTAAAATAAAAGTTGTAGGTTTTTAAATTCTCTACAACTTTTATTAGATAATTGTTTTTGCTAAATTGCATATTAAAGCCGTAATCTTAAAAAAACGTTGTTTTTACGTGAAAACAGCCTCACCCAGAATTTCAGCAAACATGGCGCCTACCCTATCTTGTAGAGAATAAAAAATTGAGTAAACCAGGCGATTTTAAAAAAAATCGTAGGACCAGTTTTTGAGAAAATCGCAAAAAAGTGAAAAATTACACGAATAAACTACCACTTCCGGTTGACCGATTTTGATGAAAATGTTCGTGTCCGGTCCGGTAGTGGTATGTAACTTAAGTTTTAAGTTTGAAGTTCGTACGATGTTCCGTTCTTGAGATATTTTGTATACACACACACACACACACACACACACACACAGACACACGCACACACAGGCACACACACACACACAGACATACACACAGACCAATCGCTAAAAACATGTTTGTGTGGGTTCAGGGGGTCTGAAAACGTATAGATCCGGTGAAAAGTCGATTTTGAAAAATCGACATGAAAACAATACTTCCCTTCCTATATATTCATATAGGCAAGAGAAAGTAAAAATTGAACAGGATAACAACTGTAGTAGGTTTTGAGAAGATGTTCCTTGCATTAACGTTACGGAGATAGGCATTCCGGGTACCCTTAAGTCTTGGCCTACGTCACTGAGAAAGAATACAAGGGAAGAAGTTGTCATCGCGCCACTTAGAATTGGGCACAACAGATTAACCCATCGGTATCTCATGATGTCTGGTGATGCTCCAGTTTGTGGCAGGTGCGATTGTCCTTGTATTGGTTGATTGCGTCTGCTACGCAGTTCTGCGTCGGCGATTCAAGATTCCCTCTGAATTAAGGTGTATACTCGGTGACGAAAGCCCTATTTTGGACGTGGCTTTAAAATTTTTACGATCGAGTAGTGTATACAAGAGTGTCTGACAGTCTAGGGCAGTGGTTCCCAACCTTTTATGGGGAATCGCCCCTTTGCGAAGGATGACTTACACCTATCGCCCCCTTCTCTTAGCATCGTATACCTAATTTAATTTGAAATAATGTGTTGATAAACAATAAAGTATGTTATTCCGTAAAAACGATTTATTATTGTTCACAACAAATAATCAACCAAAGCAGTTGTGTCCAGAATTCTTCATCTCATGTGTAGGAGCTCAACCATAAAAAATGTCAACAAAGAGTTTAGTTTATTTGTTTGTAAAAAAAACATGTATCCGCAACAGTAAAGATTCTACCCTGTAGTACAGTTTTATTTTTCTGTCTTTGAATGCTCATCGCCCCCCTGCGAACCCAAATCGCCCACCAGGGGGCGATCGCACCCAGGTTGGGAACCACTGGTCTAGGGTGATCTGCAATGTCTTATATGTCCTAATTAGTTTTACCCTATAGTATATGTTTTATATTAGTTATAAGTTTATATTCATATGTCTGTGTTTTTATTATGTGGCCCCTTTACAGCCTTTTGCGACCTTTTATGTCTGTGATATTTTCTTTTTTCAATGTAATTTTTATTTTTACTTTCTCTTGCCTATATTAATCAGACACAATATTGTGGTGTTATTAGGTACTTCAGGATTGGGAAATTTTAACTGGAACTCGTCTTTCACTCGTTCGTAAGATTTATATTCGCAATAACTTTCAATAATAACAACACGTTCATCCTTTGAAAAAACCATGTTTGAACTTATACAGACACAAATGTATACCGGGATAGCACTAGTACATGTCAGTAATACACAATGGGTCAACAATGAGTACGGTAGTGCCAACTGTTATTTGGGGGAAAAAATATTCCCTATGCAGAAAATATTAACTCTTAAACTTCGAAGTGCGTCCTTTTTGAAACACCCGTTACTTACAATTTTAAATGATACATCAAACGAAAGAGCAACTCGAGCAGTTTTTTTTAGTTGGCAGCAGTGCGCAATGTTTCCACCGTCAGCCGTTAGAAACAACTAGTAGCAATTTTTTTTTTTTTAAGGCGATAAACCTTAACAAGGTTATCATTGCCTGTTGTTCTACACTAAGGTGTAAAAAGCCCTTTGAGTGCAGAACGCCTTTTTACTTTCTCTTGCCTATATGAATATATAGGAAGGAAAGTATTGTTTTCATGTCGATTTTAACAAATACACTCTTCACCGGATCTATACGTTTTCAGACCCCCTGAACCCACACAAACATGTTTTTAGCGATTGGTCTGTGTGTGTGTGTGGGTCTGTGTGTGAACAGAATATCTCGATAACGGAACATTGTACGAACTTGAAACTTGAAACTTAAGTTACATACCACTACCGCAAACTACCAGTCTCAAAAACTGGTCCTGCGATTTTTTTAAAAATCGCCTGGTTTATTCAATTTTTTATTCTCTACAAGATAGGGTAGGCGCCATGTTTGCTGAAATTGTTGGTGAGGCTGTTTTTACGTAAAAATATTTTCTTTTTAAGATTGCGGCTTTAATATGCATTTTAGCGCAAAACGTTATATTATAAAAGTTGTAGAGAATGTAAAATTCTACAACTTTTATTTCAAACATTTTTTTGTATAACGCTTAGTTTAGCGGTAATTAGTGCTTTTCTTTTTTTTTCTCACGAAAACGTTTGAAAAATCGATTTTTTTAAAGATTTCGGCTTTAGTAGGCATTTTACGACAAAAGTGTATATAATCAAATTTATAGGAAATTAAAATATCTACAACTTTTGTTAGGAGAATTTTTCTCTACAAGCTTAGTTTTGCGCGAAAGTGTGATTTTCCGTTTTTTTAAACCAAACCGGGTACGATTTTCATTTTGCGTCATTCACTCATGATTAAAATAAGGTTATTGTGGCGATGAATTTGAATTGAAGTAAAAATATATTGAAAATAATTAGACGTTATTTATGAAGCACATGATGTTTATTTATGATGATGATTTTACTTTCTCTTGCCTATATGAATATATAGGAAGGAAAGTATTGTTTTCATGTCGATTTTTCGAAACCGAGTTTTCACCGGATCTATACGTTTTCAAACCCCCTGAACCCAAAAAACATGTTTTTAGCGATTGGTCTGTGTGTGTGTGTGTGTGTGTGTGTGTGTGTGTGTGCATGCGTGTGTGTGTGTGTGTGTGTGCAAAATATCTCAAGAACGGAACATCGTACGAACTTGAAACTTAAAACTTAAGTTACATACCCTTACCGGACCCGACACGAACATTTTCCTCAAAATCGGTCAACCGGAAGTAGTAGTTTATTATAATTTTTCACTTTTTTGCGATTTTCTCAAAAACTGGTCCTACGATTTTTTTTTAAAATCGCCTGGTTTACTTAATTTTTATTCTCTACAAGATAGGGTAGGCGCCATGTTTGCTGAAAATCTGGGTAAGGCCGTTTTTACGTAAAAACATAGTTCTTTTAAGATTGCGGCTTTAATATGCATTTTAGCGCAAAACGTTATGTGATAAAAGTTGTAGATAATGTAAAATTCTACAACTTTTATTTCAAATATTGTTTTGTATAACGCTTAGTTTAGCCGTAATTAGCAATTTTCTGTTTTTTTCTCACGAAAACGTGTGAAAAATCGATTTTTTAAGATTTCGGCCATAGTATGCATTTTACGACAAAAGTGTATATAATCAAATTTATAGAAAATTAAAAGTTCTACAACTTTTATTTCTAGCATTGAGCCTCAGAGCCTAGTTTAGCGTGAAAGAGTGATTTTCTGTATTTTTAAGCCAAACTGAGGTCTATTTTCATTTTGCGTCTTTCATTCATGATTAAAATAAGGTTATATTTTTGAGGTTAGTTTTTTGTTTATTTCTAATGTTTATTACTAATGTTAGGTTTATTGTTAATTATTTGCATTGGCAAGAGAAAGTTGTGTGAGTGTTTCACACCAGATTTTGTTGAATTAATGTCCACTCTGAGTAACGTGTGAGTAACCACCGCTTGACTTCATCGTCATTGATTTCAAAACACCCAGCGAGGGTTTTCACAAGCTCTGCAAACTGTCAAACGCCATTCCAGCTGCAATTCCTTACCATTTAACCGAAATTAAAAAGCTTGTTTGGAGATACGTCCGGATATGGGAGGCTCCTGATATCACAGGTTCGGATGTGACACGTTTTACTCTAATCAAAAATCAACCATATTTTAAAACTAAATTTTAAAAAAGAGACATTTTGGTTTTTAATGTTTTATTAGTTTTTTTGTAGTTTTTTAAATATTTTTTGTGAACTAATAACTAATTATAACTAACCTAACCTAACCTAATTCTACGTAGCCTATAAGTATTATCTAATAATTTTTTTGTTTTTTTGTGAAATTTTGTAGATTTTTTTGGTTTTTTAGTTGTTTTGCGTCTTCTTTTTTTGTATTTTGTATTGTATTAGTTTTTTTTTAATTTTTCTTGATTTTTAACTTTTTTTCATTTTTCATGATTTTTAATTTTTTTTATTTTTCTTGATTTTTAACTTTTTTTATAATTTTTCTTGATTTTTAACTTTTTTTTATAATTTTTCTTCATTTTCCATTTTTTTTTCATTTTATTTTTTTATTAATTTTTATGGGTTTTTTTAAATTTTTTAAATCAGTATTAATGAATTTTGAAGTAAAGAAATTTAACTGTTGAAATTTAACTGTTGAAATTTAACTGTTGAAATTTAACTGTTGAAATTTAACTGTTGAAACTGTTGAACTGTTGAGATTTTCATTTGCGACGTCTTCCAGAGCTTTTTCTAACATATCTGCACCGTACAATAATTTAGCGTCATGCAATTCTTCAAACGGGATTTGCTTTGAAAAAAAACCTCTAATTAAGTACTTACAATTTTCCTCCTTTGTTTTCTGCGGCAATAAATCAATTACTTTTTTCACTTTTGATAATTTATAGTTCCGATACAAATACGAAGAAATTTTGTATGTAAAAAATGTAGCTGTACTGAAAATTGAAATTGTTAAAAATATTCTTAATGCCGACATTTTTAGATTTAATAAAAAAAATATCTTTAAATCCTTTTTAATCTTTTCCTCACTGTTAAATCTTTTTCCTCACTGTTAATCCTTTTTTCGTGCCTCCTCACTGTTAAAATTACAGATTGAGAATGATTAAAATACATTAAAGTACATTGCTTAGTTACTAAATTTATATTTTAATTATTGTTAAAAGTTCTTGGATACATAAAAAGTAATTTTTACTTTCTCTTGCCTATATGAATATATAGGAATTTTTTTTTTTTTTTTGTTTAAAGGAAAGTATATTGTTCTCAGGTTGATTTTAAGAAATCGAATTTTCACCGGATCTATAATATGTTTTCAGACCCCCTGAACCCAAAAAACATGTTTTTAGCGATTGGTCTGTGTGTGTGTGTGTGTGTGTGTTTGTGTGTGTGTGTGTGTGTGTGCGCGTGCGTGCGTGTGCGTGCGTGCGTGTGCGCGCGCGCGCGCGCGTGTGTGTGTGAGTGAGTGAGTGTGCGTGTGTTTGTGTGTGTGTGTGTGTGTGTGTGTGTGTGTGTGTGTGTGTGTGTGTGCGTGCGTGCGTGTGTGTGTGTGTGTGTGTGCGCGCTACAAAATATCTCAAGAACGGAACACTGTACGAAGTTGAAACTTGAAACTTAAGTTACATACCACTACCGGACCAAACACGAACATTTTCATCGAAATCGGTCAACCGGAAGTAGTAGTTTATTCGTATAATTTTTCACTTTTTTGCGTTTTTCTCAAAAACTGGTCCTACAATTTTTTTTAAAAATCGCCTCATTTATTTAGTTTTTTATTCCCTACAAGATAGGGTAGGCGTCATGTTCGCTGAAATTCTTGGTGAGGGTGTTTTCTCGTAAAAATGTTGTTTTTTTAAGATTACGGCTTTAATATGCATTTTAGCGCAAAACTTTATGTAATAAAAGTTGTAAAGAATGTAAAATTCTACAACTTTTATTTCAAACATTTTTTTGTATAACGCTTAGTTTAGCGGTAATTAGCAATTTTCAGTTTTTTTCTCACGAAATCGTGTGAAAAATCAATTTTTTAAAGATTTCGGCCTTAGTTTCATTGTATGACAAAAGTGTATATAATCGAATTTATAGAAAATTAAAAGATCTACAACTTTTATTCATAACATTTTTCACTACAGAGCCTAGTTTAGTGTGAAAGAGTGATTTTCCGTATTTTTAAGGCAAACTGAGATCGATTTTCATTTTGCGTCTTTCATATATGATTAAAATTAGGTTATGTTTATTGAGGTTAGTTTTTTTTTATTTCTAATGTTAGGTTTATTTTTAATTACTTGCACTTGCAAGAAAAAGTTGTGTGAGTGTTTCACACCAGATTTTTTAAGAAGAAAATACCGTAAAAACAAATGCACTTAATACTTAACTAGCATTTACAAGTTGTTGTTTCATTTTTGTCTGAATCCTGAATCGTGGTTGAGAGGGCTGAGAAGCCCTATGATGGCGACATCGTGTTAAGGAACACCTGGTCGCTCGGGGAACAATTTTACGGAATAATTGCAACCTCATGAAATTTAGGGGGAATTTTATAGTTAATAATTAGGAAATATAGGGCGATTCAAAAAAAAGCCAGTTTTTAAACGGCTGGTAAATTTTTGTTTATCGGTTGGCAACATTGTTTGACCTCATTTCTATTTCGGAGAACATTCCGATTGACAATTCAGTTGTAGTTTCTCTTGTTCGCAGTGTAGTACTCTCGCAGTCTGTGTCTAAACATGGAGAAGCTTACTATTGCGCAACGAGTGTTAATCGTCAAAACATTTTACCAGAGTGGAGAGAGTTATGCGGCTGCTGTCAGGCGACTTCGCGGTACTCTAGGACGTAATGAAGCACCGAATGAATCAACAGTTCGCAGGCTCATGAAAAAGTTTTTTTAGACGGGTTACACAGTCGACCTTAAAAGTTCTGGACGTCGTCGTTCTGGCCAAACTGAGCAGAACGTTGCGTTGGTTCTTGACAGCATGGCTGTTAGCCCAGCAAAATCAATACGTCGCCGTTCTCAACAATTGGGTTTAAGATGTTCTTCTGTACGGAGAATTCTTCGGTACGATCTCCAATATCACCCGTATAAAATTCAGTTGACGCAACATTTGAAAGTGGCAGACCACCAGGAGAGACGACAGTTTGTTGACTGGGTATTAAGAAAACGGCAGGATGATGACACCTTCGCAAACAAAATTATTTTCAGTGATGAGGCGCACTTCCATTTAAACGGTTTTGTTAATAAACAGAACTGCCGTATGTGGGGTTTAGAAAACCCTCGCGTGGTTAATGAAAGGGATATGTATGCACAGCGAGTGACAGTTTGGTGCGGCTTTTGGTCGGGCGGTGTCATCAGCCCTTACTTTTTTTAAAATCAAGAAGGACAAGTCGTGACGGTAAATGGAGACCGATACCGTACGATATTAGGGAGTTTTTGTGGCGTCATTTGGATGGAATGGGCATTGACGAGTTGTGGTTTCAGCAGGATGGTGCCACCTGTCACGCTGCACGAGAAACAATGTTGTTGCTCCGTGAACGGTTCCAGGATCGCATCATTTCTCGTAATTCTGACCACCAATGGCCACCAAGGTCGTGTGACTTGACGCCTTGTGACTTTAATCTTTGGAGTCATCTGAAGTCATTGGTGTATGCCAATAAACCCCGAAACATCAATGACTTGTCGACGGGTTATCAGGCAAATGGAAGTCGAAACTTGTCGTGCAGTAATATCCAATTTCATGGACAGAGTTGATGCGTGCCAGCGCAGTAGAGGAGGCCACATGCATGACATCATTTTTCATACATAAAATCGGAAGGCAAGATGAACTTGTTGATGTATTTATTTTCAGTTTTTCAATAAAATAAATCTCCTAATTTGATATATCAAAACCGGCGCTCTTTTTGAATCACCCTTTAGGATTCTGGCTCTTGCGGGATTGGGACTGGGACTTCAAAGGAGGTAATGTATTTTAAGAAGTTACTCGTGGTTGAAAATTTATATTAAGGGACAAGTGGGTTTAGGAGCGGCTCTTTTCTTTTATTTTGTTTTTCAGTGGCCTTTTTCAGTTATGTGGGAGTTTTATTGTCTTGGGGAGGGGAAGGCATGCACCGTACTTAACATGGACAAATGGTATAATTTTAGGTAGGGGTTAGTTTATGATTTTTGGGGAGACGGAAAGGGTAGAGTTTGGCATAATCACCGGCCTTTTATTTTCTAAGTGTTTAATAATTTAAAATGGCTGCTCTTTTCACCGTAGTGGAGTGATTATGCATTTTTTGTTCAATGCCGAACGAACACAAGGATTCATCTACATTATTTGTGTTTTCTTCCGGCTTCTTTGATGGATGTCTTTTCCGCTATTTTACCCAAAAAGTAGCTCAGGACTTCTGATACCAATAATTCGAAATTGGTATCGCAAGTCCTGCGCTACTTTTCGGGTACTTGTATAGACAAAGCACCCTTAACATAATTATATAACATCACTCATGGCGATGTATAAAATACAAAAAAACACAAATGATCGGATAAAAAACAGAATGAAATATAAGAAAACTGCTACCAAACTTTATACTGTGACACCAAAAACTGATCAAAATGACTGTACACGCACCACGTAAGGAGTGCGTCTCGCTCCCTCCCTCTCTCTCCCGCCCCTCCCCCTCTCTCTCGCACTCTCCTCCCCCTCTCTTTCTCACTCTTTTCCTCACTCTCTCTCGCACCCCCTCTCACTCTCTCTCGCACCCCCTCTCTCTCTATTCATACCTACTTATGCTTAATAAGAAACGATTATTATTATTATTAAAGCGCGAATGCAAGCCGCAGGTCAAATTATGGAACCGATTTTTAGGGAAAACTGCGGCTTTTATTTGGAACAATACGGTATTTTCTATGGAGGGGAGGAGGGGTACTTACAACCTCCCCCTACCCTTCGCTTTATCAGGAATAACCGCATTTTGGTGTTTTTTTTTTGACAATTTCAGGGGTGGGGGCCTCAAAATCGGTGGGTGATAGAGAGAAACAGAGGTCAGATTTGGATTCAGGGGGTCAAGATACCTAACGATCACCCATCAAAGTCCAAGGGGAAAAAACTTTCTTTTTTTTGCAGACCAGTGTAATCTCGGCGGCATGGAGAACGTCTGAAATTCTCTCTCTTGGCAGCAGCTGTTGTTGCCAACCGGTGGTGGGGGGAGAGCACCCTCAGCCACTACTGTTAGCGACCTAGGGACGTGTTTGTAAATCTTTCACTATATCTAGAGTGGATTTGCCACCTCCACCTGCCCACAACAGACAGTTGGAGTGTCAAATTATTTACACTCACTCTGTTCGTTGCAGGGCTAAAATAAATAGTTCTGTTTCTTATCATCACATGGTCACCCAATTAAATGACTGAATCATTTAATAAGAGAATAGGTAGAGGTGTACTGTGACATTAATCACAGTTATCTCCACTGAAAGTAATGAATTTCATTATACAGTTGGACCCTGTGGTGAATAAAGTGAAGGTGTCATTTGCAGAGTGGAAAATATGTGCTTTTCAGAAGGCCCGGCATGCTGATAAGCGTGCTTTTCCACTGAGTGAGTTGTGGCAATGGTAAACCACCTCACTCCTCGTTTTACTTAGTAAAACCTCTACACGTTCAAACCAGCCTACAGGCTGATCACCTAAACAACAACACAACAGAGTGGATTTATAATATAATGATAAATCAACCATATTTTAAAACTAAATTTAAAAAAAGAGACATTTTTGGTTTTTAATATTTTATTAGTTGTTTTGTAGTTTTCTAAATATTTTTTATCGAACAATATTAAATAATAAATAATTCCAAGTATTATAATCTAACTAACCTAAGTATTATAAACTAATTATTGTTATGTTTTTTGTGAAATTTTATAGATTTTTTAGGTTTTTTAATTTTTTTGCGTCTTCTTTTTTTGTATTTTTAATTGAATTATATTAGTTTTTATTTAAATTTTCCTTGATTTTAAATATTTTTTTCATTTTATTTTTTTTATTTTTTATTACTTTTTTTTATTTAACGTCGCATCAACTGCAACGGTCATTAGCGACGACGATTTTATTATTCTATATGAGTTTTTTTTAATAATTTTTCTTGATTTTTCCATTTTTTTTTCATTTTTTTTTTATTAATTTTTATGGTTTTTTTCATATTTTTTAAATTAGTATCAATCAGTTTTGTAGTAAAAAAATTTAACTGTTAAAATTTTCGTTGGCTACATTGTAACGTATTAATTATATCCCCACAAGGGAATGGCAATTTGAAGCGTAATGAATATTTAATACAAATCAATAAAACAATAAATTATTACTTTAATACATTATCAGTTAATTTAATCATTATGTTATTTTCTGTTTAATGAATTTCTTTTTTGTCCCAACTTTTTAAATGATCATTCTTATTACTATGAATCCAGTACATTTATAATTTACTTCATATATACGAGGCGTGTTCAAAAAGTAACGGGAATTTTTTAATTTCGCGGGTTTGGATAGTCCGATTGTAAAAAAATTTTTTTTATTATGTTGGTACACATGCCCCTGACGTACGATAAAATTTTCAACAATATTCATTGCTTAGTTCTTAAGTGGAAGCCGCTAAGGTTAGACGTGTTTTTCGAGCACGGCTATTTTTGTTTGTTAAAAAAAATGGATCGAAGAATTTGTATTATATTTTGCGTGAAAACTGAAATAAAGTGTGTGAAATGTTAACAAAGGCATATGGTTAGTCTGCTATGAGTAAAACAAGGATTTACGAGTGGTATAAGCGTTTCCAAGATGGCCGCGAAAACGTTGAAGATGACGAACGACCCGGACGTCCAAGCACATCAACAACCGATGAAAACGTTAAAAAAGTGAAAGAAATGGTTATGAACGATCGCCGAATCACAATCAGAGAAGTCAGTGATGATGTTGGCATATCGATTGGCTCAGGCCAAGAAATTTTTTCGGATGTTTTGGGTATGAAACGTGTGGCAGCAAAATTAGTTCCAAAATTGTTGAATTTCGAATAAAAATAGCGGCGAATAGAAGTTGTTCAGGAGTCACTAAATGAAGTCGACAACGATGCGGATCTACTCAAACGTGTTATAACAGGTGACGAAACATGGGTTTACGGATACGATGTCGAAACTAAGGCTCAATCGTTCCAGTGGAGGCATTCTGGATCGCCAAGACCGAAAAAGGTTCGACAAGTGCGGTCGAATGTGAAGGTTATGCTCACTGTGTTCTTCGATTTTAATGGCATAGTGCATCATGAATTCTTGCCACAAGGTCAAACAATCAATAAGGAGTACTACCTACAAGTTCAACGCCGTTTGCGTGAAGCAATCCGAAAAAAACGCCCGGATTTGTGGCAAAACAATTCATGGCTTTTGCACCACAATAATGCACCTGCTCATACTTCATTGCTTGTTCATGAATTTTTGGCCAAAAATAAAACTGTAACGATGCCCCAGCCTCCATATTCGCCAGACATGGCTCCATGTGACTTTTTTCTATTTCCAAAAATAAAGAGAACATTAAAAGGCCGTCGTTTTACAAGCACAGATGACATTAAAAGCGAATCGGTGAAAGAGCTAAAAGCTATCACAAAGATTGAGTTTCAGAAGTGTTTCTAGGATTGGAAAAAGCGTTGGCACAAGTGTATTGCATGCGAAGGGGACTACTTTGAAGGCGACAATATTAATGTAGATGAATAAATAATATTTTTTTCAAAAAACGAAAATTCCCGTTATTTTTTGAACAAACCTCGTGTATATATATATATATTTTTTATAATTTAGAACGAATGTTAGGACCTACTACTTTCCTTGATTTTCAGTCCCACACTCAAATAATTTTTTTATAATTCTGCTCCTTTACTCTAGTTGCCTAGCAGATTCACTATCGAGCGTCCGTAGTGGAAGGTTGTGTTGTTGCTGTGCTCTTAATAGATGCTGAAGCGATTAGCCTGTCTGTCGGTTCAAGTTGTGCCGCCGCCGTTTGTCATCACTATTATTGTTGTTATTCTTTGTTTAATTTTTTTTTAAATATTTTTAAAACGCGCCGGCGTATATTTTTTAACGTAAGTTTATGTCAAATATACAAAATTACTCTTCGCCGGTTGGCAAACGCGGTCGGTCGAACAGCTCGCCGGAACAACTAATTCGGTCACAAAAAGTTTCCAAGTGTGGTATGTCAGAAATGCCGAATGCAAGTGAAATATCGTCTATTCTTGAAGGCTTATTGGACAGAAAATTGAAGAATGTTGCCTCTAAAGAAGACATTAATTTATTAATGGTGGAAATAAAAGGGTTGCGAGAGGAAAATCGTGTCCTTAAGGAGGAAGTGAATAGCCTCAAGATGCAAAATAAAGAGTTTCAGTCTCGGCTTGATGACGTGGAAGATAGGAGCCGGAGGAACAATTTAATATTTAAAGGAATAAAGCGGGGTGCTGAAGATAATCCGGTAGATTTAGTTAAGAATTTTCGTGTTTCTATGTTGGGTTCACGTAGCAACTTATGGGTAAATAGGGCGCATATACTAGGAAAGAACAAGGTGAACAGTCCGATAATTGCGCATATCCCAGATGACTACGATTTAAATTATATTATTAAAAACGCCAATAAATTAAAAGGTACGGATTATGTGGTGCATCGCGATTATTGTAGGCCTAAAGCAACCAGGGCTAAAAGAGCTTAAACAGTACGCAACGAACAAGCAAGTTTATGTTTCCAAGGACAAGTTGGTAGTTGAAGGAAGGTTATTCTCAGTGGAAAATGAAAAATTTATGGCGGGTTCTGTAGATGGCTTCTGTGAATTGTCAAGACTTCTGGGACAAGATGTTAAGGGTCTGGAAAACAAAATTTTTCACCAAACTATGAGCAGGAGGGACTGAAAGGGAGTCGTCTGCCAGAATGAGAATAAGATTCACGAGCAGACAGCAGATGAATTAAAATCTTCATTGTTAAGTATTTTAAGTTATAATGTGGCTGGTCTTTCAGGTAAGCAATTATGTTTTTTTCAGTTTTTAAATAACTATGATATTTTTTGTTTGAGTGAAACCTTTGTAGAAAATATTAATGTTGATAGGTACACAAGTTATTTGAAAGATTATACCCTACATTGGGAACCAGCCGTTAGAGAGTCTGTTCGTGGTAGAGCTAAAGGGGGTATTCTGATTGGGTTTAAATCAATTTTAAGCAAATATATACAATTTGTAAATTTTGGGGATAGGAACGTAGTTAAACTTTCTATTGGGGATAAGAATTTTTATATTATTTTTGTTTATCTGTCGGGTGGTCTCGAGAAGGATTGGGAGCGCGATTTTAACGAAGTGGTTAATTTTTTGGACGAATACGGTGCTAATAAAAATATTATTATAATGGGTGATTTTAACTGCAGGACTGCGAGTGAACAGGTTTTGCCGGGTCAGTTAAGATTTGAAGGCAGCCTCCGTGCAAGTAGGGCATCCAAAGATGACATTGTAAATTCTAAGGGTAGAGCCTTTTTAAATCTCTGTGATAATAACAGTTTGGTTATTTTAAATGGTCGAACTGAGGATGATCGATTGGGTGATTTTACGTATATAGGCCCAAAAGGGTCTTCCGTGATTGACTATTGTTGTATGTCAACGACCGGCTTGTCGATAATAAAATCATTTAAGGTGGGTGCTGAAATATTTTCTGATCACATGCCAATAGTACTGGATTTATATTTAAATGTAAATAATGTAGATAATAGTGTCCTGCTGCCTCTTTTACCGAAATTAAAGTGGAACTCTGCGACTGATGAGCAATATCGGACAAAGTTGCGTAGTAGATGTGAAAATCTGTTGCTACCATGTGAAATAAATGAGGCAGGTTGTAAATGACTAGCGGATATAGTATATAAGGCAGTTGGATACGTAGCTAGTTCTGCTGATACCTGCTGGAAAGCAGGTATGGTTTGATAGGGAGTGTGGTGCGGCACGGTCTAGGGTGTTCAGGTGGAGGAAGAATGGTTTCGATCTGATGAGGACTGAGTACTTAAATGCATTGAGTAGTTATAAATTATTGTGTGAGAATAAGAAAAGGGAATGCTTTAGTGAGATGGTTCGGGACATTAAGCAGGCTAGGGATGTAAGTAGCTTTTGGGAATGTGCAAATAAATTTAAAATGAAAAAATTTAAGTGTGCTCCTCAAATAAAACCCCAAGAGTGGGTTAATTATTTTCAGGGTCTTTTCGACGCCGGTGCACTCCGTGACCGTGGAATCGCGTACGCTGCTCCACATTATACTGATCCTTTGCTGGATGCGGATATAAGTTGTGAGGAATTGGTACTGGTTTTGAGGAGCGCCAAAGTAAATAAAGCTCCTGGGCTAGACCGAATTCCATACGAATTCTATAAGAAGGCCCCAGCCGAATACTTAAATTTGATGGTTAACTATTTTAATAAAATTTTTAATTACGGAAGGGTTCCCCACTCTTTTAGAAAATCAATTATATTCCCATTACACAAAAAAGGGGATTTTGCAAATGTAGGTAATTATAGGGGGATTTCGTTTTTAGATACAATTGTTAAACTTTTTACGGGAATTTTATTGAATAGATTGCAGAATTGGGTAGACTCAAAACAGATGTTGCACGAGAACCAGGCGGGGTTCCGGAGAGGTTATTCAACAAACGATAATATTTTCAATTTAATTAGTATAATAAATTTAGTATTAAAGAAAAAGGGGGGCAAACTATATTGTTTCTTCGTAGATTTTAAAGCCGCCTTCGATTCAGTAAATAGGGAGGCACTTTTCTTTAAATTGTTTAGTATTGGGCTATCCTTTAAATTTATGAACGTTTTAATGGACCTATACAGGCACACAACGTCGCAGGTGTGGTGTAATAATGGTTTGTCTCCAGAATTCGAAACATTAGAAGGGGTAAAACAAGGGGATTTATTGTCCCCACTGATTTTTGCATTGTTTTTGAATGATCTTGAGGAAGAAGTAGGGGGTGGCGTTAAAATCAATAGTTTAATAATTCGAGCATTGCTTTATGCAGATGATGTCGCTCTTCTGTCAGTGTGCCCTAAAACTTTACAAACTATGATTAATAATTTGAAAATATATTGCGATAAGTGGGGGCTAACTGTTAATCTCATAAAATCTAAAATTATGGTTTTTAGAAAGGGGGGAAGATTGGGCTGGACCGAGCAGTGGGAAATGGGAGGTGAAACAATAGAAGTTGTAAATTCATATAAATATTTGGGGATAGTATTAACGCCATCCTTGTCTTTTAAAACTCATGCAAGAGACAGAGTTTCGGTGGCCAAGTTTGCTCTGAACAGTTTTTGGGGTAATTTCTGCTCTCAGAACAAAGTTCCAATCTCCGCTAAATGGGCTGTCTTTAACGGAGTAGGCCTATGTCGGGCAATAGTGGCATATGGTGCACAGGTATGGATGAATTTGAAATCTTTCAAAGGTTTGCTTTGAAAAAAATATTTGGAATTCCCAATAATACGCCTAATTATGTAATATATTTGGAAACTGGCGTGCACTTGATGTGGCCGTTTTTATTTTTACTGCACATTAAGTACGTGTTAAAAGTGTTAGAGTTGCCCGCTCGAAGGTTGCCCAAAAAATTGGCTGAAGTTACAATTGTTCAGGAAGTGGGGTGGTTTAAGTGGTGGCGAGAATTAGCGGCTAGATTTCATTGTCAGCTGACTGCTTCTAATAGAGATGATTGGAGGGGGCAATTAAATTACATTTTGGGGAAAATAAGGGAAAACACGAGGAAAAAATGGATTGAGAGGGCAATGAGGGCTGAATACAATACTTTATATAAGCAACTGACGTTTAATATGGGTGAAAAAACATACATCTCTGATGAATATGATCGGGCCTCAATCAGTATCAATTTTAGGGCTAGAGGAGGTCAGCTGGGATTAAATAATGGGCCGCACAGGGAAGAAGAGAGACAGTGTTGTTCCCTGTGCAACCTGCGAGAGAAGGAAACAGTGGAACATTTTATTGGGGTCTGCCCGGTTCTGAATGAACTAAGAACAAAGTGGTTTGGGTGCCGTAGGTTAAATAGAAATGAAATTATATGCTATTTAGAAGGTAGGGACTGGAATGCCCTTATTGGCTATATTCGTCAAGCTAAGAGGTATAGGCCTCTCGCTGGCTGGTTGATGATGAGTTCAATTATTAATGTAATAATGCACCTTTGTTAACTTTCATTTTGACATAATTAAAAAAAAAAAAGAAAAAAAAATTGTCTTTAATAATAATTTTATCTGTGTAAGTAAAAATTAGTTTGGTTAATTAGAAAGACCAGCCACTGATATTTAAATATTGTATTATCTATGTTATCTAAATTCTCTTATTAATTGTATTTATTTTTACTTTGATTTGTTTCTTACTAAACGTATATAGTGTATATTTTTGTTTTAAATTTATATTTCAGCTGTACAGAATTTAAAGGTATTTGTGTTAGTGAATCTGGCGGACGACTTCGGTCAAGCCAATCTGTGCTGAGAAAAGACATTTCAATTAATTAACTGATAACAGCCTAACGAATTTTATAATCTGTTAAAGATATTTTTGTAATTTAAATAATAAGGAATAAAGCACATTTTTTATTATTATTATTATTATTATTAGTTGCCTAGCAACGAGACTTTTGTTTGGATAAAATTTATTAATGTTAAAATTTAACATTTTTCTATTATTACAACGTCTTCGAGTGCTTTTTCGTACAAATCTTCACCATATAATTCTTTTGCGACGTATAATTGTTCGAAAGGAATTTGTTTTAAAAAATAAGCTTTAATTAAATACCTTAAATTTTCCTCCTTTGTTTCCTGCGGCAATAAATCGATAGCTTTTTTGACTTTATACAATTTATAGTTACGATAAAAGTACGACGAAATTTTATAAGTAAAATATGTCGCAGTAAAAATTGAAATTGTTAAAAAAATTCGTTTTTACTGCAACATATTTTACTTATAAAATTTCATCGTATTTTTATCGAAATTACAAATTATATAAAGTTAAAAAAGCTATCGATTTATTGCCGCAGGAAGAAAAGGAGGAAAATTTAAGGTATTTAATTAAAGCGTATTTTTTAAAACAAATCCCTTTCGAACAATTATACGTTGCAAAATTATTGTATGGTGAAGATTTGTACGAAAAAGCTCTCAAAGATGTCGCTAATGAAAATTTTAATAGTTAAATTTTTTTACTTCAAAATTGATTGATACTCATTTAAAAAAATATGAAAAAAACAAAAAAATTTAATAAAAAATAAAATGAAAAAAAATGGAAAAATCAAGAAAAATTATAAAAAAAACATAGACTATAAAATAAAATAAAAAAAAAAGTTAAAAATCAAGAAAAATTAAAAAAAAAGTCTGGTGTGAAATACTCACACAACTTTCTCTTGCCAAAGCAAATAATTAACAGTATAACCTAAAATTAGTAATAAAACATTAGAAATAAAAAAAAACTAACCTCAATAAACATAACCTAATTTTAAACATGAGTGAAAGACGCAAAATGAAAATCAACCTCAGTTTGGCTTAGAAATACGGAAAATCACTCTTTCTCTCTAAACTAGGCTCTGTAGAGAAAAATGCTCTAAATAAAAGTTGTAGATCTTTTAATTTTCTATAAATTTGATTATATACACTTTTGTCGTAAAATGCATACTAAGGCCGAAATCTTAAAAAAATCGATTTTTCACACATTTTCGTGAGAAAAAAAAACAGAAAATCGCTAATTACCGCTAAACTAAGCGTTATGCAAAAAAATGTTTGAAATAAAAGTTGTAGAATTTTAAATTCTGTACATTTTTTATTATATACATTTTCGCATTATAATACATATTAAGGCCGTAATCTTGAAAGAACACTTTCTTTACGTAAAAACACCCTCACCAAGTTAAATTTCAAGTTTTAAGTTCGTACAATGTTCCGTTCTTGAGATATTTTGTATACACACACACAGACCAATCGCTAAAAACATGTTTGTGTGGGTTCAGGGGGTCTGAAAACGTATAGATCCGGTGAAGAGTGTATTTGTTGTGATGGAGATGAAAACAATACTTTCCTTCCTATATATTCATATAGGCAAGAGAAAGTAAAAAGGCGTTCTGCACTCAAAGGGCTTTTTACACCTTAGTGTAGAACAACAGGCAATGATAACCTTGTTAAGGTTTATCGCCTTAAAAAAAAAAAATTGCTACTAGTTGTTTCTAACGGCTGACGGTGGAAACATTGCGCACTGCTGCCAACTAAAAAAAACTGCTCGAGTTGCTCTTTCGTTTGATGTATCATTTAAAATTGTAAGTAACGGGTGTTTCAAAAAGGACGCACTTCGAAGTTTAAGAGTTAATATTTTCTGCATAGGGAATATTTTTCCCCCCAAATAACAGTTGGCACTACCGTACTCATTGTTGACCCATTGTGTATTACTGACATGTACTAGTGCTATCCCGGTATACATTTGTGTCTGTATAAGTTCAAACATGGTTTTTTCAAAGGATGAACGTGTTTTTATTATTGAAAGTTATTGCGAATATAAATCTTACGAACGAGTGAAAGACGAGTTCCAGTTAAAATTTCCCAATCCTGAAGTACCTAATAACACCACAATATTGTGTCTGATTAATAAATTTCGTGAGACTGGCAGTGTACAGGATCGGAAAAGCACAGGTCGACCATCAGTGTTAACAGAACAAGTTTTGGACGATGTGAAACAACCTCACCCGGCAAATCACTTAGAAAGTTATCTTCACAGGCTGGATTATCATTATCTTTCGCTTTAAGGGCTACAAAAAAATTAAATCTGCATCCTTACCGCATCGGTGTTGTTCGTGAACTGAAAGAAGTTGACCATGGGAAACGTAAATGCGTTCTTTTTGAAACACCCGTTATAATGTATTGTAGCAAGATCCAAGAAACGACACGAATGTTCCACAATTTTATTCATAAAAATAGTTAAGAAATAATAAAAATAACAATACACAATAATATCAGTTTTGTAAATGACAGTCGTAACCATAAAAGTGTGTCTATTCATTCATAAGCAGGGTTGTAAGAACTATCATAAAGTTCAGGTATTGTGTACAGCTGTTATGAGGGAGGCAGGTTGTTTACGTTTTCTATTTACAAAAGACTTTTTGTTGACCTATTATCAAGATTTTTCTAGCATTCATAAATAAAGAGTTATTTTTGTACTCGAGTAGATTTCACTACTTTGTTCTGGAACGATCTTTGTGAATGATTATGAAAGGAGACCCCCGAGCGCGGTCCAGTCGGTATCCGTTTGATCTTCGACAAGCGATTACCGGGTTTGCTATAGCAGGTTAACAATTCCGAGCATTGTTTGGTCAACGACTGTTATACTGCCTTTGTTGTGTGGGTATTGTAAAGTTAATGTGTAAATTTTGTGAGTTCAGTTTGCGTTTTGTATGTTAGTGTAATCTATAAAAGTGATTGAAAGTACGCTAAGTAAGTTATTATTAAGTTATTTATTGTTTGTTATTTATCTTAAGTGAATTATTAAATCAGTTATTGTATTATTTAATTATAATTAGTTTAATCATTTATTTTGTAATATTTTAGTCTGATAAATATTTGTAATTTGTAAACTTTAGTGTCATAATTATTTAATTAGGCTACCTTAGCGATAAGTGTCACAGTATTAAATATTTTAGCGCGTTAAAATGCCCTCCTTCATTTATAAACACCTGGTAGGCCTATATCAGAAGCGGTTTTGCGTTTTAAATGTAGATAAGTCGTTTCATTATTCAATAAACACATACACTCTATCGAAACGGTTGATTCAGTTTCGATGAAATTGATTCGATGAAAAAAATGCCAGATCTGACCGGCAACTGAACCTGGGGGCAGTAGCGTAACTAGTCTGACTGCACCCCAATGCAAGTATTCCCCCCCACCTGCGCCCCTATTCCTAGACTCACTCCTCCTCCTCCTCCTCCTCCTCCTCCCCCCCCGCTAGTAACTTATTATGTTGCTAATCACAACACTAAATTGTTTCAACAAAAACCAACTTATGCACGTAGAAAATACATCAATAAATTGCCACAAGGTTTAAAAAGTTGTGACAATTTAAGTCATTTTAAAAAAAAAGCTAAAACAATATTTGATTGATGAAACATTTTACAGTGTGCACGAATTCATTTCTAAATAGTTTTGGTATTTAACTTCTAATTAAACAAATATTGTGTACAATTTGATACAAAGGGGTTCTTGACAAGCCTGCTGAGTTAAGCAGTGGTAGGGGGAAATTATTGGTAAGTGATGAATTTGTCATTGTGTTTGATTTATTTTTATTATTTATTGTGTGTGATATTTAATTCAATAGGGTTCATGACAAGCCTACTGAAGTAAGCAGTAGCAAAAACAAATTTTGGTGGTAAGTAATAAATTTATCACATTGGTGATCAACTTTCAGTTCATCAGTTTTATTTGACATGTCCTATAGCCTACTCCCTTTGGAGTCTCCAGGATGCAAGTAGCAAAAAAAAAAAAAAAAATCTGGTGTGAAACACTCACACAACTTTCTCTTGCCAATGCAAATAATTTACAATATAATTTAACATTAGTAATAAAATATTAGAAATAAACAAAAAACTAACCTCAATAAACATAACCTTATTTTAATCATGAGTGAAACACTCAAAATGAAAATCAACCTGTCTGGCTTAAAAATACGGAAAATCACTATTTCACGCTAAACTAGGCTCTGTAGAGAAAAATACGTTAAATAAAAGTTGTAGATCTTTAAATTTCCTATAAATTTGGTTATATACACTTTTGTCGTAAAATGCATACTAAGGCCAAAATCTTAAAAAAATCGATTTTTCACACGTTTTCGTGAGAAAAACTCAGAAAATCGCTAATTACTGCTAATTTAAGTGTCATACAAAAAGATGTTTGAAACAGAAGTTGTAGGTTTTTAAATTCTCTACAACTTTTATTATATAAGTTTTTGCGCTAAAATTTATATTAAAGCCGTAATCTTAAAAAAACAACGTTTTTACGTGAAAACAGCCTCACCGAGAATTTCAGCAAACATGGCGCCTACCCTATCTTGTAGAGAATAAAAAATTGAGTAAAATAGGCGATTTTAAAAAAAATCGTAGGACCAGTTTTTGAGAAAATCGCAAAAAAGTGAAAAATTATACGAATAAACTACTACTTCCGGTTGACCGATTTTGATGAAAATGTTCGTGTCGCGTCCGGTAGTGGTATGTAACTTAAGTTTCAAGTTTCAAATTTGTACGATGTTCCGTTCTTGAGATATTCTGTTCACACACACACACACACACACACAGACCAATCGCTAAAAACATGTTTGTGTGGGTTCAGGGGGTCTGAAAACGTATAGATCCGGTGAAAACTCGATTTCTTAAAATCGACATGAAAACAATACTTTCCTTCCTATATATTCATATATTGGCAAGAGAAAGTAAAAAAACTTCCAATGAAACTAACCACATTTTTCCGTACTTGCACACTTGCTGGATACAATTTCACTACACACGCAATTGTACAATGACATTATCCAATTAGAGAAAGATTATTCAAAGAAATATAATTTATTATGTACAGTAATTTTAAAGTTACTAATTATTAAAAAAAATTAATTGAAAGTAAAATTAAGTTCCTAAACATTTCCAAACACCATTAACATAACTAAAGTCCATCGTCACCTGATTGACTTTTAGAAGTATCAGCAAAATCCCGTTTTTTTAAAAAACGTGTCAATCATTGGTAGTTTTTTCACTTTTTCATCTTCTTGTTTATTTCCTTTTTCGGAACTTGGCACCACTAGGTCTTTTATTTCCGTCCATTTTGTTCAGTATATCATAATGAAATCCACTAAAACAGTAAAACGCACAAATAAACGGTACACTAATTTTAATTGTATAACAAATACACCGACAAAATTTGTTTTGTATTGTTATAAAACAAATAACACTACTGAACCGCACGATCGTACAACAACGACTGACAAAGACACGTGGTCGTGGTTACTAAAATAATACTGAAAGATTTTATCTGTCGTCTATCTTTGTAGCTAACAACGATAAATAAACAAGAGCAGTCTATTCTTGTGATGAGAACGTGATAAGTGCAGATGTGCGTGCGTGCACCGTCGCGCCGAGGAGATAATGATAATATAGGTGATTCAAAAAGAGCGCCGGTTTTGATATATCAAATTAGGAGATTTATTTTATTGAAAAACTGAAAATAAATACATCAACAAGTTCATCTTACCTTCCGATTTCATGTATGAAAAATGATGTCATGCATGTGTCCTCCTCTACTGCGCTGGCACGCATCAACTCTGTCCATGAAATTGGATATTACTGCACGACAAGTTTCGACTTCCATTTGCCCGATAACCCATCAAATTTCTTCCTTCAAGTCATTGATGTTTCGGGGTTTATTGGCATACACCAATGACTTCAGATGACCCCAAAGATGAAAGTCACAAGGCGTCAATTTTGTTTGCGATTGTGTCATCATCCTGCCGTTTTCTCAATACCCAGTCAACAAACTGTTGTCTCTTCTGGTGGTCTGCCACTTTCAAATGTTGCGTCAACTGAATTTTATACGGGTGATATTGGAGATCGTACCGAAGAATTCTCCGTACAGAAGAACATCGTAAACCCAATTGTTGAGAACGGCGACGTATTGATTTTGCTGGGCTAACAGCCACACTGTCACGAACCAACGCAACGTTCTGCTCAGTTTGGCCAGAACGACGACGTCCAGAACTTTTAAGGTCGACTGTTGAACCCGTCTCAAAAAACTTTTTCATGAGCCTGCGAACTGTTGATTCATTCGGTGCTTCATTACATCCCAGAGTACCGCGAAGTCGCCTGACAGTAGC
Organism: Catonia carolina; assembly: GCA_035578175.1. Taxonomy (NCBI): domain Eukaryota; kingdom Metazoa; phylum Arthropoda; class Insecta; order Hemiptera; family Achilidae; genus Catonia; species Catonia carolina. The sequence goes on along the minus strand of JAQMRL010000029.1, from coordinate 1,705,175 downwards.
CGCATAACTCTCTCCACTCTGGTAAAATGTTTTGACGATTAACACTCGTTGTGGAATAGTAAACTTCTCCATGGTTAGACACAGACTGCGAGAGTACTACACTGCGAACAAGAGAAACTACAACTGAATCGTCAATCGGAATGTTCTCCGAAATAGAAATGAGGTCTAACAATGTTGCCAACCGATAAACAAAAATTTACCAGCCGTTTAAAACCGGCGCTCTTTTTGAATCACCCGTTAGTAAACAAAAGAGTCACCAACATTCTGTTGTGACTAACGGAATAAAGTACCACGAATATTTTTTTTACATTTATTTTCGGTAAGCTACAGGGAGTTTTGCTTCTACATAATTTTTTGCTAAAAATTTTCCAGAATATCAGTTTTTTGCACCCCCCCTAAGGCCTGCGCCCCAATGCACTGCATTGGTTGCATTGGCGTTAGTTACGCCACTGAACCTGGGACCCCTAGTATAAGTTTATCAGCGTTATTCGCTATATCGTTAATGCTAATAATGGTCAACTACCGATTCGTTTTCAGATAGCCGTTGCTGCAAAATATCACGGAGTGCCTTTTTACGTTGCCGCACCATTTACGACAATTGACGGTGCGTTACCCAGCGGTGATCACATTGTCATCGAAGAAAGGCCAGACAAAGAGATGACTGACATTGCTGGGCGTCAGATCGCAGCTCCTGGTAAGTCAATCGTTTTTACATATCTCCGTTTGTTATGTTATGTTCTCATTACTTGCGGTATACCCTCTTAGGTAAATGCCAGTAATTATAGATACGTGAGTCTATAGAATGCCTTTTGTGTATTGGATGGTATAGATACTGAAGTCACAAGATTGCCTTTTGCGTATTGTCGCCGGCGGCACGTGGCCAAGCCTCGCCATGCAGGATGGTTGGCCGTGAAAAGGGCCGTTTCTTCTTTTAACAGTGTCGCTGTTGGTGGTGAGTGGACGCGTCAAGTCGGCGTGTGCGGCGTGGTGTCCAACAGGGTGACGGCTTGGCTACCCGGTTCAGGCCTAGCCTTCCCTCAGCGGCAGTTGGGTCCCCACTGGAGCGTGGCAGTGGTGATTGCCAGAGCACCACTCTGTGGTTGCAGTGTTGGGTTGGTGTAGGTTGTCCACCGGTAGCGCAGCCGAGGCGGTTCCCTCCGGTCCTGCGCCGGACTCACTCTTCACCGTGGTGTCGGCCGTCATGTGTGGGCTTTCTTCGGCCGATCGGTGCAGGAATGTGACGTCTGCCACCAGTAGCGTCGACCAAGAATGGTTCCATCCAGTCTCGTCTCTGTTGGGCTGTTCCCTCAGCTGGGCTGGGCTTTCTTTTCTTTTCTTGTTGTTTCCTGGTCGGGAGTTGGCTAGTGAGTGAGCTTCGTGGTTCAAAACACCTTTTTTTTCGATTAGCTCTTTAACGAGAGCACGTTAAATCAATATTTGGGGTGTTTCTTTATGTCCTATGCTGCTCCATTCTCTTCCTCACCCACACCTCCTTCATCCTTCTTGATCTGTCCATCCTCAGTTGGTCCATATTGTGGGGTTCACACCTCCTCCTCTCACTTTTTTCCCTAAAGGTCACTCTCTCAACTTTACCCCTAAAAACCTCTCTATTGCATATGTCTTCTGTGGTAATCCCTGCCGTTAAGCAATCTGACAGCGTTTCGGTGAACCATGCTGGCTTAATCTTAAGTTTCATTATCCTCTCATAGACCTGTTTTGCCAGCCGATTATTGTCCATTCTCGCTATATGACCAAAAAACATAAGTCTTCTTTTCCTCATTGTGTGGATAATGTTTTCAACTCTGCAATATATTTCCTTATTTGTTCAAAACACCTCTTTATATTAGAGAAGAGACAAAAGAACAGTCACTGTGAACGAGTCACGGTGACCACAGTTATTCAGATAGGTGAGTAACCGTTCCCCAGTCACTGTTACATAGATCGCTTACTCTTCTGTCACTTGAAGACAGGACGAATAGTTCACCGTACTATTCTACAATATAGCACAGCCTCTCGTTCCCCAGTCACAGTTACAAAGATCGCTTACTCATTCTCTGTTCACTGTTTAAGGCAGGACGACACTGCGACCATAATTCTACAGTTCCTTCAATCACTTTTACAAAAATCAGTTACTCATTCGCTGTTCATTATCACTTTTAAGAGAGAACGAATTCTTTACCTTAGGAACTAGTGAACAAATTCACTCGCTCATTCACTGTTCACAGTTAATAGACAAAACGACATAATATGCTTACTCTTCTTCAAGGCCCCTATGATAGCTACATAAGATATGTTGGTCTGTTCACTGGGCTTAGTGCTTTCCTTGTCGCCTCTCCTTTGATAGCCGGCACATCCATTCTTTTTTACTTCAATTTTTACGCACTCTTCTCTTTCTCTCTCCCTCTCTCAGTCTCTTCCCCTTGTTATGTTTGTCATCTACTAGACTAAACAAAACGAGGGTACAATAGTTCCTTTACATTTCTGATCGCGGTAACACAATTACATTACAGTATTATTTTTATTGCACGCCGCGTTCTACCAAGCTATTTTATTTATAATGTGCGTTGTTATTTTTCAGTTGTAAATATTGTTTCTTGTACTTTCTCTTTTTTATATACTCGTAAAATGTTATTTTTATTACTAATTTAGGATACCTTGTGTTAATCAGTTTTATGCTAAATTTTTAATTTAGTTATACCTGTATAATTATGTAGCCCATTTTTTTATATATATTAAAACTTTAGTTATCATGAAATAACAACTGAAAACATTACTATTATTTCATGATAACAGCTGAAAAATGTATTAAGAAAATACACAGTGATTGATAAATCACTTCTTCTTCTGTTGGTGCCTATCCTCTGTGGATGTTGGCAATCATATTAGTCCACATGACTTTATTTACAGCTGCTCTGAATAATTGTACGCTCGTCATTCCTGTCCATTGCCTGATGTTCTTCAGCCACGACGTCCGCCGACGGCCTCGAGATCGTCCACCTTCAATCTTGCCTTGCAATATAAGTTGAATTAGCTGATATTTTCTGTTTCTCAACACATGCCCTAAATAAGCCATCTTCCTGGCTTTTATATTTGACACGATTTCCATGGATTTTTGCATACGTTGCAAGACGGTGTTGTTTGTGACATGGTAGGTGTACGATATCCTGAGCATTCGGCGGTAGCACCACAGTTCGAAGGCCTCGAGTCGTCTAGATGTTGCATCGGTTAGGGTCCAAGCTTCCACTCCGTACAGAAGAGTCGAAAATAAATCACTAGTAACTATTAAAAGTAACTGTGAACGCAAAATCACTGTCACCGTGATCACGGTGACTGGTTGAAACAGTGAACGCTCTTCACTAGCGTCGACCAAGAATGGCTCCATCCAGTCTCGTCTCTGTTGGAGTGTTCCCTCAGCTGGGCTGGGCTTTCTCTTCTTTTCTCGTTGTTTTCTAGTCGGGAGTTGGCTAGTGAGTGAGCTTCGTGAAACTGAAACTGGTAGAAGAGGGAAGTTGACAATATCGTGGGAGTTACCACCTGATCGTTCGGAGAAAATGACAGAACTGGGGTCTCTTCATAAGAGAGTTACTGAAGGGTAATTGAAGTAATATATTAGTTTCAGAGTCATTGGCTGTGGGGCTGTATTGGGAACAATTTACGAAGTATTACCTGGTTTCATGTGATATAAATATCACCCGAGACGAGGCTGGGCGGGCGGGACTAACGTTGACATTCAACTGGCCGAGAATAGTCGCGGTTTACAAGTAGTCGTGGAACGGCAGACGGCGTTTCCATTCAAGCTTAGCGGTGTCTTAGATGTTTCTGATGAGCTCGATGTCCGACGTCTTGTTGATGTCGTGCAGCTTCCTTGACATGGCGTGGATGTGGTCTTCGAGTGAAGGAAGGAGAAGGTGTTCATGTACGATGGAATTAGGAATAAGGTAGTGAAAGTTTGCAATGAGGCGGAGGGTACGGTTCTGGAAGGAGATGAATTTTTTGCGGTGTGTTTTGGCTAGGATGGGCCACCAGACTGGTGACCCGTAGAGCATGAAGGAGCAAATGATGGCCGAGTAGATGAGGAGTTTGAGGGTGTTGCGGAGTCCTCTCGACCGTAGGCTTCGTGGTTCGAAACACCTCTTTATATACCTCACGAGCAAGTCCACTTCAAGTCGGCGTAGGTTACACTGCTTGCTCCGTGTTTGATGCGCTCTCTGTGCCAGCCTCTGGGACTGTCTATTGACGACGATATTTTGTGGGACAGCTGGCGACTGTATGTATAGGCTGTGAGGAAGGGAAATGAAATATTTACAGTGCTGCCAACCTCAACAGTGAGACACTACTCGTACGTTTCACTACCGTGCAGTTTCTAGATACGTTTCGTATTCTGTGGTTTATTCAAAGAAAATGCCCATAACAGAAAGATGGAGTGTAAAATTATTTACACTCAATCTGTTTGTTGCAGGGCTTAAATAAATAGTTCTGTTTCTTATCACATGGTCAGCCAATTAAATGACTTAATCATTTAAAAACAGATGAGGTAGAGGTGTACTGTGACACTAATCACAGTTATCTCCTCTGAAAGTAATGAATTTCATTATACAGCCAGACCCTGTGGTGAATGAAGTGAAGGTGTCATCTGCAGAGTGGAAAATATGTGTTTTTTCAGAGGCCTGGCATGCTGATAAGCATACTTTTCCACTCAGTGAGGAAGGCAATGGTAAACTACCTTACTCCTCGTTTTACTTAATAAAAGCTCTGCAGGTTCAAACCAGCCTTTCGGCTGATGACCTAAACAACAACATTCAATGAAAATGTTTTCTTCATAAACCTTATAAGAAATAAGAAATATGACCTGTTATATTGCCTATACCTTTAATTACCTGACTAGAAATGTTTGATTTACTCTAATTACGAATGTATCGCCTTCTTTACTATTGCTATCATCGGCGTTTTCATTACCAGTCTCTCTAGTATCTACCTACCAGTTTTCTTTTTTAAGCGGGTGTCAACAAAGCTATCAAAGAGTAGCTTCTTAACGTCCTTAATTATCTTCTTTATTTTTTGAATTGTTGAAAGAGAAACATCACAGTAGTTAGCCACTCGTTCATGGCTTTTGTTAAGAGGCACGGATACGCATTTTTGTTTAGCTTCAACTTTATAACATTTTATTACATCGCATATTATGATAATATAATATAAATATAAATAATAAATATATAATATAATATATTTATATAAATGATAATAAAAAATAGGAGTAGTTAAATATAATATGATATGATGAATCATTATAGCAAGTATATTAAGGCTGTTTGCCGTTCTACTTGCTGACGGACTTTTGTACCTGGCTGCACACCACTCTGTGGGAGGAGACAGCAGGGTGTAGGGGAGTGTTGGAAGCCCTGGGAAAAAAAAATATATTAGATTTCGTTGAGTACTGTGAACAGTTCAACTGTGTTTTTGAGAAACCGACATATGTGTTTACGGTAACAAACAGTTATATTCGTACAGTTAACCTAAAAAAGGTTCAGCGATACACTGTATATGCTCTGGTATAGTATAAGTTGTTATGTTTGTCGTACTGAAATCAAAGCACTCGTGCATGCGCACTGATGCTGTTCCCCCTTTACCCCTCGTTGCAAACAAGGGCATTGCTCAATGGGTGACTCAAGTGAGCATAACTTTAATTGCAATTTCGCAACAAGTGTTCCTTAAAATTCTTTTTTAAAATTTTATAAGTTTTTTATACGAGGGCAGTCCAGAAAGTCTGTCACGTTTTGATATAAAAAACAAACTAAGTACAAGAAAAAAAATTTTTACTATATACATTTGAAAGTGCAACTAAAATGCTATTTTTCTACATAATCACCAAAAAAATTAAGACACTTATCATAGCGGTGAACTAATTTTGAAATGCCGGCGTCATAAAAGTCTACTGCCTGTGATTTTAACCAGTTAGTCACACCCTCCTGCAGCTCCGCGTCGTCGTCAAAACGCTGCGTCGCAAGCCATGTCTTCATTGTCGGGAACAAGTGATAATCGCTGGGCTCAAGGTCCTGACTGTATGGCGGATGTGGGAAAACCTCCCATTTGAAAGTATCCAGGACTTCTCGTGTTTGATTTGCCGTGTGTTGTCATGCAAAAAGAGAATTTTTCCAGTCAACTTTCCTCTGCGCTTGTTTTGGATCGCTCTTCTTAACTTTTCAAGTGTTTCACAATACCTCGCAGAGGTTATTGTTGTGCCACGTTCCAAGAAATCAATAAGAAGAAAACCGTATTACCGACCGTACTTCACAACTGGCGGGATTTAGAATTGCAGCACACATTTTAAATTGTTGAAAAACAACAAAGAGCAACACAGACCTCTTGCTAGTGCGGCTGGATAGCCACTGAGCGGAGAAACGCCACGGCACCAAAATGGCCACGATAGCTCCGCCCCTAGCGGCTACAATGCAAAACGTGAGAGACTTTCTGGACTGCCCTCGTAAATAACGGTAAAAAAGTGAAAATATAATTGTTTTCAGCATAAGAAACAATTTTTTTTTTTTTTTTTTTTTTTTTTTTTGCGCCCTGGAGACTCCAGGAGGAGTATAGGACATGTCGTCAGATATAACACCTGAAATACATATAAGAATCACACAATGTATCACTACTATCAAGAAAGAAATTCTTGTACGCTATAAAAAGTTTCACTGATCAAGTAATTTTTCAGATTTTTTTTAAAGGACTTCAAATCCTCACAACACTTTAAAGCTTGGGGTAATTTATTTATGAATTTTCTCCCTGCATAAGTAGGTTTTTGTTGAAACAATTTTGTGGAGTGATTAGCCACATAATAATCATTCGTGTTTCTCGTGTTATGATTGTGAACATTGAAATTCTGCATAAAATTATTTTGCCTAACATAAATAATCACCTGAAAAATGTAGAGGGAGGGAACTGTAAGCAATTTAAGCTGGTTAAATAGTGGTGTGGATGAGGTTAGCTGGTTAGCTCCCACCATACACCTAATAGGTTTCTTTTGAATTTTAAAAACCCTATTCATATTACCCATGCTAGAATTACCCCATACTAAAATACCATACCGGATATGAGACAGAATGAGGCCATGATAAGCTGCCATTAGTAATTTTTTATCATTTAATCTGGCGATTTGTTTTTCAATCATAACCTCACTTTTGACATAAGGTCCTTTTTTACTTTCTCTTGCCTATATGAATATATAGGAAGGAAAGTATTGTTTTCATGTCGATTTTTCGAACTACGACTTTTATTTAAAGCATTTTTCTCTACAGAGCCTAGTTCAGCGTGAAAGAGTGATTTTCCGTATTTTTAAGCAAAACTGAGGTTGACTTTCATTCTGCGTCTTTCACTCATGATTAAAATAAGGTTATATTTATTGAGGTTAGTTTTTTGTTTATTTCTAATGTTTTATTACTATTGTTAGGTTATATTGTGTAAATTATTTGAATTGGCAAGAGAAAGTTGTGTGAGTGTTTCACACCAGATTTTAAGGTTTTCGGCTTACGGACAAAGTCCGCGGATAATTTTTAAATGTTGTGAGGATTTGAATTTGTTAAAAAGGAATCTGAAAAATTACTTGATCGGTGAAACTTTTTATAGTGTACAAGAATTTCTTTCTTGATTACAGTAGTGATACATTGTGTGTTTCTTATTTATGTATTTCAGGTGTTACATCTGATGACATGTCTGCCTATAACAGACAGGTGGAGTGTCAAATTATTTACACTCAATCTATTCGTTGCAGGGCTAAAATAAATAGTTCTGTTTCTTATCACATGGTCACCCAATTAAATGACTGAACTATTTAAGAACAGAAGAGGTAGAGGTGTACTGTGACACTAATCATAGTTAACTCCTCTGAAAGTAATGAATTTCATTGTACAGCCAGACCCTGTGGTGAATGAAGTGAAGGTGCATTTACAGAGTGGAAAATTTGTGCTTTTCAGAGGGCCCGGCATGCTGATAAGCGTACTTTTCCACTGAGTGAGTTGTGGCAATGGTAAACCACCTCAGTCCTCGTTTTACTTAGTAAAACCTCTAGAGGTTCAAACCAGCCTCTACAGGCTGTTGACCTAAACAACAACAGCTGACATGCCCTATACTCCTCATGGAGTCTCCAGAGCAGTAAAAAAAAAAAAAAAAAAAAAAACCGAAAACCGTGGCTACCAAGGGATTAGCGGTAGAAAAGTGAAAATATAATTGTTTTTAGCATAAGAAACAATCATAACCTCACTTTGGACTTGGGTCCGTTTTTTTCTGTGGACGGTCGTGAAATTTAATGATAGCTGATTTAGTGTTTTTGGTCGTTATTTTCAGGCATATCGTGTTGGAACCCAGCATTCGATGTAACTCCAGCCAGTCTCATCACGGGTGGTATCATCACGAACAAAGGTGTTTTCAAACCGTCCGAATTGGTGGAGAAAATCAAACATTTTAATTCTATCTGCACCGATTCATAATGATACAATCCCCGCTCCAAGTGCCATCATGTTTATTTCTATAAAACATAATTTTAATTTCAATAGGAATGTTGTGAAACCCAAAGGACATCATATCGTAACAAAACTGTTTTTTGCTCATTCATAATAATTTTTTTTTTAATGCTTTTATACTCTTTGTTCTGGGAACGTTTTTAATTTTAAATAAACGCCTGATTTTGTTATTTAATTTTTATTCATGTATAAGTAGATTTGTGAAGATTTTATGGATGATTGTGCTTTGTAATAATAATATAGTTTTAAGATGAATGTTATTTTGTTTCCAAATTTAGACTTTGATTTCTTGATTTCTGGTTTTGGGCAATTCCAATCAAAACTGGAACTTTAAAACCCAATAATTTCTGTTTTTTTACCTTTATGAGAAATCGAAGGACACTGTTTTTGTTTCCAAATTCCAAATTTGTTTAAATTCTGGTTTTGGGGCATTTGTGTTTAAAAACCGGAACGTTAAACCCAATGATTTCTGTATCTACTCTTTAAGAGAACACGAATGACCTTTTTTTGTTTCCAAATAATATAGTTTTGAGATGAACGTTATTTTTGTTGCCAAATTCAGACGTTGATTTCCGGTTTTGGGCACTTCCGGTCAAAAAACCCAATAATTTCTGTTTCTTACCTTTATGAGAAATCAAACGACATTGTTTTTTTTCCAAATTCCGAATTTGTTTGAATACTGGTTTTGAGGCATTTTCATTCAAAATCGGAACTTCAAACCCAATGATTTCTTTATCTACTCTTTAAGAGAACACGAATGACATTTTTTTGTTTCCAAATAATATAGTTTTGAGATTAACGTTATTTTTGTTGCCAAATTCAGACATTGATTTCCAAATTTGGGCTCTTCCGGTCAAAACTGGAACTTTAAAACCCAATAATTTCTGTTTTTTTACCTTTATGAGAAATCGAACGACACTGTTTTTGCTTCCAAATTCCGAATTTGTTTAAATTCTGGTTTTGGGCCATTTGTGTTTAAAACCGGAACTTTAAACCCAATGATTTCTGTATCTACTCTAAGAGAAATCGAATGACATTTTTTTGTTTCCAAATAATATAGTTTTAAGATGAATGTTATTTTTGTTGCCAAATTCAGACTTTGATTACCAAATTTGGGCACTTCCGGTCAAAACCGGAACTTTAAAACCCAATAATTTCTGTTTTTTACCTTTATGAGAAATCGAACGACACTGTTTTTGTTTCCAAATTTTGAATTTGTTTAAATTATGGTTTTGGGGCATTTGCGTTTAAAACCGGAACGTTAAACCCAATGATTTCTGTATCTACTCGCTAAGAGAAATCAAATGACATTTTTTTGTTTCCAAATAATATAGTTTTAAGATGAACGTTATTTTTGTTTCCAAATTCAGACTTTGATTTCCAAATTTGGGCACTTTCGGTCAAAACTGGATCTTTAAAACCCAATAATTTCTGTTTTTTACCTTTATGAGAAATCGAACAACACTGTTTTTGCTTCCAAATTCCGAATTTGTTTAAATTCTGGTTTTGGGCCATTTGTGTTTAAAACCGGAACTTTAAACCCAATGATTTCTGTACCTTTAAGAGAAATTGAATGACTTTTTTTGTTTCCAAATTTTGACTTTGATTTCTTCACTTCTGGTTTTGGGCCACTTCCGATCGAAATTGTTATAGTCGTGAAAAAGTTAAAAAGGAATTCCCCTTCCACTCCACATCACGAACACTATAAATTTGTTCTTCTGTAACAGAAGGTGTTCCAGTACTCTTCCTTTTACACAGACATCCACTGTTTTCTTCAAATTGTTTATACCAGTCATAGATTGATTGCCTTGTTGGTTGGTGGTGGTTTACCGTATCTTGTTCTGAAATGACGTTGCACAACCGTAACCGAGTTTGTTTTGGATAATTCAAGAACACAATAAGCTTTCTCCACTTGATAGCGGCCATTTTGCTAGACTGGTCGTTGTAACAGCAGCCAACAACAAAATGCTAGCAACAGTTGTACCAGTGTAAACTTTAAAAAATTCCCTACAAACCTATATCATTTTACTATATTCAAATACATGAGTTTGATGTTTAAAAAGCTGTCGAAAGTGTCTATTTCATTTATAATCACCCTGTACAGTCCATCTACTGTAAGAGTACTCTGCATGAGGCAAGCACCACGTATAGGTTGTAAACGAAAGTTTTACACTAGTTGGTGTGTATCTACCTCTCCACCTGACAATTATCTTGCACTATGTTCCATCATTAAAATATCTACATCCAGCTAAAATAAACATTATCCTTTAAGCGTTTTCAATTATACCGTTCTGATTACTTGTAATTATTGTAGTTTCATAAAGAGACTCTGTAATTAATCATTTTAACCATTATATTCAACAAAACAATTTTTTTCTACTTTTTAATGTTTACTACTTTTATGTTTCAAAAATTCAACACATTCACTATCACGCATGTTTACAAAACACAGCTTATAAAACTTTTCAACTTAAGTTTACGAAGAAAATCGAAACGAACCGATACAATTCCAAAAGATAACTGATGAAACTAAAAATGAGTTAAACATGGGCAAGTGCAAACAGTTGTATTAAACTAGTCACAGACATTAATTGTGTTAATGATAAGAAATAAACAATCTGAAATGATAAACAATGAATCACTGGAATTGTTTACTCTCCTGTTATAATTCAAGCGCATCAGTCTTATATTACTTGTGACCAAAAATAAAATACGAGGTATGTCCAGAAAGTAAGTTCCGTTTCTATTTATATCCGCTGCAGCACTGCGATCGCAGTTCCGTGCATGCCCAGCAGACGCTCTGTTTCAATAAGAACAAACCTGCGCCATTTTGAGATCGCTGTCAGCCGCCTACGCTTTGTTGTGCTTGTTTACAATGTCGGTGTTGATTGAAAATTCCGCCGCTTGTGAAATCAGATCTGTGATTCATTTTCTGAATGCTAAAAAAGTGAAACCAATCAAAATTTATCGGCAAATTTGCAAAGTGTTTACTGCGAGACACTTGGGAAATTGCGCCGCGCAATACAGAATAAGCGCCAAGGATTTCTGTCAAAAGGTGTTGTTTTTCTTCACGACAATGCTCAACCACACACTGCAAATACAACGAGAAACCTCCTACAGGGATTTGGCTGGGACGTGTTTGATCATCCTCCGTACAGCCCTGACCTCGCTCCTAGCGATTTTCATCTGCTCTTACATCTCAAGTCTTTCCTTGGCGGTCGACACTTCAATAATGACGAAGAGCTGAAAGAAACTGTTTCCAACTGGTTGAAGACACAGGCGGCAACCTTCTATGAAGAAGGCATAGAAAAACTTGTACCACGCTATGACAAATGCCTGCAAAAATTCGGCACTTATGTGGAAAAGTAGTTTAAGAGTTGTACATTTTTGTGCAATAAATGTTTTTTCTGTATCTGTACACAATTTTTTTTTATTACCAAACGGAACATACTTTCTGGACATACCTCGTAAAACTGAGTCTATAATAAAAACCTACTAATCATAAATAATAATGTAACGAAAAATAACAATGTCAGAGTAACAATAGTAAAAGTTTTAGTTATTAATGGTAAACTAATGTTCGATTTATAAAACATTTTCTAACAGATGAATTGAACGTGTTTTCATTATATTAAGCTTAGAGTGAATAATTGAAGGGGTCAGGAGAAGACAGTGCTAACCCACATCAACATAATTTTACGCAACGTAATTTTAAAAGTTTATTCAAATCTACAAATCATGTTAATGAATTTTTGTTAAACATTTGTTAGTTTCTGTTAATGTAGCTTCTTAAGATAGTAAAACATTATGTTTGGAGTATAGCATTATACGGGTGTGAAACGTGGGTGATAGGTGCTGTAGAAAAGAAGAGGATAGAAGCTTTTGAAATGTGGTGTTATAGGAAAATGTTAAAGATTAGGTGGGTGGACAAGATAAGTAATTTAGAGGTTGTTAGGCGAGTGGATGAAAAAAGAAGTATATGGAAGCACCAGAAGAAGGGATAGGCTAGTGGGACATATCCTAAGACATCTATCAATAATGGGGGGTAATATTAAGGGAGTAAATTGTAGAGGGAGGCAAAGATTAGAATATATAAAGCAAATTACAAAAGATGTAGGGTGTTACAGGTATGTAGATATAAAACACTTGCGCAAGATAACGGGTGATTCAACAAAGAGCGCCGGTTTTTAAACGGCTGGTAAATTTTTGTTTATCGGTTGGCAACATTGTTAGACCTCATTTCTATTTCGGAGAACATTCCGATTAACGATTCAGTTGTAGTTTCTCTTGTTCGCAGTGTAGTACTCTCGCAGTCTGTGTCTAACCATGGAGAAGTTTACTATTGCACAACGAGTGTTAATCGTCAAAACATTTTACCAGAGTGGAGAGAGTTATGCGGCTACTGTCAGGCGACTTCGCGGTACTCTAGGACGTAATGAAGCACCGAATGAATCAACAGTTCTCAGGCTCATGAAAAAGTTTTTTGAGACGGGTTCAACAGTCGACCTTAAAAGTTCTGGCCGAACTGAGCAGAACGTTGCGTTGGTTCATGACAGTGTGGCTGTTAGCCCAGCAAAATCAATACGTCGCCGTTCTCAACAATTGGGTTTACGATGTTCTTCGGTACGATCTCCAATATCACCCGTATAAAATTCAGTTGACACAACATTTGAAAGTGGCAGACCACCAGAAGAGACGACAGTTTGTTGACTGGGTATTGAGAAAACGGCAGGATGATGACACGTTCGCAAACAAAATTGACGCCTTGTGACTTTCATCTTTGGGGTCATCTGAAGTCATTGGTGTATGCCAATAAACCCCGAAACATCAATGACTTGAAGGAGGAAATTCGACGGGTTATCGGGCAAATGGAAGTCGAAACTTGTCGTGCAGTAATATCCAATTTCATGGACAGAGTTGATGCGTGCCAGCGCAGTAGAGGAGGACACATGCATGACATCATTTTTCATACATGAAATCGGAAGGTAAGATGAACTTGTTGATGTATTTATTTTCAGTTTTTCAATAAAATAAATCTCTTAATTTGATATATCAAAACCGGCGCTCTTTTTGAATCACCTATAGAACAGGGTGTAGAACTGCATCAAACCAGTCGAGAGACTGATGACAAAAAAAAAAGATAGCAAATATAGCATTCTGTTTAAAACGTGCTGTACTTTTTTATTTTTACAAAATATTTCAGAAAAATCATGTTGGAAATTTTGTGGGATAGCACTTTCTTCTGCCGACCCCTTCAATTAGTGTTGTATGGAATTTTGTTTTTTGATCATGCTCTGCGTATTTGTTTACTTTCTCTTGCCTATATGAATATATATAGGAAGGAAAGTATTGTTTTCATGTCCATTTTAAGAAATCGAGTTTTCACCGGATCTATACGTTTTCAGACCCCCTGAACCCACACAAACATGTTTTTACCGATTGGTCTGTGTGTGTGTGTGTGTATACAAAATATCTTAAGAACAGAACATCGTACGAACTTGAAACTTAAGTTACATACCACTACCGGACCCGACACAAACATTTTCATCAAAATCGGTCAACAGGAAGTAGTAATTTATTTGTATAATTTTTCACTTTTTTGCGACTTTCTCAAAAATTGGTCCTACGATTTTTTTAAAAATCGCCTTATTAAGGCAGGAACCTTCTACAAAGAGGGTATAGACAAATTGATCACCCGTTACGACAAGTGTTTGAACATCGGTGGAAACTATGTCGAAAAATAGTTTAATGTTTGGGCTTTCATGTATAAATAAAATTGTGTTGAAAAAAAAATTGTTTTACTTATTTTTTTTTAAAACGGTACTTACTTTCTGAACACGCCTTGTATTAGGCCTAAAAGTATGAAACCTCACCCAGGACAAATTTTGGTAAAAGATTTAAATTGAATTAGGGAAATCAACTTGACCTAATTACGGCGGACTTAATATAACACATTATGTTTAGGATTTGATTAAGGAAATGAATAAGCAGACCTTAATTGTTGTTAAATGGAATAATTTTTGGTCTTTTATCCAAAACCGAAAACTGGGTCATACTCTTTGACAACGAAACGGAATTCTGAGAACACGACCACCCCCAAACACCGCACTAGGCGATGTCAATAGCCGATAATTATGTCCAATACAATGACTACACAAGTACTCAGCAAACATTTTTTAATTCGTTAATTTAATTTAAAATCACATAGAAATCAATGCATATTCATTTTTGTTTAAATGTATAATTTATAGTTCCAAGATTCCAACAGATCCAGTAATCCCCCCCCCCCCGGCACCCTCTCGGTCCCGAACAGGCCGCACTACTGAGATTCTACTGTATATTAATTTTTCATTATTTACATTGGCAAGAGAAAGTAGTGTGAGTTGTTTTCATTTAAGATTTTACGTGCTTTTTCTTATTACACATTTAGTTATTCTAAGGTCATATTTCTATTGGCCTTCGGGCCAGCCCAGTAAATCAGCTGGTAGAAAGTCACTATTATTTGTTAAGTAACACCGGTTGGACAAGCGACTTTGTATGGTGACCAGCTGACAGCCATCCAAGAACAAACTCTACTGGGGGTCCCTGTCCAAATTCATGTCACTAATATCCACGTCAAATAATACAGCAAAAAAAAAAATAATGAAAGCTAAAAAAAAAAAAAAAATATTTCACTACTTCCGCTGGTGGGGATTGATAACGGTGTCAACAAAACCACTGTTTCCAGTGGTTTTATTTGTACACCATGATTTAGCTTCTGAATGAATTAATGTTAACAGTTAATGGGAAAAAGTGTCAGTACAGTATATTAGATGAACTGCAGTCCCCTAGCCGTGGGAGCAAGAGAATGCATAACTTTCTCACTCGCACAACCCATACACGCCGTTCCAATAACATTGTCGTATAATTTTACTCATTGTTGTGAGCAAGCGTTTATGCACGCAGTAAACTAACAAGCAAGATAACGACTGTAGTATGTTTTCAGATTTGGATTATAATGGTAAAGACCTTTGAGCGCATGCGTAGTTATGCCACAATCTCCCTCTCACTCGCTCGGCTATGGGACATTAGCTCGTCTGGTACCTATACTTACAGTTCAAAAACAGACACAATGTAAGGGAAAACAGAGAAGTGGATGTCTTTATACAAAATAATATCTTAGATCATGTGCAAACAGTGAAGTTTCTAGGAGTGTCACTAGATAGGACTCTATCGTGGGATTATTATACTGATCTAATTTGTGGTAAAATATCATCTGGGGGTATTTGCATTAAAACAAATTGCCAGATTAAATTATAAAAAAATGCTAATAGCAGCTTATCATGGTTTAATTTTATCTTTTATCAGGTATGCCATATTAGTATGGGGTAATTCATCACAGTGTAACATGGAAAGAGTTTTTAAAATACAGAAAAAAGCTGTCAGGTGTATGATGGGAGTCAACCACCTTACCTCATGCAGATCACTATTTAAACAGCTGCAATTGCTCACAGTCCCTTCTTTGTACATTTTTCAAGTGATAATGTATGTAAAGCAAAATACCTTTTTACAGAATTTAGATGTTCACAACCACTACACAAGAAACAGGATCGATTTTTATGTTGCTAAATACAACACTAAATTGTTTGAACAAAAACGTATTTAACTTGTAATTAAACAAATATTGTGTACTATTTGATACAAAGGGGTTCACGACAAGCCTACTGAAGTAAGCAGTAAAAAAAACAAATTTTTGGTGGTAAGTGATGAATTTATCATTGTGATAAACTTTCAGTTTATCAGTTACATCTTGACATGTCCCATCTCATCTTGACTCCCTTTGGAGTCTCCAGGATGCAAAAAAAGAAAGCTTTCAACATGTAAGGTTATGTGAAGGTGTTGCTAGTTGAAAATAAAAATCAACAAACGGAGACAGTATACTTTAAATAAATAAAAACAATGTTTATTAAATACCTTTACTACAAATATTACATTTTTTAAAATAAAATACTATTTACAATTCTTAATAAATACATTCATGTGTTTAACCTTTAAATTAAGTACAGCAGAATGGGCATCATTCATGGACATGTCCACAACAGGCAAGTGGAGTGTTCAATTATTTTTCTGTCGATCTGCAAGTTGGAGGGCTACAAAAAAATAGTTCTCTGCGGTTATTACATGACTGAATAATTTAAAAACAGAACAGGTACACGTGTAAAACACACTAAAATGATTTTCACAAAAATAAATCTTTATAATGAATCCGCAATTTGAAATTAATTCTATTTTATATAATAAATTTCACTAACCTTCTTTTTAAATTGTGTCAACTTTTATCATAACTTAGACGTGTTTTGGTGGATCCACCAAAACACGTCTAAGTTAAGATAAAAGTTGACACAGTTTAAAAAGAAGGTTTCTACATAATGTTTCAAATCCTGAAAAAATTGATAATCCAAACTAGAGTATTCAGATGAATTGAAGTCCCCTAGCCGTGGGAGTGAGAGAATGCATAATGCTCTCACTTGCACAACCCATATGCGCCATTCCAATAATAGTCATAATAATTTCACTTATTGTTGTGAACAAGCGTTTATGCACGGACACAGTAAACTAACAAACAAGATAACACAACTGTAGTACGTTTTCAGATCTGGATTATAACGGTTAAGACCTTTAGGCGCATTCGTAGTCATGTGCCACATATCTCCTCTCACTCGCTCGACTGTTGTTTAGGTGATCACCCTGTAGTAGGCTCGTTTAAACGTGTAGAGGTTTTACTAAGTAAATCGAGGAGTGAGGTGGTTTACCATTGCCACAACTCACTCAGTGGAAAAGTACACTTATCAGCATGCCAGGCCCTCTGAAAAGCATATATTTTCCACTCTGAAAATGACACTTTCACTTCATTCACTACAGGGTCCAACTGTATAATGAAATTCATTACTTTCAGAGGAGATAACTGTGATTAGTGTCACAGTACACCTCTACCTCTTCTGTTGTTAAATGATTCAGTCATTTAATTGGGTGACCATGTGAAAAGAAACAGAACTATTTATTTTAGCCCTGCAACTAACAGATTGAGTGTAAATAATTTGATACTTCACCTGTCTGTGGGCAAACTCGGTCGACTATGGGACTTCAATTCATCTGATTTCTGTAACTGTAGTTTCCAATATTCCAATCTACTGTATTTTTATTTACAAACAATTTTCAGGGACGATAAATGATTGTAGCATTCTGCTGCACTTACATTTAAAAACTTTGGTATCACGTTAAAAATTCTGTTTAATCTTTTAATAATTGGTACAAAAATGACATTATTTTATAGGTGATAATAGAATCAATTGCGATATACAGAGTGATTCAAAACTATACGGCAATCTCTTGGGATCTCATTCTATAGCTGAAAATAAGAAAAAAAGTTCATATAAACATATGCCTGAAAACTCTTAGTTAGCGAGTTACGGCTAACAAAAAATTTCACCTACAACTCTGTATCCTCGGTGAAGTAAGGCCATATAAAAATGTTAAACGTAGTTACAAAGATACAAATACGATTGTTTCTTATGTTTTTTAATCTGAAAAATTGAATAAAATTGGTTCCAGAGCTGTAAATGCAATACTTTCAGAGATATCTTACTTAAAACACAAGAATCGGTGCAAAGAAATAACACATTTTTGTGTTTAACGTAAGATTACTTCCATAAATGGTAAATAAAGGTGTATTTTTTATTAAATAAATTTGTAGAAAATTTAATTCTGAAAAGATTCATGTGAATTACTCAGGATAAAAATGAATAATATATATTGAAATTTCGCTTTATTTAAAATCAAAACAGACGCACATTTTTAACTGCATAAAATATTAACTTATATTATGTAGGTTGGGAGTAACAGCTGATTGATCAGCTGTTACTCCCAACCTACATATTGAAAAATATGCGTCTGTTTTGATTTTAAATAAAGTGAAATTTCAATATCTATTATTCATTTTTTTCCTGAGTAATACACATGAATCTTTTCAGAATTAAATTTTCTACAAATTTATTTAAGAAAAAATACACCTTTATTTACCATTTATGGAAGTAATCTTACGTTAAACACAAAAATGTGTTATTTCTTTGCACCAATTCTTGTGTTTTATGTAAGATATCTCTGAAAGTATTGCATTTACAGCTCTGGAACCAATTTTTCAGATTAAGAAACATAAGAAACAATCGTATTTGTATCTTTGTAACGACGTTTAACATTTTTATATGGCCTTACTTCACCAAGGGTACAGAGTTCTAGGTGAAATTTTTCGCTAGCCGTAACTCGCTAACTAAGCGTTTTCAGGCATATGTTTATATGAACTTTTTTTCTTATTTTTAGCTATAGAATGAGATCCCAAGAGATTGCTGTATAGTTTTGAATCACTCTGTATACAATTAGGTAATATTGCACTGGAATATCTTTTACGAATGACATATGAATGACACAGCGACAATTTTGGAATGTTACTCTTCCATCATTTTTCAATAAAAACATTTTTGTTAATCACAACATTTTCCCTTTTAAATTTAAAAACTAAAAATACTAAAATTACTACCTCAAAATGTATTATTATAACATGAATTTACAAAAATTTCCACAACTTGCAACAGTTTTTTTGACAATATTGTGTCTTGAAAATTCTATATAGTATATCCTACAGAACCGTGCAGCAGGTATAAACAGACTACAAGTTAAAAGTCAGTAAAACGGATGTGTAATCATGTTTCACCCTACCCTACCAATGCCTTCAGTCGAAACAACCGGTGACAGATCGGATGTTATATAACGGGTGTTTTTTTAGAGGTATAGAACTTTAAGTTGGCAGTACTGATTTCCATGGCCGCCATTTTGAAAACTGTTTTATAATTTATGTTCAGTTTGGTTTGCCATTTTATAATGAATAGACTGACGCCTGAACAACGCTTGCAAATTGTGCAGATTTATTTTCAAAATCATGGTTCGGTTTGTGAAACTTATCGTGCATTTGGAGAATGGGCCCAGAACATGATTGCTGTTGATCCCGATTTTCACATGAAAATTTTGTTCAGTGATGAATCCCATTTTTGGTTGAATGGCTACGTGAATAAACAAAACTGCCGCATTTGGAGTGAAGGTAATCCTCGATGTATTGCTGAGAAGCCTTTACATCCAGAAAAAGTGACTGTTTGGTGTGCTTTATGGGCTGAAGATGATACATCTTCAGTCATTTGCATAAAAAAGTAATTTTATACAAATGACTGAAAATGTATCATCTTCTATAGATTTTAAATAAGTGAGATAAAATTTTTTAGTTTCAATTATGTTATTTACTCAGATGATGGTGGATCCACCGAAACACATGCAAGTAAAGATAAAAGTTGACGTAGTTTAAAAAGAACGTTCGTGACATTTATTATATAAATTCATTATATTAAATGTAATATCTTTGGTGAACGAATCATCTACAGGAATTTGTCGCCTCCAAAACATCGCCTGATCTGACACCCTCATTAATTTTTATAGGGGAGGGGGTGGCAAAACAAATAAGTTTATCGCAACAGATCACTCATGTCTGACCCAACTAAACTAAATACCGCGATAATGGCATACATTTATGCCGAAAAATGTTTGAAAACAAACTGAAACTATTGCAATGGTGTATTGGTATCAAAGGAGGCCATTTCTATCACCTTCTATAAACAATCCAATAATTTCTTAACACTTTGAAGCCTAAGGCCCGAGTATAGCTCAGGGTGAGCGTAAATCACGGTTGTCTGAACCCCGAGTATAGCTTGGGCCGCCACATTAAATTCTGTAGTAAGATTCAGACAAGGTTATATCGGGTTTCGGTTGCACAGATTCATTCTATATTTTATTTAGTTCAATTTTCTATGCTTGCAGCGAAATCTACAAAATATTTTGTGAACTATGTAGAAAAACATTGATGCGTGTTTGAGGTTGTGTTTTTGTTGATGTACATATAATTATGTACTTTGTCGTGATTTTTTCGTAGTTATAAGAGGTTTGCAGTTATTCTGTATTTGATATTTGTAAATAATATAGTTATTTCTACTTCGTAATAATTGATTTTCTTTCGTATTTTGTCCGTAATCATTTTTGTTTGGTAAATGAATATACACGTCGTACTGTTTTGTCTTCCAGATCGCTTTGTTTTTGCGGTTATTTGACACTAATATTTATAATTTCTTTTTCATTTTATGTTTTCCGTGTTTTTTTTTTTTTTTTTTATAGAGTGATGATGTCTACATAAGCCTTTGGCTTGTGCGTAGGTAATGATATGTGGTGATTAACAGATGAAAAAAATGCCAGACCTGACCGGGAATCGAACCCGGGACCCCGGC
The DNA here is from genome assembly GCA_035578175.1 of Catonia carolina. Classification (NCBI taxonomy): domain Eukaryota; kingdom Metazoa; phylum Arthropoda; class Insecta; order Hemiptera; family Achilidae; genus Catonia; species Catonia carolina. Next base: position 1,684,303 of record JAQMRL010000029.1, on the reverse strand, counting down.
ATAGTAGCCAGTTGCGCTGACCACTACACTTTGAGCCAACCGTGTACTTTTGCTGTAAAGTTTGCTCTGAAAATAGCAAAGCTGCAACTGGAAAGGTTGGAAGGAAAGAAACAACCAGGTACTACCCTGACTGTAATATTGGATTGTGCTCACCAGTCTGTTACCAAGTGTTTCATACAAATGCTAATTATGTGTAAAATACGAGGGTTGTCCAAAAAGTAAGTTTCCCTAATATTTATGTTGAATTAGAAGTGATGCATGCATATATCGCGCACAGGGAATTTTAGTATGGGTGTATTGGCATCACTTGCAACCGGTCCGGCGACCACTGAATGCTCAGTAGTCGGTAAACAGCATACCGTAATGGAGACTCCACTTCGTTTTGCCGCCAGTTGTGAAATACGCGGTGTTATTCGTTTTTTCACTGCAAAAAATGAATCGGCTGTAGAAATTCATCGCCAGTTATGCAGTGTTTATGGTGAAGATGTAATGTCAATCCAAATGGTTCGTCGTTGGCGACAAATGTTTATTGAAGGCAGAGAAAATGTTCACGATGATGAAAGAAGTGACCGACCTGAGACTACTTGCCAAGCCGACGTCGTTACAGCTGTGTGTGAGGTCATTGACTCCGACAAGCGGCTTACGCTAGATGAAATCATGATTGCACTGCCACCAAATATTGAAATTAGTCGATCCAGTCTTCACAATATCATGGTTGAAGACCTTCAACTTTCAAAAGTGTGTGCAAGATGGGTCCTGCGATTATTGTCATACATCCATAAACAAAAACGTTTAGCAGCTGCTCGATGTTTTTTGCAATTGGTTAAAGATGAGGGCGACGCCATATTTTCAAGAATAGTTACTGGTGATGAAACGTGGGTCCACCAATCAACTCCCGAAACCAAACGTCAGAGTATGGTATGGCAAAAAAAAAGGTGAGAAAGGTCCCAAAAAAGCGAAAGTGACTCAGTCGGCAGGAAAAGTGATGGCTACTGTTTTTTGGGACTGCCGCGGAGTATTACTGATTGATTATCTACCTCGTGGAACAACAGTTAATGCAGAACGTTATTGTGAATTGTTGACCAATCTTCGTCGCGCCATTCAAAACAAACAGCATGGGCTTTTGTCACGCAAAGTTCTGCTCCTTCATGACAACGCCCGATCACATACGGCTTGTGCAACAGCTGAGCTTCTTGCTAAATTCAAATGGCAAATTTTTGATCATCCTCCATACTCTCCAGACCTGGCACCTAGTGACTTTCATCTGTTCCCGCAGCTTAAAAATCATCTGGGCGGTCGGCGCTTCGCTAATGAAGACCAATTGAAACATGAGGTCGATAACTGGTTCAAAAATTCGGCGGTAGAATGGTATGACAAAGGAATAAAGAAACTGTTGCCAAGGTACGAAAAAAGTTTAGAATTAAATGGAAATTATGTAGAAAAATAAGTAAATGTAAACAAAAATAAATATATATTATTCGAAATATTTTTTTTTTTTAAATTTTTTCTTGGCTAGGGAAACTTACTTTTTGGATACCCCTCGTATTTTAAAGTTTAGTACTCAAACATTTTTAGTGTGTAGTTTATTTCATTGCCTTTCCGTAGAATTTATATTAACTGTTTTTTAGTGGTGTTTAGGATTGTAAAATTCAAAAACTAGGTAGCGTGTAGCACATAACAATTTCTTTTTTCGTAATTTTTTTTTTGTATAATTAGACAACTTTCATAAATTTATTAAGTATAATAATTTCAATGTAAATTAATAGTAATAAACTTACTAATTTTTAATCAATTTGATGCAAAAATCATTAAGATATGATAGAAATTAAATCTTTTAGAATTTTTTGAAGTTTACTCTAAAACCCGCAGGATACCGTGATATACCATGTTCTTATAACTCAGGCTTCAAAGTGTTAATAATAATGTGTAATAAGGTAGTCTTTAAATTTATAGTTACATGAGTCACGAGTTTGCCTTTGATTTTACAGAGGGGTTAAGAAGGGGGGCGAAGCACCAGAGCGCATGCACGACTGCTTTGGTATCAGTTCGCCACCACAACAACGTAAACAATACTTAGAGGACAAACAGTATATTGCGAAACCTTTTATAGGTTAACTGTTTGTTAAAATAGGTCTAAAATAGTGATTGGAAGCAAGAGTTTGGAGCAAGTAGCTAATTTTAAATACTTGGGATGCGATGTTACGTATGATTATGACCATGATGTGCATCAAAAAGTAACTAAGTTCAACATGGTATGTGGTGCAATAAGTCGATCTCTCAAGAGTAGAGCCAGGAAAAACACATTGCTAAAGTTTTATAAAGTAATGGCGATCCCAACTTTGGCTTATGGAAGTGAGGCATGGGTGCTGACGAGAAAACAGGAATCGAGAATCCAGTCAGCGGAAATGCGATTTCTAAGGCAAGTTAAGGGCTGCACAAGAGAGGATCGCATTCGTAATGAAGTAATAAGGAATGAATGCAGTGCCACACCATTGTTGAACACTATAAGGACATACAAAGAAAAGTGGTCAGAGCATGTGTTAAGAATGTCCCAAGATCGCCTTCCATTAAATGCATTGATCCATAATCCGACAGGTAAAAGATGTATTGGTAGACCGAGGAAGAGATGGACGCCGGAACAGGCTAACGCACAGCCTAATCCATGAAGACGACGACGACTGTTTGTTACTGTAAACAGAAATGTCGGTTTCTTGATGAAAACACGGTCAAACTGTTCACAGTGCTCAACGAAATCTAATATGCAATGTAATAAAACGGTGTGAAGTTGAAGCTAAACAAAAATAACTTTCCGTGCCTCTTAAAAAAACCCATGAGTGAGCGGCTAACGTGATTTTTCTTTTTCCACAATTTGAAATACAAAAAGAAGTTAGACGGTGATGAAGATAAATCTTCATCAACAGTTTTTTTTGACACCTGGTAAAAAAATGAAACGGTTATATCGATAAGAAATTGATACAGACATGTGAAACGTTATTACCAGTTTGTAAAGAAAGGCTAAATTTCAGTTGGAAACTTTGTACTTTAAGAAAATGTTTAAAGGAAATGGGGTTTAAAATGGAAAAGAAGTATATTAATTGAAAGGCAACACGTGTTTAACAAACGGTGCAATTGCACGGTAGTGTCTCACTGTTCAGGTTGGTAGCACTGTCAGATTCTCTTCCCTTCCTCACAGCCCATTCATAATGCAAAAGGCATTCTTGTCACTCACTATCTTTAAGAAAATTTACTCATTTCACATGCATAATTTAATTGCAAAGCAACTTTCTCAACACTCGGTACTTTTGTATACTAAATTATGTGTAGAATGTTGAAACGAAATGGAATCATAAAACACATTATTTATTGACAACATTTTAGAGAACTTTGCTCAAATAACTAAGTTCGATTTTAGTTTAACAAACGACCCACTTTACTTAACAATACAATCTGTAAACAAAATGTTTTTTATTTTTTTTAATTAGAATATTTTTTTGATGAGATTATTTAATTTGCGTATACTGCTTGTATCATGTTTCAAGCTGACCGTAGTGTCAGCCGTTGACAAGACAAATGTCTCGGTTTGAACATATTGAACATTTTAGATAACTTGCCTCAAATAACTAAGTTCCATTTTAGTTTAACAAATGACCCAATTTTTTAACAATACAATCTGTAAACAAAATGTTTTTTTTTTAATTAGAATGTTTTTTTGATGAGATAATTTAATTTGCGTATACTGCTCGTATCATGTTTCGAACTGACCGTAGTGTCAGCCATTGACGAGACAAATCCGGACAAATGTCTCGGTTTGAACATATTGAACATTTTAGATAACTTGGCTCAAATAAACTAAGTTCGATTTTAGTTTAACAAACGACCCACTTTACTTAACAATACAATCTGTAAACAAAATGTTTTTTTTTTAATTAGAATGTTTTTTTGATGAGATTATTTAATTTGCGTATACTGCTCGTATCATGTTTCGAACTGACCGTAGTGTCAGCCATTGACGAGACAAATCCGGACAAATGTCTCGGTTTGAACATATTGAACATTTTAGATAACTTGGCTCAAATAAACTAAGTTCGATTTTAGTTTAACAAACGACCCACTTTACTTAACAATACAATCTGTAAACAAAATGTTTTTTTTTTAATTAGAATGTTTTTTTGATGAGATTATTTAATTTGCGTATACTGCTCGTATCATGTTTCGAACTGACCGTAGTGTCAGCCATTGACGAGACAAATCCGGACAAATGTCTCGGTTTGAACATATTGAACATTTTAGATAACTTGGCTCAAATAAACTAAGTTCGATTTTAGTTTAACAAACGACCCACTTTACTTAACAATACAATCTGTAAACAAAATGTTTTTTTTTTAATTAGAATGTTTTTTTGATGAGATTATTTAATTTGCGTATACTGCTCGTATCATGTTTCGGGCTGACCGTAGTGGCAGCCGTTGAGGAGACAAACCCAGACGAATGTCTCGGTTTGAACATATTGATCAGATGATTACGATCGGCCGTTTTAAGCCCTTTCATTTCCAAAACCTTTTGGAATTCTTGCAGATCCGATTCGGGTAAAAGTTTTAAAAACTGATCGACAAAAGATGTATCCGGTTCGGTCGGGGCCATAACCACTTTTAAAATCATTTCGCATCGGGTCATACCTTTCACGACTACTTTTGTATAACTAGCCGGCGCTTTACGGTTTACATTAGAACCGATCGACGGTAAATCTAAAAGAACCGTTTTCAACATATGCGTATCTAATAATAACTGTTCGGCGCCAACCGTGCTAATTGGTTTACATTTATAAACATTTTGTATAAATTTCGGGATGAACGAATTCGCAAATTTAACGCAAAATTGTGTGAAATACTTACGCGATGAAGATAAATTATCGCGTATCAATGGGACTGTACTTTTTAAATGCGATGTGATCGCGCTGACGTAACCGCTTTGATCGCCAACCGATTCTACGTTTTGCCATTGCATTCGGATCATGGTCGTTAACGCCGGTTCGCATGCGATTTCTAAATCTTGTACCAATAATTGTATACAATTCGATATGACGTTATGAAATATATCTTGTTCTTGTGAAAGATTTATTTTCTCAGCGAATATCGGATCGACTTTCTCCTTTAATTTCTCTTCCAATTGTCTCGTCGTTTCGAGACAATATTCAGCGGTGGTCAAAATGCAACATATCCGTGCTTGTTCTGATTTCGTAAATCTCGTGTTATCGCCTTCTTTTAAAAATGTCTGTATGATACCGGCCGCTGCTGATAAATCGACACGATCGCGAAAATCCCGAGTGATATTCGATACACTTGGAAACGAAGTAGCACCTCCTGAGACTTTAGGTAAATTATTCTGTAAAACATTCAACGCATATTCGCGTAAATATTTTTGAAATACATTTGCCAAACCCAACATCGGTTGACCGGTCGACAATTGGGTGCACTGCACCAAACATTTCTTGTAGAAAACGAACAGATCAGCGCACGACGGTAAAACGCCTTGTACCGCTCGCGAAATCGTCACCACCTCCTGATTCGCACCGCTCTGACCGAAATCGGTTTTCGCATCCGAAATAAACCGGTCCATCAATTCATATAAATTATTATCTAAACTTTCGATATAAATATAAAGATACGGTAGAAAACATTCGCCGATAATATTATGGAACGGTGAAATCAGTTGTTTAACAACCGGTTTCGTATCTTCTGAATTGGACGCTTCGTTGAATGGATTTAAAGTTTCATCGTAGTCATCCTTACCTTTCGTCGTCGGTCTTGCGATTTCCTCGTTTTTCTTCTCATCTTCGTAATATTTACTACTCGAATCTTCCAACAAAGTCGCGCCGCTAAACCGTTGCGCCAACAAATTTTCAAGAGCGTTCGTACGCTGAATAGCAAACAATAATAATTTCACATCGATTTCGTTTTTACGTTTCGCCATGATTTTCGTCAGTTCTTGACGAGTCATATGACAAAATTCGACCGTTATTCTTTCGGATACGTCCCAATGCGCCGGAAACATGGCGCCAAATTTATCTTCGCATTGAAGTAAATGTTTTTTAAACCACGTGTATCTCATATCTAATTTATCTAACCATGCAACATCTTCGCTTTCGTTGAACAGATGGTTATATTCGTTCAATTGTAAATTGACAAACCATTTCAAAAGATCTTTTTTCACTTTCGGATCTAGAATTGAAACGACATGACACGATTCAGCCAATTGTCGATTCGGTACAAAATTTTTTGATTGCGGTCCGGTGAACGCTTCATGAAAATCGGATGTGATTTGAGCGGCCAACGCCACTTGTATATCGGAAACTTCATCGGCCAACTGTTTGATTTGCGGTATATTTAAATAACCGTCGAAATGCTTCATCACTTCCGTGATCGCCTGTAACGGCATCACAATTTCACCGTACTGTCGTTTTTTCGTCAACGTTTTCAAAGTATCAACACCACCGACTAACATATGTAAATGATTTAACGTCGTAATAGCAGTCGTTAAATTACGTTTCGCACAATCCAACTGTTTTATATCCTGAGTGATTTCCCGAACCGTTTCTTCTGAACGTTCAGCTTTCGCTTTAATTTCGGATATTTGTAAAAATAACTGTTGTATCACACGTTGTGCATCGTCTAATGCGGTGCGGCCATCTTGTCCGACGTTTGTCTGTCCACGAACGACTGTCCTGATTTGATCGTCGATATCGCGGATTTTACATTCCATTTTACCGACGACATCGTCAATATTCGAAAGCGATTGTTCCGTCGGAAACAACGAATTGATGTAATCGATCGAATTAAAATCGGGATGACTTAACGGATCCGTGCTTGGTATTACTTGATCTATCGCATTTTGCACTTCCGGTGGAAATTTTATTATCTCGTAAGTTTTATCGTCAGAAAAATCTTCATCATCATTCAACATCATTATTTTTAATTTATTAATAAATTTATTTATTCAAAAACAGACAAAGTGAAAAACGGGAAAAAATTTGATGATTAAAGACTTAGTTGTTTTTAAATAGTTCCCAGCCTAACCAAGCCCACAAATCAAAAAATAACTTCACTGGTATCACAACCAATATTAATAACATGTAATATTCACACGTACTCATTTTACGTTTATCTTGACATACAATTCATCCTCTATCGTTAGATCATTACGTCTGCTTCTGCTTCTCTATTCTGATAAAACCATCACCTTAGTATTCGTAACTGAAACAAAAAAAATAACAATCAATTATAATCATGAGCTCATTCCGTTTTTCAACAGTAATAGAACATTTGCCGCAGAAAACTAATCTGAACCAAGTTGCCAAAATGTTGGCCCGTGCTGTCAGCACAATTAATTTTTTTTTATTCCTAATTTGTGTACGTTGCAATCAGTTCAATTTGAACAATAAGCAACCTGATGACTCAATGAGATGAGGATGATATGTATGACAAGTAAATGAGGTGTAGTCTTGTACAGACTCAGGCCGACCATTCCTGAGAGAGTATGGTTAACTGAACCCAAACCATCAAAGTACACCAACAACCACTGTTTAGTATTCAAATCCGCATAAAAGTAACTACCTTTACTAGGATTTCAACCAGGAACCTTTGTCTCCGAAAATCAGCTTTTTAACAGCTGATTTTCGGAGACGAAGGTTCCTGGTTGAAATCAGCTGTTAAACCGCTGATTTGCACAATTATTGGCACAACATTTTTACTATCTCTTGCCTATATGAATATATAAAAAGGAAAGTATTGTTTTCATGTCGATTTTTCGAAATCAAGTTTTCACCGGATGTACAAGTTTTCAGACCCCCTGAACCCAAAAAGCATGTTTTTAGCGATTGGTCTGTGTGTGTGTGAACAGAATTTCTTTAAGAACGGAACATCGTACGAACTTGAAACTTAAGCTACATACCACTACCGGACCTGACACGAACATTTTCATCGAAATTGGTCAACCAGAAGTAGTAGTTTATTCGTGTAATTTTTCACTTTTTCGCGATTTTCTCAAAAACTGATCCTACAATTTTTTTTAAAAATCGCCTAGTTCACTAAATTTTTTATGCTCTACAAGATAGGATAGGTGCCATGTTTTTGCTGAAATTCTTGGTGAAGCTGTTTTCACGTAAAACAGTTGTTTTTTTTAAGATTGCGGCTTTAATATGCATTTTAGCGCATTTTTAATGTTTATAATAAAATTTGTAGAATTTGAAATTCTAAAACTTTTATTTCAAACGTTTTTTTGTATAACGCTTAGTTTACCGGTAATTAGCGATTTTCTGTTTTTTTTCTCACGAAAACGTGTGAAAAATCTATTTTTTTTAAGATTTCGGGCTTAGTATGCATTTTATGACAAAAGTGTATATAATCAAATTTATAGGAAATTAAAAGATCTACAACTTTTATTTAAAGCATTTTTTTCTACAGAGCCTAGTTTAGTGTGAAAGAGTGATTTTCTGTATTTTTAAGCCAAACTGAGGTCGATTTTCATTTTGCGTCTTTCACTCATGATTAAAATAAGGTTATGTTTATTGAGGTTAGTTTTGTTGTTTATTTCTTATGTTTTATTACTAATGTTAGGCTATATTGGTCATTATTTGCATTACCAAGAGAAAATCGTGTGATTGTTTCACACCAATTTTTAATCTCTATTGTCAACGGTTTCTTTTTCTTCACTGACCTGGACATACTTTCAAAGACATTCTCAAAATTACAATTCTACAGTTGAGCCGTTGTTAGTTTGCTCCTCCTCCTCCTTCTGTCAACAAACAAAAGCCACCTCCTACAGGGTGCACGCTAGAGTCCGTGACTTTATGGATGTTGTATTCCTATTAAGTTAACTATTTTTTAAATTATAACTACTTAAAGTACTGAAAACATCAGTCATGATATGATGTAGGCCTAACAATTTCATTTATAAAAATACTTTTAAAAGTATTTTGTAGTTACTTTTTAAACAGCGTGTAAACATTTTGATGTAATGCGCATGCTCAGTGACGTCATTATTTGTTTACATTAGGAGCAAACTAACAGAGGCTGGACTTTAAAATGTAAAATACAGTAACAAACAAACAAACACGAAACACTAAATTGAAATGAAACATAAAACATAAGAAACCAGGCCGTTGAAACTCCGTTGACCACATGGTTGAATGTAAATTGATTTCTAAGAAAGAGTATGAATCATGCAGAAATGAGAGAGATAAGATTCAGTATATAACGTAAGAACAATGGCTGGAAGAATCAAGTGGAGTGCTACAGATAAAGAAACAATTTTACTAAAGTAGTAGCGTACAAAGTCTACAGCAGGGGCTCAACTGGTTTTTAAGAGCTAAAAATCTGGAGTGAAACACTCACACAACTTTCTCTTGCCAATGCAAATAATGAACAATATAACCTAACATTAGTAATAAAACATTAGAAATAAACAAACAAATTAACCTCAATAAACATTTAACCTTATTTTTATCATGACTGAATGACGCAAAATGAAAATCAAATGATCGGTTTGCCTTAAAAATACGGAAAATCACTCTTTCATGCTAAACTAGGCTCTGTAGAGAAAAATGCTTTAAATAAAAGTTGTAGATCTTTTAATTTCCTATAAATTTAATTATATACACTTTTGTCGTAAAATGCATACTAAGGCCGAAATCTTATCAGTTATTAAATCTCAATTATATGTTATTTACTCTGGTGATGGTGGATCCACCGAAACACGTGTAAGTGAAAATAAAAAGTTAACGCAGTTAAAAAGGAAGGTTGGTGAAATTTATTATGTAAATTCATTATATAAAATAGAATTAACTCTGATTAGTGTCACAGTACACCTTTACCTCTTCTGTTGTTAAATGATTCAGTCATATAATTGGCTGACCATGTGATAAGAAACACAACTATTTATTTTAGCCCTGCAACTAACAGATTGAGTGTAAATATTTTGACACTCCACTTGTCTGTTATGGGCAGTGGGTAGACCTATAGAATTATTACAGATACTTGTTGGTACCAACACAGCCCCTAAGGTTCAAGTTTATTTTTTTGTAGTTTGTTGCAAACTTACACTATCATTATTTCATGATTATTTATGCATAATTTTAAAGATAAATGCGTACCAGCTTTAACCCTTTATAGGTTAATGTGCTAATATCAGATCACCGTACTAAGTACTGCTTGAATCCCAGCTGCGTGTAGTTGCAGGGTGAAGGGTACAGGTGAGGTATAATGAATGAGTGACGCATGCTGGGAGAACAATTGTTCTATCACTCTCATACAAAACATTCCTTTTCAAACCTTCCGTATTTAACATATTTGTTTGTATTTATTACAATTATTTATTTACATGTTTTGATATAAAATGGTAAGTTGAATATTATGTGTCCGACCAAGTTAATGACCCGGTAGTAGGTATTTGTTAAATTAATGCGTCGGATGATAAGAATATGCTTTTAGTCTAGTTAGTAGTACACGCTGCCAGTACAAATGCATCTATAGCTGTGAAACAAACACTACTAACACTCATTCATTCTCCCACTACTATAACAACGCACGCACTCCATTCCACACACAACTACACGCAGCTGGGACTCAAGCAGTACCTGAAAGGGCAATTTTTTTAAAATTTTGTTTTCAACTTTTGTGATATTTATGTTACTTAATTATGCTCTTTGTTACATTTAAAAACAATTTTGAGTATGTTTTGTGTTATAGTGACTTGAGTCACGAGTTTGCCCTTGTTTGCAACGAGGGGTAAAGGGGGGAAAGCATCACTGTGCAAGCGTGACTACTGCTTTAATTTCAGTATGACAAACATAACAACTGATACTATACCCAGAGCGTATTATAGTTCAGCCGTTGTTAGTTAGCTCCTCCTTCTGTCAACAAACAAAAGCCACCTCCTACAGGGTGCACGCTAGAGTCCGCGACTTTACAGATGTCGTATTCCTATTAAGTTAACTATTTTTTAAATTATAAGCACTTAAAATACTAAAAACATCAGTCATGATATGATGTAGCCCTAACAATTTCATTTATAAAAATACTTTTAAAAGTATTGTTGTATTTAAATACTTTTGAAAATATTTTGTTGTTACTTTTTAATCAGCGTGTACACATTTTGATATAATGCGCATGCTCAGTGACATCATTATTTGTTTACATTAGGAGCAAACTAAGAGAGGCTGGACTGTACAGTATGTTGCGGAACCTTTTGTAGGTCAACTGTACGAATATAACTGTTTGTTACCGTAAACACAAATGTCGGTTTCTCGAAAACGTAGTCGAACTATTCACAGTGCTGAACGCAATGTAATAAAATGTTGTGAAGTTGAAGCTAAACAAAAATGGCTATCCGTGCCTCTTAACAAAAGTCGTGGGCGAGCGGCTAACTACTGTGATGTTTCTCTTTCCACAATTCAAAAAATAAAGAAGGAAATTAAAGACGTGAAGAAGCTACTCTTCAACAGTTTTGTTGACACCTGGTAAAAAAAGAAAATGGTTAGGTAGATACTAGAGAGACTGGTAATGAAAACATTGGTGACAGCAATAGTAAAGAAGGCGATTCATTCGTAATTACAGTAAATCAAACATTTCTAATCATGTAATTAAGTTATAGGCAATATTACAAGTCATATTTATTTCTTATAAGGTTTATGAAGAAAACATTTTCTCGGAATTAACCACAGCTGACAAAATGTATCTAGAAACTGCAGAGTAGTGAAATGTACAAGTCTCACTGTTGAGGTTGGCAGCACTGGAAACATTCCACTTCCCTTCATCACAGCCCATCCATACGCAAAAGGCAATCTCGTGACTTCAGTATCTATAGAAACGGGTGTCCTTTTATTTAGCCACCAACCTTCTTTGCAGTTGACAGTTGCAAAGTGATTTGTGTATTACAATTCATTCGCTAATGCTAGTGCCATTAATATCATATAAATCGAATAATAACAATAAAATAAATAAAATAGACTTTTTTTACTTTCTCTTGCCTATATGAATATATAGGAAGGAAAGTATTGTTTTCATCTCCATTTTAACAAATAAACTCTTCACCCCAATATACTTGTAAACAGACCCCCTCAACCCACACAATCATGTTTTTAGTGATTGGTCTGTGTGTGTGTGAACAGAATATCTCAAGAATGGAACATCGTACAAACTTAAAACTTGAAACTTAAGTTACATACCACTACCGGACCCGACACGAACATTTTCATCAAAATCGGTCAATCGGAAGTAGTAGTTTATTCGTATCATTTTTCACTCTTTTGTGATTTTCTCAAAAACTGGTCCTACGATTCTTTTTAAAATCACCTTGTTTACTGAATTTTTCTGTTCTACGAGATAGGATAGTCGCCATGTTTGTTGAAATTCTTGGTGAGGCTGTTCTCAATAAAAAATTGTTTTTTTTTAAGATTGCGGCTTTAATATGCATTTTAGCGCAAATGTTAATGTAATAAAAGTTGTAGAGAATTTAAAATTCCACAACTTTTATTTCAAACATTTTTTTGTATAACGCTTAGTTTAGCGGTAATTAGAGATTTTCTGTTTTTTTTTACTCACAAAAACGTGTGAAAAATTGATTTATTTAAGATTTCGGCCTTAGTATGCATGTTACGACAAAAGTGTATATAATCAAATTTATAGGAAATTAAAAGATCTACAACTTTTATTTAAAGCATTTTTCTCTACAGAGCCTAGTTTAGCATGAAAGAGTGATTTTCCGTATTTTTAAGGCAAACCGATCATTTGATTTTCATTTTGCGTCATTCAGTCATGATAAAAATAAGGTTAAATGTTTATTGAGGTTAATTTGTTTGTTTATTTCTAATGTTTTATTACTAATGTTAGGTTATATTGTTCATTATTTGCATTGGCAAGAGAAAGTTGTGTGAGTGTTTCACTCCAGATTTTTAGCTCTTAAAAACCAGTTGAGCCCCTGCTGTAGACTTTGTACGCTACTACTTTAGTAAAATTGTTTCTTTATCTGTAGCACTCCACTTGATTCTTCCAGCCATTGTTCTTACGTTATATACTGAATCTTATCTCTCTCATTTCTGCATGATTCATACTCTTTCTTAGAAATCAATTTACATTCAACCATGTGGTCAACGGAGTTTCAACGGCCTGGTTTCTTATGTTTTATGTTTCATTTCAATTTAGTGTTTCGTGTTTGTTTGTTTGTTACTGTATTTTACATTTTAAAGTCCAGCCTCTGTTAGTTTGCTCCTAATGTAAACAAATAATGACGTCACTGAGCATGCGCATTACATCAAAATGTTTACACGCTGTTTAAAAAGTAACTACAAAATACTTTTAAAAGTATTTTTATAAATGAAATTGTTAGGCCTACATCATATCATGACTGATGTTTTCAGTACTTTAAGTAGTTATAATTTAAAAAATAGTTAACTTAATAGGAATACAACATCCATAAAGTCACGGACTCTAGCGTGCACCCTGTAGGAGGTGGCTTTTGTTTGTTGACAGAAGGAGGAGGAGGAGCAAACTAACAACGGCTCAACTGTAGAATTGTAATTTTGAGAATGTCTTTGAAAGTATGTCCAGGTCAGTGAAGAAAAAGAAACCGTTGACAATAGGGATTAAAAATTGGTGTGAAACAATCACACGATTTTCTCTTGGTAATGCAAATAATGCCCAATATAGCCTAACATTAGTAATAAAACATAAGAAATAAACAACAAAACTAACCTCAATAAACATAACCTTATTTTAATCATGAGTGAAAGACGCAAAATGAAAATCGACCTCAGTTTGGCTTAAAAATACAGAAAATCACTCTTTCACACTAAACTAGGCTCTGTAGAAAAAAATGCTTTAAATAAAAGTTGTAGATCTTTTAATTTCCTATAAATTTGATTATATACACTTTTGTCGTAAAATGCATACTAAGGCCGAAATCTTAAAAAAATTGATTTTTCACATATTTTCATGAGAAAAAACAGAAAATCGCCAATTACCACTAAACTAAGTGTTACACAAAAAAATGTTTACTACTTCTGTCATCGGCGTTTTCATTATCAGTCTCTCTAGTATCTTACCTAACGGTTTTTTTTTTACCAGGTGTCAACAAAACTGTTTTTGGCTGTGACTTTATTTCTGGTTTAATGGTAAAATGTTCAATTGGTCATTTGTAGTACGATATTAAACCTTTTTAATGATGACTTTAGAATTTGTTTTACAATAATCATGAGATTGATTTTTGATTATTAATATGTTGACTATTCACCTTTTTCTAGATTTGGTACAACTGAACAGGAGGAAAAATTAAGTTTAAAAAAACAATATAATGTGCCAATATGCTATAAAACTTTATTTTAATTTTAAAATACGAGGTGTGTTTTTTAAGTAAGTACCGTTTTGGAATTAAAAACCGACGTTCAAAGATATCGCAATAATTTTATTTTTACATGAAAGCCTGTACCTTAATCTACTTTTCTACATAATTTCCGTGAATATTGAGGCACTTGTCCTAACGTGGCACCAGTTTTTGAATACCCTCCTGATAAAATTCTGCCGCCTGATTTGTTAACCACTGCATCACAAATGTTGAGTGGCATTGACTTTCCTTGAGCGGTACCACAATGAAGGTGAAGATTTTTTAGACCAAATTGTTACTGGTGATGAAACATGGGTGGCCTACGTCGCACCAGAATCAAAACAACAATCCATGGAATGGCGACATTCATCATCACCCAAAAGAGTGAAGTTTAAGCAAACAATTTCTGCCCGGAAAATCATGTGCACAGTTTTTTGGGACAGAAAAGGAGTATTGCTAGTGGAGTTTCTGCCTCGTAATGAGACAATCAATGCAGCGTCTTATTGTGAGACATTGAAAAATCTGCGTCGTGCAATCCAGAACAAAAGACGTGGCAAGTTGAGTAAGGGTATCGTTTTGCTGCATGACAATGCCCGTCCACATGTGGCTAATCAGACCAAAGATCTCATCAAATCATTTAAATGGGAAACTCTAGATCATCCTCCATACAGCCCTGATTTGGCGCCCAGCGACTACCATTTGTTCCTGCACTTGAAGAAACACCTGGGCGGTCGGCGTCTTCAAGACGATAACGAAGTCAAAACATTTGTGATGCAGTGGTTAACAAATCAGGCGGCAGAATTTTATCAGGAGGGTATTCAAAAACTGGTGCCACGTTATGACAAGTGCCTCAATATTCACGGAAATTATGTAGAAAAGTAGATTAAGGTACAGGCTTTCATGTAAAAATAAAATTATTGCGATATCTTTGCACGTCTTTTTTTAATTCCAAAACGGTACTTACTTAAAAAACACGCCTCGTAATTTAGTTACATTTTGAAAATAATAAGAGAGAAAACAGTGGTCCAACAGCTGTTCGCTATTGAATGGAAGAAGGGTAATATTCGTGGAATATTATCCTTTTTCCACTCTACTAAATTTTTAATGTAGCTTAGCTGCTTTTAGATACAAGCAATATTTCCCTCTTATCAACCAATACATGCACCGAAGTAAACTTAACAAAACTGCTATCTTCGTTCGTGTAAGTGAAAATAAAAAGCTGACGTAGTTAAAAAGGAAAGTTAGTGAAATTTATTATATAAATTCATTATATAAAACAGAATTAATTTCAAACAGCAGGATGCATTATAAAGAATTATTTTTGTAATCAGAGTTATCTCCTCTGCAAGTAATAAATTTCATAATACAGTTGGACCCTGTGGTGAATGAAGTGAACGTGTCATTTGCAGAGGGGAAAATATGTGCTTTTCAGAGGGCCCAGCATGCTGATAAGCGTACTTTTCCACTCAGTGAGGAAGGGGCCATGGTAAACCACCTAACTCCTCAGGAGCTTACCTTGTAGAGGTACAGGTTCAAACCAGCCTTTCGGCTGGCATCGTCTGGGGTATGTGCACTAAAACAAATTGCCAGATTAAATGATAAAAATTTACTAATGGCAGCTTATCATGGCCTCATTCTGTCTCATATCCGTGTTATGGTATCTTAATATGGGGTAATTCTAGCATGGGTAATATGAATAGGGTAAGAAAGCTATCAGGTGTGTATGGTGGGAGCTAACCAGCTAACCTCATCCACACCCCACTATTTAACGAGCTTAAATTGCTTACAGTTCCCTCCCTCTACATTTTTCACGTGATTATGTATGTTAGGCAAAATAATTTTATGCACAATTTCAATGTTCACCATCATAACACGAGAAACAGGAATGATTATTATGTGGCTAATCACTCCACAAAATTGTTTCAACAAAAACCTACTTATGCAGGGAGAAAATTCATGAATAAATTACCCCAATTTTTAAAATATTGTCATTATTTGTATTCCTTTAAAAAAATCTGAAAAATTACTTGATCGGTGAAACTTTTTATAGCGTACACGAATTTCTTTGTTGATAGTAGTGATACATTGTGTGATTGTTATATGTATTTCAGGTGTTATATCTGACATGTCCTATACTCCTCCTGGAGTCTCCAGGGCGCAAAAAAAAAATAAATAAAAAATTACAGAAAGGTGGAGTGTCAAAATATTTACACTCAATCTGTTTGTTGCAGGGCTAAATTAAATAGTTCTGTTTCTTATCCAGAGTCACCCAATTAGATGACTGAATCATTTAAGAACACAAGAGGTAGAGGTGTATTGTGACACTAATCAGAGATATCTCCTCTGAAAGTAATGAATTTCATTATACAGCCAGGCCCTGTGGTGAATGACGTGAAGGTGTCATTTGCAGAGTGGGCCCAGCGTGCTGATAAGCGTACTTTTCCACTAAGTGAGTTGTGGCAATGGTAAACCACCTGATCTCTTGTTTTACTTAGTAAAACCTCTACACGTTCAAACCAGCCTCTCTTAGTTTGCTCCTAATGTAAACAAATAATGACGTCACTGTGCATGCGCTTTATATCAAAATGTGTAAACGCTGATTAAAAAGTAACAACAAAATACTTTTAAAAGCATTTTTCTAAATGAAACTGTTAGGCCTACATCATATCATGACTGATGTTTTTAGTACTTTAAGTATTATAATTTAAAAAATAGTTAACTTAATAGGAATATAACATCGGTAAAGTGGGAGACTCTAGTGTGCACCCTGTAGTAGGTGGCTTTTGTTTGTTGACACTAGGAGCAAACTAACAACGGCTCAACTGTACAGGCTGATCACCTAAACAACAACTTCAACCCATTTATACTTGCAACAAAAAAATCCATATCTTATCTCACCAAACATTAAATTTAACCTAATTAAAAAAAAATTAAATAATACGTTAAAATAGATTTACTTTTAGTTATCACTGACGATAGATTCTCACTAAATCATTTATCGTGGACGGAATTCCAGTAACAGGACATTTTGCAGAATCATCGATCACTTGTTTAATACATTTAAAACAAAAAACTTCACCTGAAGTTATTAATGCCGTTTCTATTTTCCTTCGTTTCTGACACACGGGGCAAATATCACTATTCATTGTTACGGTTGAAATGGTTTCACACTTAGGCGGTTTTGGAATCGGTAGAGAATTTATAAGTTGTTCATTTTCACTCGAATGATACCAATTTACGCACTGTAAAAAAAATGCAGCCATTTCCATAGAGAATGTTAAAGTTTTGATAATGAGTTGTGCTGAAATATCAGGAAATTTCGATTTATCTTTCCATGCGCTTTTCCATAATTGTCGTATTGTCATTTCATTTGAATCATCATTTTTATAAACCAAACAAACTTTCATCAAACGTAATATTAAAGAATGATTTTGAGAACGCCCCGTCATGTACATCAAATACTGTATCAAAGATAAAGAACGCCACGCAAAATGAAACGCACGATAAAATTTTACAAAAAATTCTTTAAAATTTTTAGGGTAGGTTAATAACGATGAATCATTATCTGTAATTTCTAAACTATATTGTTCAGATTTTTTCTCCCATTTTGAATTCAAATATGGTAAAAAACAAAGAGATAATAATGATAAACATCTTTGTTTATTCGATAATATAAAACCGTCAGATTTTTTTAACGAAACTCTTTGTAAACCGTAAAATGTTTCTTCAAACGAACCGAAACGATGTTTTAAATAATTGTATTGCAACAATCCATTTAATAATAAATACATTTCATCGGTCCAATTTTCACACCATCCGTACCTTTCAGGATTACAAGACGATAAAAATTTAATAATACGTTTGAAGGCCGGTTGGATATCTTCGGCTAACGATTCTTGTGCGATCACTTCAAATATCGACGGTTTTGCTAACAACGATGATGTCGTGTGAGCTGCTCTAGCTGCCATTTTTTATTTTATTTACAATTAATTAACAAAAAATTTATTACATGGTCCAATATAGTTAACACAATCGTATTAATCTACTTTTAAGAATTAAATTACGCCTACCTCGATAAATTCTCACGGTTACATTGAATAGATAACCAAAAAGTTTGTTTCTTTGATTTCACAACCACAACGTCACGAGATAATTGAACAGCTGGCTATCCACTGCCATTTAGATCGTAACAATTTTATTGTAAGCTCAAAATATCTAACATAATAACAATAATATTATTAGTGGTGTTTTTCTTTCATTAAAGTTATAATTAAAACATTATTGAATTATTATTATCTACAAAAAACATTTTTAAAAATTAGATAATCATCAAAATGCTTTCGCAATTTAACCTTCTCCACAACAGCGAAGATACTCGCAGACTGAAACGTTTTAACATATTGGATTTAATTATAATTCTGAGAATCATTTAACCTTTTTTCTACTATTAATAAATAATAATCGGTATCATTATCATCTCGTATCATAGTCATCGCCATCTTCAACAACTTCATGTTTCAAGATATTAATTCATGAAGTTTGTTTTTATTTTTACTTTGGCCTTCGGGCCAGCCCAGTCAGTCAGCTGGTAGAAAGTCGCTATTATTTTTGTTAAGTAACACCGGTTGGGCAAGCGACTTTGTACGGTGACCAGGTGACAGCCATCTATGAACAAACTCTACTGGGGGTCCCTGTTCAAACTCATGTCTAATCCACGTCAAGAAAAAATGCAGCAAAAAGCAGCGATCAAATTGGGCTAACAACGTACAGTTCCCGATAAACAAAAAAAAAATCTGGTGTGAAACAATCACACAACATTCTCCTGCCAATGCAAATAATTTAAACAATATAACGTAATATTAGTAATAAAACATTACAAATAAACAAATAACTAACCTCAATAAGCATAACCAAATTTTAATCATGAGTGAAAGACACAAAAGGAAAATCAAACCTCAGTTTGGCTTAAAAATACAGAAAATCACTCTTTCACACTAAACTAGGCTCTGTAGAGAAAAATGCTCGAAATAAAAGTTGTAGATATTTTAATTTTCTACAAATTTGATTATATACTTTTTTGTCATAAAATGCATACTAAGGCCGAAATATTAAAAAAATCGATTTTTACACTTTTCGTGAGAAAAAATAAAATCGCTAATTACCGCCAAACTAAGCGTTGCACAAAAAAATGTTTGAAAAAAAGTTGTAGAATTTTTATTTCTCTACATTTTTATTGTATAAATTTTTGCGCTATAATACATATTAAAGCCGGCCGCATTTGGCGCAGTTGGTAACGTGCTCGCCTCTCATCATGCGGTCCTGGGTTCGAATCCCACTCAGGCATGGCATATTTTCATACGTTACAAAAAAATCATTTCATCCTCATCACACACAGTTACACCCCAACGTCGTCGCTAATGACCTTGTAGTTGATGCGACGTTAAAGAAAAAAAAAATACATATTAAAGCTGTAATCTTAAAAAAACACTTTTTTACGTAAAAATAGCCTCACCAAGATTTTCAGCAAACATGGCGCCTACCCTATCTTGTAGAGAAAAAAAAATTGAGTAAACCAGGAGATTTTAAAAAAAAATCGTAAGACCAGTTTTTGAGAAAATCGCAAAAAGTGAAAAATTACACAAATAAACTACTACTTCCGGTTGACCGATTTTGATGAAAATGTTCGTGTCAGGTCTGGTAGTGGTTTGTAACTTAAGTTTTAAGTTTCAAGTTCGTACGATGTTCCGTTCTTGAGATATTCTGTTCACACACACAAACGCACACACACACACACACGAGCGCGCGCACGCACACACGCACGCACGCACGCGCGCACACACACCCACACCCCCACACCCCACACACCAATCGCTAAAAAACATGTTTTTTAGGTTCAGAGGGTCTGAAAACGTGTAGATCCGGTGAAAACTCGATTTCTTAAAATGGACATGAAAACAATACTTTCCTTCCTATATATTCATATAGGCAAGAGAATATAGGAAGGAAAGTATTGTTTTCATATTGTCCATTTTAAGAAATCGAGTTTTCACCGGATCTACACGTTTTCAGACCCTCTGAACCTAAAAAACATGTTTTTAGCGATTGGTCTGTGGGTGTGTGTGTGTGTGTGTGTGGGCGCGTGTGTGTGTGTGGGCGCGTGTGTGTGTGGGCGCGTGTGTGTGTGTGCGTGCGTGCGTGTGTGTGTACGTGTGTGTACGTGTGCGCGCGCGCGCGCGCGCGTGTGTGTGTGTGTGTGTGTGTGTGTGTGTGTGTGTGTGTGTGTGTGAACAGAATATCTCAAGAACGGAACATCGTACGAACTTGAAACTTGCAACTTAAGTTACAAACCACTACCGGACCTGACACGAACATTTTCATCAAAATCGGTCAACCGGAAGTAGTAGTTTATTCGTGTCATTTTTCACTTTTGCGATTTTCTCGAAAACTGGTCTTACGATTTGTTTTAAAAATCTCCTGGTTTACTCAATTTTTTTTTCTCTACAAGATAGGGTAGGCGCCATGTTTGCTGAAAATCTTGGTAAGGCTGTTTTCGCGTAAAAGAATTGTTTTTTAAGATTGCGGCTTTAATATGCATTTCAGCGCAAAAATGTAGTATATAATAAAATTTGTAGAGAATTTACCGTCCTGCAACTTTTATATCAAACATTTTTTTGTATAAAGCTTAGTTTAGCGGTAATTTGTGATTTTCTGTTTTTTTCTCACGAAAACGTGTGAAAAATATATTTTTAGTATATATATATTTTTTGTTTAGTGGCCCTGAAAAGGGCCGTTTAAGCGGCAGTTGTCTGTCGTAGTCGTCGTGGCGGTTGAGGAGCTGGACGACGACACGGCGTGTCGTCGTCCAGCGGAGACGTCATCTTCTTCCCTGGCAGTAGTGCTGTGATGGCTGCTTCTTTGGGTCCGGTGGGCGTAAGGCTCGGTCGAGGGACCGCTGTGGGCGATGACGGTCCGGTCGACGGCTTACGGTGAGGGGTCGGCGAGCGGAAGCATCATCTTCTCTCTTGCGGGGTCGTCGTTCAGTCTTCGCTGGAGTCCGGCAGCCGTGTGCCGTGGTGGACGTCTTGTCGTTGTCTGGATCGGAAGCGGTGAGCCGTCGTGGTGGTAGCAGGGCCCGAAGAGTGACGGCTCGGCTACCGGGTTCAAGCCTAGCCTTCCCTCAGCAGCAGTTGGGTCCCCACTGCAGCGTGACAGTGGTGGCCCCCAGAGCCCCGCAGTGTCGGGTCGGCGTAGGCCGTCTGCCGATAGCGCGGCCGAGGCGGCTTTCTCCGGGCCGGCGAAGACTGACCGGTGCGGGAATGTTGCGTCCGCCATTGGTAGCGTAGACCAGGGATGGTGCGTCCGGTCTCGGTGGGCTCGTCCTCTTCTGTCTTGATGTGAAGTGAATCGCTCGGTGTCTGGATCGCAATTGAATCTCTGCCGTCCGTCCGAGTGTAGAAGATTTGATGTTGGCGATGCCTTGGGGATTTCCAACTGATCGCTCATAGAAATTTTTAGTGGCAGGATACTTCTAGAAACATTCAAGAGTGTGTGTGTAAATTTTGAAAATTAGTAAAAGCGGCTCTTTTAAATGTGTGTGTAGTGTATATGTACGGCCTTTTTTATTAACGGCTCTTTAAAATTTGATAAGTGTCGATGGCCTTTTTTTTTTTTGAATCTCTGCTCAGTGCAGCGCTCTTTATATAGCTGCCGGGAGCGCTGTGGTAGAGAGCGCCTACTGGCTTGGCCTTGATGACAAAGGCCTTTGCGGTGCGCAGCCGAAAGCTTTGTCGCTATGCCGTCAAAGGCCGGTAGAACTATTGAAGGCCGGCAATACAGTAAATGATTAATTAGAAGGTGTGGCGGTGACAGTACTTTTGTGTTGGGAACAGAATCGAAGGGAAAGATAAGTCGGTCGGGATGAACGAGGTTATGAACAGGCAATGAAAATGAAAGCCGTGAGAAAATAAACTTGATCGGTCAGCTGTTGTGAACTGTAGAGTAACTAAAAACAACTGTTGACTGTTATTTTTTTTGTTCGGGCACAACACAATTATGTACAAATAACCAAATTCAGTTTTGTGTCATGGTTCTAGCTGACTTATATTTTTTAAACTGTTATTTTTCAACATAATTTTTTAACAAATTCTATTTCTGTCGGTCATTTTAAAACGGAGGTAAGAAAGAATTAATGCACGTTAATTTTGTTTACATTTATATTTAGCTGCCTATTGTTAGTAAACACTTTCCGTTTTTATTAACCAAGTGTTCGGTGGACCGCTTCACTCTCTCACGCTCTCTCTCTCTCTCTCTTACACACACACACTCTCTCTCTCTCTCTTCAGTTGAACGTTTCTCAGTCAATCATTCGTGCAGGATAAACGGAGCGGTGTAAACCACTTGCCATAGACACACCCCTCCTCAACCCAAATTCGTACTCTACCAACTGACTGTACTGAACCTCGATAATCCGATTTGTAGACATGTTTTTTTTTAACTCCCATAATTTATATAACAGTGCCCCTCTGTCAATTGTGTCAAAGGCCGCTTTAAAGTCGACAAACAAACAATACAATTTCGCTCCCCTACCCTGCAATTTTAGTTTTATTAAATTGTGTAAGGTGAAAATGTTATCAACCGTAGAATAGAATTTTTTTTTTGTCATCAGTCTCTCGACTGGTTTGATGCAGTTCTCCAACCTGTTCTATCTTGCGCAAGTCGTTTCATATCTACATACCTGTAACACCCTACATCTTTTGTAATTTGCTTTATATATTCTAATCTTTGCCTCCCTCTACAATTTACTCCCTCAATGTTACTCTCCATTATTGATAGCCCAATACCTGGATGTCTTAGGATATGCCCCACTAGCCTATCCCTTCTTTTGGTAAGATGCTTCCATATACTTCTTTTTTCATCCACTCGCCTAAGAACCTCTAAATTACTTATTTTGTCCACCCACCTAATCTTTAACATTTTCCTATAACACCACATTTCAAAAGCTTCTATCCTCTTCCGTTCTACAGCCCCTATCATTCACGTTTCACTTCCGTATAATGCTACACTCGAAACATAATGTTTTAAGAAATTTTTCCTAATCTGTAAATCAATGTTTGTAGTCAGTAAGCTGTTTTTCATTTCAAAGGCTTTTCTAGCTTGAGCAATTCTACTCTTGATATCACTCGTGCTTCTACCATCCTTTGTTATTTTACTCCCTAGATAGCAGAATTAGAATAGAATAACCTTTCCTAAATCCTGCCATTAATAATTTTATTTTTATCTATCCACTTTTCTAATCTAGCTAGTAAAATCCCTGAAAATAATTTTGCAATAGTGTTTATGAACGCAATACCTCTATAGTTCTGTTCCAGTGTTACATCACCTTTCTTAAATATAGGAAATATAATTGATTCTGATAAATTAGCTGGCATAGTCCCTGTCTCCAAAATCCTATTGTAAAAATTTAATAGTACCATGAAAAAATTTTCTGGCGCTGCCTTATAAAATACCGCTGGCACACCGTCGTCAGTTGGAGGCGCTTTATTCTCCTTAGTTTTCCCAATAGTCGCCACCAGTTCCAAATAACTGATAGGAGCATCCATATCGCTGTCCTCTCTGCTCTGTAAGGGACTGCATAAGCGACACGAGTAGCAGATCTGCCCACGGCTAATAACCCCTGAAAATACTGTACCCATCTTTCGGCCTGAATGTCCACTGAGCATCTATAATTAGTTCTTTTAAAAATCTTAATCAGCTCCCAGAAATCCTTCGAGTCTTTTACATTACGCAATTTTTCTGTTAACCCACTAAAAAATAACTTCTTTTTGTTTCTACAAAGTCTACCATAATGTTTTTTCTGTTCTAGATATTTACATGTTGTTTGATCACAATTACTTATCCTATATAATTTTAAACATGCAAATACACGTTCTCTTGCTTTCTTATACTGCCAATCAAACCATATTTCCTTGCCTGGTCTAACAATTTTCCCTTCACTTAAGGCCGCTGCCGACGGGCGGTAAATTGCCGCGCCGCCGAAGCGGCTAACATCCGAACGGTTTAGCTTTCCTAATATCCCAATATGTGACTGCCGACGGGCGAACGGTGCCGTCGCGGACTACTTAGAATGTCTGAGAATTCAGGCGGCGCCGTCGCGGTCGATTTTGTGCCGTCGGGTTCTGCCTCTCCGCTGAGCGGCTTCAAGGTCATGCGGCGAGGAACAACATGAGTGGTCATTTATCCCTGCCAACGGACGGTCGAAACCGCAGCGGCTGCAGTATTTTGTTCAATTTTGTTCTATTTTTTGTAATTTATTTCTTTTTCAGTGTTCTTTTTTGGTATATGTTTATTATGGATGAAATATATATAGAATTATTTATTGATGAAGTTAGAAAACGGCCAGAATTATGGCAAATTTCTAACGAAAATTACAGACAAACAATCTCATGTTTGTATTTTCACTCTTTAATTTTTCACCGAGTTTGTGTAATAATTAATTCATCAAAAGACTTAACACTGAGACGAAAATAATTGAAAAACTTTATTTTATTATCATTTCGTAATTCCGAGAACATGGTTAAAAATGCCATGGCAATGACATGGTTAAAATGGTTGAAAATGCCTGGCGCTTACAAAGAGGTGAACCCAGTACTTATTTTTCTTCTTTATAATAAGGTTTTTATAAACTAAATAAGAAAACACTGCTTGTTTCCTCCTATACACTTCCATTACTAGTGAAAATAACGAAGCGGTTCGTGCCGCTCATGTGCAGTGTAGCGAACCGCTGGGCGGCGCCGCTGCGGATCCACGACGGCACCGCTCGACTTGAGCCGTCCGTCGGCAGCTGCACTTAAAGCATCCCTTCCTGCCGCTTCATATAGCCGATCCAACTACTATACGCGCGCCAGCTCATGATCTCTGTCGCCTGCTGGGGAAGTGGGGCGGGGCGGGGCGGGGCGGGTGGCCTAATAGAATGCGAGTAATATATTTGTCTTATCGTGCAGTACAAAAACATTTAGTCATCATGTAAATATTATTATTATTATGTCTATGTATTTATTTATTATAGGCCTACATGTTATTGCTTTTCACAACGGATACATGTGTCACAATATACAGTTGTACATATGTGCTAATGCGTCTCGGATGTGTTAATCATTATTCATGATTTTTGATCACTAAAGTGATTTTTATTTTGAAATTTAAAGCGTGATAACGTGCCAAAAATTATTAGTTTTGTGTTAGGTAAATTTCAACGTGTATTTTTCATATCTTTTGTTTTATTTTAATATGTCTTCCCGGAAAAATAAAGCGGTAATTCTTTCGGAAGTGCGACAAATTATTGCATCAGTTATAAAAAACTGTGATGAAGAATCGCGTAAAGGACTCGGAATTGGCTTAACCATTCGATTTTTTTTACCTCAGTAAAAAAATCATAATCCAAATGGATTATGATTAGATACTGATTAGGACTGAGGTAAAAAAAATCATAATCATAATTTGCTACTAATTATTTAGGCCTATAAATTAATGTTATGAAATATATATTTTTTAATTTCCTTATTTTCTATGCTACGTACATATTTTAATTCCTGAGGACTGCCTGACTCAAACTGTAAATAATTACTAAATATTAATAAATACAATGAAAGAAAAGTAAAAGAGTTACTATATTATAGAATAAATTGAAATAATAAAACAAAAGGTTACTTTATAATGACAAGAACATTATGATAAATGTTTTTTTTATGAATAGTATAATCTTTCATTGCATGCCGTAACAGAAATTCCTCACACGGATCACGAGCTGACGCGGCTGCTTTACGTATTTCCGTCATTACCACATCCATGTCCCTCTCTCCTCCTATCCTCACCTGTACCGCCCCCTATCCACTTTTCACCACATAAGTTTTTTTTTTTTTTTTTTTACGCCCTGGAGACTCCAGGAGGAGTATAGGACATGTCGTCAGATGTAACACCTGAAATACATATAAGAAACACACTATGTATCACTACTATCAAGAAAGAAATTCTTGTACGCTATAAAAAGTTTCACCGATCAAGTAATTTTTTAAATTTTTTTTAAAGGAATTCAAATCCTCACAACGCTTTAAAGATTGGGGTAATTTATTTATGAATTTTCTCCCTGCATAAGTAGGTTTTTGTTCAAACAATTTTGTGGAGTGATTAGCCACATAATAATCATTCCTGTTTCTCGTGTTATGATTGTGAACATTGAAATTCTGCATAAAATTATTTTGCCTAACATACATAATCACCTCAAAAATGTAGAGACAGGAAACTGTAAGCAATTTAAGCTCGTTAAATAGTGGCCTGCATGAGGTTAGCTGGTTAGCTCCCACCATACACCTAATAGCTTTCTTTTGAATTTTAAAAACCCTATTCATATTACCCATGCTAGAATTACCCCATACTAAAATACCATACCGGATATGAGACAGAATGAGGCCATGATAAGCTGCCATTAGTAATTTTTTATCATTTAATCTGGCGATTTGTTTTAGTGCAAATACCCCAGATGATATTTTACTACAAACTTGATTGATATAGTCTTTATAAGTCTTGGCACCGGCAAAAGCTCATCCCCCTCCTGCGCACGCCAATTCCACCTCGATTGGTAAATGATCAGAAAACTCCTCAGAACCCACCTGGAAGTCCTCCACTATTCCCAATAAATCGGACGAAACACAATATAAATCGATAACAGAGCTACCCATAGCCCCAATGAACGTAAACTCCCCTTGCCTATCACTCTTGGTTCTTCCATTCAACACACATAAATCAAACATATCACACATCTCAAGCACTCTACGACCCCGATCATTCACCACACTATCCTTTGAGTACCTATAAGTACTTAAATCCCAATCCCCCCTCAACTACCTCTTCCAGTAAAACTTGGCTATCTGCAATTCGACCATTAAAAATCTCCAATTAAAACACAACTACCTAGCTCATTATAAGCTTCCATCATTTCCCAAATAGCCAAGAAGTCCTCCTCCCATCTAGTACTGCTACTCAAATATACTGGTACTAGACAAATTGCCGATCCCGTTCTACGTGAAATCCTCAATACATCTCTCCCTTCGACCTTCCCAAAAGAACAATTCTTCCCTATTTCAGAATTTACTCTATAACCTATCATAAGTCCCCCTTTAGCCCTCCCAAATCTCGAGTCCTTTATAGCCGGTATGGAAAGAATTTTAAATTCTGAGAAATATCTTTGATACCACATACATTCATCCCTTTCTGTAAAAGTTTCACACAAACAAAAAATATCATACTGCTTAACATAACAGGGAGAGAGATGGAGGGAGAGAGAAGGAGAGAGGGAGAGAAAGAGAGGAGGGGAGAATGAGAGAGAGAGGAGGAGGGTGAGGTAGGGAGAATGAGAGAGAGAGGATGTGAGAGAATGAGAGAGAGGGAGGGAGGGAGAGGGAGATTTCTACTTTCGGGAGTCTCGTTGATACTTAATAGTGTACTAGTTTTTCTTGGTTTTTCCAACTTGTCACCCATTTTTGAAGGCATAACAGTACTAAACTGTTACTGTTTTTCAACGAGTTGATGTGAGATAGGTGGGTAATCAACCACTAGGAGGAGTTTTAATAGGACTGGCACTGGTACAGTAACGCAATATAAGTTGACGATAGTCAGCGAGAGTAAGACTGGTCTATGCAAGGGAGGGTTGCAAGTGCTACTACTACATGTGCTTTTCTAAACACATCATAGCGACAGCTCTAACAATCACATCATGTTGTAGTTTTACTGTTACATTCATTTATTATGTTGTCACCGGATGGGGACATTAAGTGGGACATTTGTGGCCCTGAAAAGGGCCGTTTAAGCGGTCGTTGTCTTGGAGAGGGGTCGGTCGTAGTGGTCGTGGTGGTCGAGGAGCTGGGCGACACGGCGTGTCGTCGTCCAGCGGAGACGTCATCATCTTCCCTGGCAGTAGTGCGTCGATGGCTGCTTCTTTGGGTCCAGTGGGCGTAAGGCTCGGTCGAAGGACCGCTGTGTGCATCGCTCGCGTCAGCGGGCGATGACGGCTTACGGTGACGGGTCGGCGAGCGGAAGCATCATCTTCTCTCTTGCGGGGTCGTCGATTAGTCCTAGCTGGAGTCCTGTGGCCGTGTGCCGTGGTGGACGTCTTATCTACTGTCTGGTTCGAAGTGAAGCTCTCTGTGTCTTGATTGGAATTGAATCGACTCGGCTCAGTGCAGCGCTTTTTATATAGCTGCCGGGAGCGCTGTGGTAGAGAGCGGCTACTGGTTTGGCTTTGATGACAAAGGCCTTTGCGGTGTGCAGCCGAAAGCTTTGTCGGTATGCCGTCAAAGGCCGGTGGAACTATTGAAGCCGGCAACACAGTAGAAGGGGTGGCGGTGACACATATAGAAGTGTGTCGTTTTATAAATATCCCATTCTATTATTTATTGATTCTTGATAATTATCCTAAATAATAAACATTCATTCTAAATAAGCCATAATACTAGGCCTAACCTATATTTAATATCCTTTTTGGTCATCAGCAATAAACTGAATTACTTCACTCTGACATTTGTAGTGATAGACTTGTTAGTCTGTGAGTTCCATAGATGCGAGCTTATTGTCATATGTAATACTAGTTTTACGGTAATTTAAAAATGTTATTCTATTTTGAGGGTTTTCATATTTCATTATTTTCAGTAAAGTTATGTTAAATTGCGATTAAATTTCAAATAATTCACTTTCTTAAAATAATTACATTAGTTGTTAGTTATTTAGTGTTAGGGGGGGGGGGGTGATGAAGTGAATTTTATTAGTTAAGTGTTTGTGGTGGTTGATAGATGTGTTATGATTTCGGGTTGGGATTTGGTGTTTCTTAAAAGTGAAGAAACCAATTTATTTATTGCAAAACCAATGAAAACATGAAACGAATATGATAAATATGAAATAAATCTCTTAGAAAACCAACAAATCGAATGTTTTTTATTTCTCTTCAATTAAACGCAATGCCAGTGTCATTTCCAGGGTAGAAAGTATAGTATTCAGGTGAAGTGAAGTCCCCTAGCCGTGGGAGTGAGAGAATGCATAACGCTTTCACTCGCACAATCCATACGCGCCTACCCAATAACATTGTCGTATAATTTTACTCATTGTTGTGAGCAAGCGTTTATGCATGCAGTAGTAAACTAACAAACAAGATAACGACTGTAGTATGTTTTCAGATTTAGATTACAACGGTGAAGACCTTTGAGCGCATGCGTAGTTATACCACATATCTCCCTCTCACTCGCTCGGCTATGGGGCATTAGTTCGTTTTATACCTATATAGTTCAGCCGTCCTTAGTTTGCTCCTCCTTCTGTCAACAAACCAAAGCCACCTACTACAGGGTGCACGCTACGGTCAACCACTTTATGGATGTCCTATTCCTATTAAGTTAACTATATTTTGAATTGTAAGTACTTGAAGTACTTAAAATATCAGTCATGATATATGATGTAGGCCTAACAATTTCATTTATAAAAATACTTTTAAAAGTATTTTGTTGTTACTTTTTAATCAGCGTGTACTCATTTTGATATAATGCGCATGCTCAGTGACGTCATGATTTGTTTACATTAGGAGCAAACTAAGTGAGGCTGGACTGTAATAACATTGTTTACCGATGATTAATTAGTTACATTGGCAAGATAAAATTAGGGGAGTGATTCACTCAAGGGTTTATGATTTTTTTAATCGGCTTTTATATTTGTTTCAGATCCAAAAAGGGCAAAAATTGGAAATGAAATTATGATGAACCGCTAATAAAAGTTGTGAAAATAAATGAAAATGAATAAATTTGGAAAGTGGAAAAGACGATGAAAACACTAAATGATGATGATAATATGAATAAATCAAAAATAAGGTGATGATGAATTCGGAGCTAAAAAACATGAACAAACTGAAAGGTAAAATGAAGACGGACAAAACAGCCGTCGACGGAGAAACAAAAGGCGGTGATGATGATGACGAAGATGATGACGACGATGGAGGAGGCCGTGAAAGAAGTAGCAAAATAATTTACAATCAACGAAACAGACGAAGAAGAAGAAAAAAACACCGTAAAAATAACGGTGAAGTAACCTTCGAAGAAGACATCAACGATAATCATGGAGGCATTGGATCAAAAAAAAGTTTCGTGTTAGGACGACGAGTAAAAATATATAAACCGAGCGACGAAGAAGATGAAATTGAAGAATATGATATTAAAGATCGTGGCGCGAGAAAGAAAAAATATTTAAGAAGCGTTGTGAACGTTACTAAATCGAAAGGCCCTGATGAATTTCATGGAAAATATAGCAGAAGTATAAAACATTATCTTGGTCACGCAACAGTATCTGATTTCGACACTGAAGACGAAGAAAATTATGAAGGCAGTGCAAAAGGACAATTCTTAAAAGGTGTATTAAGAGTAAACAGTTCAACGGACACAATCTACGAAGATCGAACAAACGATAAAAACATTTTAAAAAGAATATGGAAAACAACTGTTAAAAATATTTACGAATCTCAACCATTTACAATATTAAACGAATATTTCGGTGGTAATGTTACAGAAACAAAAGATAAAAATCCGGGAAAAGATACAACGGAAAAAAATGCTGATACATTTTTCACATTACTTCCGGGAAATGAATTGAAAAAATCGACGAATAGAACATCCGGGAAAAATTCAAATAGAGATGATCCAAATAAACGACCTAGTAAATATAAAACGAATACACCGGGAAATCGTAGTAATTCCGTGAATTTTAATAATAATTTCATTGTAAATCAATCAATTACAATAAATTCAACACCGAATATTTTTCATAATTTAGAAGAAATTACCTTTCATGAAACAACTGATGAAGAAATTTCTCCATCAATTTGGCAAAAAGCAGCTGAACAATTATATGTTAGTAATCATGAAGGCATGTCAGATGTAAAAGATGACGATTTTGAAAATTGTATGACGTCATCAATAGAGAATCAAAAAATTTACGATAATGACAGAGAATATGATGTATATACCAACCGAATCTATTATGACAATTACGTTCCCTCCATTTTTGAAACACAAATGTATATAAAAAACAATAAAAATTTCAAACGAATTCGTACGATTAACGACAGGGCTTTTAAAAATAAAATCGATAACGGTCAAATTGCCGACGATACTTCATCAAATTATAGCGTAAACGACCCAAAATTATGGAGAAAAGCTGCTAAAAAATTATATGACCCATTAGAAAAATTTAATCTTATGGGTCTTTATAATGATCAACCCATAAATATCACTTTAGAAAATTTACACGGACCTAGTTCAACAGATATAAATATTAAAAAAAATAACACAATGGAAAAAATCGCTAAACTTTATAACAATTTTAAATTAGATCAAGAAAAAAAATTATTCGGCTCAAACGATGTAAACACATTCAATGATAAAACGTCTCATTTTAAATCATTAATTGAAAAATTTGAAAACTGTTCAAAAATTGATAAAATATTTCCAAACGATAATCTTTATACGGTTGTTGTTACAAAAAATTTAAAACAAAATTACAATCGATCTAATTTAAATAATTTTCGAACCGAAACAAAATCAAGTGTTACAAATAATAATAATAATAATAATAATAATAATAATATAATAAGTTATAAAATAAAGAAAAAACCGTGGTCGGATCAAAAATTTTCTCACAATGAATCGAGATCGCAACAACAAAAACAAATTAAATCGATTAAAAAAATATCGAATAAAAAAGAATCGATCAATAGTAACGACGATAAAAATGGAGAGACATGTAAAAGTGATACAGCAATAAAAAAAATAATAATAAACAATAAAAAAGAAAATTATAAATTGATAATAAACAATGTAAATATTAGTGGAAATGTAAATTCCATACCGGCGGGTAAAAATAATGAAGATATCGATAGTAAACAAATTAAAACGATATATCGAAAACCATTAAATATCGATAGTTACGGTGATTGTAACAGCGATTACAGTACAGAAAGTGAACAAGAATTTATATTTGAAGATGGAAATACGATAGCTCAATTTTATAATTATAATGATTCAAATTTGAACAATTATTATCATTTAAGTTTAACATGTAACGCGGCTTTATTCGATGAAAACGCTAAAGAAGCTAAAAAACCAAAAGAAAAAAAAGGAAAAGTTCGTAAGAAAAAAGGTCCAAAACCATACAGACCGAAAAAGATACCAAAAAGAGATCCATCGGTGACTGATCTTTTATTTCCGGATAAGAGAAAAGTGAAGGTATTTAGACAATCGGGATGTTGTGGTCAAGAACAACGGAGAAGAGTATGTCGGAAATGTATGTATAAAATACTTTGTCCAGCGCCTCCGAAGCCTAAACCTAAACCTAAACCTTGTCCTCCACCTAAACCTGTGGATAGTTGTTCGTTACCACCTGAAGAATTGGGACCTGTTAAGAGTTGTCCGTCTTGGATGAAAGGACAAGGAAAAGGTAAAAGTGGAAGACATATCCATGGTAAATTTACCGAAGATGGTCCAGAAGGTTTGAAAGGAAGTTGTTTCGGACTTCTACCGGTGAAAAAAGAAGATTATGAAACAGGACCTTGCAAATTAAAATCACAATCGAAAGGTTCAGTTTTATCATCGGTTGCTGCATCTTTGGATTCAGCCATATCCGATGTGACTGGAAGACGTCCAAGATGTGACATCTGCGGCCGAAGAGCATGTGGTTGTAGTCGTCATCGAATTGAATGTTTTCCTAGTGACAAAGCTGGTAAACATTTCGATTGTAAAATAATCCGTGATGCCAAATTAACCGAACGTCAAAGACAAATTGAACAATCAAGATTATCCGATAACCAAAAACAACAAATTGATCAAACACCGAGTTCATCAAGTCTTCAAAAACGAAGAAAAAGACGAGAATGGGGTCGATCATCATCTGCCGATATGAAAGATGGATCAAAATCGAAACGTACTTCATCCGGAACTTGTTGTGGTAAATCAAAATCTAAGACAAAAACCCAACCTCAAACTTCTGATGGAAAATATCAAGATGAACCAACAAAAGCAAAAGGGAAATCTTCCAAAGAAAAAGTAAAAAGAAAAGGATCAAAACAAGGCTGTTGCTCAAAATCTTCAAAGAATAAAAAAGAAGAAAGGGTACAAAAAACTCCGATTGAATCCGGAGGAGACGATGGAGGATGCTGCTCGCCATCTACAAAGAACAAAAGAGATGAAAGAATACAAAAGATTCCGATAGAGTTCGGAGGTGATGAAGGTTACAAAGCGACATTATTGAGGAAAATTCCGTCCGGAGTACGTGCAGACGGAACACAAGGAACTTCCGAAATGACACTTGGCATAATCGGTCCAGATGGGCATATGTGCTCACCGGACTTCAAGTGCAGTAACCAAACATGTCCAAAACTGGGCAAGCCATCTGTAAGTATAAATATAACCAACTACGGTGGCATGCAGGCCGCACATGCGCAGTAAGTAGCTCCTCCACCACAGCGTTGTAGCCTGATACCGGCTGCCTCTAAACTAGTACTCACTACTCATTGTGTTGTGTTCATGCGGTAATCGTTTTGACATTGGTGTCGCTGTCGAAAGCCACACCCCGTCAAAATTAGTTGCGCCGCACAAAATACGGGGAAAATGTCTGCGATTCATTTTAGGGTAATAGGCAATAAGTTTTTTTCTAAATGATGTACCTACCATAAGTTTTGACAGGCCCAAAAGAAAGATACGTCATAACCTCATTCTGTTATATTTACTATACGGTTCTTTTTGTTAAAATGTCAAACAACTGATATTGTGCGTGTGTAGTTGATTTCTAAAATTTGACGTATGTTTCGTATGAAATTCACAACAATTAAAATTGATTCAGCTTCTTGGAATATTAACAGGAAGTAGACACCAGACACGATGATTTATCTTTGACTTCCCTTCAAAAAGTGATTTTTTCAAGCTCGTTTGTTATTTCTCTTTCTGCCCTACAGACATCAAATTACAGATAAAATTTTATATTTTATAACAAAATAATAAAACGCATATTATGTAATCCTGGAAAAGAAGTTAGGGTAAGCAAATATTTTAAATATATTGAGTCAATATTTTTTTGTGTAAGTTCATTTTTTATTTTCCAATTAATTATATTTAATACTACCTATATTAGCCTACGTGATACGCAAAAAATGCGATGAGATTTAAACATCTAACTTTGTACGAGCGTATCTTATATAAATATCAGAGTATAATAATAACATTTTTAGTGTAATAAAATAAGATCCATTAGGAAGCGAAAGTAATATTTTCAGAATTTTTTGATGAAAAATGAGCTTGTTAGAGTGTAGTGAACCAGCCTTTCGGCTGTTGACCTAAACAATATGCATAAGGTGACCAGACGTCCCGTAAAAACGGGAAAGTTTAATTATGTTATTAATTCCTCCACGTTATTAATTTATTACTTCTTCTTGCATATATGAATATATAGGAAGGAAGGTATTGTTTTCATGTCGATTTTAGGAATCAAGTTTTCACTGGATCTACACGTTTTCAGACCCTCTGAACCCAAAAAACATTGGCGATTGGTCTGTGTGTGTGTGTGTGTGCGCGCGCGCGCGCGCGTGTGTATGTGTGTGTGCGTGTGCGCGTGTATGAACAGAATATCTCAAGAACGAAACATCGTACGAAGTTGAAACTTAAGTTAAACACCACTACCGGACTCGACACGAACATTTTCATCAAAATCGGTCAACCGGAAGTAGTAGTTTATTCGTGTAGTTTTTCACTTTTTTTGCAATTTCTTCAAAAATTGGTCCTATGATTTTTTTAAAAATCGCCTGGTTTACTCAATTTTTTATTCTCTACAAGATAGGGTAGGCGCTATGTCTGCTGAAATTCTTGGAGGGGCAGTTTTCACTTTTAAAAATTGCTTTTTTTAAGATTACAACTTAAATAAGCATTTTACCGCAAAAATTATATAATAAATTTTTTAGAGAATTTAAGATCCTACAACTTTTATTTCAAACATTTTTTTGTATAACGCTTAGTTTAGCGATTTTCTGTTTATTTCTCACGAAATCGTGTAAAGAAATCGATTTTTTAAACATTTCAGCTTTATTATGCATTTTTACTAATGTTAGGTTATATTATTAATTATTTACATTGGCAAGAGAAAG
Organism: Catonia carolina; assembly: GCA_035578175.1. NCBI lineage: Eukaryota > Metazoa > Arthropoda > Insecta > Hemiptera > Achilidae > Catonia > Catonia carolina. The sequence continues at coordinate 1,648,716 of JAQMRL010000029.1, read as the reverse complement.
TTGTGTGAGTGTTTTACACCAGATTTTTTGTTTTTTAGGATCAACATCCAGCTGCACCGAAAGACATTGCTGTCCAATACAACGTAACCGAAGGCGCCGATCCAAATAAAAAACAGGTAAATAATCCTTCTTCTTTTTCTTCTTCTTCTTCTCGTTCTTCTCCTCCTTCTTCTTCTTCTCCTGCTCCTTCGCCTTCTTCTTCTTCTCCTCCTCCTCCTCCTCCTCCTCCTCCTCCTTCTTCCTCTTCTTCTTCTTCTTCTTCTCTTTTTCCTTCTCCTTCTTCTTCTTCACCTTCTCCTTCTCTTCTTCTCCTTCTTCTCTTCTTCTGTTGGCGCAGTTGCGGACAGGCAGGGTAGGAGCGAAAACTGTGCTCCCGTTATTGCCTCTAGCATAGGCCTACCGTATATTGGGAGGCAGACATGAGTTGTGGCACAGCAACATGTCTGTCTCGAGCAGCCACAGTTTGTAGTCGAAACACAGTTTTAGTACACGCGTTGAGCGGGAAACAAAAGTTGATCTAAGAGACTAATAAAAATTAAAATTAATTAAAAATTTGCAACAGATTGAGTGTAGATAATTTGACACTCCAAAATTTGGGCTAATAAAATTTGTGCTGATTACACGAAAAACTGCCCAAAACGGGCAGGTGGAGTGTTAAATTAATTGCACTTGATCTGTTCCAGGGCTAAAAAAATAGTTCTGTTTCTTATTACATAGTCAGCCAATTATATGACTGAAGTATTTAAAAACAGAAGAGGTAGAGGTGTACTGTGACACTAATCAGAGTTATCTCCTCTGAGAGTAATGGATTTCATTATACAGCCAGACCCTGTGGTGAATGAAGTGAAGGTATCATTTACAGGGTGGAAAGTGGATGCTTATCGGAGGGCTTGGCATGCTGATAAGCATATTCTTTCAACTCAGTGAGGAAGGCATGGTAAATCACCTCACTCTTCGTTTTTACTTAGTAAAACCTCTCTTTGGTTCAAAACAGCCAACCAGTTTGTTGACCTAAACAACAATACATGAAAAACTATTCAGTTGTAAACCTAGTTCTTGAATTTAGTGTCACCGGATGGCGACATTAAATGGCAAACCTTATTAATTTGGTGGCCCTGAAAAGGGCCGTTTAAGCGGTGGTCGTCTGTCGTAGTCGTCGTGGCGGTCGAGGAACTGGGCGACACGGCGTGTCGTCGTCCAGCGGAGACATCTTCCCTCGCAGTAGTTCGTCGATGGCTGCTTCTTTGGGTCCGGTGAGCGTAAGGCTCGGTCGAGGGACCGCTGTGGGTGATGACGGTCCGGTCGACGGCTTACGGTGACGGGACGGCGAGCGGAAGCATCATCTTCTCTCTTGCGGGATCGTCGATTAGTCTTCGCTGGAGTCCGGCAGCCGTCTGCCGTGGTGGACGTCTTGTCGATGCTGTCTGGTGGAAGTGAATCCCTCGGTGTCTTGATCGGAATTGAATCTCTCGGCTCAGTGCAGCGCTCTTTATATAGTCGCCGAGAGCGCTGTGGTAGAGAGCGACTGCTGGCTTGGCCTTGATGACAAAGGCCTCGCGGTGCGCACCCGAAAGGTTTCTCGGTATGCCGTCAAAGGCCGGGAGAACTATTGAAGCCGGCAACACAGTAAATGATTTATTAGAAGGGGTGCTGGTGGCATTAGTATCGTCAAACTTGTGTTCACTTCAACTTACCAGACGTTTTACGTTTTTTTATAGTCACTTTACCATAATATTTTCTCCCTTCGCTTTGAAAAACAAATACGATTTTTGTTGTTTAGGTGATCAGCCTGCAGGCTGGTTTGAACGTGTAGAGGTTTAACTAAGTAAAACGAGGAGTCAGCTGGTTTACCAGTGCCACAACTCACTCAATGGAAAAGTGCACTTATCAGCATGCCGGGTCCTCTGAAAAGCACATATTTTCCACTCTGTAAAATGACACCTTTACTTCATTCACCACACAATCCAACTGTATAATGAAATCCATTACTTTCAGACGAGATAACTCTGATTAGTGTCTTTTACAACTCTACCTCTTCTGTTGTTAATTGATTCAGTCATTTAATTGGGTGACCATGTGATAAGAAACAGAACTATTTATTTTAGCCCTGCAACTAACAGATTGAGTGTAAATAATTTGACACTCCACTTGTCTGTTATGGACAATTCATTACTTTGAGAGGAGATAACTGTGATTAGTGTCACAGTACACCTCTACCTCTTCTCTTATTAAATGATTCACTCATTTAATTGACTGACCATGTGATAAGAAACAGAACTATTTATTTTAGCCTTGCAACGAACAGAATGAGTGTAAATAATTTGACACTCCACCTGTCTGTTATGGGCAGAATATTGATAAAATGAATTTTTATATACTACCGTAATCGGACGAATCCGATACTAACCTATAAATCTCACTAAAATGATCCAACGCGCTACACGGCCAAACATCAGCTAATTTCTGAACCTGAATAAAATATTCGCCCGTCCTACGTGGCCAGTAGACTATACACTGGTACAGTCCAGCCTCTCTTAGTTTGCTCCTAAAGTAAACAAATAATGACGTCACTGAGCATGCGCATTATATCAAAATGTGTACACGCTGATTAAAAAGTAACAACAAAATACTTTCAAAAGTATTTAAATACAAAATACTTTTAAAAGTATTTTTATAAATGAAATTGTTAGGCCTACATCATATCACGACTGATGTTTTTAGTACTTTAAGTAGTTATAATTTAAAAAATAGTTATCTTAATAGGAATACGACATCCATAAAGTCACGGACTCTAATATGCACCCTATAGTAGCTGGTTTTGGTTTGTTGACAGTAGGAGCAAACTTAGAGCGGCTCAACTATAGAAATATCTGCTCTGCCTGCCCTGCCCTGCTCGTGTCCATCTCGAACACACTGTACCACCTGCGCTTCAATCAGGGGCGGTTCCAGGGCTGATTTTCGGTGGGGGGGGGCTATCTTGTTTTTATGTAGCTCTTACTGTTTGTAATTGAGTCATTGAAAAGTCCTCTTTTATGCTGTATTGCTGTAACCACAATTTTTATTCATTGAGGAATTTTCGCTACGTCAAAGTCCTTGTAAATCAAGAAAATCTTGAAAAATGAAAGCGCTGACTGGATGCGAGTGGCTTTTCACTACTGACACTGATTGTTATCTTAATACTATTTAAAAATAGATACTTCCTGTTTGACTCATTTTTATACTAAAATAATTATTGTTAATTGATAGGTACGAGTATTGGGATTCAGTTTTGTTAGAAATAATTGCTTATAGAAAATATTAAACAAAGTTTTCCTAGTATTTATTTCGGGGGGGGGGCATGGCCCCCATCACCCCTTCCCTAAAACCGCCCCTGGCTCCAGTATACGCCCGCCCTTATGGTTTTTTTTGTTTTTTATTTAACTGTAACTGTAAATAAAGAGAATGATTGTTCGATAATCAAAGTTCGTGTTAGCGAGAAATGTGTCGCTTGTTAGAGATCACTGATCACTTCCCTTCGAGGTGCTTCCCCCACCACTAAACAGAACAGCTAAGCGGCACAGAGCGTTGGTGGGAGAGCTTCTAGCTAGAACAAATGACCTGTACAGAGCTCATCATCCTTGAAAAATAGTATAAGAGAAAAGACCCGTATTGTTAGTTGAAAAGGTTTGATAAGTTCATTTAGTTTGCCCCAACCTGATAACCCAGATGAAAAGGTTTGATAAGTTCATTTAGTTTGCCCCAACCTGATAACTCAGATGAAAAGGTTTGATAAGTTCATTTAGTTTGCCCCAACCTGATCACCCAGATGAAAAGGTTTGATAAGTTCATTTAGTTTGCCCCAACCTGATAACCCAGATGAAAACGTTCGATAAGTTCATTTAGTTTGCCCCAACCTGATCACCCAGATGAAAAGGTTCGATAAGTTCATTTAGTTTGCCCCAACCTGATCACCCAGATGAAAAGGTTTGATAAGTTCATTTAGTTTGCCCCAACCTGATCACCCAGATGAAAAGGTTTGATAAGTTCATTTAGTTTGCCCCAACCTGATCACCCAGATGAAAAGGTTCGATAAGTTCATTTAGTTTGCCCCAGACTGATCACCCAGATGAAAAGGTTTGATAAGTTCATTTAGTTTGCCCCAACCTGATAACCCAGATGAAAAGGTTTGATAAGTTCATTTAGTTTGCCCCAACCTGATCACCCAGATGAAAAGGTTCGATAAGTTCATTTAGTTTTCCCCAGCCTGATCACCCAGATGAAAAGGTTTGATAAGTTCATTTAGTTTGCCCCAGCCTTATCACCCAGATGAAAAGGTTTGATAAGTTCATTTAGTTTGACTCAGCCTTATCACCCAGATGAAAAGGTTTGATAAGTTCATTTAGTTTGCCCCAACCTGATCACCCAGATGAAAAGGTTTGATAAGTTCATTTAGTTTGCCCCACCCTTATCACCCAGATGAAAAGGTTTGATAAGTTCATTTAGTTTGCCCCAGCCTTATCACCCAGATGAAAAGGTTTGATAAGTTCATTTAGTTTGCCCCAATCTGATCACCCAGATGAAAAGGTTTGATAAGTTCATTTAGTTTGCCTTAGCCTTATCACCCAGATGAAAAGGTTTGATAAACTTATCAAACTAATTTAACTCATTTAGTTTGCCCCAGCCTTATCACCCAGATGAAAAGGTTTGATAAGTTCATTTAGTTTGCCCCAACCTGATAACCCAGATGAAAAGGTTTGATAAGTCCATTTAGTTTGCCCCAGCCTTATCACCCAGATGAAAAGGTTTGATAAGTTCATTTAGTTTGCCCCAACCTGATCACCCAGATGAAAAGGTTTGATAAGTTCATTTAGTTTGCCCCAGCCTTATCACCCAGATGAAAAGGTTTGATAAGTTCATTTAGTTTGCCCCAACCTGATCACCCAGATGAAAAGGTTTGATAAGTCCATTTAGTTTGCCCCAGCCTGTTCACCCAAACTACAACAACAATACAATAATGTGAATTTAATTTTGCAGCAACCGAAAGAAAATCTGAAGAAGAATGATCAAAAGGCTTACATGTTTCCATGCTGCTGTTGCGACCCAAACTGCTCTTTCAAAGATTCACTGAAAAGAATATTTTGCATCAGTTTACCAAAAAGTACGTCGACACAAAACACAAAAAACCAAAATTTTGTCCAAGAAAATTTGATTACATGTTCAGTCCTACTGAAAAAATCCGGTGATAAATTAACACCCGTTATAGGACCGGCAAGAGGTTGTTTATCAAAACATTCAGAACCTAAAAAAACAAACTCGAAAATACTTACACAAAAATCATCACCAAGAAGAGTTGCTCCTAGACAATCGAAAATACAATCAACTAATACACCATCAAAAACACAATCGATACTACAATCGAATACACCACCATGTACATCATCAAAAACATCAAACGATTCAGTCGTTAACTTAGTAATCGGTTTACAAGCTAAAGACTCTAAAATTTTAAGAAAAACATCTGGAAAAATATCATCTAAATCTTCTAAAAATATCACTTCAAAATCTTCTGCTAAAATGTCTAAAAAACCATCGTCTAAATCTCATCCGAATGAACAACTATTATGTGACGTTTAAATTTTTTAAATTTATCATCGAGATTGTGTGATCAATTATCGATTATCGAGAGATGACGAATTCGACCATCCAAGATCGTTTCTTGACCAACTATCGTTTGGTCATAACTAATCGATTGATTCATCGATATTGTTTATCATCGAGATTGTGTGATCAAATATCGATTATCGAGAGATGACGCATTCGACCATCCAAGATCGTTTCTCAACCAACTATCTGTTTGGTGACAACTAATCGATTGATTGATATTGATAACAGTGGTCGATTGGAACCGCTCTCAAAAACGCCCATTCTAATTTGTATGAAATAAAAACGTTATTCGTACATATTATTTCGGATTCATTCATTTATTTTTTTGGTTTTAATTTCTGGAAGGTTTGCATTACTATACCTGTTTTCATATATATATATAAGCGAGTTTGATCTACAGCTCCAGCCGCTTCTCGCATCCCATCTGCTATCTCTCTCGGTTCATCCAGTCCCCCTCCCCCTACACCTGTTTTCAAATTGTTTTAAAATAAATTTTACATATAAGTGCTCCTTGGCTTATTTTAACATTTTTACTTTCTCTTGCCTATATTAATATATAAAAAGGAAAGTATTGTTTTCATGTCGATTTTTCAAAAACAAATCGAGTTTTCACCGGATCTACACGTTTTCAGACCCCTGAACCCAAAAAGATATGTTTTTAGCGATTGGGCTGTAAGTGTGTGTGTGTGTGTGTGCGTGTGTGTGTGAGTGTGTGTGAGAACAGAATATCTCAAGAACGGAACATCGTACGAACTTAAAAACTTAAACTACATACCACTACCGGACCCGACACGAACATTTTCATCAAAATCGGTCTACCGGAAGTAGTAGTTTATTCGTATAATTTTCACTTGTTTGCGATTTTCTCAAAAACTGGTCCTACCATTTTTTTTAAAATCGCCTGGTTTACTCAATTTTTTATTCTCTACAAGATAGGGTAGGCGTCATGTTTGCTAAAATTCTGGGCGAGGCTGTTTTCACGTAAAAATATAGTTTCTTTAAGATTACGGCTTTAATATGCCATTTAGCGCAAAAATGTATATAATAAAAGTTGTAGAGAATTCGAAAACCTACAACTTTTATTTCTAGCATTTTTTGTATAACGCTTGGTTTAGCGGTAATTAGCGATTTTTTGTTTTTTCTTACGAAAACGTGTGAAAAATCAATTTTTTTAAGATTTCGGCCTTAGTATGCACTTTATAAAAAAAGTGTATATAATAAAATTTATAGAAAATTAAGAGATATACAACTTTTATTTAGAGAATTTTTCTCTACAGAGCCTAGTTTAGCGTGAAAGTGTGATTTTCCGTTTTTTTTTTAAGCCAAATTGAGTTAGATTTTCATTTTGCGTCATTCACTCATGATTAAAATAAGGTTATGTTTTTGAGGTTAGTTTTTGTTTATTTCTAATATTTTATTAATAATGTTAGGTTTATTATTAATTATTTGCATTGGCAAGAGAAAGTTGTGTGAGTGTTTCACACCAGATTTTTATAAGTTAATTGTCATCTATAATTTTCCTTACAAACTAAGGAGCCCAAATACGTAATTAGAGGAGGATAGGGTGCAATAAATAAATGTAAACAACTTAAGCGTAATACAATTAGGTAGGTATTTATTGATGTTTATTGATTAATCTAGCGTATATTAGGTACAGTGTAAAGTCCAGGCCTTTCTTAGTTTGCTCCTACTGTACACAAAAAAAATGACGTCACTGCTTAGCGCATTATACAGGGTGATTCACGAAGATATGCATAAACTTTGGGAGCCCCTTGTACATGTAAAAATAATGAAAAAAGTTTTTATAAACATGGGTCCGGAAATGCTTCGTTTCCAAGTTACGGCTAGCGAAAGATTTCGCTAGGATTTCAGCTCACCAGGTGAAATGAGGTCTTCCTGAAATTCTGGTAAGGTAGATTAAGAGGCGAATTCAATCGTTTTTTATGGTTTTTGACCTGATAAATTGAATAAAACAGGCCCCAGAACTGTAAGTTAAATAGTTTTTGAGAAAACCAGTGTCAAATGCAAAAAATGGAGTGAAAAAAACACAATTTTTTTTCATCTTAGTTTTTCCGGTTAATTTTACTTTGTACTCTTATGAATGAAAATTCATTTAATCAAACATCTATTCGCTTTCTGTGTACTTAATTTACAGCGGTTTGTTCAAAATAAAATTTTCTACATGTTTTATTCAAAAATTTTAACTGTTTCTTGGTGAAATAACAAAGTTATTCTTGCCCAAACATGAAAAAATGTGTTTTTCACTCCATTTTTTGCATTTGACACTGGTTTTCTTAAAAAATATTTAACTTACAGTTCTGGGACCTGTTTTATTCAATTTGTCAGATCAAAAACCATAAGAAATGATTGAATTCGCCCCTTAATCTACCTTACCAGAATTCCAGGAAGACCTCATTTCACCTGGTGAGCTGAAATCCGGGCGAAACTTTCGCTAGCCGTAACTCAGAAACGAAGCATTTCCGGACCCATGTTTATATAAACTTTTTTCGTTATTTTTACATGTACAATGAGCTCCTAAAGTTTCTGCATAGCTTCGTGAATCACCTGTATAAAAATGCATACACGCTGATTAAAAAGTAACAACAAAGTACTTTCAAAAGTATTTAAATACAAAATACTTTTAAAAGTATTTTTATAAATGAAATAGTTAGGCCTACATCATATGAGGGGGCTAGAATCAAAACTCACACAATCCGAAACGACAAATTTTTAGAAAATCAAAAAATTTAGTTTTTATATATTCTTCACATTTTACAAATACTTTTTTGGCATTAACTCTGTAGAACTTATTCTTAAAACACTTTATTAGTCATTAATATGTTGTTATGTTACTTATTACAAAGTTTATTTAAGTTTTAAATTTGGATTATGTTAGTTTTGACCCTGACATTTGGATTAAATAAGTTTTGATTGTAATATGTCAGGATTAAATATGATACAAGGGACATTTAAATCCATCCTAATCTGAACTTGAATCTATATAATAGTTAATTTTCAATAATAATAACTGGGTACTTGAAAAGACACACTGACAACGTTAAACACACTTTTAACAGCAAACAGAACATAACCTCAAAGTCTGCTAAATTCCAAGCACCTGATTGGTCGGCTAACAGCTGGCATCAAAACTGATATAATCCGTCAGATTATGTGACTTATGACTCTTAACCAGAACTTTTCAATATGACTGAGTGAGTTTTGATACAAACCAACGGAAATTTCGGATTCCTCGCAGAAAATACTAGAAGATAACACTGCTAACGCAATTTCGTAAATTTTGGATTATGTGAATTTTGATTTTAGCCCCCTCATATCATGACTGATATTTTAAGTAATTTAAGTACTTATAATTTAAAATATAGTTAACTTAATAGGAATACGACATCCATAAAGTGGTGGATGTCAAAGTCACCACTTTGACATCTTTGATAGGGTAGGTTTTACACTTTGACAGGGTAGCCACCTACTACCCTGTAGTAGGTGGCTTTGGTTTGTTGACAGAAGGAGCAAACTAAGGACGGTTGAACTGTAGTAGATCTAGTAATAATGAAGCTCATCGCATGCATCTGCAGTCCAACAGCAAAACCTCTAAACCTCCGTCTCAATACACATTGTACAACAAAAATGCTTTAAATAAAAGTTGGCCTTCGAGGTAGCCCAATTAATCAGCTGGTAGAAAGTCGCTATTATTTGTTAAGTAACATCGGTTGGGCAAGCGACTTTGTATGGTGACCAGTTGACAGCCATCCATGAACAAACTCTACTGGGGGTCCCTGTTCAAACTCATGTATAATCTATTAAAAAAAATACAGCAAAAAGCAGAGATCAAATTGGGTAGTTGTCAACAATGTACAGTTCCCGATAAATAAAAGCTATAAAAAAAATAAAATAAAAGTTGGCCTTTGAGGTAGCCCAATTAATCAGCTGGTAGGAAGTCGCTATTATTTGTTAAGTAACATCGGTTGGACAAGCGATTTCGTAAGGTGATCAGCTGACCAGAGACCACCTTACCCAAACCTGACCCTGGAGAAAATATTTTTTGCAGGGTCTTGCAGAGAGAGATGAAATCAATTTCAATTTATTTCCCATTGAAAGTGTTACATTAATTATTTAACAAATTATAACATACAGTAAAAAATATATGTAAAATAAAATTAAAAAATCAACAAAAGATGGTACTGCTTGAGTCCCAGCGGGGTGAAGGGGGTACGGGTGTGAATGAGTGACGCATGCTGGGAGAATGATTCTTGTATTACTCTGATACAAAACATTCAATTTCAAACTTTCCGTATTTAAAATATTTGTTTGTATTTATTATAATTATTTATACGAATAGGACCAAGTTAATAACCCCTTGAGGTATTTGTTAAATTGATGCGCCGGATGATAAGAATATGTTTTTAGTCTAGTTAGTAGACGCTACCACTACAAATGCATCAGCTGTGAAACACTACTAACACTCATTCATTCTACGACTACTATAACAACGCACTCACTCCATTCCACAACAACTACACGCAGCTGCGACTCAAGCAGTAAAAAAAAATAAAAAATAAACAAAAGATATATATTTATAATAAAAATCGGAGAAATTAAAAGAGTAGCTTATTTTAAATATCTAGGAGAAACTATCTCTGAAAAATATTCACAACAAGAAAGAGTACAAAAAGCTCGTAGAGGCCTGGGATTGGTGCAAAACCTTTAGAATAAAAAATGTTTATCGCTAAATACCAAAATTAGACAATACAATACAGTAATTAAACCAGGAATGCTATATGCCAGCGGTTTAATCACTAAACCGGGAAACAGATATGGAAAATCTAAATAAAGAAGAAAGAAGGATAATCAGGAAGATTCTGGGACCGAGATGGACCGAAAATGGATATAGATTACAGAAAACGTCTAAAGTCGAAGAATATTCTAATGTAGAGACAGACATGAGGAAAATACGCCTTAAATTCTATGGCCATATAATGAGGCTTCCCGATCACAGACTAACAAAAAAAAAAATAGTAAAATACGTAGCATCCCTCGTTAATGGAGGAGAATGGATACGAAATGTTAAAAAAGACTTGGAAATGGCTAATATTGTGAAAGAAGACTTTTACACAAGAAACAATTTTAGGAGGAAGGTTGAGAAATGGGAAGTTAAACCAGAGACAAAAGCTCCGAGAACTGGAGTAAAATGGAGTGAAGAAAGAAAAGCTAAATTCTCGCAAGAAATGAAAAACTGGTGGGCAAATAAAAAGAACAACAAGAAACCCCAAAACTGAACCATCTTTACTTAGCATCTTCCACTTTGGGAGTTTTACGACTAGTAATAATAATAATAAAAATCTCATCCCCCTCTTCAGCCCTTCTCTATATCCTACCCTTTTTCTTTCTTTACGTTACAAAAATTGCCGGAAATCATATCTGCAAAGGATTAAACCACCTGTGCACAGGCATGAGTTACGGAAATAACAATTTTAAATACCCCTCCCTTTACCACCGTTTTAGGATAATTTATTAAGGGTGGAGTTCAGGGTGACCGTACCGGTCACGGTTACCCGCCCCTAACGACGGAACTAATAAAAATTAATTTTATCCAAAAATTCCATATTTTTTTCAAGTCGAACAAAGATTGACTTTAGGGGAGTTGAACGATAATTTTTTATTTGTTTTTATTTCCTTTTTTTCGTTTTTATTATTATTCATTATTTTCTGAATATTTTGGTACCTTTAAAAGTACAGAAAGTGTTTACATTATTTTTTTTTTTAATTTTAAAAATTAGTTTGCACTTAGTTTCAAAGCAATAATTCTAAAGCTTAGTTTAGACGACGCCAGTTGGGAGGCAAGTCAAGTGAGCAAGTCACTTGCTCCAAGTAGAGACTGGCAAGTACCAAACCAAGTAGTGTTCATACTACGTTGTCGTTTTAGTTGCAAGTGAAGCGCCAAGTAGTGTGTGCGATGGAGAAAAAAACACGTTGTAAGAAAGTTATAAAACATGTTTCGAGGATGTTATTTATTCATCTTTCGGAGGAAATTGAAGATTATCTAGAAAGGATTACTAAGAAAAAGCCATGGGTACGAAAGTAGAAGAAGTACCCATGGGGGATCGGCCATGCTTTTAAGAGAACTTCGACTGGATGATCCAGGAGAGTACAAGGCTTTATTGAGAATGCCGCCTGACGTATTTGATGAAAACAACCAAATACAACATTAAAACAACAAAATACAACAGAAACACAGAAAATGTCACGAGGAAATACTGACAACACCAGCTACTTGCACTAGATTACGCAATAAACTGACCAAGTGGGTGTTTAGACGGAGCACGTACAAAGGCAAGTCACTTGCTTGTTGTGGTGGGGGAAGGCAAGCTGCCCCGAAAATAGAATACCGGCCAATGTTCGCACTGAGCAAGTAACTTGGAGCAAGTGACTTGCTCACTTGACTTGCCTCCCAACTGGCGTCGTCTAAACTAAACTTAAACGCAGATTTCAATAAAATGTTAGTATAACTGTTTTGAATCGCTGCGAATAATTGAACTGTAGTTCATTTGATTGATTCTTTTGATATCACGCAATCATTACTTGTATGTATGTAAACAGATTTTAGCAAGTTGGTTTATGTTTGGATCTTACTTTGTTTTGTGTGTAATTTTGTCAACTAAGTTGTGATTTTTGTGCAAGTGTTCACATATACATCAAATAATGATAAAATGAAAAAGCTTTTGTAAAAAAAGATTCATAGAGGCGGTGGTCGTATAAACTTAACTTCAGATAATGTTGATACTAGTACAGGCCTACATCAAATGCAGAACTTCCACATACTCAAAATGTTAACTTACGACCTGAAACTTCACAAACTCCTCTCAGTTGTTCAAAAAAGAAAATTGGTAAGTGATAATTTAAAAAAATATATTTCTAAAAGTAAAAATATGATTATTTCATTTAGCCCAGGGGGATTCTAATATCAAAATTACAATTTACAAGTAAGTTTAAATCTCTGTTTTGGCAAAAGGATGTACGTATGTGAAAAAATCAGTTTTGTTTATTTACGATTCTAAGGTAATTTTTGCGCTTTTTTCAAAAATCCTATTTCCAAGTCTGTATGAGTTATAGTTTTCAAGATACAATGATGGCAAAAGCTGTACGTACGTCTATTTTGAGAAAGTTTAGAGGAAAAATGGTGTATGTGTTAATAAATTGGTAATTAAAGATTGGCACAAAGATGTATGAATTCTTTTCACCAATTTTCCTTTCTGAAAACACTGAAAATTACATATTACCATAGTTTCACTTATTTTTTTTTTATTTTTCCCATTAAGGCAAAATGGTTTAACTGAGTTTTTAGGGTTTTAACAAGTTTTTTACAAATTTTTGACTATATAGTCATAAACAGAACATTAAAAACTATAACAATACATAAAGTACTCAATTAGAAAGTCATTTACAACAAAACTGCTGCAATTTAAACTTTGAATGCAATTTCTGAAAAGTTGTGTTTTTGGGATAAACCTTTTTGCCTTTTTAGGTGTGAAATAACTAGTATAAATTTCAAAGCTGTACCTCAAAAGTGGTTCTTGAGATAATGGATCTTAAATATAGCAAATTTATCCCTAATTTTAATAATCCCTATTTTTTTGTACGTTGTAATCTGTTCAATTGAGAACAATAAGCAACCCCATCACCCAATCAGATGAGGATGATGTGTATGACATGTAAATCAGGTGTAGTCTTGTACAAACTCAGGTCGGCCATTCCTGAGAGAGTATGGTTAATTGAACCCCAACCATCAAAGTACACCCACAACCATTGTCTAGTATTCAAATCCGTATAAAAGTAACTACCTTTACTAGGATTTGAACCAGGAACCAGCTGATTTTGGCGACGACTTTACCTCTAGACCAACCCAGTGGGTTTGTTCTTAAATGATTCATTTATTTAATTGGCTGACCATGTGATAATAAACAGAACTATTTATTTTAGCCCTGCAACAAACAGATTGAGTGTGAACAATTTGACACTCCACCTGTCTGTTATAGGCAGACTAAATATGTGTCAAAATTAAAATTTATTTAAGAAAGTAGTACAATGTGTTTTGATTTTTGAAAGCACACAAATGGCTTCGTATTATTTGTGTGTAATGATAAAATAATGAAGCTTGTTTAAACTGATCGAATAGAGAGAAGTTTTTAGTATTACTGTACCATCTCACATCTTATACCATATGTAATATGAATAAAAGCTTCTGTAATAATAAGTGTTTGCAGCAGTTTGCACAGTGTGCTTACTACAGGGTGATTTTTTAGTCCTGTTACCCAATTGTTAATGTCTGGTAATTTTTTTCTAAGAAAGGGATATTTTGTTTTGTGACACAAAGTTGGTAGCCCTACTCAACCGGTATAGATACGACAGTTTGAGTTGATTCTCCTTGAGTTGCGTAAAATTTTTGCTGTTTCCAGTTGTGTTACGAACGGAATGTGTTATACCCTAGAACAACGGGTTTTCATTCTTGAACAATATTTTGCTACAAAATCGTATGCGAGTGTAAAAGAATCATTTCAAATTAAATTTTTTGGTGTTCCTCCGCTCTATTCTAGTCAATTTCTAGGCTACCTAACTGATTTTTAGAGGCAGGTATTGTTTGCAGCAGAAAACGTAGTGGTCGACCAACTCTCTTGACAGATGACGTTAAGAGAATGTGAAAACAAGATTGCTCAATTCTTAATGGAAAAGTTTACAAAAACTTTCCTCGCATGTTGATTTGTCATGTTCGAGTGCTCAGAAAGCTAGCTGCTAAAAAATTGAAATTGTATCCGTATCACATACGATTAGTTCTAGAGCTTCAGCCTCCAGATTTAAACAAGAGATTGTTTTAGGATAAAAGACATTCTGTTCGTAGCACGACCGGAAATGGCCCAAAATTTTACACAGCTCAACGAGAATCAACTCACACTGCCATATCCATACTGGTTGAGTAGAGCTACCAACTTAGTGTCACAAAACAAAATTTATTTTTTTTAGAAAAATATTACCAGATATTAACAATTGGGTAACAGGACTAAAAAATCACCCTGTAGTACTGGTAACGCAATATAAGTTGACGATAGTCAGCGAGAGTAAGACTGGACTATGCAGGGGGTGGAAGTGCTACTACTATATGTGCTTTTCTAAATAAATCATAGCGACAGCTCTAACCATCACATCATATTGTAGTTTTACTTTTACATTGATTTATTATTTTTACAACAATGTCGTTTTATAAACATCCCATTGTATTATTTATTGATTCTTAATAATTATTCTAAATAATAACATTCATTCTAAATAAGCCATAATACTAGGCCTAACCTATATTTAGTATCCTTTTTGGTCAACACCAGTAAACTGAATTACTCCACTCTCACATTTGTAGTGATAGACTAGTTAGTCCGTGAGTTCTGTCGATGCGAGCTTATTATCCTGAGTAATACTAGTTTTATGGTCATTTCAAAATGTTATTGTATTTTTAGGGTTTTCATATTTCATTATTTTCAGTAAAGTTATGTTAAATTGCAATTGAATTTTAAACGATTCACTTTGTTTAAATGATTACATTACTCGTTAGTTTTTTTTTTTGTTCACGAATTGACCTGCTATGGATCACGTTACCAAGTTGCTCCTGTGGCCTACTGTATTTGCCAGCTTCCCCTGCGTTTGGCCCATAACGCCTTCATTCTCGCGCTTTGTTGCTGTCTCCTCTCCTCTGTCCATTCGCCGCCATTGCCCCGGCGCATCCTCCTGCTCTCGATCGCCCCAGATTCCCTTATCACTGCTCTATAGTGCTCTCTGTCCTGTGTGTCCCGCGGTGTTAATCCTATCTGTTCCAGATCCAGTTTAGTTTCTTTGGCCCATGTGTAGTTCCTCTTTCCCCGGTTTACAAAGTCGAATACCTGTTTGACCAATCTATTGTTACTCATCCTGCTGAGATGCCCAAAGAATGCCAGTCTGCGCTTCCTCAACCGTGAGACGATGCTCTTTGAGAATTTATACACGTCTTGGTTGTGCTGCAGTCTCGATCCCTCCGTGGTCATCCTGCCCCCCATTATCTTCCGTATTATCTTCCTGTCCAATCCCTCAATCTTCCTGAGGCCCCTATTGAGAAGCAGCGTTTCACTGGCGTACAGTGCTTCGGGTTGGATTGCCGTGTGATAGTGTCGCTTCTTAGCATTTTTGGAGATGCACTTCTTGCTGTATACGCTTCGTGTTGTCCTAAATGCATTCCACATTTTCCGTATTCTTTCCTCTATCCCGGGCTTATCCAGACCGCTTGTGTGGATGTGTTCTCCCAGATACTTAAACGATTAGTTAAACGATACTTAAACTCGTTAGTTATCTAGTGTTAGTGTATTAGTTAAGTGTGTGTGTGTGTGGTGGTTGATAGATGTGTTATGTAAGTAGGATAGATAGACTTATACTCTCCTCCTCCTCCCTCCTCCCTCCTCCCTCCGCATTATAGAAGCAATCGTCAACTTATAGCGCGTTACCAATACACCAATACTTACTCCTGATTATAATTAATCGAATGAGTAATACGCATCATCGTATAAATCAAAATTTATTTTCACTTTTATTCATATTTATTTATTACTTTAATGTGAAAATAAATCTGTACTTAAGAGGTAAAGGAAGTTAACTCCATTTTTGTAATTTTTCAGAAGAATCAAAAACATGAAAATTTTTATTTTTTAAAAAAATTCTGAAGATGTGAGAATTTTTCAAAACTTGTACCAAATGAAATAGCTTCTGATACAGAGATTTAAATGACTAAACAACTTTCTTAATTTTTACACCCCCGCCCCCCTGACCACCCAGAGGACTTCATACTCTTTAACGCCCGCCGCATTGGCGGAGTTGGTAACGTGCTCACCTCTCATCATGCGGTCTTGGGTTCGAATCCCATTCAGGCACAGCATTTTTTCATACATTACAAAAAATCATTTCATCATTCACCGTCTGCATTAGCAGTAATTGCAGAACAGTCGGACGTTAAACAAAGAAAAACAAAAAAAAATACTCTTTGTCTTTCTGCGTTTTAATTACACAAGTGTTAACCCTCAATGTAACTTGAGTTAATCAAATAAAAAAAGAAAATAGTCAAAATATATTGTGCAAACTCTATTCTGTAAAAGAAACAGCATTTTATTTACAACAATGTTTGAAAAAGTTACAGAATTCAGGCAAATTCTGAAACCTATCAGTAAGACGATAAAAACAAAATAATTCAAAATAAAATAACTTGTTGTCAATAACGAGTACGCGTTCAATTAGTAGTCATTTTTAAAATCTTCCACATCATTATACAAAAGTGGAGTTAATGTGGTTATTGCAACTTTTATAGAGCTTTCTTGCTGATTTTCTAACTTAATTTTGCCAAAATGGAGTTAAATCCCTTTACCTCTAGGGAACAGAAATACTTCACATCAGAATAGTCCAATTGCTTTTAGTTGGCTAATTAGATCAACACAAAATGTAACGATGTTTATATTAACTATAATAACGGGTGATTCAAAAAGAGCGCCGGTTTTTAAACGGCTGGTAAATTTTTGTTTATCGGTTGGCAACATTTTTAGACCTCATTTCTATTTCGGAGAACATTCCGATTGACGATTCAGTTGTAGTTTCTCTTGTTCGCAGTGTAATACTCTCGCAGTCCCTGTCTGACCATGGAGAAGTTTACTATTGCGCAACGAGTGTTAATCGTCAAAACATTTTACCAGAGTGGAGAGAGTTATGCGGCTACTGTCAGGCGACTTCGCGGTACTCTAGGACGTAATGAAGCACCGAATGAATCAACAGTTCGCAGGCTCATGAAAAAGTTTTTTGAGACGGGTTCAACAGTCGACCTTAAAAGTTCTGGACGTCGTCGTTCTGGCCGAACTGAGCAGAATGTTGCGTTGGTTCGTGAGAGTGTGGCTGTTAGCCCAGCAAAATCAATACGTCGCCGTTCTCAACAATTGGGTTTACGATGTTCATCTGTACGGAGAATTCTTCGGTACGATCTCCAATATCACCCGTATAAAATTCAGTTGACGCAACATTTGAAAGTGGCAGACCACCAGAAGAGACGACAGTTTGTTGACTGGGTATTGAGAAAACGGCAGGATGATGACACCTTCGCAAACAAAATCATTTTCAGTGATGAGGTGCACTTCCACTTAAACGGTTTTGTTAATAAACAGAACTGCCGTATGTGGGGTTTTCTTTCTTAGACGGAAACTTATACGGAAACTTGTCCCACATAGTCGAAACTTGTCGTGCAGTAATATCCAATTTCATGGACAGAGTTGATGCGTGCCAGCGCAGTAGAGGAGGACACATGCATGACATCATTTTTTATACATGAAATCGGAAGGTAAGATGAACTTGTTGATGTATTTATTTTCAGTTTTTCAATAAAATAAATCTCTTAATTTGATATATCAAAACCGGCGCTCTTTTTGAATCACCCTATATAAACAGCGTTAAATTTTCTACTAAGAAAGAAATTAACCAGTTCAGTGCACAAGAGATTAAAGCGTACTGCAGTACCGGGCAACGATCAATGTGATAATATACGAGGATTATCCAGAAAATAAGCTTCGTTTTGAAATAAAAAGTAAACGAGTGAAGATACAAAAACTTTATTACATACATATTAAAACTACAGTTTTTCTCTATTTTTTGTCATAGTCACCAAACAGATTCAAGCACTTGTCGTACCTTGGAACAGTCTTTGAAATACCCTCTGCATAAAAATCTGTTGCCTGTGAATGTAGCCAACCATTCACGGCGTTTGAAGCTCTTCATCACTGGCGAATCGCTGAGATGCAAGCCACCGCTTCATGTTCGGGAACAGGTGAAAGTCACTAGTAGCCAAGTCTGGGATGTATGGGGAATGATCGAAAACGTCCCATTTACACTTTGCCAAAAGTTCATTTGTTCTTCGAGGTGTATGAGGGCGAGCATTGTCATGCACAAACATAATACCTTGTGTCAGAAGGCCACGACGCTTGTTTTAGACTTGGCTCCTAAAGACTTTCACTTGTTCCCGAACATGAAGCGGTGGCTTGCATCTCAGCGGTTCGCCAATGACGAAGAGCTTCAAAACACCGTGAATGGTTGGCTACATTCACAGGCAGCAGATTTTTATACAGAGGGTATTTCAAAGACTGTTCCAAGGTACGACAAGTGCTTGAATCTGTTTGGTGACTATGTCGAAAAATAGAGAAAACTGTAGTTTTTATATATAGGGTGATTCAAAAAGAGCGCCGGTTTTTAAACGGCTGGTAAATTTTTGTTTATCGGTTGGCAACATTGTTTGACCTCATTTCTATTTCGGAGAACATTCCGATTGACGATTCAGTTGTAGTTTCCCTTGTTCGCAGTGTAATACTCTCGCAGTCTCTGTCTAACCATGGAGAAGTTTACTATTGCGCAACGAGTGTTAATCGTCAAAACATTTTACCAGAGTGGAGTGAGTTATGCGGCTACTGTCAGGCGACTTCGCGGTACTCTAGGACGTAATGAAGCACCGAATGAATCAACAGTTCGCAGGCTCATGAAAAAGTTTTTTGAGACGGGTTCAACAGTCGACCTTAAAAGTTCTGGACGTCGTCGTTCTGGCCGAACTGAGCAGAACGTTGCGTTGGTTCGTGACAGTGTGGCTGTTAGCCCAGCAAAATCAATACGTCGCCGTTCTCAGCAATTGGGTTTAAGATGTTCTTCTGTACGGAGAATTCTTCGGTACGATCTCCAATATCACCCGTATAAAATTCAGTTGACGCAACATTTGAAAGTGGCAGACCACCAGAAGAGACGACAGTTTGTTGACTGGGTATTGAGAAAATGACAGAATGATGACACCTTCGCAAACAAAATCATTTTCAGTGATGAGGCGCACTTCCACTTAAACGGTTTTGTTAATAAACAGAACTGCCGTATGTGGGGTTTAGAAAACCCCACATACGGAAACTTGTCCCACATAGTCGAAACTTGTCGTGCAGTAATATCCAATTTCATGGACAGAGTTGATGCGTGCCAGCGCAGTAGAGGAGGACACATGCATGACATCATTTTTCATACATAAAATCGGAAGGTAAGATGAACTTGTTGATGTATTTATTTTCAGTTTTTCAATAAAATAAATCTCTTAATTTGATATATCAAAACCGGCGCTCTTTTTGAATCACCCTATATATATATATATATATATATACAAAAAAGTTTTTGTATCTTCACTCGTTTACTTTTTATTTCAAAATGGAGGTTATTTTCTGGATAACCTTCGTAAACTAACTGCAATAACTTTACAAGAATTAAATTCATAGGAAAGTATCAAATAAACACTGGTAACAGTTTAGAGGCATGTAAGAGGTGTACGGTTGAAACTTCTATTGAAATTACATAAATGGTATAGTGAGATAAACGACTGCCAATATTAAGTTAAGTAACATTTATAGAAACTAAAAATTAAATAACAATAATAAATAAAATAATCTAACATCAATCTCTTAATATTAAGTGATAACAATTAATAAATTAAATTAAATCCATTTTAACAATATTTAATCTTTTCACACATTCAATAGAAAAGAGTAGTAATATCTGATTTAACGTGTTTTTTCCTCATTTGTTTTAATTTCACAAAATAACAACAACGGGTGTTTCAAAAAGGGTGCAACTGTAACATTCACAAGGTAGAAAAAACACATACAGAGTGGTCCAAAAAAATGTATCCACTGTTTAATAGGTTGACTCCCAAGGCAAATTTTACAGTTTTGCTTAAAAACCTATAACTATTTTATGGTTCCTTTGCTTTTTTATTTAATTTTCTTTCAAATTTATAGTGTTGTAAGGCTTAACTTTTTGGCACTGTTTTTTAGATGAGCGACTGAGCAGGTACTCAAGAGCAAAAAAAATTAAATTTAGTGTGAAAGACTTATACGTGTCTCACTGAAATTTTACTTCTATTCCTATAAAATATTAAATGTATTTTATAAATAATTTACTTTGGATTATTTTTCAATAAAACTACATAAATATCGATGATGCGTCTCTCTCTCTATAGAGCAGTTGTTCGGCGGGTGGTAAACTCCAGTACCAATTGTCTACATAGAGGCACCAACAAGAGTTAACTTGTACAAAGCAAAAACTATTTCTAACATGAAAACCATAAAAAATAAAAGGATACAGTGATGTTTCATTGTATAATATTATTAAACATGATTAGTAATGCAATAATAGACAATATTATATTATACAGTAAAATCTCTCTATTGCGGAACTCTTTATAGCGGAAATCTCTCTTTAGCGGCATTATTTGCCGACCCCGTCCCTTTCGTATACTACGATAATGTATTTAACTCTCGTTATAGCGGCACAACAATATCTTCAGGATATGGATTTAGACGCCTATGTAGGGGCAGACAATGACTTAGCCACTTCAGCAGATGTTGGCGATGATGCAATAATCGAAAATGTCTTAGCCCAAAACAACGAGCAAGAAAGTGAAGATGACGATGAAATGGAAACAGAAATGTTGTCCCTTCTAGTAAACAAGCACTAGACGCTATTCTTATTGTTTCAACGTACTGTCATTGCCAATATGTAAATGAAAATTTACAAGTTTTAAATATTGAAAATGAGATTGAAGGCATGTTTTATGAATTGAAAATGAAACAAAATTTACAACTTATTTTACGAAATGAAATGTACTTCACAGTCATTGTTTCCTTAATAGCAAAAAAATATATACTGTACTGTGTATTTTTTGTGTTTGTGTAGCCTATGTTTTAGGAGATTTTAATTGTATGTATCTTATGTTTATTACTGTTCAGTAAAAACTGAGTTTCAGTGCTAATTAATTTTAGGCTATCTATTACGGTATGTACTGTATGAATGATTATTGAAAAAAGTTCAATACGAAAAGTGAAATTCTATTGTTAAACATTAGTAACACAACATCTAATAAAACCAGTTTGTATCCAAATTTCTTGTTAAGTTAATAACCTACACTTTATGTAGGTAATTAATTTAAATATCTCACTGTATTGAAGTAATCTACTGTATTAAACATTCATCATAAAGTTATCTATTCAGTAGTTTTTCAAAAACTTATTCCATGCACCATTTACATACGTATATAAGTTATTTTGTACAGAAAAATTAGTACTCCAACTTCCCTCCCACCGTTAATTACTCGCTCTCTCTATAACGAAACTCTCTTTATAGCGGCGGTATCTCATGGTCCCTTCAATTCCGCAATAGAGAGATTTTACTGTAGTAGGCCTAATAATAAGATATCAAGTTTCACAGACTCATTTTTGACTCGATCAGATCAAGTAAATCAGAAACAATGACTGGGGAAATGTTTTTTTCAACTCATTTCTAACAGCTCAGTATATGTTTCAATACAAATGAGTATCCAGTACATCTCATGATTCTATTAAAAACGCTATTATTACATGAGAGACAGATCAGTGTCTCACAAGTACATTTTACAGATCTGGTGAGAGACATATCAGTGTCTCATGGGAGTCAACCTGTTAAAAGTCCATAACTTGCAAACTAATTGACGGTTCTTTGGTGAAAGTGTAGTTTTTTTTTTTTAGCTTTTATTTGTTATTGGGAACTACATTATTGACAACTACCCAATTTGATCGTTGCTTTGCTGTATTATTTGACGTGAATAAGGCATGAGTTTCAACAGGGACCCCCCAGTAGAGTTTGTTCATGGATGGCTTTCAGCTGGTCACCACACAAAGTCGCTTGCCCAACCGGTGTTACTTAACAAATAATAGCGACTTACTACCAGCTGACTGACTGGGCTGGCCTGGAGGCCGAAAGTGTAGTTTAAAGTCCAACTTAAAGATATCACTGTAGGTGTTGGAAATGGCCACCATTCACATCCACACACAAACGATGCCACCGAACTGCAGCACGTTACTGTCTACAACGTGTTCAGTTGGATATTTACAAATGAATGCACGATGGATTCTCGAAGTTAATCCAATGTGCGTGGCTTTTGTCAATAAACGATGTCCTTCAGTGTTCCCCACAGGTAAAAGTCCAGAGGAGTTACGTCTGGGGAACGGATACTCCACAGCACCTCTATGGCCTATCCATCTTCCTGGTAGATTTTTGTCGAGATACGCCCTAACACAATTATGGTAGTGGGACTTCAAAACAAAACAACGCTTGTGTGGTGACTGTCAGAATTACAAACTAGTACACTACCAAAGATGAGACAACTCCGTCAATTAATTTGCAAGTTATCGACTTTTAAACAGCGGATACATTTTTTTGGACCACTCTGTAGGTATAGGTATCAGATGAGTGGAAGTTCCCTAGCCGTGGGAGTGAGAGAATGGATAACGCTCTCACTCACACAACCCATACGCGCCTACCCAATAACATTGTCGTATAATTTTACTCATTGTTATGAGCAAGCATTTATGCATCCAGTAAACTAACAACCAAGATAACGACTGTAGTATGTTTTCAGATCTGGATTATTATGGTAAAAATCTGGTGTGAAACACTCACACAACTTTCTCTTGCCAATGCAAATAATTAACAATAAACCTAACATTAATAATAAAATATTAGAAATAAACAAAAAACTAACCTCAAAAACATAACCTTATTTTAATCATGAGTGAATGATGCAAAATGAAAATCAACCTCAGTTTGGCTTAGAAATACGGAAAATCACTCTTTCTCTCTAAACTAGGCTCTGTAGAGAAAAATGCTTTAAATAAAAGTTGTAGATCTTTTAATTTTCTATAAATTAAATTATATACACTTTTGTCGTAAAATGCATACTAAGGCCGAAATCTTAAAAAAATAAATTTTTCACACATTTTCGTGAGAAAAAAACAGAAAATCGCAAATTACCGCTAAACTAAGCGTTATACAAAAAATTGTTTGAAATAAAAGTTGTAGAATTTTCAATTCTCTACAACTTTTATTATATAAAGTTTTGCGCTAAAATGCATATTAAAGCTGTAATCTTAAAAAAAACAACGTTTTTACGTGAAAACAGCCTCACCCAGAATTTCAGCAAACATGATGCCTACCCTATCTTGTAGAGAATAAAAAATTGAGTAAACCAGGCGATTTTAAAAAAAATCGTAGGACCAGTTTTTGAGAAAATCGCAAAAAAGTGAAAAATTACACGAATAAACTACCACTTCCGGTTGACCGATTTTGTTGAAAATGTTCGTGTCGAGTCCGGTAGTGGTACGTAACTTAAGTTTCAAGTTTCAAGTTCGTACGATGTTCCGTTCTTGAGATATTCTGTTCACACACACACACACAGACACACACACACACAGACCAATCGCTAAAAACATGTTTTTTGGGTTCAGGGGGTCTGAAAACGTATAGATCCGGTGAAAACTCGATTTCTAAAAATTGACATGAAAACAATACTTTCCTTCCTATATATTCATATAGGCAAGAGAAAGTAAAAACCTTTGAGCGCGTGCGTAGTTATGCCACAAATCTCCCTCTCACTCGCACGGCTATGGGACATTAGTTCGTCTGGTACCTATATATAGTTCATTATTTGCATAGGCTAGAGAAAGTTGTGTGTGTGTTTCACACCAGATTTTTAAGGTGAGTTTGCCGTGAAGCGCAGCGAGGGGTCACCAATACAGTACTTACAACTGGCATTTATATCGGGGTTCTGGGTTCAATTACCAGTCAGGTGTGGTTTTTTTTATCATTCATGTTCATCTATCATCCTTGCAGATATCAGACGAACTAATGTCCCATAGCCGAGCGAGTGAGAGGGAGATATGTGGCATAATTACACATGCGCTCAAATGTCTTTACCGTAATAATCCAAATCTGTAAACATACTACAGTCGTTATCTTGCTTGTTAGTTTACTGGATGCATAAACGTTTGCTCACAACAATGAGTAAAATTATACAACAATGTTATTGGAACAGTGCGTATGGGTTGTGCAAGTGAGAGCGTTATGCTTTCTCTCACTCCCACGGCTAGGGGACTTCCACTCATCTGAATACTGTAGGTGCCATGTCTCCTTACATGTCAATTAATAATAATAATAATAATATTAATATTAATATTGTTGTTAAAAATAAATATAGTTAACATGCGCTGTAGCTACCGCTACAATAATTTGAATTGTCATTTTTAGTGGATGACAAAATTGATTTAAGTTATTTTCGGTAAGTTTTATCGATCGTAATATTAGTACATTGTTGCATAATTTTATAATAAATATTTAATTAATTTAATTTTTGTATAACTACATTCACATCGGATAAAAATGAGTCACGTCCTTCTTGAAACACCCTATATATGAGACCTTAAGGATCAAAACGAACAATCTCCACTTTTGGGCGAAATTGAGGTAGCAGTGCCATATGGAAGAAAATTTTGTGTTCTTTTTGGCACTGGTAAAATCAAATTAGATCAAAATAGCCTTTTAAAACTGTGTTTTTACATTTATGTAAAAGTACAGTTTGAATCAAAACAAAACAACCAATCTCCATCATAAAGTTGGAATCATAATTGTCAATCTCCAAAGTGACCAATCAGAGAGCAGCAGTCATGTCTACTAGTTTCTTAGTTTTTGAGGTTAAACATGTGTCGAACGACATATGTCCAGTCGTGAGTATCAGAACAACCAATTTCCAAAATTATTTGTTAATTTTTTATGTAACTAGAAAAGTAAACAAGCTAAAACTTTGTAATTACATTTCTAATTGGTACAACAAAAATATAATACATTGTTGAAACCAAAAACAAATCAGTTTTCTTAAAGGTACAGTTTTTTGCAGTTTGCCAAAAATTACCCTGAATGTAGATTGGTCGTTTTGATCCTACAGGCCTCATATATAGTTGCGTATTTTGTGTTGTGGGCGACCATAAAATTGAATACTGTGTGGGTTACAGTTACGTGTAAGTATGACGACCATTGCTCTATAGTAAAAGCCATTTAACTAAACACGGACATGATGATCATGGTGGCATGAGTTGGACCAGCGCCTACTTGATCAGCCACTCAGTAATAGAGCTACTATTAGGCCTGTATTTTTTTTGTCATCAGTCTCTTGACTGGTTTGATGCAGTTCTCCAAGCTGTTCTATCTTGCGCAATTCGTTTCATATCTACATACCTGTAACACCCTACATCTTTTGTAGTTTGCTTTATATATTCTAATCTTTGCCTCCCTCTACAATTTACTCCCTCAATATTACTCTCCATTATTAATAGCCCAATACCTGGATGTCTTAGGATATGCCCCACTAACGGAATTTGTGCGGTTTGCACGGCAAACCTTGATTCATTCAAATGGGAGGTTTTCCCTCATCCACCCTATAGTCCTGATCTTGCACGGAGTGATTTTCACTTGTTTCCAAGAATGAAGAACTGGCTAGCAACACAGCGCTTCAACGACGACGAGGAACTCCGGGCGCGTGTCACTGAGTGGTTGCGGTCGCAGGCGGCGGATTTCTATGACGAAGGAATTTTGAAGCTTGTCCACCGCTATGACAAGTGCCTCAATTTGCTTGGTGACTATGTAGAAAAGTAGTATTTTAGTCACTCTTTCAGATGTATATAATAAAAAAATTTTCTTTTACATAGTTTTTGTTTATTTACAAAACGTTCCCTACTTTCTGAATAGCCCTCGTATTACGCTATAAATGTTATTATTATACTCTGATATTTATATAAGATACGCTCGTACAAAGTTAGACATTTAAATCTCATCGCATTTTTTGTGTACACATAGGCTAATATAACTTCTTTTCCAGGATGACATAATATGAGTTTTATTATTTTGTTATTAAATATAAAATTTTATCTGTAATTTGATATATTATTGGCACAAACAGAATATTACTTTTTGAAGGGAAGTCACAAAGATAGATCATCGTGTCTGGTGTCTCCTTCCTGTTAGTATTCCAAAAAGCTGAATAATTTTTTATAGTTGTGAACTTTATACCAAACATACGTCAATTTTTAGAAATCAACTATACATTCACAATATCAATTGTATGATATTTTAACAAAAATAACTGCATAGTAAATATAACAGAAAGATGGTATGACGTCCCTCTCTTTCGGGCCTGTGAAAACGATGGTAGGTACATCATTTAGAAAAAAATTTATTGCCTATTATCCCAAATTGAATCGCAGACATTTTTCTCCGTATTTTGTGCGCCCGCAACTAATTTTGACGGCATGCGGCTTTTGACAGCGAAACAAATGTCAAAACGATAATCGTCGCACAGACATGAATAGTGAGTACTACTTTAGAGGCAGCCTGTATCAGGCTAAGATGCTGTGGTGGGGGAGCTACTTACTGCGCATGTGCGGCCCGCACATGCGCAGCGTAGTTGGTTATGTTTATACACACCCACACAATCCACTTCTTCTTCTTTGGCCTCGCCTCTTCCTGTTACGCGGGGTCGGCTTTCCCAATCAGAGAGCTCCATTTGTTACGCTCCTGTGCGTCTTCCTCGGATAAGCCCAACATTTTCATGTCTCTTTGGACATTCGTCATCCACGTGGTAAGGGGTCTACCTCTTCCTCTCTTCCGTGTAGCCATGGAAAGGCACCTCTTCACGACATGATCATCCGTTCTCCTGAGCACATGACCATACCATCTCATCCTGGACTCTCGCACCTTTTCTGCTATATTAGCAACTTTGAAGGTTCCCCTTATATGCTCATTCCGCACCTTATCCTTCAATGTGACTCCTCCCGCCCATCGCAGCATGCGCATCTCTGTAGTGTGGAATTTCTGTTCATGCACTCTCTTAAGTGCCCAAGCTTCGCTGCCATAGACAAGTGCTGGTCTAACCACCGCTCTGTAGACTCTTCCCTTTATTTTTATGGGCACTTTTGGGTCGCACAGAACCCCAGTCAGCATACGCCACTTGTTCCAGCCCGATGTTATTTTATGCACTATTTCAGCCTCCATGGATCCATCCTCTGAGATCACTGCCCCCAGATACTTGAAAGTTTTAACTCTGGGCAGGGGGGTTGCCTCAAGTTTGATGTCTCCACTCCATGAGTCATCAGGATCAAAATTACAAAA
Source organism: Catonia carolina (assembly GCA_035578175.1). Classification (NCBI taxonomy): domain Eukaryota; kingdom Metazoa; phylum Arthropoda; class Insecta; order Hemiptera; family Achilidae; genus Catonia; species Catonia carolina. Next base: position 1,620,963 of record JAQMRL010000029.1, on the reverse strand, counting down.
CATGTACTCTGTTTTCGTTCTACTGATGCGCAACCCATTTTGTTCCAGTGCCTTTCTCCAATTCTCCACACAATCCACTCTTTATATATATTATGTAATTCATTTTCATTCATACTCATTCTGTGCAACGTGCATGTGCATGTGCGTGTACAAAATAGGGGGCTACTTTTTAAACAGTACACCTCCACCTCTACCTCTTCTGTTCTTAGATGATTCAGTCATATAATTGGGTGACCACGTGATGATAAGAAACACAACTATTTTTTGCAGCCCTGAATGAATGGAGTATAGGTATGTGAGTGGGGGGGGGTAAGCAATGTGGATTGAATTGGGGTCCCGGGTTCGATTCCCGGTCAGGTCTGGCATTTTTTTCATCTGTAAATCACTGCATATCATTACCTACGCCCAAGCCCAGGGCTTATGTAGGCATCATCACTCAATAAAAAAAAAAAAAAAATTGTTGCCAATCAGAGAGAACTGTGTATTGTTGACATCTACTCTATAGTTTTTTTTTTAATTCGTAATTTGTGTATGTTGCAATCTGTTCAATTTAGAACAATAAGCAACACCATGACCCAATCAGATGAGGATGATGTGTATGAGGGAGGTGTAAATGAGGTGGTGTAGTCTTATACACACACACACACACACACACTCACAGAGTATGGTTACCATCTAACTACACCCACAACCACTCTCTACCATTCAAATCCATATTAAAGTAACTACCTTCACTAGGATTTGAACTAGAAACCTTCGTCTCCGAAAATCAGCTGTTAGTGTTTTTAGAGGTTAGATTTTTGTTTATTACTGTTTTATTACTAATGTTATGTTATATTGGACAATTTTTGCATTGGTAAGAGAAGTTGTGTGAGTGTTTCACACAAGAGGTTTAAGTTCTACAGAGGTTTTTTTTAATTCGTAATTTGTGTACGTTGCAATCTGTTCAGTTGAGAACAATAAGCAACCCCATGACCCAATGAGATGAGGATGATGTGTAAATGAGACTGTGTAGTCTTGTACAGACCCAGGCCAATCATTCCTGAGAGAGTACGGTTAATTAAACCCCAACCATCAAAGTACACCGGCAACCACTGTCTAGCATTCAAATCCGTATAAAAGTAACTACCTTTACTAGGATTTGAACCAGGAACCTTCGTCACCGAAAATCAGCTGTTAAACAGGTGATTTTGGCGACGACTTTACCTCTAGACCAACCCGGTGGGTTACTCTATAGTTAAATGGCTTTTACTGTAGATTCTAATCGAGGATTATTGCTAGATATTTCCACTAGTGACATATTGTTAGGTAACGTCTATTTACAAAAACAATCAGCCATTCTGTCACACACACATACTATTATTATATAAATATGAGATTCACACACATACACACAATCATTTAATAAAAAGTCCATAAAAATGGTGAATGGTGAATGTTTCAGCGCCTGTAAGCAGATCTGTCGTATGGACCTCTTCCTTTCTCTTCTTGTAACAGCTGGTAGTAACTGAACACGACTAACCACAGGTAAATGTACACCGCTACCAAAAAAACAAAAAAAAAAAAAACACTCAATTAGTTCCAGCCTTCTATATTTACATTTCAAACTTTATAACTCAAATTTTTTATATATCGAATGAAATTTCTTTTCAAACATCCTACAGTTCAGCCGTTCTAAGTTTGCTCCTAGTGTCAACAAACAAGCCACCTACTACAGGGTGCACACTAGAGTCCACGACTTTACAGATGTCGTATTCCTATTAAGTTAACTATTTTTTAAATTATAACTACTTAAAGTACTTCAAACATCAGTCATGATATGATGTATGCCTAACAATTTCATTTATAAACATACTTTTAAAAGTATTTTGTATTTAAATACTTTTGAAAGTATTTTATTGTTACTTTTTAATGAGCGTGTACACATTTTGATATAATGCGCATGCTCAGTGACGTCATTATTTGTTTACAGTAGGAGCAACCTAAGAGAGGCTGGACTTTATGTAGGATTATAAACAGCTGTATTATTTAAATTTGAAATATATAATAATAATATTGAAATATATATTTCTAACTTTCCCATAACAGACAGACAGGTGGAGTGTCAAATTATTTACACTCAATCTGTTAGTTTCAGGGCTAAAATAAATAGTTCTGTTTCTTATCACATGATCAGCCAATTAAATGAGTGAATAATTTAAGAAGAGAAGAGGTACAGGTGTATTGTGACACTAATCAGAGTTATCTCCTCTCAAAGTAATGAATATCATTATACAGCCAGACCCTGTGGTGAATAAAGTGAAGGTGTCATTTGCAGAGTGGAAAATATGTGCTTTTCAGAGGGGCCGGCATGTTGATAAGCGTACTTTTCCACTCAGTGAGTTGTGGCAATGGTAAACCACCTCACTCCTCGTTTTACTTAGTAAAACCTCTACACGTTCAAACCAGCTTTTCGGCTGATGACCTTAACAACAACACATTCAAAAATAAATCTTTATAATGCATCCTGCAGTTTGAAATTATTTCTATTTCATATAATGAATTTATATAATAATTTCACTAACCTTCTTTTTAAACTGTGTCACCTTTATTTTTATTTTAATCTTTACTTACACGTGTTTCAGTGGATCCACCATCATCAGAGTAAATAAAAAAATTGAAACCAAAAAAAATTTTTATCTCACTTATTTAAAATTTACAGAAGATGATACATCTTCAGTCATTTGTATAAAATTGATTTAAAATTAATTTATTTTAATTTATCCCTTCTCATATTTACTTATCTCATATTTATTTATAAATTACAATAAATTAATTTTAAATCATTTTTATACAAATGACTGAAGATGTATCATCTTCTGTAAATTTTAAATAAGTGAGATAAAAATTTTTTTGGTTTCAATTTTTTTATTTACTCTGATGATGGTGGATCCACTGAAACACGTGTAAGTAAAGATTAAAATAAAAATAAAGGTGACACAGTTTAAAAAGAAGGTTAGTGAAATTATTACATTAATTCATTATATGAAATAGAAATCAATTAGTAACAACCTTCTATAATTACATTTTAAACTCCATAACTCGAATTTTTTTTATATCGAATGAATTTTTTTACCAAACATCCTATGTAGGATTATAAACAGCCGTATTATTTAAATTTGAAATATATAATAATAATTTATTTATTCCCATAATGTTAGACATTACATAAAAAATAAATTACGATAATGCAAATTTTCTTACAGTTAACTACTATCATATTACGTTAAGAGTTGGTGGAAATAATCCGATCCAACTATGGACAAAACCATCTACTAGGACAACCTTACATAGGATGATATATTTCTTTTTTCTTTTTTTTGTAATCCCTAATGTGTGTACGTTGCAATCTGTTCAATTGAGAACAATAAGCAATGAGATGAGGATGATGTGTATGACGTGTAAATGAGACTGTGTAGTCTTCTACAGACACACACACTCACAGAGTATGGTTACCATCTAACTACACCCACAACCACTGTCTACCATTCAAATCCATATAAAAGTAACTACCTTTATTAGGATTTGAACCAGGAACTTTTGTCTCTGAAAATCAGCTGTTAAACAGCTGATTTTGGCGACGACTTTACCTCTAGACCAACCCGGTGGGTTGAATGAAATATATAATACTAAATTATATATTCGGTGAATTGAAAAAAGTGTGTATCAATTGTATAAATAAATTTCATTCACTCATTAATTTACATTAAAATTAGTGAATTCTATTACTCGAATTTTTCATTTGAGATTGAAAAAAAATTCAAATTTGTTTTTTGTTGTTTTTGGTGGCAATTATTAAAATTTTAATCTATAATTTTTGTATGTTTGTCTGTCTGTCACATCCAGGTGTCAAAAACTACAAGAGACACCAAAAAACGGGTTTCGGATTCGTAATCTACACAAAAAATTAATAAGCTTGGATTGGGTTTCAAGTTAATGGGGTTTTTGATTGGGTTGATGGGTTTTTTTGGTCAAGTTGATTAGGATTTTTTTTAATGCGCCCTGGAGACTCCAGGAGGAGTATAGGACTTGTCAGTTATAACACCTGAAATACATACCCTATAAGAATCACACAATGTATCACTACTATCAACAAAGAAATTCTTGTACGCTATAAAAAGTTTCACCAATCAAGTAATTTTTCAGATTCTTTTTAAAGGAATGCAAATCCTCTCAACATTTTAAAAATTGGGTTAATTAATTCATGAATTTTCTCCCTGCATAAGTAGGTTTTTGTTCAAACAATTTTGTGGAGTGATTAGCCACATAATAATCATTTCTGTTTCTCATATTATGATTGTGAACATTGAAATTCTGCATGAAATTTTTTTGCCTAACATACATAATCACCTCAAAAATGTAGAGGGAGGGGACTGTACACAATTTAAGCTCGTTAAATAGTGGGGTGTGGATGAGGTTAGCTGGTTAGCTCCCACCATACACCTAATAGCTTTCTTACCCTATTCATATTACCCATGCCAGAATTACCCCATACTAAGATACCATAACGGATATGAGACAGAATGAGGCCATGATCAGCTGCCTTTAGCAATTTTTTATCATTAAATCTGGCAATTTGTTTTAGTGCAAATACCCCAAAAACCCTATTCATATTACCCCTGCTAGAATTACTGCATACTAAGATACCATAACGGATATGAGACAGAATGAGGCCATGATAAGCTGCCTTTAGAAATTTTTTATTATTAAATCTGGCAATTTGTTTTAGTGCAAATACCCCAGATGATATTTTACTACAAACTTGATTGGTATAGAAGTGCCAAGACAAAAATTTATCTTTTAAAGAATGTCTATGGAAATAAAGTTTTATTATTATTATTATTATTATTATTATTATTGGCGAATTCTCCTTGGATAGAAGACATTAAGCATTATGACTCAGTTTCGTCATTTGTTTTTCTTATTGGTCCAGTAGGCCTTCATTGTTTCCGAGAAAGCTTTTTTGCGGTTTTCAGACCACTTTGGTCTAAACTGCTTCTCTCTTGAGGGCTCTGAAACTTTCCACTTGCCTACCTTATGACGGAATAAAAGTGCCAATGTAGCTATGTTTTTTCCGTGAAAGTTTGGCAGAGCACTCCGATTTGCTCTCTCGTATAAGCCCAGGCTCCCCAGAATCCGAACGCCTGGCTGCCGTTTGCCTACGGGTGGATTGGTTACCACCTGGGGTAATTTTGTAGTTACTTGTACGAGTCATGGTTGCTTGTAATCAGCGTTCTAACTTTCGCTAGGGGCGTAGAACCAGGGATTGTGAGTTCCTGGAGCATGTTTACAGCCGCACCTCTTGGTGAACAGACGCTGGCCATTATTATTATTATTATTATTATTATTATTATTATTTTATTCATTTATTAGTTGAACAACCATTGAGAAGTATAATTAGCTAAGAGATCACTTGAGAAACGATGTGTCAAGTTGGGCAGTTTGTATTTATATGAACAATTAATCACTGTATTAATTTACCAGAAGAGAGTAGACCAAAAATGAGCCATAAGGTGCCTCCAATCGGTTCTTTATGGATGAAGAACACGACTGCAGTGTAGATGACAGAAATAGCCAGACCAATGGCCAACATGATCGCCAAAATTACCCATGGTAACATCATGAACCGGTTCCTCTGTAACACAACAAACAACAACCAATTACAATTACATTTACATTACAATACAATTACATTACAATACAGTACAATACAATAGTGCCCATAACAGGCAGGTGGAGTGTCAAATTATTTACACTCAATCTGTTAGTTGCAGGGGTAAAATAAATAGTTGTGTTTCTTATCACATGGTCACCCAATTAAATGAGTGAATCATTTAATAAGAGAAGAGGTAGAGGTGTACTGTGACACTAATCACAGTTATCTCCTCCACTGAAAGTAATGAATTTCATTATACAGTTGGATTGTGTGGTGAATGAAGTGAAGGTGTCATTTGCAGAGTGGGCCTGGGGCATGCTGATAAGCATATTTTTCCACTGAGTGAGTTGTGGCAATGGTAAACCACGTGACTCCTCGTTGTTACTTAGTAAAACCTCTACACGTTCAAACCAGCCTACAGGCTCATCACATAAACAACAACAATACAATACAATACAATTACATTAAAACATCTTTTGTCTTAACGCACAATCCAACTCTGCCCTCCACGGCTGATATTGCCTCCCATATGAATACACTATTTATGGTTTTGTTTTTTACTTTCTCTTCCCTATATGAATATAAAATAGGAAGGAAAGTATTGTTTTCATGTCAATCTCAACAAATACACTCTTCACCCGAATATACACACAAAAAGACCCCCTCACACCCACACAACAACTGCTTGTTACCAATTGGTCTGTGTGTGTGTGTGAGTTTGAACGGAATATCTCAAGAACGGAACATCGTACGAACTTGAAACTTGAAACTTAAGTTACATACCACTACCGGACCCGACACGAACATTTTCATCAAAATCAATCGACCTAAAGTAGTTGTATATTCGTGTAATTTTTCACTTTTTGGCGATTTTCTCTAAAACTGGTCCTTTTTTTTTTTTTAAATCGCCTGGATTACTATATTTTTTATGCTCTACAAGATAAAGTAGGCGCCATGTTTGCTGAAATTCTTGGTGAGACAGTTTTCACGTAAAAAAATTGTTTTTCAAGATCGCGGCTTTAATATGCATTTTAGCACAAAAATTTACATAATAAAAGTTGTAGAAAATTTAAAAACCTACAATTTTTATTTCAAACATTTTTTTGTATGACGCTTAGTTTAGCGATAATTAGCAATTTTCTGTTTTTTCTCACGAAAACGTGTGAAAAATCGATTTTTTTTTAAAGATTACGGCCTTAGAATGCATATTACGACAAAAGTGTATATTATGATCAAATTTATAGGAAATTAAGAGATCTACATTTTGTTATAGCTTTTTTTTGTACAGTGACTAGTTTAGCGTGAAAGAGCGATTTTCCGTATTTTTAAGCCAAACTGAGGTAGATTTTCATTTTGCGTCTTTCACTCATGATTAAAAATATAAGGTTATGTTTTTTGAGGTTACTTTATTTCTAATGTTGGGTTTAATGTTATATATTTGCATAGGCAAGAGAAAGTTATGTGAGTGTTTCACACCAGATTTTTCGATAGGTGATAACAATCGATTATCGATACATACAAAATTGATTCGATCAAGACCGACTACAATACTCAGACCTCAATGCATGTATCGATAGTGGACAAAATGGCGTCAATCGTAGGGCTTCATAATTTTGAATTACATGTGTTTAACTGGTTTTCAGTGTGGTTGAGTTAAGCGCTTAATATAGTTCAGCTTCATTATCGGAGTATTTATACAGTATTTTAGTGTAGTTTTAAGGTTTATAAGTTGTGTGTAGTGTTATCAGTGTAATAGGGTTGTTAGGTTATATGTTAAAGGGTTAGTTTTGGGTTTTCAGTGTGGTTGAGGTTAGCATTTACAGTTCACTTGGTATGAGAGTATTTCTATGATAATTTAGTGTAGTTTTAAAGTTTATAAGTTCTGTATAGTGTGATCTGTAATAGGGTTATTAAATTATATGTTATAGGGTGATTTTTAGGGTTTTCAGTGTGGTTGAGGTTAGCATTTACAGTTCAACTTTGTATGAGAGTATTTCTATGATACTATTTTAGTGTAGTTTTAAAGTTTATAAGTTCTGTATAGTGTCATCTGTAATAGGGTTATTAGATTATATGTTATAGGGTTTTTAGTGTGATAGAGGTTAGCATTTAGTACAGTTCAACTTCATTATAAGAGTATTTATATGATATTGTTGTGTAGTTTGTAGGTTTATAAATTGTGTGTAGTATTCGTAGCTCTTAGTAATATGTGTGTTTATTACGATTCCGGTTTTATTTAATTTGCAGTTAAACTTGTTTTGTGTTGTGGTTATGTGAACTAATAGTGTTAATTGTTTACAATATTATTTCTTTGTCCTGTGATGTGTATAAACTCTTTCAAGTGTTGATCAGTAGCTCTTATGAATCTGAATTTTTAAAATTACAAAATCAAAGAGATGGTTCAATGTGTTTAGGCATTCAGTTAAGTGAAGATTCTATTAGTAATTTTGGTGATAGGTGCAAGTGTGGAACTCTTTTAAGGAAAGTAATCAAAAAAAGTGTTTAAGTACTGTCCAATATTTTTATAACTAACTATGTAAAATTGTTAAATGAAAAAAAATGTTTCGAAAGAAATCGCTAAGAAATTAGAGAACCAAAACAAAAAAAAAGTGTGAAGTGTCAAATCAAGAAGTCGGGGAAAAGGTGAAAAAACGTAAATTGTTGAAGTTTAGCAGCCAGTAAATATCCACCAGATGAAGATAATTCAAGTCAAATTATCTCTTTTGTTAAGAATTATTGCAATTACTTGCCTTAAAAATGTAAATTTAAAATTTCGGTTTTTTATTTAAAGCTAATTAGCGTGTGATGCAATTTAACATTATTTGGTTTCCATAACCTATAATGTTCTTGATAAACTAAACTTGCCCTACGATTGCCGCCATTTTGTTTTCTGTATTGAGGTCTGAGTATTGTAGTCGGTCTTGATTCGATCGATGTCGCCGTGCTAATATTAAACAAACTAACCTACCTTTTTTAGTTGTCAAAGTGCGTTGTTTTTAGTTTGCGTTTGTCACTGTTTTTAAGTTGATCAGTTATGTTTATTTTACGTAGTTTTAGGTGAATAATTTTTAAATAAAATATAAAGTTTAGATTATTTGCGCGTGTTTTCATTAGGCTTTAGATAATATTTTAGTTTATTTTATCGGCAATTATGTAGAATCAGGGCTTCACATAAATTTTAACAATTTTAATGTTTATTTATACAATTGTATGCGCTAAAACTGATTTAGTAATTAATTTTTGGCGCAAAATACTTTTAAATTATTTATAAGCGTTTTGTTTTATCGTTGACCGACAGTCTTTTGGACATCTTCAATTTCGTGGAACTTTTTAATTTAGATACGCTTTTATATTTAGTAGACAGTACTGTGCTTACAAATTAATTAATATTGATCGGAAACAAACAATGATATTGATCAGCAAAGAGAAATTAATTAGATATTTGCAAATTCTAATAAAATAACCTCTTTACCAAATTGTGGCAGGGTGTATGACGTCATAGACTAGTATATAAATTAAAAATGGTGTGAAGCACTCACACAACTTTCTCTTGCCAATGCAAATAATTTAAACAATATAACCAATATTAATAAAACCATTATTAATAAACCATTATCAATATAACCATTATTAATAAAACATAAGAAATAAACAAAATAAACTAACCTCAAAAAACATAATCTTATTTTAATCATGAGTGAAAAACGTGAAAAACCTACCACAACTTTGTGGTTTAAATCAACCTCAGTTTAGCTTAAAAATACGGAAATCATTCTTTCACGCTAAACTAGGCTCTGTAGAGAAAAATGCTTTAAATAAAAGTTGTAGATCTTTTAATTTCCTATAAATTTGTTTATACTGTTTTGTCGTAAAATGCATAATAAGGCTGAAATCTTTAAAAAATCGATTTTTTACACGATTTCGTGAGAAAAAAACCGAAAATCGCTAAAATACCGCTGAAATAGGCAAGCTCTATACAAAAAAATGTTTGAAATAAAAGTTGTAGAATTTTAAATAATTTTCTACATATTTTTTATATATAAATTTTTGCGCTAAAATACATATTAGAGCCGTAATCTTAAAAAAAAAACAATTATTTTACGTGAAAACAGCCTCACCAAGGATTTCAGCAATGATGACGCCTATCCTATCTTGTAGAGCCTAAAAAATTTAGTAATCCAGACGATTTAAAAAAAAAATCGTAGGACCAGTTTTTAAGAAAAAGTGAAAATTTACACGAATAATCTACTACTTCCGGTTGACCGATTTTGATGAAGATGTTGGTGTCGGGTCCGGCAGTGGTATGTAACTTAAGTTTCAAGTTCGTACGATGTTCCGTTCTTGAGATATTTTGTATACACAGACACACACAGACCAATCGGTAAAAACATGTTTTTTGGGTTCAGGGGGTCTGTTTATGTGTATATTCGGGTGAAAACTCGGGATCTTCTCTGTTATATGCCTACCACTATTAACTCCAGTTCCCCTTGTGTCTGCCTGTACTATTACATATTTGTATACTACTGTGAGAAGAACACGTGCTGTGTAGAGGAACCTTTATTCAACATAGGGAGAACTATGGCATAAGGGGAACTGGAGTTAATAGTGGTAGGCATATAACAGAGAAGATCCAAAACTCGATTTTTAAAAATCGACATGAAAACAATACTTTCCTTCTTATATATTCATATAGGCAAGAGAAAGTAAAAAAAAAAAAGATGAACCGGGTTGGTCTAGAGAGGTAAAGTCGTCGTCGCCGCGAGTCAGCTGTTTAACAGCTGATTTTCGGAGACCAACGTTCTTTGTTCAAATCCTAGTATAGGTAGTTACTTTTATACGGATTTGAATACTAGACAGTGGTTGTGGGTGTACTTTGATGGTTGGGGTTCAATTGACCATACTCTGTGAGTGTGTGTGTGTAGAAGACTACACAGTCTCATTTACACGTCATACACATCATCCTCATCTCATTGCTTATTGTTCTCAATTGAACAGACAACAGATTGCAACTTACACACATTAGGGATACAAAACAAACGTTCTTAAATAATTAAAAGTGTTTTGCGCGTGTTTAAAAGTGTTTTTCTTCAAAATTAACCTCAAATTCGGTTTTAGCACACATAATTATATAAATAAACATTAAAATTGGTGAGTGAGTTCTGATTCTATGTAATAAAAATTTTATTTCAGTTTTTATAACGGCGGTATACGTTTTGCAGGTTATTTTAATGTTCAGTTTTCAAAATTTAAATGTTTTTCTATTTTTTTCGTTGTAATTTTATTTTTACTCAGTGAACATTTTGTTTTTTTTTTGAAAAAAAATGTTTATGTTAGTGAATTGATTTGTTTTGTCAACATGATCAGTCTCTGGACCTAGAAGGGTACAACATTTTGAAACAGCTCATATTTTCAACAATGATTTTTAGCTTTCAACAAAGTTTCGAGGTAAGAAAAAACAATTTTTACATATTATTATCATTAGTATTAAAGGAATAACAAACTTAAAATGTATTGCTTGCTCTTAAAACTAACTAGTACAAACATCATAGGCCTAATAGCATCATAGGGTGAGATTTTCACCTTACTAATTTTTTTTCCATTTGTAATAATATTTTTCTTTCTTTCTGTTTTTTTTTTTGTAATTGCACCCTTGGCACTATCTGATAATTTTTGGGACTGGGGAATTGAGAATATTATGTTTTTATCTCAGTAATGAAGTGAAAATGTTTTATTTTATAATTTAACCCATTCTGTCACCTTGGCCATATACATGTACATAAAATTTTACCTATTCTTATGCGCACTAAACTGCGCACATATCGCTTTGCGTAAAATTGGCCACATACATGAACAAATTCTTTAAGAGTCCAGCATGTGCTGTAATCTATTGGGACTTTTGAAAAGTTTTGATAATAAAAAAAAATAGTACTTTAAGAATATATACAGTATATATATTTTTACTTTCTCTTGCCTATATGAATATATAGGAAGAGAAGTATTATTTTCATGTCGATTTTTCGAAATCGAGTTTTCACCGGATCTATACGTTTTCAGACCCCCTGAACCCACACAAACATGTTTTTAGCGATTGGTCTGTGTGTGTGTGTGTGTGCGTGCGTGTATGTGAACAGAATATCTCAAGAACGGAACATCGTACGAACTTGAAACTTGAAACTTAAGTTACATACCACTACCGGACCCGACACGAACATTTTCATCAAAATCGGTCAACCGGAAGTAGTAGTTTATTCGTATAATTTTTCACTTTTTTGCGATTTTCTCAAAAACTAGTCCTACGATTTTTTAAAAAATCAACTGGTTTACTACATTTTTTATGCTCTACAATATAGGGTAGGCGCCATGTTTGCTGAAATTCTGCTTGAGGCTGTTTTTACGTAAAAACATTTTCTTTTTAAGATTGCGGCTTTAATATGCATTTTAGCGCAAAACGTTATATAATAAAAGTTGTAGAGAATGTAAAATTCTACAACTTTTGTTTCAAATATTTTTTTGTATAACGCTTAGTTTAGCGGTAATTAGCGATTTTTTGTTTTTTTCTCACGAAAACGTGTGAAAAATCTATTTTTTAAAGATTTCGGCTTTAGTACGCATTTTACGACAAAAGTGTACGTAATAAAATTTATAGAAAATTAAGAGATCTACAACTTTTATTTAGAGCATTTTTCTCTACAGAGTCTAGTTTGGCGTCAAAGTGTGATTTTCCGTTTTTTTAAGCCAAACTGAGTTCGATTTTCATTTTGAGTGTTTCACTCATGATTAAAATAAGGTTATGTTTTTGAGGTTAGTTTTTGTTTATTTCTAATATTTTATTAATAATGTTAGGTTTATTATTAATCATTTGCATTGGCAAGAGAAAGTTGTGTGAGTGTTTCACACCAGATTTTTTTAATTCCTAGTATGTGTAAGTTGCAATCTGTTCAATTGAGAACAATAAGCAACCCCATCACCCAATGAGATGAGGATGATGTGTATGACGTGTAAATGAGGTGTAGTCTTGTACAGAATCAGGCCGACAATTCCTGAGAGAGTATTGTTAATTGAACTCCAATTATCAAAGTACACCGGTAACCACTGTCCAGCGTTCAAATCCGTATAAAACGTTTACTAGGATTTGAATCAGGAACCTTCGTCTCCGAAAATCAGCTGTTAAACAGCTGATTTTGGCGACGACTTTACCTCTAGACCAACCCGGTGGGTAAGAATATAATAATTTTTTTAAAAATTCTAAGATAAAAATTCGTGACTGAATGGGTTAAAGTAAATTTTATTTATTTTTAATATCTTTTCCATAATTTTTATTATAATGAGAATAAGTTTTACATCGTGTATTGCACCCACACATAGCTTTTTTACTTTCTCTTGCCTATATGAATGTACATATATAGAAAGGAACGCATTGTTTCCATGTCAATTTTAAGAAATCGAGTTTTCACCAGCTGGCATTGAAAATGGCTGATTAATCAGATCAGATGTTAATTTAAAAATAATTTTTTTTTTATTCCTAATTTGTGTACGTTATAATCTGTTCAATTGATAACAATAAGCAATGAGATGACCCAATCAGATGAGGATGACGTGTAAATGAGACTGTGTAGTCTTCTACAGACACATTCACTGAGTATGTTTAATTGAACCCCAACCATCAAAATACACCAACAACCACTGTCTAGCATTCAAATCCATATAAAAGTAACTACCTTTACTAGGATTTGAACCAGAAACCTCCGTCTCCGAAAATCAGCTGTGAAACAGCTGATTTTGAGGACGACTTTACCTCTACACCAACCTGGTGGTTTATTTTTTGTTATTTGTTGTGACAGTTTTCAGTAGTAATTTTGATTTGTTAAATAGTTTTTTCATTTAAATTTAAACATTTCCCACACAGCTGAATTTAGCCGGACAACGCTCATTGGTTTTTTTATTTTTTATTTTTTTTCTTAATGCATCTTGTAGACTCCATGAGGAGTATAGGACATGTCAGTTATAACACCTGAAATACATATAACAATCACACAATGTATCACTACTATCAACAAAGAAATTCTTGTACGCTATAAAAAGTTTCACCGATCAAGTAATTTTTCAGATTCTTTTTAAAGGAATTCAAATCCTCACAACATTTCAAAAAATTGGGGTAATTTATTCATGAATTTTCTCCCTGCATAAGTAGGTTTTTGTTGAAACAATTTTGTGGAGTGATTAGCCACATAATAATAATTCCTGTTTCTTTTGTTATGATTGTGAACATTGAAATTTTGCATAAAATTATTTTGCCTAACATACATAATCACCTGAAAAATGTAGAGAGAGGAAACTGTAAGCAATTTAAGGTGGTTAAATAGTGGTGTGCATGAGGTTAGCTGGTTAGCTCCCACCATACACACCTGATAGCTTTCTTACCCTATTCATATTACCCATGCTAGAATTACCCCCATATATTAAGATACCATAACGGATATGAGACAGAATGAGGCCATGATAAGCTTCCATTAGTAATTTTTTATCATTTGATCTGGCAATTTGTTTTAGTGCAAATACCCCAGATGATATTTTACTACAAACTTGATTGATATAGAAGTGCCAAGACAAAAATCTATCTAAAGATACTCCCAGGAACTTCACTGTCTCTACATGCTCTAAACTATTATTATGAATAAATACATCCCTTTCTCTACTTTCTTTAACGTTATGTAGACACTTTTTCACGCAGCTGAATTTAGCCGGCAACGCTTATCGGTTAATGATACACTGCACTACCATTACGATAATACGAAGGCTGTTCAAAAAGTATCAGACTAATTGTTAATTGAAAGTGCATTTATTGAACTAGAGCTACAACCTTCTAATCCCTTTTAAAGTAGTCAGTCTCCTTGGTGATGCTCACACTTCTGCCACTGTTCAAAACATTTCTGGAACGCTTCTTTTGGAATGCTGTTAAGCTGGGCCATCGTATTCTGTTTAATGTCTTCTTTTTCTTGAAATAGAGTTCCTTTCAGGGGCATTTTCAGCTTAGGAAATAGCCAGAAGTCACAGGGAGCCATGTCGGGGGAGTACGGAGCTTGGTGAACCAGAGGAGTGTTGTTTTTAGCGAGAAAACTCTGAATTAGAATTAGTTCAAAGTGGGCAGGTGTATTGTCGTGATGGAGCTGCCAAGTTTTTGTTGCCCACAGATTCGGTCGTTTGCGCCGCACAGCATCACGTAGGCGATGAAGAACCTCAAGATAGTATTCTTTTGGTCCTCGGTGACTAAAGTTCGCACTTGTTCAATAACATTCTAATTCCGGCTTGTCGGTGGCCTGCCTGAACGCGATTTACTTTTCACTAACATTTCACCATTTTTGATCGATTGTACCACTCTTTTATTCGAGTGCAGCTCATGGCAGACTCCCAAAAAGCCTGTTGAATCTTGCGAATCGTTTTCCACTTGGGAATCGCCAAGCTTTTGGCAAAATTAAATGCAGTAACGCTGCTCAAGTTTTTTTTGTCATTTTATAATATGATAAAAATCGCCAAGCACAACAAGAGAGGTCTACACTACTAGGCTGACTGCAGGCGACGGAAGCTTTGTCACGACATGAAACAGTGGATGCGCGCGCATGACAGTCCCCTCCACATCTGCACTAAGCTTGGCCGCCAGCGCTTCTTTCGTTTCAGCGGGAGGACAGAATATCTGATACTTTTTGAACTGCCCTCGTGTGTTTAAGATAAATAAACTTTAAGTTGCAGCAATAATGAGTTGCTTTAATGAATAATGAAATTACGTAGTAATTTCTAATAATTGTATTGTAAAACTGCTTAATTAATTTTTACTACATTTCAAAGAAAATGAATAGTTCTTTTTTTTATCACGTGGTCAGCCAATTAAATGACTGAATCGTTTAAGAACAGACGAGGTAAAGGTGTAAAAGACACCAATCAGAGTTATCTCCTCTAAAAGTAATGAATTTCATTATACAGTTAAATGAAGTGAAGTTGTCATTTACAGAGTGGAAAATATGTGCTTTTCAGAGGGCCCGGCATGCTGATAAGCGTACTTTTCCACTCAGTGAGGAAGGCAATTGTAAACCACCTCACTCCTCGTTTTACTTAGTAAAACCTCTACAGGTTCAAACCAGCCTACAGGCTCATCACCTAAACAAAAACATGCTTAATAAACATTGGATAAAATTGGCACATAATTTAAAGGTAATCGATAGCATAAATAGTATTTTAACATTTTAGCATTTTGTAATTTAAACATTTAAAAATAAATAGTCATGGTTAAGAAAAAAAAAATAAATGAAATTATTATTGATTACCTTTAAAGCGCCGATTACAAGAAGTGCAGATATCAACATGGTCATCACTAAATTTATTGACAGAATTATTTTCACTGCAAAAACAAACAGAATTACAATTCAAAAATACATCTTTATAATGCATCAGCTGCAGTTTGAAATTATTTCTATTTTATATAATGAATTTATATAATAATTTCACCAACCTTCGTTTTAAACTGTGTCACCTTTATTTTTATTCTTAATTACACGTGTTTCAGTGGATGATCCACCATCATCAGACTAAATAAAAAAATAATTGAAAGTAAAAAATTTTTATCTCACTTATTTAAAATTTACAGAAGATGATACCGCACTGTGGTAAGAAGACTGTTACAATTCAAAATTTTGAACTTTTACACATTAGGTAGTAGCTGATATTCATATCTTTAGGCTAGAATAAAGTACTACTTCAAAACCTTATTATTAAATAATACTAAGTTAATAATCACCAAAGAAGAAATTCTCATAAGAGACAATTTTAGAACAAAAGTTAAAAAATGGGAGGTTAAACCAGCAGAGACAAAAGCTCCAAGAACCGGAACAAAATGGAGGTGAACAGAGAAAAGCTGAATTCTGACAAAGAATGAAAAACTGGTGGGCGGATAAAAAGGACAAGAAATCCCAAAAACAAACCAGATTTACTTAGCGTCTTCCACTTCGGGAGCTTTACCACTAATAATAATAATAATAAGGTTAATATTTGAATATTTCCTTTGATTGTACTGTGTTAATTAAAACAAGATCCATCAGATTAAACAATCAAATTCTATTTAAATAAATCAGTACATAAAATGGTATGTTGTTGTTTAGGTCATCAGCCGAATGGAGGCTGGTTTGAAACCTGTAGAGGTTTTACTAAGTAAAACGAGGAGTAAAGTGGTTTACAATTGTCTTCCTCACAGAGTGGAAAAGTATGCTTATCAGCATGGGGGGCCCTCTGAAAAGCACATATTTTCCACTCTGCAAATGACACCTTCACTTCATTCACCCACAGGGTCCAACTGTATAATGAAATTCATTACTTTCAGAGGAGGTAACTCTGACTAGTGTCACAATACACCTCTACCTCTTCTCTTATTAAATGATTCACTCATTTAATTGGGTGACCATATGATAAGAAACAGAACTATTTATTTTAGCCATGCAACTAACAGATTAGATTGAGTAAATAATTTGACATTCCACCTGCCTGTTATGGGCAGGCATATGGTATATACTCATGAACTTGGACAAAACTTTAAACGCTTATTTCTCCAAAAGTATACCATGTGTACCAAAAAGAATGACCCGATTTTATATAGATTATTTATTAAGAAGAATGGCCTAACACCAACAAACTACATACTAAATTACTCACAAAAGACATAAGTTTATAAAAATCTATCATAAATGTTCAATATGTCCTCCATTGGCTGCATGGACGACATCTAGCCGATAGCTGAATTCATCCCAAACTGTAAACCTTGCTTTGGACCGTGAGACCAGGCTTTACACTCTTGGCCTCCTAGGTCCCCTGACATAACACCATGCGATTTTATCCTGCGGGGATATGTTAAACAACTTGTTTACGTTCCTCCCTTACCTCGTGACATTGATGAACTAAAAAACAGAATATCAGCTGCTGTAGCTTCAGTGACAGAAGACACCTTACGCTCAGTTTGGGTTGAATTCAGCTATCGGCTAGATGTCGTCCGTGCAGCCAATGGAGGACATATTGAACATTTGTGATAGATTTTCATAAACTTATGTCTTTTGTGAGTAATTTAGTATGTAATTTGTTGGTGTTAAGCCATTCTTCTTAATAAATAATCTATATAAAATCGGGTCATTCTTTTTGGTACACATGGTATTTTTGAGTTACTACACTCTTCTTCCTACAGTGCGAAACATGTTCAGTCACTTGTATAAAATAAACACTGAAACACATGTAAGTAAGAATAAAAATAAAGGTGACGCAGTTTAAAAAGAAGGTTGGTGAAATTATTATATTAATTCATTATATGAAATAGAATAACAATAATTATTTCATACAATTTGTGTGTTCACTTAATCAAACCAATCCTAGTATTATTGGCCGTTGTGTGCCCCACTCTTCTTTCTAGTGCTCTACATTTATTTTGCTTCATACCTTCTTTCACTTACAGATATCAGACGAACTAATGTCCCATAGCCGAGCGAGTGAGAGGGAGATATGTGGCGTAACTACGCATGCGCTCAAAGATCTTTACCGTTATAATCCAAATCTGAAAACATACTACAGTCCAGCCTCTTGTTAGTTTGCTCCTAATGTAAACAAATATTAACGTCACTGAGCATCCGCATTATATCAAAACGTGTAAACACTCATTATAAAGTAACAACAAAACACTTTCAAAAGTATTTTTCTAAATGAAATTGTTAAGCCTACATCATATCATGACTGATGTTTTTAGTACTTTAAGTGCTTATAATTTAAAAAATAGTTAACTTAATAGGAATACGACATCCGTAAAGTCGCGGACTCTAGCGTGCACCCTGTAGTAGGTGGCTTTTGTTTGTTGACAGTAGGAGGAGGAGGAGCAAACTAACAACGGCTGAACTATACAGTCGTTATCTTGCTTGTTAGTTTACTGCATGCATAAACGCTTGCTCACAACAATGAGTGAAATTATACGACAATGTTATTGGAATCGCACGTATGCACTGTGCAAAGTGAGAGCGTTATGCATTCTCTCACTCCCACGGCTAGGGGTCTTCCACTCATCTGAATACTGTACTTTGTTTGTAGTAGTGAGGGGGGTACTATCCAAACTAATAGAATATATATTGTGTGTGTCGATGTCTACAGGGAATAGTGAAAACAACACCCACTAGGAGGCAGCCTACTACTGCCTACCGAATAGCAATGACATGATTAGTACAGATATCAGACAAACTAATGTCCCACAGCCGAGCGAGTGAGAGGGAGATATGTGCCATAACTACGCATGCGCTCAAAGGTCTTTACCCTTATAATCCAAATCTGAAAACATACTACAGTCGTTATCTTGCTTGTTAGTTTACTACTGCATGCATAAACGCTTGCTCACAACAATGAGTGAAATTATACGACAATGTTATTAGAATGGCGTGTATGGGTTGTGCGAGTGAGAGTGTTATGCATTCTCTCACTCCCACGGCTAGGGGACTTCAGTTCATCTGAATACTGTACTCTTGCTCTACATGAAATTTCATAGCTGTTCCTATAATTAATATAGGAAGGAAAGTTATGTTGGTATTACGTATAGATGGGAGCTCAGTTGATAGCTAGCGTAAAGAATTTGATTGGAGAGGATTCCCCTCCCCTCCCACCTCCTATAATAACCTAGTAGTAGTAATAATATCATTAGTATGCGTTCTTCTAACAAATATTACTCAATAACCATTTCTAATAACTACTCTAGAACCAGGCCCCTTCTAACCCCCTTTTAACCCCTTCACCAGGCCCCCTTCTAACAAATATTACTCGCTAACCATTTCTAATAACTACTCTAGAACCAGGCCCCTTCTAACCCCCTTTTAACCCCTTCACCAGGCCCCCTTCTAACAAATATTACTCATAAACCATTTCTAATAACTACTCTAGAACCAGGCCCCTTCTAACCCCCTTTTAACCCCTTCACCAGGCCCCCTTCTAACAAATATTACTCGCTAACCATTTCTAATAACTACTCTAGAACCAGGCCCCTTCTAACCCCCTTTTAACCCCTTCACCAGGCCCCCTTCTAACAAATATTACTCATAAACCATTTCTAATAACTACTCTAGAACCAGGCCCCTTCTAACCCCCTTTTAACCCCTTCACCAGGCCCCCTTCTAACAAATATTACTCAATAACCATTTCTAATAACTACTCTAGAACCAGGCCCCTTCTAACCCCCTTTTAACCCCTTCACCAGGCCCCCTTCTAACAAATATTACTCGCTAACCATTTCTAATAACTACTCTAGAACCAGGCCCCTTCTAACCCCCTTTTAACCCCTTCACCAGGCCCCCTTCTAACAAATATTACTCAATAACCATTTCTAATAACTACTCTAGAACCAGGCCCCTTCTAACCCCCTTTTAACCCCTTCACCAGGCCCCCTTCTAACAAATATTACTCGCTAACCATTTCTAATAACTACTCTAGAACCAGGCCCCTTCTAACCCCCTTTTAACCCCTTCACCAGGCCCCCTTCTAACAAATATTACTCATAAACCATTTCTAATAACTACTCTAGAACCAGGCCCCTTCTAACCCCCTTTTAACCCCTTCACCAGGCCCCCTTCTAACAAATATTACTCGCTAACCATTTCTAATAACTACTCTAGAACCAGGCCCCTTCTAACCCCCTTTTAACCCCTTCACCAGGCCCCCTTCTAACAAATATTACTCATAAACCATTTCTAATAACTACTCTAGAACCAGGCCCCTTCTAACCCCCTTTTAACCCCTTCACCAGGCCCCCTTCTAACAAATATTACTCATAAACCATTTCTAATAACTACTCTAGAACCAGGCCCCTTCTAACCCCCTTTTAACCCCTTCACCAGGCCCCCTTCTAACAAATATTACTCAATAACCATTTCTAATAACTACTCTAGAACCAGGCCCCTTCTAACCCCCTTTTAACCCCTTCACCAGGCCCCCTTCTAACAAATATTACTCAATAACCATTTCTAATAACTACTCTAGAACCAGGCCCCTTCTAACCCCCTTTTAACCCCTTCACCAGGCCCCCTTCTAACAAATATTACTCATAAACCATTTCTAATAACTACTCTAGAACCAGGCCCCTTCTAACCCCCTTTTAACCCCTTCACCAGGCCCCCTTCTAACAAATATTACTCATAAACCATTTCTAATAACTACTCTAGAACCAGGCCCCTTCTAACCCCCTTTTAACCCCTTCACCAGGCCCCCTTCTAACAAATATTACTCATAAACCATTTCTAATAACTACTCTAGAACCAGGCCCCTTCTAACCCCCTTTTAACCCCTTCACCAGGCCCCCTTCTAACAAATATTACTCAATAACCATTTCTAATAACTACTCTAGAACCAGGCCCCTTCTAACCCCCTTTTAACCCCTTCACCAGGCCCCCTTCTAACAAATATTACTCAATAACCATTTCTAATAACTACTCTAGAACCAGGCCCCTTCTAACCCCCTTTTAACCCCTTCACCAGGCCCCCTTCTAACAAATATTACTCATAAACCATTTCTAATAACTACTCTAGAACCAGGCCCCTTCTAACCCCCTTTTAACCCCTTCACCAGGCCCCCTTCTAACAAATATTACTCGCTAACCATTTCTAATAACTACTCTAGAACCAGGCCCCTTCTAACCCCCTTTTAACCCCTTCACCAGGCCCCCTTCTAAAAAATATTACTCATAAACCATTTCTAATAACTACTCTAGAACCAGGCCCCTTCTAACCCCCTTTTAACCCCTTCACCAGGCCCCCTTCTAACAAATATTACTCAATAACCATTTCTAATAACTACTCTAGAACCAGGCCCCTTCTAACCCCCTTTTAACCCCTTCACCAGGCCCCCTTCTAACAAATATTACTCGCTAACCATTTCTAATAACTACTCTAGAACCAGGCCCCTTCTAACCCCCTTTTAACCCCTTCACCAGGCCCCCTTCTAACAAATATTACTCGCTAACCATTTCTAATAACTACTCTAGAACCAGGCCCCTTCTAACCCCCTTTTAACCCCTTCACCAGGCCCCCTTCTAAAAAATATTACTCATAAACCATTTCTAATAACTACTCTAGAACCAGGCCCCTTCTAACCCCCTTTTAACCCCTTCACCAGGCCCCCTTCTAACAAATATTACTCAATAACCATTTCTAATAACTACTCTAGAACCAGGCCCCTTCTAACCCCCTTTTAACCCCTTCACCAGGCCCCCTTCTAACAAATATTACTCGCTAACCATTTCTAATAACTACTCTAGAACCAGGCCCCTTCTAACCCCCTTTTAACCCCTTCACCAGGCCCCCTTCTAACAAATATTACTCGCTAACCATTTCTAATAACTACTCTAGAACCAGGCCCCTTCTAACCCCCTTTTAACCCCTTCACCAGGCCCCCTTCTAACAAATATTACTCATAAACCATTTCTAATAACTACTCTAGAACCAGGCCCCTTCTAACCCCCTTTTAACCCCTTCACCAGGCCCCCCTTCTAACAAATATTACTCGCTAACCATTTCTAATAACTACTCTAGAACCAGGCCCCTTCTAACCCCCTTTTAACCCCTTCACCAGGCCCCCTTCTAACAAATATTACTCATAAACCATTTCTAATAACTACTCTAGAACCAGGCCCCTTCTAACCCCCTTTTAACCCCTTCACCAGGCCCCCTTCTAACAAATATTACTCGCTAACCATTTCTAATAACTACTCTAGAACCAGGCCCCTTCTAACCCCCTTTTAACCCCTTCACCAGGCCCCCTTCTAACAAATATTACTCGCTAACCATTTCTAATAACTACTCTAGAACCAGGCCCCTTCTAACCCCCTTTAACCCCTTCACCAGGCCCCCTTCTAAAAAATATTACTCATAAACCATTTCTAATAACTACTCTAGAACCAGGCCCCTTCTAACCCCCTTTTAACCCCTTCACCAGGCCCCCTTCTAACAAATATTACTCAATAACCATTTCTAATAACTACTCTAGAACCAGGCCCCTTCTAACCCCCTTTTAACCCCTTCACCAGGCCCCCTTCTAACAAATATTACTCGCTAACCATTTCTAATAACTACTCTAGAACCAGGCCCCTTCTAACCCCCTTTTAACCCCTTCACCAGGCCCCCTTCTAACAAATATTACTCGCTAACCATTTCTAATAACTACTCTAGAACCAGGCCCCTTCTAACCCCCTTTTTAACCCCTTCACCAGGCCCCCCTTCTAACAAATATTACTCATAAACCATTTCTAATAACTACTCTAGAACCAGGCCCCTTCTAACCCCCTTTTAACCCCTTCACCAGGCCCCCTTCTAACAAATATTACTCAATAACCATTTCTAATAACTACTCTAGAACCAGGCCCCTTCTAACCCCCTTTTAACCCCTTCACCAGGCCCCCTTCTAACAAATATTACTCATAAACCATTTCTAATAACTACTCTAGAACCAGGCCCCTTCTAACCCCCTTTTAACCCCTTCACCAGGCCCCCTTCTAACAAATATTACTCGCTAACCATTTCTAATAACTACTCTAGAACCAGGCCCCTTCTAACCCCCTTTTAACCCCTTCACCAGGCCCCCCTTCTAACAAATATTACTCGCTAACCATTTCTAATAACTACTCTAGAACCAGGCCCCTTCTAACCCCCTTTTAACCCCTTCACCAGGCCCCCTTCTAACAAATATTACTCATAAACCATTTCTAATAACTACTCTAGAACCAGGCCCCTTCTAACCCCCTTTTAACCCCTTCACCAGGCCCCCTTCTAACAAATATTACTCGCTAACCATTTCTAATAACTACTCTAGAACCAGGCCCCTTCTAACCCCCTTTTAACCCCTTCACCAGGCCCCCTTCTAACAAATATTACTCATAAACCATTTCTAATAACTACTCTAGAACCAGGCCCCTTCTAACCCCCTTTTAACCCCTTCACCAGGCCCCCTTCTAACAAATATTACTCAATAACCATTTCTAATAACTACTCTAGAACCAGGCCCCTTCTAACCCCCTTTTAACCCCTTCACCAGGCCCCCTTCTAACAAATATTACTCGCTAACCATTTCTAATAACTACTCTAGAACCAGGCCCCTTCTAACCCCCTTTTAACCCCTTCACCAGGCCCCCTTCTAACAAATATTACTCAATAACCATTTCTAATAACTACTCTAGAACCAGGCCCCTTCTAACCCCCTTTTAACCCCTTCACCAGGCCCCCTTCTAACAAATATTACTCGCTAACCATTTCTAATAACTACTCTAGAACCAGGCCCCTTCTAACCCCCTTTTAACCCCTTCACCAGGCCCCCTTCTAACAAATATTACTCATAAACCATTTCTAATAACTACTCTAGAACCAGGCCCCTTCTAACCCCCTTTTAACCCCTTCACCAGGCCCCCTTCTAACAAATATTACTCAATAACCATTTCTAATAACTACTCTAGAACCAGGCCCCTTCTAACCCCCTTTTAACCCCTTCACCAGGCCCCCTTCTAACAAATATTACTCATAAACCATTTCTAATAACTACTCTAGAACCAGGCCCCTTCTAACCCCCTTTTAACCCCTTCACCAGGCCCCCTTCTAACAAATTTTACTCATAAACCATTTCTAATAACTACTCTAGAACCAGGCCCCTTCTAACCCCCTTTTAACCCCTTCACCAGGCCCCCTTCTAACAAATATTACTCAATAACCATTTCTAATAACTACTCTAGAACCAGGCCCCTTCTAACCCCCTTTTAACCCCTTCACCAGGCCCCCTTCTAACAAATATTACTCAATAACCATTTCTAATAACTACTCTAGAACCAGGCCCCTTCTAACCCCCTTTTAACCCCTTCACCAGGCCCCCTTCTAACAAATATTACTCATAAACCATTTCTAATAACTACTCTAGAACCAGGCCCCTTCTAACCCCCTTTTAACCCCTTCACCAGGCCCCCTTCTAACAAATATTACTCATAAACCATTTCTAATAACTACTCTAGAACCAGGCCCCTTCTAACCCCCTTTTAACCCCTTCACCAGGCCCCCTTCTAACAAATATTACTCATAAACCATTTCTAATAACTACTCTAGAACCAGGCCCCTTCTAACCCCCTTTTAACCCCTTCACCAGGCCCCCTTCTAACAAATATTACTCAATAACCATTTCTAATAACTACTCTAGAACCAGGCCCCTTCTAACCCCCTTTTAACCCCTTCACCAGGCCCCCTTCTAACAAATATTACTCAATAACCATTTCTAATAACTACTCTAGAACCAGGCCCCTTCTAACCCCCTTTTAACCCCTTCACCAGGCCCCCTTCTAACAAATATTACTCATAAACCATTTCTAATAACTACTCTAGAACCAGGCCCCTTCTAACCCCCTTTTAACCCCTTCACCAGGCCCCCTTCTAACAAATATTACTCGCTAACCATTTCTAATAACTACTCTAGAACCAGGCCCCTTCTAACCCCCTATTAACCCCTTCACCAGGCCCCCTTCTAAAAAATATTACTCATAAACCATTTCTAATAACTACTCTAGAACCAGGCCCCTTCTAACCCCCTTTTAACCCCTTCACCAGGCCCCCTTCTAACAAATATTACTCAATAACCATTTCTAATAACTACTCTAGAACCAGGCCCCTTCTAACCCCCTTTTAACCCCTTCACCAGGCCCCCTTCTAACAAATATTACTCGCTAACCATTTCTAATAACTACTCTAGAACCAGGCCCCTTCTAACCCCCTTTTAACCCCTTCACCAGGCCCCCTTCTAACAAATATTACTCGCTAACCATTTCTAATAACTACTCTAGAACCAGGCCCCTTCTAACCCCCTTTTAACCCCTTCACCAGGCCCCCTTCTAAAAAATATTACTCATAAACCATTTCTAATAACTACTCTAGAACCAGGCCCCTTCTAACCCCCTTTTAACCCCTTCACCAGGCCCCCTTCTAACAAATATTACTCAATAACCATTTCTAATAACTACTCTAGAACCAGGCCCCTTCTAACCCCCTTTTAACCCCTTCACCAGGCCCCCTTCTAACAAATATTACTCGCTAACCATTTCTAATAACTACTCTAGAACCAGGCCCCTTCTAACCCCCTTTTAACCCCTTCACCAGGCCCCCTTCTAACAAATATTACTCGCTAACCATTTCTAATAACTACTCTAGAACCAGGCCCCTTCTAACCCCCTTTTAACCCCTTCACCAGGCCCCCTTCTAACAAATATTACTCATAAACCATTTCTAATAACTACTCTAGAACCAGGCCCCTTCTAACCCCCTTTTAACCCCTTCACCAGGCCCCCTTCTAACAAATATTACTCGCTAACCATTTCTAATAACTACTCTAGAACCAGGCCCCTTCTAACCCCCTTTTAACCCCTTCACCAGGCCCCCTTCTAACAAATATTACTCATAAACCATTTCTAATAACTACTCTAGAACCAGGCCCCTTCTAACCCCCTTTTAACCCCTTCACCAGGCCCCCTTCTAACAAATATTACTCGCTAACCATTTCTAATAACTACTCTAGAACCAGGCCCCTTCTAACCCCCTTTTAACCCCTTCACCAGGCCCCCTTCTAACAAATATTACTCGCTAACCATTTCTAATAACTACTCTAGAACCAGGCCCCTTCTAACCCCCTTTTAACCCCTTCACCAGGCCCCCTTCTAAAAAATATTACTCATAAACCATTTCTAATAACTACTCTAGAACCAGGCCCCTTCTAACCCCCTTTTAACCCCTTCACCAGGCCCCCTTCTAACAAATATTACTCAATAACCATTTCTAATAACTACTCTAGAACCAGGCCCCTTCTAACCCCCTTTTAACCCCTTCACCAGGCCCCCTTCTAACAAATATTACTCGCTAACCATTTCTAATAACTACTCTAGAACCAGGCCCCTTCTAACCCCCTTTTAACCCCTTCACCAGGCCCCCTTCTAACAAATATTACTCGCTAACCATTTCTAATAGCTACTCTAGAACCAGGCCCCTTCTAACCCCCTTTTAACCCCTTCACCAGGCCCCCTTCTAACAAATATTACTCATAAACCATTTCTAATAACTACTCTAGAACCAGGCCCCTTCTAACCCCCTTTTAACCCCTTCACCAGGCCCCCTTCTAACAAATATTACTCATAAACCATTTCTAATAACTAGTGTAGTACCATACAGGCCCCCTTACACTTCATCCCCCTCCCACTACCAAACAACTCACCTCCCAACTATATAATAGGTACGTAGCCTTTTTCGTTATGTTTAGTGAAATTTGTATTTCTTGATGTGGTACCACTGTCCACTAGCACTTTTTTACTTTCTCTTGCCTATATGAATATATAGGAAGGAAAGTATTGTTTTCATGTCGATTTTAACAAATCCACTCTTCACCGGATCTATACGTTTTCAGACCCCCTGAACCCACACAAACATGTTTTTAGCGATTGGTCTGTGTGTGTGTATACAAAATATCTCAAGAACGGAACATTGTACGAACTTGAAACTTACAACTTAAGTTACATACCACTACCGGACCCGACACGAACATTTTCATCAATATCGGTTAACCGGAAGTAGTAGTTTATTCGTTTCATTTTTAATTTTTTTGCGATTTTCCCAAAAACTGGTCCTACGATTTTTTTTAAAAATCGCCTGGTTTACTAAATTTTTTATTCTCTACAAGATAGGGTAGGCGCCATGTTTGCTGAAATTCTTGGTGAGGGTGTTTTCTCGTAAAAACGTTTTTTTAAGATTACGGCTTTAATATGCATTTTAGCGCAACAATTTATATATTAAAAATTGTAGAGAATTTAAAATCCTACAACTTTTATTTCAAACAATTTTTTGTATAACGCTTAGTTTAGCAGTAATTAGCGATTTTCTGTTTTTTTCTCACGAAAACATGTGAAAAATCGATTTTTAAAGATTTCGGCTTTAGTATGCATTTTACGACAAAAAAGTATATAATAAAAATTATAGAAAATTAAAAGATCTACAACTTTTATTTAGAGCATTTTTCTCTAAAGAGCCTAGTTTAGTGTGAAAGTGTGATTTTCCGTATTTTTAAGCCAAACTGAGGTCGATTGTCATTTTGCGTCTTTCACTCATGATTAAAATTAAGTTATGTTTGTTGAGGTTAGTTTCTTGTTTATTTCTTATGTTTTATTACTAATGTTAAATTATATTGTAAATTATTTGCATTGGCAAGAGAAAGTTGTGTGAGTGTTTCACACCAGATTTTATTATAAAGTATTGCATGTTAACACAGTCTATAAATCGATGTGTACAACAAGTACACATGGATTCACCACAGGTGAATGAAGTGTGGTGAATGAAGTGAAGGTGGCATTTGCAGAGTGGAAAATATGTGCTTTTCAGAGGGCCCGGCATGCTGATAAGGATACTTTTTCCATTGAGTGAGTGAGTTGTGGCAATGGTAAACCACCTCACTCCTCGTTTTACTTAGTAAAACCTTTACAGATTGAAACCAGCCTGAAAGGTTGAAATCTCACCCAGCTGACCCAGCCTGAAAGGCTGGGTATCAGCTGACAGCTGATCACCTTAACAATTGTTGCAGGCCTAAAATAAAAAGTTGAGTTTCTTATCACATAGTCAGCCAATTAAATGACTGAATCATTTAAGAACAGAAGAGGTAAAGGTGTATTGTGACACTAATCAGAGTTATCTACTCTGAAAGTAATGGATTTCATTGTACAGTGTGGATTGTGTGGTGAATGAAGTGAATGTGTCATTTGCAGAGTGGGCCCGGGGCATGGTGATAAGTGTACTTTTCCACTGAGTGAGTAAGGGGCAATGGTAAACCATCTCACTCCTCGTTGTTACTTAGTTAAACCTCTACACGTTCAAACCAGCCTACAGGCTCATCACATAAACAACCACAACTTAAATAAATGAATAATAAAAATCTGGTGTGAAACACTCACACAACTTTCTCTTGCCAATGCAAATGATTAATAATAAACCTAACATTATTAATAAAATATTAGAAATAAACAAAAACTAACCTCAAAAACATAACCTTATTTTAATCATGAGTGAATGACGCAAAATGACAATCGAACTCAGTTTGGCTTAAAAATACGGAAAATCACGCTTTCACGCTAAACTAGGCTCTGTAGAGAAAAATGCTCTAAACAAAAGTTGTAGATCTTTTAATTTTCTATAAATTTAATTATATACACTTTTGTCGTAAAATGCATACTAAGACCGAAATGTTAAAAAAATAGATTTTTCTCACGTTTTCGTGAGAAAAAAAACAGAAAATCGCAAATTACCGGTAAACTAAGCGTTATACAAAAAAATGTTTGAAATAAAAGTTGTAGGATTTTAAATTCTCTACAACTTTTATTATATAACGTTTTGCGCTAAAATGCATATTAAAGCCGCAATCTTAAAAAGAAAAGGTTTTTGCGTAAAAACAGCCTCACGCAGAATTTCAGCAAACATGGCGCCTACCCTATATTGTAGAGCATAAAAAATGTAGTAAACCAGGCGATTTTAAAAAAAATCGTAGGACTAGTTTTTGAGAACATCGCAAAAAAGTGAAAAATTACACGAATAAACTACTCCTTCCGGTTGACCGATTTTGATGAAAATGTTCGTGTCGCGTCCGGTAGTGGTATGTAACTTAAGTTTCAAGTTTCAAGTTCGTACGATGTTCCGTTCTTGAGATATTCTGTTCACACACAGACACACACACACACAGACCAATCGCTAAAAACATGTTTTTTGGGTTCAGGGGGTCTGAAAACGTATAGATCCGGTGAAAACTCGATTTCGAAAAATCGACATGAAAACAATACTTTCTTTCCTATATATTCATATAGGCAAGAGAAAGTAAGAAGTGTACAAACCACCTCCGTAGCGTAGTGGTTAACCTACGACGCCAGGACCACGAGGTCCCGGGTTTGATTTCCGGCCAGGATCTGGAAATTTTCACAAGTCAAAACCCAAAGTTACAGCGACATAATCCACCATAGTTGCTAATGACTAACCACTTGATGCCAATGCAAATAAATAAATAAATAAAAAGTATAGAAGTTTAACTTACCTATGTGAGAGGGTAATGTGTCGATGATAATTGTTTGCATTTTAACATTGGTCGTCAATACAAATACTAATGTTATTGCTCCTATTATCTGAAACACAATACAATAAAATACAATGCAATACAACACAATACAATAAAATACAATGCAATACAACACAATAAAATACAATGCAATACAATACAATTTTTATTCCTAATATGTGTACGGCCTTCAGGCCAGCCCAGTCAGTCAGCTGGTAGAAAGTCGCTATTATTTGTTAAGTAACACCGGTTGGGCAAGCGACTTTGTATGGTGACCAGTGACAGCCATCCATGAACAAACGCTACTGGGGGTCCCCCTGTTCACACATGTCTAATCCACGTAAAAATTAAAAAAAAAACAGCAAAAAGCAGCGATCAAATTGGGTAGTTGTCAACAATGTACAGTTCCCGATGACAAATAAAAGCTAAAAAAAAAATAATATGTGTACGTTGCAATCTGTTCAATTGAGAACAATAAGCAACCCCATGACCCAATCAGATGAGGATGATGTGTATGACGTGTAAATGAGACTGTGTAGTCTTCTACAGACACACTCACTGAGTATGGTTACCATCAAACTACACCCACAACCACTGTCTAGCATTCAAATCCGTATAAAAATAACTACCTTTACTAGGATTCGAACCCGGAACCTTCGTCTCCGAAAATTACCTGTTAAACAGCTGATTTTGGCGACGATTTTACCTCTAGACCAACCCGGTGGGTTAATACAATACAAAAAAAGTTATTTTTACTTTCTCTTGCTTGTATGAATATATATAGGAAGGAAAGTATTGTTTTCATGTCGATTTTAACAAATACACTCTTCACCCGAATATACACCTAAACAGAACCCCTCACACCCACACAACAACATGTTTTTATCTATTGGTCTGTGTGTGTGAACAGAATATCTCAAGAACGAAACATCGTACGAACTTGAAACTTAAACTTAAGTTACATACCACTAACGGACCCGACACGATTATTTTCATCAAAATCGGTCAACCGGAAGCAGTAGTTTATTCGTGTCATTTTTCGCTTTGTGATTTTCTCAAAAACTAGTCCTACGATTTTTTTAAAAATCGCCTGGTTTACTAAATTTTTTATGCTCTACAAGATAGGGTAGGCGCCATGTTAGATGAAATTCTTGGTGAGGCTGTTTTCACGTTCAAAAATTGTTTTTTTAAGATTACGGCTTTAATATGCATTTTTGTACAAAAATTTACGTAATAAAAGTTGTAGAAATTAAAAATCCTACAACTTTTATTTCAAACATTTTTTTGTATAAAACTTAGTTTAGCGGTAATTAGCGATTTTCTGGTTTTTTCTCACGAAAACGTGTGAAAAATCGACTTTTTAAAGATTTCGGCCTTAGTATACATTTTACGACAAACGTGTATAGAATCTAATTTATAGGAAATTAAACGATCTACAACTTTTATTTAAAGCATTTTTCTCTACAGAGCCTAGTTTAGCGTAAAAGAGTGATTTTCCGTATTTTTAAACCAAACTGAGGTCAATTTTAATTTTGTTTCTTTCACTCATGATTAAAATAAGGTTATATTTTTTGAGGTTAGTTTTTTTGTTTACTTCGAATGTTTTATTACTAATGTTAGGTTAACCCACTTGGTTTGTCTAGAGGTAAAGTCGTCGCCAAAATCAGCTGTTTAACAGCTAATTTTCGGAGACGAAGGTTCCTGGTTGAAATCCTAGTAAAGTTAGTTACTTTTTTACGGATTTGAATACTAGACAGTGGTTGTGGGTGTAGTTTGATGGTAACCATACTCTGTGAATGTGTCTGTATAAGACTACACAGTCTCATTTACACGTCATACACATCATCCTCATGTCATTGGGTTGCTTATTGTTCTCAATTGAACAGATTGCAACGTACACAAATTAGTACTGCCCAGAGCAGACAGGTGGAGTGTCAAATTATTTACACTGAATCTGTTCGTTGCAGGGCTAAAATAAATAGTTCTGTTTCTTATCACATGGTCAACCAATTAAACAACCATTTAATAAGAGAAGAGGTAGAAATGTAAAAGACACTAATCAGAGTTATCTACTCTGAAAGTAATAAATTTCATTAAACAGCCAGACCCTGTGGTGAATGAAGTGAAGGTGTCATTTGCAGAGTGGGCCCGGCATGATGATAAGCGTACTTTTCCACTGAGTGAGTGAGTTGTGGCAATGGTAAACCAACTGACTTCTCGTTGTTACTTAGTAAAACCTCTACACGTTCAAACCAGCCTAGAGGCTGATGACCTAAACAACAAACATATTAGTAATTAAAAAAAAAATGTTAGGTTATGTTGTTAATTATTTGCATAGGCAAGAGAAAGTTGTGTGAGTGTTTCACACCAATTTTTTTTTTTTTTGTATAAATGGCACTAAGTGGGAGAAAGTGTAAGCGTAGATGTGATTTCAAGTTGAATCTAGAATGAAAATAAAATAGCAGTAGGTTAAAAACATAAATAAAAGTTGTGATTCTATATTTAGATGTGGTGGTATATAAAAGACGGTGGCCTTAATTATATGTTAAGTAACTTTCAAGGTCTTCATCTTGAAATTTGGCTCCGGTTCATAATCGCTACACTATTTTTATAAATATTTATTTCGTTCCATGCAACTTGGAGAGAACAAGTGTGTGGCACCCATATGGGCATCGACAACAACACTGTCGTTCATTTAAATCTTGTATAATGTTTTATTTGTTATTATTTACTGTCAGTAATAAGTGGGTTAAAAAAGATCATCGGCATATATAGCGCCTGTTAGGTAATTACTATAAATGTTGTTATGTAGGCAACCCACAATACATGTACGTTGATAGGGAAGTCGCAACGCAGGCGTATTCTTCGTATCTATACTAATATGTTGTTTAGGTGATCACCCTGTAGTAGGCTGGTTTGAACGTGTAGAGGTTTTACTAAGTAAAACAAGGAGTCAGGTGGTTTACCATTCCTTTCCTCACAGAGTGGAAAAGTACGCTTATCACCATGCCGGGCACTCTGAAAAAAACATATTTTCCACTCTGTAAACGACAACTTCACTTCATTCACCACACAATCCAACTGTATAATGAAATTCATTACTTTCAGAGGAGATAACTCTGATTAGTGTATTTTATTTACACGTCTACCTCTTCTGTTCTTAAAATGATTCAGTCATTTAATTGGCTGACCATGTGATAAGAAACACAACTATTTATTTCAGCCCTGCAACGAACAGATTAAGTGTAAATTATTTGACACTCTTCTGTGTGTTACGGGCAATATACTAATATAATAAATTTGAAACGCCTGTCTGTTTGTTTGTAAGTGGTAATCTCAGAAACTACTCACCTTATTTTAAAAATAATCTTTCATTGTTGCATAGCTTAGAGCTTCCTGATCAATAGGGGGCTATTTCGCAACTTTAATTAAGTGAGTTAAGCAACTTAAACTGTGACGATGTCGCATGTTTTAGTTTATCGGGTGCATAGCACTTTTATTTTTTACTTTCTCTTGCCTATATGAATATATAGGAAGGAAAGTATTGTTTTCATGTCGATTTTAAAGAAATCGAGTTTTCACCGGATCTACACGTTTTCAGACCCCCTGAACCCAACAAAACATGTTTTTAGCGATTGGTCTGTGTGTGTGTGTGTTTGTGTATACAAAATATCTCAAGAACGGAACATCGTACGAACTTGAAACTTGAAACTTAAGTTACATACCACTACCGGACCCGACACGAACATTTTCATCAAAATCGGTCAAACGGAAGTAGTAGTTTATTCGTATAATTTTTCACTTTTTTGCGATTTTCTCAAAAACTGGTCCTACGATTTTTTTATAAATCGCCTCATTTACTCAATTTTTTATTCTCTACAAGATAGGGTAGGCGCCATGTTTGCTGAAATTCTGCGTGAGGCTGTTTTTACGTAAAAACATAGTTTTTTTTAAGATTGCGGCTTTAATATGCAATTTAGAGCAAAAATGTATATAATAAAAAATGTAGAGAATTTAAAAACCTACAACTTTTATTCCAAACATTTTTTTGTATAACGCTTAGTTTAGAAGTAATTAGCAATTTTCTGTTTTTTTCTCACGAAAACGTGAGAAAAATCTATTTTTTAAAGATTTCGGCCTTAGTATGCATTTTACGACAAAAGTGTATATAATCAAAATTATAGAAAATGAAAAGATCTGCAACTTTTATTTAGAACATTTTTCTCTACAGAGCCTAGTTTAGCGTGAAATAGTGATTTTCCGTATTTTTAAGCCAAACTGAGGTTAATTTTCATTTTGTGTCTTCCACTCATGATTAAAATTAGGTTATTTTTATTGAGGTGAGTTTTTTGTTTATTTCTTATGTGTTATTACTATTGTTAGGTTTATTGTTAATTATTTGCACTGGCAAGAGAAAGTTGTGTGAGTGTTTCACACCAGATTTTTTAAAAAGTTATATTTTAATGTGTGAGGATCAGTAGTGGCGTGGCCTCTTCTTGTATCCATAAATAATCCCTCAAAGTTACATCCCTGTCAAATATTGATAGTTACTGGAATAATAAGTTTAAAATTTTGCTAATTTAACATTGGCGGTATCAACTCCCCTTTAACAATTAACAGATTAAGTTACTGTATGAATCTAAGCTTTGTGCAGCTGCGGGATAAAGGGGACAGACTGGTGTTACGTTATAACACTGTACTAATCATCGGATTGGTATTCTGTAGACAGTAGGCTGCCTCCTAGTGGGGTGACATAATGTGGGTGCTATTTTCACTATTCCCTGTAGACATCGACACACACAATATATATATTCTATTAGTTTGGATAGTACACCCCTGACTACTACAAACATAATACAAGTCTAATAAAACGTTACTACTATAGGTGATTCAAAAAGAGCGCCGGTTTTGATATATCAAATTAAGAGATTTATTTTATTGAAAAACTGAAAATAAATACATCAACAAGTTCATCTTACCTTCCGATTTCATGTATGAAAAATGATGTCATGCATGTGTCCTCCTCTACTGCGCTGGCACGCATCAACTCTGTCCATGAAATTGGATATTACTGCACGACAAGTTTCGACTTCCATTTGCCCGATAACCCGTCGAATTTCCTCCTTCAAGTCATTGATGTTTCGGGGTTTATTGGCATACACCAATGACTTCAGATGACCCCAAAGATGAAAGTCACAAGGCGTCAAGTCACACGACCTTGGTGGCCATTGATGGTCGGAATTACGAGAAATGATGCGATCCTGGAACCGTTCACGGAGCAACAACATTGTTTCTCGTGCAGCAACTGAATTTTATACGGGTGATATTGGAGATCGTACCGAAGAATTCTCCGTACAGAAGAACATAGTAAACCCAATTTGTTAAGAACGGCGACGTATTGATTTTGCTGGGCTAACAGCCACACTGTCACGAACCAGCGCAACGTTCTGCTCAGTTCGGCCAGAACGACGACGTCCAGAACTTTTAAGGTCGACTGTTGAACCCGTTTCAAAAAACTTTTTCATGAGCCTGCGAACTGTTGATTCATTCGGTGCTTCATTACGTCCTAGAGTACCGCGAAGTCGCCTGACAGTAGCCGCATAACTCTCTCCACTCTGGTAAAATGTTTTGACGATTAACACTCGTTGCGCAATAGTAAACTTCTCCATGGTTAGACACAGACTGCGAGAGTACTACACTGCGAACAAGAGAAACTACAACTGAATCGTCAATCGGAATGTTCTCCGAAATAGAAATGAGGTCTAACAGTGTTGCCAACCGATAAACAAAAATTTACCAGCCGTTTAAAAACCGGCGCTCTTTTTGAATCACCCGTTACTAACGCAATCTCTCACTCTAGTAGTGACGTAATGCATACCTCTCACCTGCACAAAGCTTAGCAACGGGCAAATATACTAATATGACCCCCATGCCTTTACATAATCAACTGAATTTTTGTCTTAATGAAATGAAAAACCCATTTTTACGTCTTTCTCTTGCCTATATGAATATATAGGAAGGAAAGTATTATTTTCAGGTCGATTTTTCAAAATCGAGTTTTCACCGGATCTACACGTTTTCAGACCCCCTGGACCCATAAAGCATGTTTTTAGCGATTGGTCTGTGTGTGTGTGTATACAAAATATCTCAAGAACGGAACATCGTACGAACTTGAAACTTGAAACTTAAGTTACATACCCTTACCGAACCCGACACGAACATTTTCATCAAAATCGGTCAACCTGAAGTAGTAGTTTATTCGTGTAATTTTTCTCTTTTTTGTGATTTTCTCAAAAACTGGTCCTACGTTTTTTTTTTAAATCGCCTCATTTACTAAACTTTTTATTCTCTACAAGATAGGGTAGGCGCCATGTTTGCTGAAATTCTCGGTGAGGCTGTTTTCACGTAAAGAAATTGTTTTTTTAAGATTACTGCTTTAATATGCATTTTAGCGCAAAAATTTATATATTAAAATTTGTAGAGAATTAAAAATTCTACAACTTTTGTTGCAAACATTTTCTTGTATTACGCTTAGTTTAGCGGTAATTAGCGATTTTCTGTTTTTTTTTCTCACGGAAACTGCCTTAGTATACATTTTACGACAAAAGTGTATTTAATCAAATTTATAGGAAATTAAAAGACCTACAATTTTTATTTAGAGCATTTTACTCTACAGAGCCTAGTTTAGTGTGAAAGAGTGATTTTCCATATTTTTAAGCCAAACAGGTCGATTTTCATTTTCCATCTTTCACGCATGATTAAAATAAGGTTATGTTTATTGAGGTTAGTGTTTTTGTTTATTTCTAATATTTTATTACTAATGTTAGGTTATTATGTTTAAATTATTTACACTGGCAAGAGAAAGTTGTGTGAGTGTTTCACACCAGATTTTTTATCTTCTTACCGTCAAAAACCTCCAATACATAAGAATACACAAATGACAAAATATTACATAAAACATAATCGCCAACAAATACGTAACGAAAAACACCATTTGCGTAAACTCTTCATGAAGTTACTACATAATTCAAACACTTTATTTTTTTACAAATATACGCAAAAGTGTTTCTTCATGTTTGGTTACCATACAAAGTGACAATCGGAATAGATGTTACTTAACAATTGACAGATTAAGTTATAATTTGTATACTTACAACACCGAGTACTCCACTGACAATGGTGCCAATTTTCAGCGACCATCTTCCGCAGCATGAGTCCAGCAACGGCATCCTTCTGGAAACAATCAAAAGAAACAAATCTATTAAACATTTTCGGGTTAACGGATTATAGTATTTTGACCATAACATACCACAGGCAGGTGCCAGGTCGAGTATTTAATTATTAGCACTCTAAAAGTCTATTAACAAGAAAAATTTTAGAAAATAAATTAATTCTTGGAGGACAAGATATTTTTAAAACACAAAATATAAACCAAAAAAAAAATACAATCTGCTAATTACAGGGCTACAAAATTTAGTTCTATCTCTTATCACTTGGCCACCCAATACTTTTAGAGTGACTGTATTTATGTTTGTTATGTTGTTGTTGTTTAGGTGATCACCCTGTAGTAGGCTGGTTTGAACGTGTAGACGTTTTACTAAGTAACAACGAGGAGTGAAGTGGTTTACCATTGCCACAACTCACTCAGTGGAAAAGTAAAGTTATCAGCATGCCAAGCCCTCTGAAAAGCATATACGAGGGCTATTCAGAAAGTAGGGAACGTTTTGTAAATAAACAAAAACTTTGTAAAAGAAAAATCTTTTATTATATACATCTGAAAGAGTGACTAAAATACTACTTTTCTACATAGTCACCAAGCAAATTGAGGCACTTGTCATAGCGGTGGACAAGCTTTAAAATTCCTTCGTCATAGAAATCCGCCGCCTGCGACCGCAGCCACTCAGTGACGCGCGCCCGGAGTTCCTCGTCGTCGTCGAAGCGCTGTGTTGCTAGCCAGTTCTTCATTCTTGGAAACAAGTGAAAATCACTCGGTGCAAGATCAGGACTATAGGGTGGATGAGGGAAAACCTCCTATTTGAATGAATTAAGGAGTTCTTTTGTGCGGTTTGCCGTGTGAGGTCGGGCATTGTCATGAAGAAACAACATTTTTGACGACAACTTTCCTCGGCGCTTGTTTTGAACTGCTCTCCTAAGGTTGCGCAGTGTTTGGCAGTACCGATCAGAGTTTATATGTTGCACCACGCTCGAGATAGTCAATGAGCAGCACACCCAAAACACGGGCGCGCGTCACTGAGTGGCTGCGGTCGCAGGCGGCGGATTTCTATGACGAAGGAATTTTAAAGCTTGTCCACCGCTATGACAAGTGCTTCAATTTGCTTGGTGACTATGTAGAAAAGTAGTATTTTAGTCACTCTTTCAGATGTATATAATAAAAAATTGTTCTTTTACAAAGTTTTTGTTTATTTACAAAACGTTCCCTACTTTCTGAATAGCGCTCGTATTTTCCACTCTGCAAATGACACTTTCACTTCATTCACCACAGGGTCCAACTGTATAATGAAATTCATTACTTTGAGAGAAGATAACTCTGATTGGTGTCTTTTACACCTGTACCTCTTCTGTTGTGAAATGATTCAGTCATTTAATTGGGTGACCATGTGATAAGAAACACAACTATTTATTTTAGCCCTGCAATTAACAGATTGAGTGTAAATAATTTGACACTCCATCTGTCTGTTATGGGCCGATGTTTGTTATATGACTGAAATATTTAATAACAGAAGAGGTACTGTCCGACAAGTTTCGAAATAGGATTGCCTCCCTTCTGCACTTCATCCTAGCCACCTTGCATTACGCACCGTCCCAAAAACATTAGCTCGGATAGTCTGTCTACTAGTACAGTTCATTACTACAACAATATTTATAACGGGTGATTCAAAAAGAGCGCCGGTTTTTAAACGGCTGGTAAATTTTTGTTTATCGGTTGGCAACATTGTTAGACCTCATTTCTACTTCGGAGAACATTCCGATTGACGATTCAGTTGTAGTTTCTCTTGTTCGCAGTGTAGTACTCTCGCAGTCTGTGTCTAACCATGGAGAAGTTTACTATTGCACAACGAGTGTTAATCGTTAAAACATTTTACCAGAGTGGAGAGAGTTAAGCGGCTACTGTCAGGCGACTTCGCGGTAAGACTTCGCGAGGGTTTAGAAACACATTTATGAAAGGGAAATGTATGCACAGCGAGTGACAGTTTGGTACGGCTTTTGGTCGGGCGGTGTCATCGGCCCTTACTTTTTTGAAAATCAAGAAGGACAAGCCGTGACAGTAAATGGAGACCGATACCGTACGATGATTAGGGAGTTTTTGTGGCGTCATTTGGATGGAATGGACATTGACGAGTTGTGGTTTCAGCAGGATGGTGCCACCTGTCACGCTGCACGAGAAACAATGTTGTTGCTCCGTGAACGGTTCCAGGATCGCATCATTTCTCGTAATTCCGACCATCAATGGCCACCAAGGTTGTGTGACTTGACGCCTTGTGACTTTCATCTTTGGGGTCATCTGAAGTCATTGGTGTATGCCAATAAACCCCGAAACATCAATGACTTGAAGGAGGAAATTCGACGGGTTATCGGGCAAATGGAAGTCGAAACTTGTCGTGCAGTAATATCCAATTTCATGGACAGAGTTGATGCGTGCCAGCGCAGTAGAGGAGGCCACATGCATGACATCATTTTTCATTTAAAAATCGGAAGGCAAGATGAACTTGTTGATGTATTTATTTTCAGTTTTTCAATAAAATAAATCTCTTAATTTGATATATCAAAACCGGCGCTCTTTTTGAAGCACTCTATATTCATACTTACTATTACAGTTGAGCCGTTGTTAGTTTGCTCCTAGTGTCTGTCAACAAACAAAAGCCACCTACTAGAGGGTGCACGCTACACTCCACCACTTTATGCATGTCGTATTCCTATTAACCCATTCAGTCACGAATTTTTATCTTAGAATTAAAAAAAAAATTCTTATATTCTTACCCATCGGGTTGGTCTAGAGGTTAGGTCATCGCCAAAATCAGGAATTGTCGGCCTGATTCTGTACAAGAGTACATCTCATTTACATGTCATACATATCATCCTCATCTGATTGGGTCATGGGGGGTTGCTTATTGTTCTCAATTGAACAGATTGCAACTGACACATATTAGGAATTAAAAAATATACATATAACTATTCTTAAAGTACTATTTTTTTTTATTAAAACTTTTCAAAAGTCTCAATAGATTGCAGCACTTGCTGGACTATTAAAGAATTTGTTCATGTATGTGGCCAATTTTACGCAAAGCGATATGTGCGCAGTTTAGTGCATAAGAATAGGTAAAATTTTATGTAGGCTACATGTATATGGGCAAGGTGAATGGAATGGGTTAAGTTAACTATTTTTTAAATTATAGGTACTTAAATTACTAAAAACATCAGTCATGATATGATTTAGGCTTAACAATTTCATTTAGAAAAAAAATTGAAAATTATTTTGTACTTCAATATTTTTGAAAGTATTTAAATACAAAATACTTTTAAAAGTATTTTTATAAATGAAATTGTTAGGCCTACATCATATAATGACTGATGTTTTTAGTACTTTAAGTACTTATAATTTAACATATAGTTAACTTAATAGGAATACGACATCCGTAAAGTGGCAGACTGTATGGTGCACCCTGTAGTAGGTGGCTTTTGTTTGTTGACAGAAGGAGGAGCAAACTAACAACGCCTCAACTGTATTTAAATCCTCATCAACAGCTTGGTTAATTAGTGACTCGGTGGGTTTTGATTTTTACTTTCTCTTGCCTATGTGAATATACATGTATAGGAAGGAAAGTATTGTTTTCATGTCAATTTTAACAAATACACTCTTCACCCGAATATACACCTAAACAGACCCCCTCACACCCACACACAACTGCTTTTTACCTATTGGTCTGTGTGTGTGTTTGTGTACGAACAGAATATCTCAAGAACGAAACATCGTAAACTTCTACCATCATAAACTACCATAATGAAATAAACTACCCAAAAATGTTCGGTTCTTAAGATATTCCGTTCACATTTACACACAGAGACCAATAGGTAAAAAGCAGTTGTGTGTGTGGGTTGAGGGGGTCTGTTTAGGTGTATATTCGGGTGTTGAGT
The DNA here is from genome assembly GCA_035578175.1 of Catonia carolina. NCBI lineage: Eukaryota > Metazoa > Arthropoda > Insecta > Hemiptera > Achilidae > Catonia > Catonia carolina. The sequence continues at coordinate 1,579,963 of JAQMRL010000029.1, read as the reverse complement.
AGGACATGAAAACAATGCTTTCCTTCCGATATATTTATATAGGCAAGAGAAAGTAAAAATTCCACCAATTAATTTGAGCATTTTAAGGAAATGTCTAGTCAGCGACCATTTTATGTAGAAACGCGGGCATCTGTTTTGCGCCGTGTTTAGTTGTGTTCGGTGAAAATGCATGGCGATCGTTGCGTTGAATAATTACGGTGGTTATACTCGTATCATATTTAAATATAGACCGTGATAGTACGGTGGTCAGTGTGGTCGGCTCTCTCTCTCTCTCTCACACACACACACACACACACACACACTCTCTCTCTCTCTCTCTCTCACACACACACACACACACACACTCTCTCTCTCTCTCTCTTTCTATCTATCCCACACACTCTGTAACTCCCTCTCTCTCTCTCTCTCTCTCTCTCTCTCTCATTGTCTCTCTCTTCATGCCAAGCATTAGTCATCGAGTGCCCACCAATTATGCTCAACGTTGATCGGTGCCAACAAATATTAAAGACAAATAAACATATCGCGAGGAGGAAATTGTTCTAATAACCCCAATATTTTTTCCATTCTCATGTTAACGGCAATTCGTGATTTTACAAAAATATTTTTTATTTCATTTTTTTGAACTTAAATTTTTTTAAATGAAAAAATCGTTATTAGAACATGTCGTTTGAAAATAATTTTTACAATTTTTCATTGTTAACATTACTTCTTGTTCATGTCATCAGCTGAAAAGATGGTTTGAACGTGTAGAGGTTTTACTAAATAAAACGAGGAGTGAGGTGGTTTACCATTGACACAACTCACTCAGTGAAAAAGTACGCTTATCAGCATGCCCCCCGGGCCCACTCTGCAAATGACACCTTCACTTCATTCACCACAGAATCTACCTGTATTATGAAATACATTACTTTCAGAGTAGATAACTGTGATTAGTGTCACCTAACACACCCCCACACCTCTTCTGTTTGTCACCGCCACCTCTTCTAATTAATCATTTACTGTGTTGCCGGCCTTAAATACTTCTTCCGGCCTTTGTCGGCGCGGTAGGCCCTTTGACGGCATACCGACAAACCTTTCGGCTCCGCACCGACAGAGGCCTTTGTCATCAAGGCTGGGCCAGGAGCCGCTCTCTACCACAGCGCTCTCGGCAACTATATAAAGAGCGCTGCACTGAGCTGAGATTCAATTCCGATCCAGACAGCAGACAAGACGTCCACCACGGCACACGGCTACAGGACTCCAGCGAAGACTGAACGACGACCCCGCAAGAGAGAAGATGATGCTTCCGCTCGCCGACCCGTCACCGTAAGCCGTCGACCGGACCGTCATCACCCACAGCGGTCCCTCGACCGAGCTTTACACCCACCGGACCCAAAGAAACAGCCATCGACGCACTACTGCGAGGGAAGAAGATGATGTCTCCGCTGGACGACGACACGCCGTGTCGCCCAGCTCCTCGACCGACGCCTCTCCAAGACGACCACCGCTTAAACGGCCCTTTTCAGGGCCACCAAACAAATAAGGTTTCCCACTTAATGTCACTATCTGGTGACATATTGTTAAATGATTCACTCATTTAATTGGGTGACCATATTGGTGATAAGAAACACAACTATTTATTTTAGCCCTGCAACTAACAAACGATTGAGTGTAAATAATTTAACACTCCACCAGTCTTCTGTTATGGGTTCAAACTTAAAGCATACTGAACTAATTTACGGTACTGGTAGAAGAATAGAAGAAGATTGGTGAAATATTGAAACCTGATTGAGGATTTTCTAAAAAAATGATTTCGATTTGCCTTGAATAAACGTGGGTGTGTGTAGGTGAAGTAAAATATCCAAAAGAGTTTTGTTACATTAGAAATATAATAATATAAGAACAGCCAAGTTACAAACAGTACTGTGTAGTCATGATGAGGTAAGTTTACAACGAGATCTCGGCCAAGGTTATAATAAGAGCAACAGAGAAGGAGTGAAGGAGAAACAAGGGGGGAGATATGACTTAGTAACAAACAAACATTCCTTATACAGTACACACTTACAGACAGATGTTCATTTGTTTACTGTATGTATTTACATTCTATTATCATTACAGCATCATCATCATCATTTCATCATTATTATATTAATCTACCTATTTCGCAATCACACGCTACGCTCTCTCTCTTTTTATCCGCACTTCTTAGTTCTAATTATTGGATATTGGTGGCTATTTTTTAAAGAGGAGACTGCTTTGTATCCCGCCAATGTTAAATTTAACCCATTTTTCCTTTCTCTTGCCAGCTATATGAATATACAGGAAGGAAAGTATTGTTTTCATCTCCATCACAACAAAATACCCTCTTCTACAGTACACATTTTTTTTTTTGGTTTAACGTCCGACTGTTCTGCAATTACTGCTAATGCAGACGGTGAATGATGAAATGATTTTTTGTAACGTATGAAAAAATGCCGTACCTGAATGGGATTCGAACCCAAGACCGCATGATGACAGTACACATTACAGATGTTCATTTGTTTACCGTATGTATGTACATTCTATTATGATTACAGCATCATCATTTCATCATTATTATATTAATCTACCTATTTCGCAATCACACACTTCGCTCTCTCTCTCTCTCTTTATCCGCAATTCAGAGTACTAAATATTGGATTTTGCCCATAAGAGACTGGTGGAGTGTCAAATTATTTACACTCAATCTGTTCGTTGCAGGGCTAAAATAAATAGTTCTGATTCTTATCATATTGTCACCCAATTAAATGACTGAATCATTTAAGAAGAGAAGAGGTAGAGGTGTGTTAGGTGACACTAATCAGAGTTATCTCCTCTGAAAGTAATGGATTTCATTATACAGTTGGACCCTGTGGTGAATGAAGTGAAGGTGTCATTTGCAGAGTGGAAAATATGTGCTTTTCAGAAGGCCCGGCATGCTGATAAGCATACTTTTCTATTCAGTGAGTTGTGGTAACCACCTGACTCCTCGTTGTTACTTAGTAAAACCACCTCTACAGGTTCAAACCAGCCTACAGGCTCATCACCTAAACAACAACAAATATTGGATATCGGTGGCTATTTTATTAAAGAGGAGACTGTACTTTGTACCCCGCCAATTTAAATTTAATAATATGTTAAATGTTAAATTTGCTATTTTTATTTTCTCTTGCCTATATGAATATGTTGTTGTTTAGGTGATCAGCCTGTAGGTTGGTTTGAACGTGTAGAGGTTTTACTAAGTAACAACGAGGAGTGAGGTGGTTTACCATTGCCACAACTCACTCAATGGAAAAGCATGCTTATCAGCATGCCGGGCCCTCTGAAAAGCACATATTTTCCACTCTGTAAATGACACCTTCACTTCATTCACCACACAATCCAACTGTATAATGAAATTCATTACTTTGAGAGGAGATAACTCTGATTAGTGTCACAGTACACCCCTACCTCTTCTCTTATTAAATAAATCAGTCATTTAATTGGCTGACCATGTGATAAGAAACACAACTATTTTTTTTAGCCCTGCAACTAACAGATTGAGTGTAAATAATTTAACACTCCACCTGTCTGTTATGGGCAGTATATGAATATACAGGAAGGAAAGTATTGTGACACTTATTGCTAAGGTCCGTTTCGGGATCTAGGTTATTAAATAATTAATACGCTAAAGTTTACAATTACAAAGATTTGTTACACTAAAAGATCACAAAATAAATAATTCAACTAATTATAATTAAATAACACAATAAATGATTTAATAGTTCACTTAAAATAAATAACAAACAATAAATAACTTAATAACTTACTTAGCCTACTTACAATCACTTTTATAGATTACACTAACATACAAGACACAAACTGAATTCACAAAACTACACATTAACTTTACAATACACACACACAACGAAGAGACGGTATAACAATCTTGAATCACTACAATACTCGGGTACAATATTCGGATGTGTAACCTGTAAATACACACCCCAATAATCTCTCGGCAAAGTTCACACGAATACTGACTGGACCGCGCTCGGGGTTCTCCTTTTATAATCATTCACAAAGATCGTTCCAGAACAAAGTGGTGAAATCTACTCAAGTACAAAAATAACTCTTTATTAATGAATGCTAGAAAAATCCGTTTGTTAACAAGTCAACTATTGTAAACAGAAAACGTAAACAACCTCATAAACAACTTCATAAAAATAGCTGTACACAATAGTGTACCTGAACTTTTATAATAGGCGTACTACACGATAGTTTTTACAACTTTTGTGAATAGACACACACACCTTTATGGTCATCATTGTAAAACTATCATTCACAATTGATATTTTTATTATTCCCTAATATTGTCTCCGTTGTTGTTTAGGTCATCAGCCGAAAGGCTGGTTTGAACCTGTAGAGGTTTTACTAAGTAAAACGAGGAGTGAGGTGGTTTACCATTGCCCCTTACTCACTGAGTGGAAAAGTACGCTTATCAGCATGCCGGGCCCTCTGAAAAGTACATATTTTCCACTCTGCAAATGACACCTTCACTTCATTCACCACAGGGTCCAACTGTATAATGAAATTCATTACTTTCAGAGGAGATAACTCTGATTGGTGTCTTTTACACCTCTACCTCTTCTGTTCTTAAATGATTCAGCCATTTAATTGGCTGACCATGTGACAAGAAACAGAACTATTTATTTTTTTAGCCCTGCAACTAACAGATTGAGTGTAAATAATTTGACACTCCACCTGTCTGTTATGGGCAGATATTATCTCCATGAATGGAATTCTGGAACATTCGTGATTCGTGATCCGCCTAGTCGATTATGTTACAGTATTTTTTTTTTTTTTATTTAACGTCGCATCAACTGCAATGGTCATTAGCGACGACATTGGGGTGGAACTTTATGCGATGTATGATGAAATGATTTTTTTTTAACGTATGAAAACATGCCATGCCTGAGTGGGATTCGAACCCAGGACCGCATGATGAGAGGCGAGCACGTTACCAACTGCGCCAATGCGGCCGGCTATGTTACAGTATTGTTTCCATGTCGATCACAACAAAATACGCGTACACTCTTCTACAGTACACATTACAGTTGATGTTCATTTGTTTACTGTATGTATTTACATTCTATTATGATTACAGCATCATCGTCATCATCATCATCATCATTTCATCATTATTATATTAATCTACCTATTTCACTAAAAACGCAAAATTAAAATCGAACTCAGTTTGGCTTAAAAATACGGAAAATCACTCTTTCACGCTAAACTAGGCCTCTGTAGAGAAAAATGCTTTAAATAAAAGTTGTACATCTTTTTATTTCCTATAAAATTTATTATATACACTTTTGTCGTAAAATGCATTCTAAGGCCGAAATATTTAAAAAATATCGATTTTTCACACGTTTTCGTGAGAAAAAAATCAGAAAATCGCTAATTATTGCTAAACTAAGCGTTTTACAAAAAAATGTTTGAAATAAAAGTTGTAGAATTTAAAATTCTCTACCACTTTAAATATGTACATTTTTGCGCTAAAATACATATTAAAGCCGTAATATTAAAAAAACACTTTTTACTTTCTCTTGCCTATATGAATATATAGGAAGGAAAGTATTGTTTTCATGTCGATTTTTCGAAATCGAGTTTTCACCGGATCTATACGTTTTCAGACCCCCTGAACCCGAAAAACATGTTTTTAGCGATTGGTCTGCGTGCGTGCGTGTGTGTGTGTGCGTGCGTGCGTGTGCGTGCGTGCGTGCGCGTGTGTGTGAGTGTGTGTGTGTGTGTGTGTGTGTGTGTGTGTGTGTGTGTGTGTGTACAGAATATCTCAAGAACGGAACATCGTACGAACTTGAAACTTGAAACTTAAGTTACATACCACTACCGGACGCGACACGATCATTTTCATCAAAATCGGTCTACCGGAAGTAGTAGTTTATTCGTATAATTTTTCAGTTTTTTGCGATTTTCTCAAAAACTGGTCCTACGATTTTTTTTAAAATCGCCTATTTTACTCAATTTTTTATTCTCTACAAGATAGGGTAGGCGCCATGTTTGCTGAAATTCTCGGTGAGGCTGTTTTCACGTAAAAACGTTGTTTTTTTAAGATTACGGCTTTAATATAAATTCTAGCGCAAAAACTTATATAATAAAAGTTGTAGAGAATTTAAAAACCTACAACTTCTGTTTCAAACATTTTTTTGTATGACGCTTAGTTTAGCAGTAATTAGCGATTTTCTGATTTTTTCTCACGAAAACGTGTGAAAAATCGATTTTTTAAGATTTTGGCCTTAGTATGCACTTTACGACAAAAGTGTATATAACCAAATTTATAGGAAATTTAAAGATCTACAACTTTTATTTAACGTATTTTTCTCTACAGAGCCTAGTTTAGCGTGAAATAGTGATTTTCCGTATTTTTAAGCCAGACTGAGTTCGTTTGTCATTTTGCGTCATTCACTCGTGATTAAAATAAGGTTATGTTTTTGAGGTTAGTTTTTGTTTATTTCTAATATTTTATTAATAATGTTAGGTTTATTATTAATTATTTGCATTGGCAAGAGAAAGTTGTGTGAGTGTTTCACACCAGATTTTTTTACTAAAAAACAGCCTGACCAAGAATTTCAGCAAACATGGCGCCTGCCCTATGTTGTAGAGAATAAAAAATTGAGTAGGGGAAAGTCGTCTGGTATCGGACAGCGGATGGTATCGGACAAATAGTATTTAGCTCGTTTGCCACTAAAGGGTAGCACTGTCGCACCGCTATTGTGTGAAACAACCCTCGCGATAGGCTGGCTATTGGTTTGATATCGCGAGGGTTGTTTAGTCGTAGTAACTCGTTCATGTTTTGTTTACTGTATGAAGATAATTTTGGATGCTTAACTTATATCTTGCACACTACATGTTAGTATTAATATGTTTTTTGTTTATCATAGTGAATATGCTTTAAATATCTAAACGTTAATAGGTTAAATAAGTTTCTAACCTAACTAATAACAGCTGTGTAGTTGATTACATGTTGGTGGTTGTCGTTCGGGTGGTATCGGACAAAAACGAATGCTTAGAATTTTTACGAATCTAAATCTAATCAGCTGGTATTATTTTTTAAGAGAGAAACCAAAGCACACAAAGAAAAAATAGCCGCTAAAATTGCTGAGAAACGAAAGTTAAGAGAAGAAAATAAAATGAAAAATGAAGATGCCAAAATAAAAAAAATCGTGGATAAAAGTTCTAAATCATTGAAAAGACAGGGAGGAAATGAAAAGAAAAGTTATGAAAAAAAGCCAGGAAAATATTAGAAAAGTGCAATATCAAAATAGCTTTAAATTTTTCTGAAGAAAATAGCCCGATCAAGACTAGAGCTAACGATGTTAATCACTGCATAATTTGCAGCGAGAGTTTCGAAGAAGACTGGATACAGTGTCACACATGTAAAGATTGGGCTCACGAAAACTGCGCTAATTTAGAAGGACATTGTTCTTACTACCAATGCGATGTTTGTAATCAGAAATGTAAGAAATAAAATAAATTGTAAGAAATCTTGAAAACAGAAGAAATATTTCTATGCAGATAGGCTAATGTTAATTTTTTAATTATTATTTTTATAAATAAATTCATTATTTATCATTATCAAAAATCATTATTATACTAAAAATTATGGTTAGGACGTATTTCCTTACATTAATTTTGTGAAACATGTACTATAGGGTGATTCAAAAAGAGCGCCGGTTTTGATATATCAAATTAAGAGATTTATTTTATTGAAAAACTGAAAATAAATACATCAACAAGTTCATCTTACCTTCCGATTTCATGTATGAAAAATGATGTCATGCATGTGTCCTCCTCTACTGCGCTGGCACGCATCAACTCTGTCCATGAAATTGTTGTTCTTTGAAACATTGTTTCTCGTGCAGCGTGACACGTGGCACCATCCTGCTGAAACCACAATTCGTCAATGTCCATTCCATCCAAATGACGCCACAAAAACTCCCTAATCATCGTACGGTATCGGTCTCCATTTACTGTCACGGCTTCTCCTTCTTGATTTTCAAAAAAGTAAGGGCCGATGACACCGCCCGACCAAAAGCCGCACCAAACTGTCACTCGCTGTGCATACATTTCCCTTTCATTAACCACGCGAGGGTTTTCTAAACCCCACATACGGCAGTTCTGTTTATTAACAAAACCGTTTAAGTGGAAGTGCGCCTCATCACTTAAAATGAGTTTGTTTGCGAAGGTGTCATCAGCCTGCCGTTTTCTCAATACCCAGTCAACAAACTGTCGTCTCTTCTGGTGGTCTGCCACTTTCAAATGTTGCGTCACTGAATTTTATACGGGTGATATTGGAGATCGTACCGAAGAATTCTCCGTACAGAAGAATATCGTAAACCCAATTGTTGAGAACGGCGACATATTGATTTTGCTGGGCTAACAGCCACACTGTCACGAACCAACGCAACGTTCTGCTCAGTTCGGCCAGAACGACGACGTCCAGAACTTTTAAGGTCGACTGTTGAACCCGTCTCAAAAAACTTTTTCATGAGCCTGCGAACTGTTGATTCATTCGGTGCTTCATTACGTCCTAGAGTACCGCGAAGTCGCCTGACAGTAGCCGCATAACTCTCTCCACTCTGGTAAAATGTTTTGACGATTAACACTCGTTGTGCAATAGTAAACTTCTCCTTGGTTAGACACAGACTGCGAGAGTACTACACTGCGAACAAGAGAAACTACAACTGAATCGTCAATCGGAATGTTCTCCGAAATAGAAATGAGGTCTAACAATGTTGCCAACCGATAAACAAAAATTTACCAGCCGTTTAAAAACCGGCGCTCTTTTTGAATCACCCGTTATATATAAATAAATAAACAGTTATGAGCGAACGAAATTGTATTTATTAAACACGAGATGACCGACCGTTTGATACCACCCTCCACAGTTTTACAAACAAAAAATGTAAAGGTTTTTAAATTTCTCAGAAACAAACCCATCTTTCACATTTGATAAAAAACCTATTTAGTAGGGTTAAGGTAAATGTATAAAGGTTAGAATGACAAAAAATAAATGATTGTATGTTCAAAAATAAAAAGTTGCATGGCGGGTGGCCGATACCACCCACCCCGTCATTCCCCTAAACCAGGCGATTTTTAAAAAAATCGTGAAACCAGTTTTGAGTAAATCGCAAAAAATTGAAAAATTACACGAATAAACTACTACTTCCGGTTGACCGATTTTGATGAAAATGTTCGTGTTTGGTCCGGTAGTGGTACGGAACTTAAGTTTCAAGTTTCAACTTCGCACAGTGTTCCGTTCTTGAGATATTTTGTATGCACACACACACACACACACACACAGACCAATCGCTAAAAACATGTTTTTTGGGTTCAGGGGGTCTGAAAACATATAGATCCGGTGAAAATTTGATTTCTTAAAATCAACCTGAGAACAATATACTTTCCTTTAAACAAAAAAAAAAAAAATTCCTATATATTCATATAGGCAAGAGAAAGTAAAAATTACTTTTTATGTATCCAAGAACTTTTAACAATAATAAGGTTAAAATATAAATTTAGTAACTAAGCAATGTACTTTAATGTATTTTAATCATTCTCAATCTGTAATTGAACGAGTAAACACGATTAAAGAAGTAAACCACGGTTAAAGATTTTTTTTAACAAATCGACATAATGTCTGTCTTCAGAATATTTTTAACAATTTCAATTTTTAGTAGTGCCACATTCTTTACATACAAAATTTCTTCGTATTTGTATCGGAACTATAAATTATCAAAAGTGAAAAAAGCAATTGATTTATTGCCGCATGAAACAAAGGAGGAAAATTGTAAGTACTTAATTAGAGGTTTTTTTTCAAAGCAAATCCCGTTTGAAGAATTGCATGACGCTAAATTATTGTACGGTGCAGATATGTTAGAAAAAGCTCTGGAAGACGTCGCAAATGAAAATCTCAACAGTTCAACAGTTTCAACAGTTAAATTTCAACAGTTAAATTTCAACAGTTAAATTTCTTTACTTCAAAATTCATTAATACTGATTTAAAAAATTTAAAAAAACCCATAAAAATTAATAAAAAAATAAAATGAAAAAAAAATGGAAAATGAAGAAAAATTATAAAAAAAAGTTAAAAATCAAGAAAAATTATAAAAAAAAGTTAAAAATCAAGAAAAATAAAAAAAATTAAAAATCATGAAAAATGAAAAAAAGTTAAAAATCAAGAAAAATTAAAAAAAAACTAATACAATACAAAATACAAAAAAAGAAGACGCAAAACAACTAAAAAACCAAAAAAATCTACAAAATTTCACAAAAAAACAAAAAAATTATTAGATAATTACACTTATAGGCTACGTAGAATTAGGTTAGGTTAGGTTAGTTATCATTAGTTATTAGTTAAAATTGTTTCACAAAAAATATTTAAAAAACTACAAAAAAACTAATAAAACATTAAAAACCAAAATGTCTCTTTTTTAAAATTTAGTTTTAAAATATGGTTGATTTTTGATTAGAGTAAAACGTGTCACATCCGAACCTGTGATATCAGGAGCCTCCCATATCCGGACGTATCTCCAAACAAGCTTTTTAATTTCGGTAAAAATGGTAAGGAATTGCAGCTGGAATGGCGTTTGACAGTTTGCAGAGCTTGTGAAAACCCTCGCTGGGTGTTTTGAAATCAATGACGATGAAGTCAAGCGGTGGTTACTCACAGGTTACTCAGAGTGGACATTAATTCAACAAAATCTGGTGTGAAACACTCACACAACTTAATCTTGCCAATGCAAATAATTTAAAGAATATAACCTAACATTAGTAATAAAACATTATAAATAAACAAAAAACTAACCTCAAAAAACATAACCTTAAAATCGAACTCAGTTTGGCTTAAAAATACAGAAAATCACTCTTTTATGCTAAACTAGGCTCTCTAGTGAAAAATGCTTTAAATAAAAGTTGTAGATCTTTTTATTTCCTATAAAATTTATTATATACACTTTTGTCGTAAAATGTATTCTAAGGCCGAAATCTTCAAAAAATTCGATTTTTCACACGTTTCGTGAGAAAAAACAGAAAATCGCTAATTACCGCTAAACTAAGCGTTGTACAAAAAAATGTTTAAAATAAAAGTTGTAGGTTTTAAAATTCTCTACAACTTTTATTAAATAAATTTTTGGGCTAAAATTTATAATGGAGCCGTAATCTTAAAAAAATTACTTCTTTACGTGAAAACAGCCTCACCAAGAATTTCAGCAAACATGGCGCCTACCCTATCTTGTAGAGAATAAAAAATTGAATAAACCAGGCGATTTTTAAAAATATCGTAGAACCAGTTTTTTAGAAAATCGCAGAAAAGTGAAAAATTACACGAATAAACTACTACTTCCGGTTGACCGATTTTGATGAAAATGTTCGTGTCGGGTCCGGTTGTGGTATGTAACCTAAGTTTCAAGTTTGTACGATGTTCCGTTCTTGAGATATTCTGTTCACACTATTACACACACACACACACACACGCACACACACACACACAGACCAATCCCTAAAAACATGTTTTTTTTGGGTTCAGGGGGTCTGAAAACGTGTAGATCCGGTGAAAACTCGATTTCGAAAAATCGACATGAAAACAATACTTTCCTTCCTATACGAGGGGGGTACCCAAAAGAAACCGGAATTATTTTTTAAAACTATTTATTTTTAATTTTTTTTCAAAAGAACCTTATCCCCTTCAAAATACTCTCCATTACAACTAATACATTTGTCCCACCGGTGCTTCCACTGTTCAAAACATTTTTTGTACTCCTCTTCAGTGATGGCTGCCAGCTCATCCGTCGTTTTTTTCTTGACATCAACGTTGTTAAATCGGAGACCTTTCATGCCCCTTTTCATGCGTGGGAACAAGAAAAAATTACACGGAGCCAGATCGGGTGAGTACGGTGCGTGTGGTAGCAAAACCATGCCGTTTTTCGCCAAAAACTGGGTAACCAAGATTGCCGTGTGTGCAGGCGCGTTGTCGTGGTGGAAAAACCAGTCCCCTGTCTGCCACAAATTAGGTCTTTTACGACGAATGCTGTTTCGTAGTCTTCTTAACACTTCAAGATAAAAAGCTTGATTTACCGTCTGGCCTGGTGGAACGAACTCTGAATGGACAATTCCCCTCACATCAAAAAACAAATCAGCATTGTTTTGATGTTCGATCTGACTTGACGACTTTTTTTTGGTCGGGGTGATAATGAAGTCTTCCATTGACTGGATTGTTGTTTGGTTTCTGGGTCGTACCCATAGCACCAAGACTCGTCACCCGTAATGATCTTTGACATGAAATCTGGATCAGTTTCAAGCTGTTGTTTCAAATGACTACACGTTTCAATTCGACGTTCCTTTTGAGTGTCTGTCAGAACCCGAGGCACAAACTTGGCAGCGACTCTTTTCATTGTCAAGTCTTCTGTTAAAATGCGTTGGACTGAGCTCCAAGATAACCCACTAACCTGTGATATTTGGTCAATGGTCTGTCGTCGGTCTGTTCGTACAATTTCTTTCACTTTCACAACATTTTCGTCTGTTCGGGAAGTCGACGGTCGTCCAGAACGAGGTTTGTTCTCAATCGACATGTCGCCATTTTTAAAGCGTAAAAACCACTCGTACACTTGTGTTTTTCCAATAGCGTCGTCTTTGTAAGCTGTGTTCAACATTACAACTGTTTCCGCGGCGTTTTTACCGAGCAAGAAGCAAAATTTCACAGCCGCACGTTGTTCATTAAAACTTGTCATCATGAAAAACGACACGAGCACAAAACAGCACTAGCGAGAACAATCACTGCACGAGAACAGAACAAGCTAGATCAACGAACAAAATGGCATTGAACTGGCAATGAGTAGCGCTACAAGCAGCCTAGTGGCGGGAATTTGTACTGCACAAGCTCCGCCCACAGCAGAGCTATTCCGGATACTTTTGGGTACCCCCTCGTATATTCATATAGGCAAGAGAAAGTAAAAATGTGTGCAGTGTGTAAAGCAGACGAAAATCACTTACATTTTTTCTAGTAGGCGTATTGTAACTTATGTGTAGGTCATTTGTTATAGCTTGAAGCTTTCCCTCCAACGCTGTGTGCCGCTGAGCTGTTCTGTTTAGTGGTGGGGGAAGCACCTCGTAGTTACAACAGAGTAGTATACAGTTAGAAAGAGAGGGAATGATGATTAAGTGAGAAGGAGACAACACTTGCCCCTTGAAACTATCCCTACTCTACCTACTCGCCCTCCCCTTACAAGCTTCTTCCTAAAACAAATGTACTATACTGATGTAGACGTACTGTAAGTAAAAACTTTTAACCAATTTTAGTTGTTTTATTTTAAAGAATACAGTGCACAAGAGGAGTGTCAAATTATTTACACTCAATCTGTTTGTTGCAGGGCTAAAATAAATAGTTCTGTTTCTTATCACATGGTCAGCCAATTAAATGACTTAATCGTTTAAGAACAGAAGAGGTAGAGGTGTAAAAGACACTAGTCAGAGTTATCTCCTATGAACGTAATGAATTTCACTATACAGCCGGACCCTGTGGTGAATAAAGTGAAGGTGTCATTTGCAGAGTGGAAAATATGTGCTTTTCAGAGGGCCCGGCATGCTGATAAGCGTACTCTTCCACTCGGTGAGGAATGAAAAACTCAGTTTGGTTTAAAAAAAACGGAAAATCACACGATTTATTTAAAAATCGCCTTATTTACTAAATTTTTTATGCTCTACAAGATAGGGTAGGCGTCATGTTTGCTAAAATTCTTGATGAGGCTGTTTTAACAAAAAGAAATAGTTTTTTTAAGATTACTGCTTTAATATGCATTTTAGCGCAAAAATGTGTTTAATATGTTGCAGAGAATTTAAAATTCTACAATTTTTAATTAAAACCTTTTTTGTAGAACGCCTAGTTTATCGGTAATTAACAATCTTGTGGTTTTTTTCTCACGAAATCGTGTGAAAAATCGATTTTTTCAAAATTTCGGCCTAAGTATGCATTTTACGATAAAAGTGTAGCTATGTAATTAAATTGATAGAAAATTAAAAGATTTACATATTTTATTACGAGCATTTTTCTCTACACAGCCTAGTTGAGCGTGAATGAGCAATTTTCCGTATTTTTAAGCCAAACTGAGGTTGATTCTAATTTTGTATCTTACACTTATGATTAAAATAAAGTTATGTTTATTGAGGTTAGTGTTTTTGTTTATTTGTAATGTTTTATTACTAATGTTAGGTTTATTGTTAATTATTTGCATTGGCAAGAGAAAGTTGTGTGAGTGTTTCACACCAGATTTTTAATCAGCGTGTACTCACTTTTATATAATGCGCATGCTCAGTGACGTCATTATTTGTTTACATTGGGAGCAAACTAACCTTTTCTTACCCAGTGAGGCATAGAAGTCACATTGGAGTGAAATAACAGACATAAAAACTTTAATTGTTAGCAGCTACTTTTGATTAAAGAGCCCTGGATATGAAGTGTAATAATTTTCTGTACCCTAGCCCGGAATCGAACGTGAGACCTCCGCTTTGCAGTGTTAAGATACTGACCACTACGCCACGGACGCGACCATTAGTTTCTTTTTAAAGTTAGTTTTAGTCTTAAATATTCGTGTTCATTTACTAAAATAAAGTAGCATTTCTTCGAGTACGTTGATTGTACATACACATGTACGTATATTTTTACTTTCTGTTGCCTATATATGAATATATTGGAAGGAAAGTATTGTTTTCATGTCGATTTTTCGAAATCGAGTATACGTTTTCGAGTATACGTTTTCGGTTTCGAGTATATGTTTTCGAGTATACGTTAAATCTATACGTTTTCAGACCCCCTGAACCCAAAAAACATGTTTTTAGCGATTGGTCTGTGTGTGCGTGTGTGTGTCCGTGTCCGTGTCCGTGTGTGTGTGTGTGTGTGTGTGTGTGTGTGTGTGTGTGTGTGTGTGTGAACAGAATATCTCAAGAACGGAACATCGTACCAAATTGAAACTTGAAATTTAAGTTACATACCACTACCGGACCCGACACGAACATTTTCATCAAAATCGGTCAACCGGAAGTAGTAGTTTACACGTGTAATTTTTTACTTTTTTGCGATTTTCTCAAAAACTGGTCCTACGATTTTTTTAAAAATCGCCTCATTTACTCAATTTTTTATGCTCTACAAGATAGGGCAGCGCCATGTATGCTGAAATACTTGGTGAAAGTGTTTTCACGTAAAAACGTTTTTTTTTATGATTATGGCTTTATTATGCATTTTAGCGCAAAAATTTATATAATAAAGTGGTAGAGAATTTAAAATTCTACAACTGTTATTTATAACAATTTTTTGTATAACGCTTAGTTTAGCGGTAATTTGCGATATTCTGTTTTTTCTCACGAAAATGTGTGAAAAATTGATTTTTTTAAGATTTCGGCCTTAGTACTCATTTTACGACAAAAGTGTAGGCCTATAATTAAATTTATAGAAAATTAAAAGATCTACAACTTTTATTGAGAGCTTTTTTCTCCACGGAGCCTAGTTCAGTGAGAAAGAGTGATTTTCCGTACTTTTAAGTCAAACTGAGGTCGATTTTCATTTTGGGTCTTTCACTTATGATTAAAATTAGGTTATGTTTTTTGAGGTTAGTTTTTTGTTTATTTCTAATGTTTTATTACTAATGTTTGGATTATTGTTTACTATTTGCATAGGCAAGAGAAAGTTGTGTGAGTGTTTCACACCAGATTTTTAGGTAGTACATTTTTCAAAGGATTGGTAAAATAAAGGGAAATTAAACTTCACAACTGTATTGTCGGGTTTCTTCTCGAGCTACTCACATTTTTGGAATTCAATCTTTTTAACATATCATTTTTTTTTTTAATTTCTCTTGCCTATATGAATACATAGGAAGTAAAGTATTGTTTTCATGTTGATTTTTCACCGGATCTACACGTTTTCTGACCCCCTGAACCCAACAAAACATGTTTTTAGCGATTGGTCTGTGTGTGTGTGTGTGAACAGAATACCTCAAGACCGGAACATTGTACGAACTTGAAAACTTAAGTTACATACCACTACAGGACCCAACACGAACATTTTCATCAAAATCGGTCAACCGGAAGTAGTAGTTTATTCGTATAATTTTTCACTTTTTTGCGATATTTTCAAAAACCGGTCCTACGATTTTTTAAAAAATCGCCTCATTTACTCACTTTTTTATTCTCTACAAGGGTAGGGTAGGCGCCATGTTTGCTGAAAAGTGCACCCTTGTTGCACTTCCGTATAATGCTACATACACTCCGAACATAATGTTTAAAGAAATTTTTCCTAATATGTAAATCATAGATTATTATGTTCATTTTTTACAATGGCAAGAGAAAGTCGTGTGAGTGTTTCACACCAGATTTTTTTTTTTTAGAAATAATAAATAATGTAGAGTGTTTTGTAGTAATGTAACGGAGGAATGTAAACAAAACTTTTTGATGCTTTGCCAGTTTCCAATTCACAGATTGGGAGAGTTTGCAGTTCAGACGTCGGGTGGTAGGTGGAAGGGAGATAAGGTGGTAGGGAAATACTGAATTTATTTATAGTTGCACATGGCCCATGGCCTATGGCCCTGCTCGCCGACTGACTTTATTTAAACCACTTTTGTATTATTATAGACTCTCAAAGTATTCGTCGGTAAACTCTTTCTAATAATTTATACAAGTTTCAATAATTTTAATCTTCGTTACTTGGCCACCCCTTGAAGCCAAAACGCGGTTTTAACCCGCTAAACTAAGCGTTATACAAAAAAAATGTTTGAAATAAAAGTTGTAGAATTTTAAATTCTCTAAATATTTTATTATATAAATTCTTGCGCTATAATACATATTAAAGCCGTAATCTTAAAAAAACACTTTTTTTAGGTAAAAACAGCCTTACCGAGAATTTCAGCAAACATGGCGCCTACCTAATCTTGTAGAGAATAAAAAATTGAGTAAACCAAGCGACTTTTAAAAAATCGTATGACCAGTTTTTGAGAAAATCACAAAAAAGTGAAAAATTATACGAATAAACTACTACTTCTGGTTAACCGATTTTGATTTAAATGTTCGTGTCGGGTCCGGTAGTGGGTTCAAGTTTCAAGTTCGTACAATGTTCCGTTCTTGGGATATTTTGTACACACACACACACACACACACACACACACACACACACACGCAGACCAATCGGTGACTTTTTTTAAACCACTTTTGTATTATTATAGACTCTCAAGGTATTCGTCGGTAAACACTTTCTTATAATCTATACAAGTTTCAATAATTTTAATCTTCGTTACTTGTCCACTCCTTGAAGCCAAAACGTGGTTTTCACACTCTCGCTCTCTTTCTACGATCCTACGCAGTCAGTCTCTCGGGAAACTGATTCTACAGTAAAAAATCTTGTGTGAAAAGCTCACAAGACTTTCTCTTGCCAATGCAAATAATGAACAATATAACGTAATATTAGTAATAAAACATTAGAAATAAACAAAACACTAACCTCAATAAACATAACCTTATTTTAATCGTGAGTGAAAAACGCAAAATGAAAATCGACCTCAAATTGGCTTAAAAATATGTAAAATCACTTTCAAGCTAAACTAGGCTCTGTACAGAGAAATGCTCTAAATAAAAGTTGTAGATCTTGTAATTTTCTATAAATTCGAATATATACACTTTTGTCATAAAATGCATACTAGGGCAGAAATCTTAAAAAATCGATTTTCACACGTTTTCGTGAGAAAAAACAGAAAATCGCTAATTACCGCTAAACTAAGCGTTATACAAAAAAATGTTT
This sequence comes from Catonia carolina, assembly GCA_035578175.1. Lineage (NCBI taxonomy): Eukaryota > Metazoa > Arthropoda > Insecta > Hemiptera > Achilidae > Catonia > Catonia carolina. The sequence continues at coordinate 1,562,130 of JAQMRL010000029.1, read as the reverse complement.
GAAATAAAAGTTGTACGATTTAAAATTGTCTACAACTTTTATTATATACATTTTTGCGCTGAAATACATATTAAAGCCGTAATCTTAAAAAAACAAAGTTTTTACGTGAAAACACACTTACCAAGAATTTCAACCAAGATGGCGCTTACCCTATCATGTAGAGCATTACAAATTTAGTAAATAAGGCGATTTTAAAAAAAATCGTAGGACCAAGTTTTGAGAAAATCGCAAAAAAGTGAAAAATTATACGAATAAACTACTACTTCCGGTTGACCGATTTTGATGAAAATGTTCGTGTCGGGTCCGGTAGCAGTATGTGTAGCATTATATATGTAGCAGTATGTATTCATGTCGATAAATCGACATGAAAACAATACTTTCCTTTAGCGATTAGTCTGTGTGTGTGTGTGTGTGTGTGCGCGCGCGCGCGCGTGTGAACAGAATATCTCAAGAACGAAACATTGTACGAACTTGAAACTTGAAACTTAAGTTACATACTGCTACCGGACTCGACACGAACATTTTCATCAAAATCGGTCAACCGGAAGTAGTAGTTTATTCGTATAATTTTTCACTTTTTTGCGATTTTCTTAAAAACTGGTCCTACGATTTTTGTTAAAGGCGCCATTTTATTAAAGTTTTCGGCCTTAGTATGCATTTTACGACAAAAGTGTATACAATCATATTTATAGAAAATTAAAAGATCTACAACTTTTATTTAGAGCATTTTTCTCTACAGAGCCTAGTTTAGCGTGAAAGAGTGATTTTCCGTATTTTTAAGCCTAACTGAGGTTGATTTTCATTTTGCGTCTTTCACTCATGATTAAAATAAGGTCATGTTTTTACTTTCTCTTGCCTATATGAATATATAGGAAGGAAAGTATTGTTTTCATGTCGATTTTTCGAAATCGGGTTTTCACAGGATCTGTTTTGTGTTGTGTGTGCGCGCGCGCGTGCGCGTGTGTGTGTGTGTACAGAATATAGAATATGTCAGGAACGGAACATCGTACGAACTTAAAACTGAAACCTTAAGTTACATACCACTACCGAACACGACATGAACATTTTCATCAAAATCGGTCAACCGGAAGTAGTAGTTTATTCGTGTAATTTATCCCTTTTTGCGATTTTCTCAAAAACTGGTCCTACGATTTTTTTAAAAATTGCCTGATTTACTAATTTTTTTAATGCTATACAAGATAGGGTAGGCGCCATGTTTGCTGAAGTTTTCGGTGAGGCTGTTTTCACGTAAAGAAATTGTTTTTTTAATATAATGGCTTTAATGTGCATTTTAGCGCAAAAATTTATATAATAAAAGTTGTAGAGAATTTAAAATCCTACAACTTTTATTGCAAACATTTTTTTGTATAACGCTTAATTTAGCGGTAATTAGCGATTTTCTGTTTTTTTTCTCACGAAAACGTGTGAAAAATCCATTTTTTAAAAATATTTTGGATTTAGTGTGCATTTTACGACAAAAGTGTATATAATTAAATTTTTTAGGAAATTGAAAGATCTATAAATTTTATTTAAAACATTTTTTCCTACAGAGCCTAGTTTAGCGTGATAGAGTGATTTTCTGTATTTTTAAGCCAAACTGAGGTCGATTTTCATTTTACGTCTTTCACTCATGATTAAAATTAGGTTATATTTTTAAGGTTAGTTTTTGTGTATTTCTGATGTTTTATTACTAATGTTAGGTTATAGTCATTGTTTGCATTGGCAAGAGAAAGTTGTGTGAGTTTTTCACACCAAATTTTTTCTTTTTGGCTTTAAGGGGTCGTAATAGAATAATCACTTTTTACTTTCTCTTGCCTTTATGAATATATAGGAAGGAAAGTATTGTTTTCATGTCGATTTTAAGAAATCGAGTTTTTACCGGATCTATACGTTTTCAGACCCCCTGAACCCAAAAAACATGTTTTTAGCGATTGGTCTGTGTGTGTGTGTGTGTGTGTGTGTGTGTGTGTGTGAACAGAATATCTCAAGAACGAAACATCGTACGAACTTGAAACTTAAGTTACATACCACTACCGGACCCGACACGAACATTTTCATCAAAATCGGTCAACCGGAAGTAGTAGTTTATTCGTGTAAGGTTTCACTTTTTTGCGATTTTCTCAAAAACTGGTCCTTCGATTTTTTTTAAAAATCGCCTGGTTTACTCAATTTTTTATTTTCTACATTTTTGCTGAAATTCTGGGTGAGGCTGTTTTTACGTACAAACATAGATTTTTTAAGATTACGGCTTTAATATGCAATTTAGAGCAAAAATTTATATAATAAAAGTTGTAGAGAATGTAAAATTCTACAACTTCTATTTCAAACAGTTTTTTGTATAGCGGTTAGTTTAGCAGTAATTAGCGATTTTCTGTTTTTTTCTCACGAAAACGTGTGAAAAATCGTTTTTTTTTTAAGATTTCGGCCTTAGTACTCATTTTACGACAAAAGTGTATAATACCAAATTTATAGAAAGTTAAAAGATCTACAACTTTTATTTAAAGCATTTTTCTCTACAGAGCCTAGTTTAGCGTAAAAGAGTGATTTTCCGTATTTCTAAGCCAAACTGAGGTCGATTTTCATTTTGCGTCTTTCACTCATGATTAAAATAAGGTTATGTTTTTTGTTTATTTGTAATGTTTTATTACTAATTAAAAAATAAATATCTGTAATGTTTTATTGTTCATAATTTGCACTGGCATGAGAAAGTTGTGTGAGTGTTTCACACCAGATCTTTATTATAAAGCGCGATAAAGTTAACGTAATATTGCCATTATTAACTGGGATTTTGACGGTAAAACATGTAATATATTACATACCAAACAAAATAAAAAAAATAAAATAAATTACTCAATTGTGTACTCACTTAGTACTCATTTTAAATGAGTCCTTTTTCACAATTACTCACTTAAAATTACGAAATATATGAATGAAGGTATTTGAACGCGGTGAAGGTCCGCGAGAGACGACCCAAGAGTGGGAACCTCTTTCAGGCAACTACTGACGTTTAGGAGGGCTTAACGTTAGTAAAACGGAGTGGACTGTACCATATCGTCACTACACTACACTACACACTGGCGGAGATAGATCTCCTCTCTCTCTCTCTCTCTCTCTCTCTCTCTCTCTTTCCCGCGCGCGCATAACTAAATATTGTTATAGTTGCCGATTATACTAGCACGCGTGTTATTCATTAAAACATTTTCGTTCTGTTTTTTTTTCAACTTTTGTTCTTTATTTATGGTTGAAAGAAATCCACTTGTACTGATAACAGTGAGAAAGTGCTGTTATCGTCAAAAATCTACTCGGATCCATTTCTAGTCAACATGTAAAATTAATTTTACCGAGGTTCTTTTAAGGATCTGGTTATAATCGATTATAAACAAACCGTTTCTCAAATTGTTACAATTTTTTTAACGGCCACATGGGACCACTTAAAATCAATAGGCCCTAACATCTGACTACATCGTCACTACACAGTGACGGATATCTCTCTCTCTCTCTCTCTCTCTCTCTCTCTCTCTCTCTCGCGCGCGCGCGCATAACTAAATAATGTTATAATTGTCGATTGTACTAGCACGCGTGTTACTTATTAAAGCACGCATTTTCTTTCTGTTTTTTTTTTAACTTTTGTTCTTTTTTATGGTTGAAAGAAATCCACATGTACTGATAAGAGTGAGGAAGTCCTGTTATCGTCAACAATCTATTCGTAATTGCCTACTCAGATCCATTTCTAGTGAACTTCTAACAATTAATCGAGGTTCTTATAAGGATCTGGTTAAAATAGATTATAAACAAACCTTTTCTCAAATTGTTACCATATCGTCACTACACAGTGACTGAGATAGATCTCCTCTCTCTTACTCTCTCTCTCTCTCTCTCTCTCTCTCGCGCGCGCGCGCGCATAACTAAATATTGTTATAGTTACCGATTATACTAGCACCCGTGTTATTCATTAAAGCACGCATTTTCTTTCTGTTTTTCTTTTTAACTTTTGTTCTTTTCTTATGGTTGAAAGAAATCCACACGTATTGATAACAGTGACAAAGTGCTGTTATCGTCAATAATTACTCGGATCCATTTCTAGCCAAAATGTAACATTTAATCGAGGTTCTTATAAGAATCTGGTTATAATCGATTATAAACAAACCTTTTCTCAAATACTTACCATATCGTCACTACACAGTGACGGAGATAGATCTCCTCTCTCAATCTCTCTCTCTCTCTCTCTCTCTCTCTCTCTCTCTCCTGCGCGCATAACTAAATATTGTTATAGTTACCGTTTATACTATTTTTTTTTTGTATTCCTCATTTGTGTACGTTACAATCTGTTCAATTGAGAACAATAAGCAACCCCATCACCCAAACAGATGAGGATGATGTGTAAATGAGGTGGTGTAGTCTTCTACAGACACACTCACTGAGTATGGTTAATTGAACCCCAACCATCAAAGTACACCCACAACCACAGTCTTGTACTCAAATCCATATAAAAGTAACTACCTTTACTAGGATTTGAACCAGGAACCTTCGTCTCCGAACATCAGCTGTTAAACTGCTGACTCGCGGCGACAACTTTACCTCTAGACCAACCCGGTGGGTCACCGATTATACTAGCACGCGTGTTATTCATTATAGCACGCATTTTCTTTCTATGGTTTTATTAACTTACGTTCTTTTCTTATGGTTGAAAGAAATCCACACGTACTGATAAGAGTGAGAAAGTGCTGTTATCGTCAACAATCTTCTCGTATCCATTTCTAGTCAACATGTAACATTTAATCCAGGTTCTTTTAAGGATCAGGTTATAATCGATTAGAAACAAACCGTTTCTCAAATTGTTACAATAATTTTTTTAACGGCCACATGGGACCACTTAAAATCAATCCTTGGGGTTCTTTCTCCGAGCTGTTTTTCTCTTTACCCAGTATCGTTTCATATTTTCAGATCTTAATTTCTCTTCTCGTCTGAATAAACCCTCTTTCCTCTTATTTCCTCTGTTAATTTAAATCTTGTACTTTTATCGTTAAGCATGTCACCGCTACCCCTTCTAATAAATCATTTACTGTTTTGCCGGCCTTCAATACTTCTTCCGGCCTTTGTCGGCGCGGTAGGCCCTTTGGCGGCGTACCGACAAACCTTTCGGCTCCGCACCGACAGAGGCCTTTGTCATCAAGGCCAAGCCAGGAGCCGCTCTCTACCACAGCGCTCTAGGCAACTATATAAAGAGCGCTGCACTGAGCCGAGATTTAATTTCGATCAAGACACCATGGGATTCACTTCCACCAGACAGCATCGACAAGACGGTCCACCACGGCACACGGCTGCCGGACTCCAGCGAAGACTAATTGACGACCCCGCAAGAGAGAAGATGATGCTTCCGCTCGCCGTCCCGTCACCGTAAGCCGTCGACCGGACCGTCATCGCCCACAGCGGTCCCTCGACCGAGCCTTACGCCCATCGGACCCGAAAAAGCAGCCATCGACGCACTACTGCGAGGGAAGAAGATGACGTCTCCGCTGGACGACGACACGCCGTGTCGCCCAGCTCCTCGACCGCCACGACGACTACGACCGACGCCTCTCCAAGACGACCACCGCTTAAACGGCCCTTTTCAGGGCCACCAAACAAATAAGGTTTCCCACTTAATGTCACCATCCGGTGACAATGGATTTTATAAAAATTTCAGCCTTAGTATGCATTTTATGACAAAAGTGTTTATAATTAAATTTATGGGAAATTAAAAGATCTACAACTTTTATTTAAAGCATTTTTCTCTACAGAGCCTAGTTAAGCGTGAAAGAGTTATTTTCCATATTTTTAAGCCAAACTAAGGTTCATTTTCATTTTGCGTCTTTCACTCATGATTAAAATAAGGTTATGTTTTTTGTTTATTTCTGATGTTATGTTGTATCGGTCATTATTTGCATTGGCAAGAAAAAGTCGTGTGAGTGTTTCACACCAAATTTTTATCGTTTTAAACGGTACGTCTGTTAAGGGTACTTAAGGGTAGACTGTACGACGGTTTTGACTGATAATTTTGATTTTCGGTTTTTTATGTTTTTCAATAGTTTAGACGTAGACCTACCACAAAAACATTAAATTACAACAAAAAAGTATTTTAATTAAAAAAATCTGGTTTGAAACACTCACACAACTTTCTCTTGCCAATGCAAATAATTAACAAAAAACCTAACATTAGTAATAAAACATTAGAAATAAACAACAAAACTAACCTCAATAAACATAACCTGATTTTAATCATGAGTGAAAGACGCAAAATGAAAATCAACATCAGTTCGGCTTAAAAATACGGAAAATCCCTCTTTCACGCTAAACTAGACTCTGTAGAGAAAAATGCTCTAAATAAAAGTTGTACATCTTTTAATTTTCTATAAATTTAATTATATACACTTTTGTCGTAAAAGGCATACCAAGGCCCAAAATCTTAAAAATAATAATTTTTCACACGTTTTCGTGAGAAAAAACTGAAAATCGCTAATTACCGCTAAACTAAGCGTTATACAAAAAAATGTTTGAAATAAAAGTTGTAGCATTATAAATTCTCTACATATTTTATTATATAAATTTTTGCGCTAAAATGCATATTAAAACCGTAATCTTAGAAAAACAATTTTTTTACGTGACAACAGCCTCACCAAGAATTTCAGCAAACATGGCGCCTACCCTACATTGTAGAGCATAAAAAATCAAGTAAATGAGGCGATTTTAAAAAAAATCGTAGACCAGTTTTTGAGAAAATCGCAAAAAAGTGAAAAATTGGTAAACTACTACTTCCGGTTGACAGATTTTGATGAAAATGTTCGTATCGGGTCCGGTAGTGGTATGTGACTTATGTTTCAAGTTTAAAGTTCGTACGATGTTCTGTTCTTGAGATATTCTGTTCACACACACACACAGACCAATCGCTAAAAACATGATTGTGTGGGTTGAGGGGGTCTGTTTACGTGTATAGTGGGTGAAGAGTGAATTTGTTGTGATGGACATGAAAACAATACTTTCCTTCCTCCTATATATTCATATAGGCAAGAGAAAGTAAAAAATGCCAGTAGCTAAAACCACCTTACAAGTATAAGTGTGTAAAGTTTAATTTCCCTTTATTTCACCAATCCTTTGAAAAATGTACTACCTAAAAATCTGGTGTGAAACACTCACACAACTTTCTCTTGCCAATGCAAATAATTAACAATATAACCTAACATTAGTAATAAAACATTAGAAACAAACAAAAAACTAACCTCAAAAGACATAACCTTATTTTAATCACATATAATTATGAAAGAAGCAAAATGAAAATCAACTTTTGGCTTAATAATACGAAAAATTACTCTTTCCCGCTAAACTAGGCTCATCATCTTCAGTTCAAGGATTAGGCTAGATTAAACCTGTTCCGATACCCATCTTTTCCTCGGTCTCCCTATATCCCGTTTTCCTATTGGCTTGTAATTCATAATTTCAAGCGGTAGTCTTCCTGGTTCCATTCTATTTAAATGACTGCACCAGTGAGTGTCTAAACTAGGCTCTGTAGAGAAAAATGCTCTAAATAAAAGTTGTAGATCTTCTTATTTTCTATAAATTTCATTATATTTATTTTTGTCGTAAAAGGCATACTTAGACCGAAATCTTAAAAAAATCCATTTTTCACACGTTTTCGTGAGAAAAAACTGAAATTCGCTAATTACCGCTAAACTAAGCGTTATACAAAGAAATCTTTTGAATAAAAGTTGTAGGATTTTAAATTTTCTACAACTTTTATTATGTAAATTTTTGCGCTAAAATGCGTATTTAAGCCACAATCTTAAAAAAACTATTTCTTTACGTGAAAACAGCCTCACCAAGAATTTCAGCAAACGTGGCACTTACCCTATATTGTAAAGCATAAAAAATTAAGTAAACCAGGCGATTTCTAAAAAAAATCGTATGACCAGTTTTTCGAGAAAATCGAAAAAAGTGAAAAATTACACTAATAAACTACTACTTCCGGTTGACCGATTTTGATGAAAGTGTTCGTGTCGCGTCCGGTAGTGGTATCTAACTTAAGTTTCAAGTTTCAAAGTCGTGCGATTTTTCGTTCTTGAGATATTCTGTTCACACACAGACCAATCGCTAAAAACATGTTTTTTGGATTCAGGGGGTCGTTTACGTGTAGATCGGGTTTAAACTCGATTTTATTAAAATCGACATGAAAACAATACTTTCCTTCCTATATATTCATGTAGGCAAGAAAAAGTAAAAATAGCAAATTTAACATTGGCGGGATATAAAGTACAGTCTCCCGTTAAGTTTTTGTATCGGTTATTACCCGGATTTTTGATTTTCCAGATTGCCTTGGTCCCAGTTAGTTCGGATGATCGAAGTTGTATTAAAGGGGCCTTGTACCATGAAAATATCGATTTTTGAATTTTGCTGTTTTTGGTTAGTTTTAACGTTTTTTTATTCGTTGGTAATAATATTTTAGCTTGAAAACAATTTTTATTGTTAAAAAAAAAATCCAATGTGCTGCATGGCAAAAAAGCAGTATCTTTTTAGAATTTTTTTTTTTTTTTTTTTTTTTTAGCTTTTTTATTTGTTATTGGGAACTGTACATTGTTGACAACTACCCAATTTGATGGCTGCTTTTTGCTGTATTTTTTTTTCGACGTAAATTGAACATGAGTTTGAACAGGAACTCCCAGTAGAGTTTTGTTCATGGATGGCTGTCAACTGGTCACCATTCAAAGTCGCTTACCCAACCGGTGTTACTTAACAAGTAATAGGGACTTTCTACCAGCTGACTGACTGGGCTGGCCCGAAGGCCTAGAATTTTTAATTTAAAAAGATAAAAGTTGTAAAAAATTGTACAGGGAATTTTTTTTCTTATTAGAGATATTTTATGTTGTTACAGTGAGTTTATTGTTTTTACATCACTGATTTATGACATCTAAGTAATAGTGTTGACAAACAAATTGTGCTTGTTTACAAGATAGGTTACACAAGATAGATTTTTTCTTTAATCTCCGTTTACCGAAAATTAACTTTTTTATGATATTTGCCCCGTTTTCTCAAAAACCGTTCATTACAAAAATTTGGAATTTTTACAGTAGTTTTACATGATATAGGTACAAACACTGAGTTTTTTTCAACCTTGTAGATGACAAAGAAAAAAATCTGGTGTGAAACACTCACACAACTTTCTCTTGCCAATGCAAATAATTAATAATAAACCTAACATTATTAATAAAATATTAGCAATAAACAAAAACTAACCTCAAAAACATAACCTTATTTTAATCATGAGTGAATGACGCAAAATAAAAATTGAACTCAATTTGGCTTAAAAAAAAAACGGAAAATCACACTTTCACGCTAAACTAGGCTCTGTAGAGACAAATGCTTCAAATAAAAGTTGTAGGTCTTTTAATTTCCTATAAATTTTATTATATACACTTTTGTCGTAAAATGCATTCTAAGGCCGAAATCTTTAAAAAATTGATTTTTCACACGTTTTCGTGAGAAAAAAAACAGAAAATCGCAAATTACCGCTAAACTAAGCGTTATACAAAAAAATATTTGAAATAAAAGTTGTAGAATTTTACAATCTACAACTTTTCTTATATAACGTTTTGCGCTAAAATGCATATTAAAGCCGCAATCTTAAAAAGAAAATGTTTTTACGTAAAAACAGCCTTACGCAGAATTTCAGCAAACATGGCGCCTACCCTTTCTTGTAGAGCATAAAAAATGTAGTAAACCAGGCGATTTTAGAAAAAATCGTAGGACCAGTTTTTGAGAAAATTGCAAAAAAGTGAAAAATTATACGAATAAACTACTACTTCCGGTTGACCGATTTTGATGAAAATGTTCGTATCGGGTCCGGTAGTGGTATGTAACTTAAGTTTTAAGTTTGAAGTTCGTACGATGTTCCGTTCTTTAGATATTCTGTTCACACACAGACAGACACACAGACCAATCGCTAAAAACATGTTTTTTGGGTTCAGGGGGTCTGAAAACGTATAGATCCGGTGAAGAGTGTATTTGTTGTGATCGACATGAAAACAATACTTTCCTTCCTATATATTCATATAGGCAAGAGAAAGTAAAAATGTGTATATGTTTAACGACAAAAAATTAAGACAAAATCAGAAGAGTTCGGGAAAAAATTCTGAAAAACAAATTGATCAGATAAACGTTTAAAAAAAACTCAGTAATCATAAAAGGGTATCAACTAGACTATGCAAAATTTCAGGGCTGTAACCCTTTTATGGAAGCTGAGAAAATGGGTGATAAATTTGGCTATTTTAACATGGGTAAGATACATGGTACAAGGTGCCCTTAATTGTACACAATTACCATATAATTACACTCGACCCTCGATGTTCGTGGACTCCTATGTTCGAGGTTTCGACCGTTCGAGATTTTGTATTTGTTCACAAAAAAAAATCTGGTGTGAAACACTCACACAACTTTCTCTTGCCAATGCAAATGATTAATAATAAACCTAACATTATTAATAAAAAATTAGAAATAAACAAACAAACTAACCTCAAAAATATAACCATATTTCAATCATGAGTGAAACACGCAAAATGAAAATCGACCTCAGTTTGGCTTAGAAATACGGAAAATCACTCTTTCTCTCTAAACTAGGCTCTGTAGAGAAAAATGCTCTTAATAAAAGTTGTAGATCTTTTAATTTTTTATAAATTTCATTATATACACTTTTGTCGTAAAATGCATACTAAGGCCGAAAAAAATCGATTTTTCACACGTTTTCGTGAGAAAAAAAAACAGAAAATCGCTAATTACCGCTAAACTAAGCGTTTTACAAAAAAAAGCTTAAAATAAAAGTTGTAGTTTTTCAAATTCTCTACAACTTTTATTATATAAACTTTTGCGCTAAAATGCATATTAAAGCCGTAATTTTAAAAAGAAAATGTTTTTACGTGAAAACATCTATACCCAGAATTTCAGCAAACATGGCGCCTACCCTATCTTGTAGAGAATAAAAAGTTTAGTAAATGAGGCGATTTTTAAAAAAATCGTAGGACCAGTTTTTGAGAAAATCGCAAAAAAGTGAAAAATTACACGAATAAACTACTACTTCCGGTTGACCGATTTTGATGAAAATGATCGTGTCGGGTCCGGTAGTGGTATGTAACTTAAAATTCAAGTCCGTACGATGTTCCGTTCTTGAGATATTCTGTTCACACACAGACACACACACACACACACACAGACAGACCAATCGCTAAAAACATGTTTTTTGGGTTCAGGGGGTCTGAAAACGTATAGATCCGGTGAAAACTCGATTTCGAAAAATCGGCATGAAAACAATACTTTCCTTCCTATATATTCATATAGGCAAGAGAAAGTAAAATTCAATTTTCGAGATTAACACTCGGTGTTCGTGATTTGTACTGGGATCTTGAACAAGAAATCCAACAGCTTTAAAAAACGTACCAAAACACACTTTGCCGGTAATTTGGAAAAGTAATGAGAAATATGGGTGACGAGACATCCTTACAAACTAAAACTTAATCAACTTCAAACCAAAGTAAAACAAACAACGATTTTGAATTTTTTTAAGCCGAAAAGAAATGACATCATTACCACTCATCAAGGTTTCACCATCAACATCGACACAATTTGCAGCCCAGAAGGAATAAAATGTACATAAAGAAACAACTTTGAATGTTTTATAAAATTCACAAATAACAACAAAATATAATAGGGGAATATTTTTCGATTGCAAAGAACATTTTACATTTGAATCAAGATAGTTAATAATATTTTGTATTTCTTTTTTTAAAAACTAAATTTTTCTACAACACAGTTTTTACTTTCTCTTGCCTATATGAATATATAGAAAGGAAAGTATTGTTTTCATGTCGATTTTTCGAAATCGAGTTTTCACCGGATCTATACGTTTTCAGACCCTCTGAACCCAAAAAACTTGTTTTTAGCGATTGGTCTGTGTGTGTGTGTGTGTGTGTGTGTGTGTGTGTGTGTGTGTGTGTGTGTGTGTGTATGTGAAAAGAATATCTCAAGAACGGAACATCGTACAAACTTGAAACTTGAAACTTAAGTTACATATCACTACCGGACCCGACACGAACATTTTCATCAAAATCGGTCAACCGGAAGTAGTAGTTTATTCGTATAATTTTTCACTTTTTTGCGATTTTCTCAAAAATTAGTCCTACGATTTTTTTAAAAATCAACTGGTTTACTACATTTTTTATGCTCTACAATATAGGGTAGGCGCCATGTTTGCTGAAATTCTGCTTGAGGCTGTTTTTACGTAAAAACATTTTCTTTTTAAGATTGCGGCTTTAATATGCATTTTAGCGCAAAACGTTATATAATAAAAGTTGTAGAGAATGTAAAATTCTACAACTTTTATTTCAAACATTTTTTTGTATAACGCTTAGTTTAGCGGTAATTTGCGATTTTCTGTTTTTTTTTCTCACGAAAACGTGAGAAAAATCGATTTTTTTAACATTTCGGTCTTAGTATGCATTTTACGACAAAAGTGTATATAATTAAATTTATAGAAAATTAAAAGATCTACAACTTTTATTTAAAGCATTTTTCTCTACAGAGCCTAGTTTAGAGAGAAAGAGTGATTTTCCGTATTTCTAAGCCAAACTGAGGTTGATTTTCATTTTGCATCATTCACTCATGATTAAAATAAGGTTATGTTTTTGAGGTTAGTGTTTTGTTTATTTCTAATATTTTATTAATAATGTTAGGTTTATTATTAATTATTTGCATTGGCAAGAGAAAGTTGTGCGAGTGTTTCACACCAGATTTTTTTTATTGAAAATAAGCCGAAACGCCTTGTTTATCTCTTTAAAAACCACGCATTTTTCACTCACATGGAACCGATTAGAAATTTTACACTGAAAATGGATCTCGATGTTCATGATTTCGATTTTCAAGATGGTTTTCATGGGCCCAATTAATCTCGAACATTGAGGGTGCAGTGTATAAATAAATAGCTAGAGTCCATTTGATTTCTTCGTGCGGGTGAAGGTCACGCGCTTCTTCCCCTTCCCTTCCGCAAGATTTCTCCTCATACCCCTTACACTACTTCTACATTACTGAATTGAACTACTTCTTTTCTCTTTACGGACTAAAGTTTTGTCTATTAACGACAAGAAATTTAATGGTTACTCTGATACACATAAGACATTAGGCCTACTATGATATGTGAAACCTTTTTATTCTACACAATATATTTTCCTAATTTTTGTGCTTAACTTTCGGATCGTTGGAACAGTTCTATCCTAATATTTCTTTATACAAACTGCACCTTAATAAAAACATCGCCAACCTTTTTACCTAAACGAAAAAGATGATTATTTATCTTTTATGTTTTAAAGCATGCATACAGAAACTGGATTGTTACAAATTTGTATACGACTGAGAAATAAACTGTCAATTACCTTTTATGTAATCTTGAGCGCCGTTCGCAAAGAATTAATTTCACACAAGTTCTTTTAAATAATTATATACCCTATAAATTATTTTCTTACAACTTGTAATTCTTACAACTACTTATAATTACTTATAATTACTTATAATTAATTCTTACAACTTGTCAAGCGTAGAAAATTGGAGTACTTTGGGCACATCATGCGAAACGAAAAATATCACCTTCTTCAACTCATCCTACAGGGGAAGATAGAGGGGCAACGATCAGTAGGGCGAAGACGGATATCGTGGCTGCGGAATTTGCGGGCGTGGACTGGGATGACGTCAACGGCTCTGTTCAGAGCGGCAGTGAATAGAGTAATGTGGACCAATGTGATGGCCAACATCCATAGAGGATAGGCACTTCAAGAAGAAGAAGATAAATTATTTGTTTGGATTGTCTGCGAAGATTAGGACTGTTTGCAGCCATCTCAACTTTCACGCTTAAACAATTGAATTAACTAAACTTACACAAGCCCGCCAAAGAAACTGCACATCTGTATGATACAAAACTTTAATCTGAACTGGTCGAAAGAGTATAAAAAATCAAATAAATAGGCCTGTGTGTGGTGACAAAGGTGCTGTAACATGTTTGTTTACTTAAAACAATACATGTAAGCTTCATAAAGTCATAAAATATCACCGAGTCATTGCTGACGCATAGTATAATGACCGTGTTTCTATTTCAGTGACTTTTCTATTATTCCATATTACGTTGTAATAGTGCGTACATATAATATCTATAATAACCATAAAACAATATTAATAACAATTATAACAATAATATAATACAAATTACACCACGTATATACTATTGTTATTACATGTAACAAAATGTTTGTCTAAATATACGTCCGGAAATGCTTCGTTGGCGAGTTATGCCTGGCGAAAGATTTTGCCTTGATTCCTGGGCAAAGAGTGAAATAAAGCAATACTGAAATTTTGAAAAGGTAAATTTAGGAAAATGTTTAGTGGTTTCTTATGGTTTTTATTTAACCTGGGAAACTTAAAAAAATGAGTCCCAGAACTGTATCGCTTTTAGTTTTTAAGAAAACTACGTAAATACATTAAAGAAAAGGCTTGGAAAATATACTTTTTAAGTTTAGCGTAAAATAACTCTGTTAAATTGCGAATAAAAACACGAAACATTTTAATGAAAATTGTAGAGAATTGTATTCTAAAAAATGATATAAATAACGTCTATGAAAATTAAACTCATTTGAGAAGTTTTTTTAGTTACAAACAAAAGAAAAACTGGATTTAGATTTTTTCCATTGCAGTTCTCCTTTTGTTTGTAATTAAACTTCTCGAATGAGTTTAAGTTTAAGTTGATTTAAATAACACATTTATGTGTTGGTCTCGTCAGATGTTTTAAGCGTACGGTACTTCACGAAGTGAAATAATGTAAACCTGATGAAGGCGTAGGCACAAGTGCGCACACATACTCCGCGCTGCATCATTCAGACGACTGGTGGGGTAGGCGAGGTGAGGAAGTGGCATGACCTTCACCCGCACGTTGATTTCAAATAGATTATAGTGATAATGAAACATGGAATGACGACAGAGTGTAGTGAAGTGAAAATAGGTTGCGACGCTGCCGTGCCCTTTACAGTACCTCCTCCTTCCTATCTCTCAGTTAGAAGACAAGACGGACGGCATTTGTGTAGTAATAAGCGAACCAAGGAGGAAATTAGGTTGGGTTGGGCCACCGCCTCACAGGAACACACCTGCCAAGGTCACTCATTCGCCGCTCAGTTCCTTTAAACCGACACACCCCGTCTTTTAATCGATCACATCATCTCTTTTTTATAATCACCCCTCTTTGTCCTTCCGACCCGTACTGATTGTTTTCATTTTTACTTTCTCTTGCCCTCTACAAAATTTTATATTTACTTTTTCTTGCCTATATGAATATACAGTATAGGAAGCAAAGTATTGTTTTCATGTCGATTTTAATAAAACGAGTTTGCTCCGGATCTACACGTTTTCAGACCTCCTGAACCCAAAAAACATGTTTTTAGCGATTGGTCTGTGTGTGTGTAAACAGAATATCTCAAGAACGGGACATCGTACGAACTTGAAAGTTATGTTACATACCCCTATCAGACCTTACACGAACATTTTCATCGAAATTGGTCAACAGGAAGTAGTAGTTTATTCGTGTAATTTTTCACTTCGTTGCGATTTTCTCAAAAACTGATCCTACGATTTTTTTAAATATCTCCTGGTTAACTAAACTTTTTATGCTCTACAAGATAGGGTAGGCGCCATGTTTGCTGAAACTCTTGGTCAGGCTTTTTTTCACGTAAAAACTGTTTTTTTAAGATTACAGCTTTAATATGCATTTTTACGCAAAAATGTAGCCTATATCATAAATAATGTAGAGAATTAAAAATCCTACAACTTTTATTTGAAACATTTTTTTGCATAAAGCTTAGTTTAGCGGTAATTTAGCGATTTTCTGTTTTTTTCTCACGAAAACTTGTGGAAAATCGTTCTTTTTAAGATTTCAGCCTTAGTATGCATTTTACGACAAAAGTGTATATAATCAAATTCATAGGAATTTAAAAGATGTACAACTTTTATTTAAAGCATTTTTCTCTACAGATCCTAGTTTAGCGTGAAAGAGTGATTTTCCGTATTTTTAAGCCAAACTGTTAATTTTCATTTTGCGTCTTTCACTCATGATTAATATAAGGTTAAGTTTTTAGAGGTTAGTTTTTTGTTTATTAGTAGGCCTAATGTTTTTTTACTAATGTTAGGTTATATTGATCATTATTTGCATTGGTAAGATAAAGTCGTGTGAGTGTTTCACACCAGATTGTTAAGTCTTACAAAGGTTGATTTTCATTTTGCGTCATTCACTCATAATTAAAATTAAGTTATAATGTTCATTATTTGCATTGGTAAGAGAAAGTCGCGTGAGTTTATGTCACCAGATTTTTTTGAAATTTTATGTATTTTAAGTACTAGTTAATTTGATTGAAATGGGGGGGGGTCCGCCCTCTGGAATAGTTATGGAGGGTGGTAGGGTAGGGTAGGGTAGGGTGGTTTCATCCCCTACACCTGACGATCGTTCTATCTATCCTACCCTACTATTTATTACATTGTATGGAAAAGGTCACTTGAACAAACTGGGTCATCATATTTCTAACCCTTCTCACCCCTCCCAAATCTTCAACCATAAAACAATGTGTTGTGAAACATTCACACGACTTTCTCTTGCCAATGCAAAAATTTAAAGAATATAACCTAACATTAGTAATAAAACATTAGAAATAAACAACAAAACTAACCTCAAAAAATATAACCTTATTTTAATCATTATTTGAAAGACGCAAAATGAAAATCGACATCAGTTCGGCTCAAAAATACAGAAAATCACTCTTTCATTAAACTACTCTCTGTAGAGAAAAATGTTTTTTATAAAAGTTGTAGATCTTTTAATTTTCTATAAATTTTATTATATATACTTTTGTCATAAAATGTATCCTAAGGCCGAAATCTTTAAAAAACCGATTTTTCACACGTTTTCGTGAGAAAAAACAGAAATCGCTATTTACCGCTAAACTAAGCGTTATACAAAAATATGTTTAAAATAAAAAATGTAGAATTTTAAACTCTCTACATTTTTTATTTTATAAATTTTTGCGCTATAATACATATTAAAGCCGTAATTAAAAAAAAAAACACTATTTTTACGTGAAAACAGACTCACCAAGAATTTCAGTAAACATGCCGCCTACCTTATCTTGTAGAGAATAAAAAATTGAGTAAATGAGGCGATTTTAAAAAAAATTGTAGTACCAGTTTTTGAGAAAATCGCAAAAGAGTGAAAAATGACACGAATAAACTACTACTTCCGGTTGACCGATTTTGATGAAAAGGTTGGTGTCGGGTCCGGTAGTGGTATGTAACTTAAGTTTCAAGTTTGAAGTTCGTACGATGTTCCGTTGTTGAGATATTCTGTTTACACACACACACAGACCAATAGATAAAAGCAGTTGTGTAAAAGCAGCCATGAAAACAATACTTTCCTTCCTATATATTCATATGGGTAAGAGAAGGAAAAAATGGTACTACTGGGTGATTTTTTAGTCCTGTTACCCAATTGTTAATGTCTGGTAATTTTTTTCTAAAAAAAATAAATTTTGTTTTGTGTCACTAAGTTGGTAGCCCTACTCAACCAGTATGGATATGGCAGTGTGAGTTGATTCTCCTTGAGCTTTGTAAAATTTTGTGCCATTTCCGGTCATGCTACGAACAGAATGTCTTTTATCCTAAAAC
Organism: Catonia carolina; assembly: GCA_035578175.1. Lineage (NCBI taxonomy): Eukaryota > Metazoa > Arthropoda > Insecta > Hemiptera > Achilidae > Catonia > Catonia carolina. The sequence goes on along the minus strand of JAQMRL010000029.1, from coordinate 1,544,370 downwards.
AATCTCTTGTTTAAATCTGGAGGCTGAAGCTCTAGAACTAATCGTATGTGATACGGATACAATTTCAATTTTTTAGCAGCTTTCTGAGCACTCGAACATGACAAATCAACATGAGAGGAAAGTTTTTGTAAACTTTTCCATGGAGAATTGAGCAATCTTGTTTTCACATTCTCTTAACGTCATCTGTCAAGAGAGTTGGTCGACCACTACGTTTTCTGCTGCAAACAATACCTGCCTCTAAAAATCAGTTAGTTAGCCTAGAAATTGACTAGAATAGAGTGGAGGAACACCAAAAAATTTAATTTGAAATGATTCTTTTACACTCGCATACGATTTTGTAGCAAAATATTGTTCAAGAATGAAACCCCGTTGTTCTAGGGTTTTTTTTAGAAAAAAATTACCAGACATTAACAATTGGGTAACAGGACTAAAAAATCACCCTGTATAATACTGTGTAAGGCTATTAAACAATTGATGACCGAGTCAGAAATCTGATTACTATTTTTGCTGACTGAGTCAGCAGTTGTATTTGTCATCAGCACGAATATAACTGCTGATCGAATACAGCCTATAGGCCTACAGTTGAGCCGTTGTTAGTTAGCTCCTCCTTCTGTCAACAAACAAAAGCCACCTACTAAAGGGTGCACGCTACACTCCACCACTTTACATATCTCCTATTCCTATTAAGTTAACTATTTTTTAAATTATAAGAACTTAAAGTACTAAAAACATCAGTCATGATATAATGTAGGCCTAACAATTTCATTTAGAAAAATACTTTTAAAAGTTTTTTTGCATTTAATACTTTTGAAAGTATTTTGTTGTCACTTTTTAATCAGCGTGTACACATTTTTATGTAATGCGCATGCTCAGTGACGTCATTATTTGTTTACATTAGGAGCAAACTAAGAGAGCCTCGACTGTACATACTGTTATGCCTGGTGACAATTAACACCGAGTCTGTGATTACGGTAAACGAGAAACCGCAATACTAAGGCGGAGTGCACACCTATGCGATACGATATTTATCTTATACGATAAATGTCCGCTTGCTCAATACAAAACACATTGCTGGTGAAAACTTGCCGCACACCAGTGATACTGCGACATCTATAGTAAGATATTTGTAGCATACGATATGTTCGGCTTGTCTTATGCGATAAATATCTTAAGACATTAGTCGTCCTGACACCCCTGTTAAAACATCATACTATCGCGTTTTCTTATTTTCATTGTTAAAAATTTGTTTTAATTATATTATTACAATAATGAAGGACGATCCTGTTTTTATGATATTCTTTGTAAATGAGGGACAATTTTCTCTAAATCGGAGAAACTAGATTTAAAATAAAATAAAAATTCTCAGGTCTCATTCTGTATGTCTCCGTGAATTTATCTTCATGCAGAGATAGTTCTTTATATAGAATAGCTGAGCTGTGGTGTGCATTGTGTAAATTATATGGATGAACCCAAAACCTTCTGTTTATCCTTCTATTTCGCCTTCTACGGAAATATTAACGGGAGATTACAAAATCCTCTTCACTTGAGAACTCATTATATACTGAGAAAATTATTAAGATTATATCGTACAAATAAAATCTTATCTTACTGGTGTGCATTCATGTAAGATGTACGATAAATATCGTATAAGATAAGTATCGTATAAGATAAGTATCGTATAAGATAAGTATCGAATAAGATAAGTATCGTATAAGATAAGTATCGTATAAGATAAGTATCGTATAAGATAAGTATCGTATAAGATAAGTATCGTATAAGATAAGTATCGTATAAGATAAGTATCGTATAAGATAAGTATCGTATCGCATAGGTGTGCACTCCGCCTAAGCCTACTCTCTCTCTAATCACTGCGTTGCAAGCCGTTCTTAGTTTGCTCCTGCAGTAAACAAACCAAAGCCAGCTACTACAGGGTGCACGCTAGAGTCCACCACTTTATGGATCTCCTATTCCTATTAAGTTAACTATTTTTCCTTTCTCTTGCCTATATGAATATATAGGAAGGAAAGTATTGTTTTCATGTCCATTTTAAAAAGTACATTCTTCACCGAATCTACACGTTTTCAGACCCCCTGAACCCAAAAACATGTTTTTAGCGAATGGTCTGTGTGTGTATGTATGTATATACAGAATATCTCAAGAAAGGAACATCGTACGATCTTGAAACTTGAAACTTAAGTTACATACAACTACCGGGACCCGACACTAACATTTTCATGAAAATCGGTCAACCGGAAATAGTATTTTATTCGTATAATTTTTGACTTTTTTGCGATTTTCTCAAAAACTTGTCCTACGAATTTTTAAAAATCGGCTGGTTTACTTAATATTTTATGCTCTACAAGATAGGGTAGGCGCCATGTTGGCTGAAATTCTCGGTGAGGGTGTTTTTACGTGAAGAAATTGGTTTTTTAAGATTACGGCTTTAATATGGATTTTACCGCAAAAATGTATGTAATAAAAGTTGTAGAGAATTTTAAATCCTACAACTTTTATTTCATACATTTTTTTGTATAAAGCTTAGTTTAGCGGTAATTAGCAATTTTCTGTTTTTTCTCACGAAAACGTGTATAAAATCCATTTCTTTAAGATTTCAGCTTTAGTATGCATTTACGACAAAAGTGTATATTATAAAATCTATAGGAAATTAAATTATTTACAACTTTTATTTAGAGCATTTATCTCTACAGAGCCTAGTTTAGCGTGAAAGAGCGATTTTCCGTATTTTTAAGCCAAACTGAGGTTGATTTTCATTTTGCGTTTTTCACTCATGATTAAAATAAGGTTATGTTTATTGAGGTTAGTTTTTTGTTTATTTCTAATGTTTTATTACTAATGTAAGGTTATATTGTTAATTATTTGCATTGGCAAGCGAAAGTTGTGTGAGTGTTTCACACCAGATTTTTAAATTAAAAGTACTTAAAGTACTAAAAACATCAGTCATGATATGATGTAGGCCTAACAATTTCATTTAAAATAATACTTTTAATAGTATTTTGTATTTAAATACTTTTGAAAGTATTTTGTTGTTACTTTTTAATCAGCGTGTACACAGTTTGATATAATGCGCATGCTCAGTGACGTCATTATTTGTTTACATTAGGAGCAAACTAACAGAGGCTGGACTGTACCTAGTCTGGTTATTTATGCTCCTACGTATAGGGTGTCACCTACTCACTATGTTACGTAAAAATCCGGTGTGAAACACTCACACAACTTGCTCTTACCTATGCAAATAATTAGGTAACAATAAACCTAACATTAGTAATAAAACATTAGAAGTACAAAAAAACTAACCTCAAAAAACATAACCTTATTTTAATCATGAGTGAAAGACGCAAATGGAAATCGTACTCAGTTTGGCTAAAAAATACGGAAATCACTCTTTCACGCTAAACTAGGCTCCGTAGAGAAAAATGCTTAATATAAAAGTTGTAGATCGTTTAATTTCCTATAAATTTTAATATAATACACTTTTGTAGTAAATGCATACTAAAGCTGAAATCTTTAAAAAATCGATTTTTCACACGTTTTCGTGAGAAAAAAAACAGAAAATCGCTAATTGCCGCTAAACTAAGTGTTATACAAAAAAATATTTAGAATAAAAGTTGTAGGATTTTAAATTTTGTACAACTTTTATTATATAAAGTTTTGCGCTAGAATGCATATTAAAGTCGCAATCTTAATAAAACAGTTTTTTTCGAAAAAAACAGCCTCACCAAGAATTTCAGCAAACATGGCGCCTACCCTATCTTGTAGAGCATAACAAAAATTTAGTAAACCAGGTGATTTTAAAAAACATCGTAGGACCAGTTTTTGAGAAAATCGCAAAAAAGTGAAAAATTGCTTGAATAAACTACTACTTTCGGTTGACCGATTTTGATGAAAATATTCGTGTCGGGTCCGGTAGCGCTATGTAACTTAAGTTTCAAGTTTCAAGTTCGTACGATGTTCCGTTCTTAAGATATTCTTTTCACACACACACACACACGCATAAACACGCGCGCGCGCACACACACACACACACACACACACACACAGACCAATAGGTAAAAAGTAGTTGTGTGGGTGTGAGGGGGTCTGTTTAGGTGTATATTCGGGTGAAGAGTGGATTTGTTAAAATCTACATGAAAACAATTTTATCCTTCCAATATATTCATATAGGCAAGAGAAAGTAAAATGTGTGTATGATACATTAATTTTATGAATGAAATGTTTTTCTTCCGTTTTAGGCTGCTCCGGAAAAACGTGGAAATATATTTAATATATTTTCCTATGTTTTACGGGTAGAAATGGACGGAAAATTTAGTGAAGTTTACGTAATGGTTTATATGATTGACATGATGACGTAGGCCTACCTGGTTTGAAAGAAATGCAGAAATAATTCTTGCAGCGGTACTCAAAAAGTAGAATGTATACGGAAGACAATATCAAATTGGGGCAAATCTTGTGTGAAACACTCACACAAGTTTCTCCTGCCAATGCAAATAATGACCAATATAACCTAACATTAGTAATAAACAAAAAACTAACCTCAACAAACATAACCTAATTTTAATCTTGAGTGAAAGACGCAAAATGAAAATCTACCTCAGCGTGGCTTAAAAATACGGATTATCACTCTTTCACGCTAAACTAGGCTCTGTAGAGAAAAATGATTTAAATAAAAGACATCTTTTAGTTTCCTATAAATTTGATTATATAAACTTTTGTCGTAAAATGTATACTTAGGCCGAAATCTAACAAAAATCGATTTTTCACACGTTTTCGTAAGAAAAAAAAACAGAAAATTGCTAATTACCGCTAAACTAAGCGTTATACAAAAAAAAAATTTGGAATAAAAATTGTAGGATTTTAAATTCTCTACAACTTTTATTTACAAATTTCTGCTCTAAATGCATATTAAATCCGCAATCTTACAAAAACAGTGTTTTTACGTGAAAACAGCCTCACCAAAAATTTCAGCAAACATGGCGCCTACCCTATCTAGTAGAGCATAAAAAATTCAGTAAATTAGGCGATTTTTAAAAAAAATCGTAGGACCACTTTTTGAGAAAAACGCAAAAAAGTGAAAAATTACACGAATAAACTACCACTTCCGGTCGACCGATTTTGATGAAAAAATTCGTGTCCGGTCCGGTAGTGGTATGTAACTTAAGTTTTAAGTTCATACGATGTTGCGTTCTTGAGATATTGTGTTCACACACACACACACAGACACACACACACACACACACACACACACACACACACACATACACGCATAGACCAATCGCTAAAAACATGTTGTTGTGTGGGTGTGAGGGGGTCTGTTTAGGTGTATATTCGGGTGAAGAGTGTATTTGTTGTGATCGACATGAAAACAATACTTTCCTTCCTATATATTCATATAGGCAAGAGAAAGTAAAATATATGTATGATACCATAATTTTATCAATGAAAATGTTTTAATTCCGTTCTAGGCTGCTCCGGAATTCCGGAAAAACTTGGAAATGAATATATTTTCTTTTGTTTTACGGATAGTAATGGACGTGAAATTTAGTAAAGGTTACATAATGGACGTACCTGGTTTGAAAGAAATGCAGAAATAATTCTTGTAGCAGTACTCAAAAAGTAGATTTTATACGGAAAAACAGCAATCAAATTTGGTAAAGTAATTTACAAATATTTTTTTTTTCACATGCACAAAAAACTGACACTGTAAAAACACTGATCACTCGATAATACGATATCCGTAATATGTAACTGATATAAAATACAGGTAAAACGTGTGGTAATATTAAAAGGGAGGAAGAAGAACAAAACAACAGTTGTGTTTGTAAAACTGTGATCTGTGGTGAACTGGTTTTGTGGTATAATGTGGGGTCAGTCGGTGTGATCCGAATGAAGTGTTGTGCTTAACTGAAAGGCAGACCGCGTCGCATCGTGTTGTGTGTACAGAAAAATAACAACGTCATCTTAAGTTGAAAGCCTATACGTACCAGTTTGTACAGCATGTCTCACAAACTGTAACTACACTATATTATTGACTATTAGGCCAAATTCACACGGTAACTGGATCTTTAAATGTTTAAATCTTTAATTGAACGTTATGAAGATAAACGCGCAATTGCATCAACTTATCTCGATAAATTGCTCAATTTTAAACCGCTTAATCAAGAAAGTCTGCCCATAACAGACAGGTGGAGTGTCAAATTATTTACACTCAATCTGTTCGTTGCAGGGCTAAAATAAATAGTTCTGTTTCTTATCACGTGGTCAGCCAATTCAATGACTGGACCATTTAAAAACAGAAGAGGTAGAGGTGTAAAAGACACTAATCAGAGTTATCTCCTCTGAAAGTAATGAATTTCATTATACAGCCAGACCCTGTCGTGAATGAAGTGAAGGTGTCATTTGCAGAGTGGAAAATATGTCCTTTTCAGAAGGCCCGCATGCTGATAAGCCTACTTTTCCACTCAGTGAGGAAGGCATGGTAAACCACATCACTCCTCGTTTTACTTAGTAAAACCTCTACAGGTTCAAACCAGCTTTTTGGCTGATGACCTAAACAACAACAATCAAGAAAGTAAAAAGGGTTTATTTATGTTTTTAGAAAATTTTGTTGAAATTTTGTTGTAGGATTAAAACAATTAAACTTGCCGGACTTAAATGATTTTATGTTGTTGCATATCGCTCTTAAAAAATTATATACTGTTACAGTAGAACAATTTGAAATGTCTTGTCGCAATGAAGATGTTCCGAAATTTGATTCACTTGTTGTGTTTTTAAAAGAACAAGCAAAAATATTAGGCCGAATTCAAAAACCTAATTATTCAAAAACCACGCAAGGTTCACAAGGTTACACATGTGAAAGAAAACCACATTCGCTGGTGACACATGAATCTAATTCTGACCAATCAAAAAATAATACATTGCAGTTTACTTTAAAAAATTGCACGTTATGTTCTGAGAAAGAACATCCATTTTATTTATGCTCAGTTTTTCGCACTGCTACTGTTCCTCAACGTTGGAATATCATTAAAACCAACGGCGCGTTTTACAACTGTTTGTCGCCAGATTTGCATCGCGCATTTTCTTGCAAATCTAAGAACCATTGTTCTAAATGTAAAAATCTGGTGTGAAACACTCACACAACTTTCTCTTGCCAATGCAAATAATTAATAATAAACCTAACATTATTAATAAAATATTAGAAATAAACAAAAACTAACCTCAAAAACATAACCTTATTTTAATCATGAGTGAATGACGCAAAATGACAATCGAACTCAGTTTGGCTTAAAAATACGGAAAATCACGCTTTCACGCTAAACTAGGCTCTGTAGAGACAAATGCTTTAAACAAAAGTTGTAGATCTTTTAATTTTCTATAAATTTAATTATATACACTTTTGTCGTAAAATGCATACTAAGACCGAAATGTTAAAAAAATCGATTTTTCACACGTTTTCGTGAGAAAAAAAAACAGAAAATCGCAAATTACCGCTAAACTAAGCGTTATACAAAAAGGATGTTTGAAATAAAAGTTGTAGGATTTTAAATTCTCTACAACTTTTATTATATAACGTTTTGCGCTAAAATGCATATTAAAGCCGCAATCTTAAAAAGAAAATGTTTTTACGTAAAAACAGTCTCAAGCAGAATTTCAGCAAACATGGCGCCTACCCTATATTGTAGAGCATAAAAAATGTAGTAAACCAGTTGATTTTAAAAAAAATCGTAGGACTAGTTTTTGAGAAAATCGCAAAAAAGTGAAAAATTATACGAATAAACTACTACTTCCGGTTGACCGATTTTGATGAAAATGTTCGTGTCGGGTCCGGTAGTGATATGTAACTTAAGTTTCAAGTTTCAAGTTCATACGATGTTCCGTTCTTGAGATATTCTGTTCACATACACACACACGCACAGACACACACACAGACCAATCGCTAAAAACATGTTTGTGTGGGTTCAGGGGGTCTGAAAACGTATAGATCCGGTGAAAACTCGATTTCGAAAAATCGACATGAAAACAATACTTTCCTTCCTATATATTCATATAGGCAAGAGAAAGTAAAAAAGTAGGCACCACACATTTGTCCCCGAGCGGAGACAAAAACGAAATGAAACGAAGGATCCCGCGGGACCCTCCTCCAGAGCAGTGGACTGTATGCGAAACGGGCGTTCATAAAGCGTGGTGGCTGCGGACCGACTGTCCTAGGCGAGCGAGTGTCACTGGCGTCAGCTGTTACGACCCTGTGGGGACACCGGCGCCCTCAACCCTACAACTATAAATTCAAAATTATGGCGTAACCACCGTACACGTTCATTTTAATAGCAAGAGGTATAAATTGAACATTTGTACAGGTTGTCGTTTATGTTTTAGCCACACCGCGTAATCTACAGATCGTCCTCTTGAGATTGAGCGGTAGAGTTGCTTAGCACCTGTAGGGCACATTGCTGCCCTTAAGGGAACCACTAGGCTATACCTCCTATCTTACCCATAGTAAATTTACCTCTTTTTAGGCACACGTTTCTAAGAAACCGTTAAGAGTTACGGCTTTAATTTCTTTTTTGTGCCTTTTCTAAGACATCTTTTTAAGCTTTGGTACTGGAATTATTAATATAGAGCTACCGATACCATTTCGAGAATTTTTACATTCTCTTGCCTATAAGAATATATAGGAAGGAAGGTATTGTTTTCATGTCGATTTTAAAAAATACACTCTTCACCGGATCTATACGTTTTCAGACCCCCTGAACCCACACAAACATGTTTTTAGCGATAGGTCTGTGTGCGTGCGTGCGTGTGTGTGTGTGTGTGTGTGTGAGGTTAACCGCATATCTCAAGAACAGAGCATTGTTCAAACTTGAAACTTGAAACTTAAGTTACATACCACTACTGGACCCGACAAGAACATTTTCATCAAAATCGGTCAACCGGAAGTAGTAGTTTACTCGTGTAATTTTTCACTTTTTTGCGATTTTCTCACAAACTGGCCCTACGATTTTTTTTAAAAAATCCCCTGGTATACTAAATGTTTTATTCTCTACAAGATGGGATAGGCGCCATGTTTGCTGAAATTATTGGTGAGGCGGTTTTAACGTTAAAAAAATACTTTTTTTAAGATTACGGCTTCAATATGCTTTTTAGCGAAAAATTTATATAACAAAAGTTGTAGAGAATTTAAAATTCTACAACTTTAATTTCAACATTTTTTTTTTGTATAACGATTAGTTTAGCAGTAATTAGCAATTTTCTGTTTTTTCTCATGAAAACGTGTAAAAATCGTTTTTTTTATATTTTTGCAGTAAACTTCATAATAAAGCCGCAGTCTTAAAAAAACAATTTTTCTCGTGAAAACAGCCTCACCAAGAATTTCAGCAAACATGGCGCCCACCCTATTTTGTAGAGCATAAAAAAATTTAGTAAACCAGGTGATTTTTAAAAAAATCGTAGGACCAGTTCTTAAAAAAATCGCAAAAAATGAAAAATTACACGAATAAACTACTACTTCCGGTTGACCGATTTTGATGAAACTGTACGTGTCGGGTCCGGTAGAGGTATGTAACTTAAGTTTCAAGTTTCAAGTTCGTACGATGTTTCGCTCTTGAGATATTTTGTATACACACACAGACCAATAGGTAAAAACATGTTGTTGTGTGGGTTGAGGGTGTCTGTTTAGGTGTATATTCGGGTGAAGAGTGGGACATGAAAACAATACTTTCCTTCCTATATATTCATATAGGCAAGAGAAAGTAAAAAACAGGAGTGACGCTGGCAGGCAGCACGTGCCGTACGCTTTCGTAGTCTATTCCATTTCGAGTAGAAGAAAATCAAGTATTACTGTTGATATTGATATATCAACAGTACCTAATACTTGACAGTAATAATAAGACAGGTGGAGTGTCAAATTGTTTACACTCAATCTGTTTGTTGCAGGGCTAAAATAAATAGTTGTTTCTTATCATATGGTCACCCAATCAAATGACTGAATAATTTTTAAGAAGAGAAGAGGTAGAGGTGTACTGTGACACTAATCAGAGTTATCTCCTTTGAAAGTAATGAATTTCATAATACAGTTGGACCCTGTGGTGAATGAAGTGAAGGTGTCATTTACAGACTTTTCAGAGGGCCTGGCATGCTGATAAGCGTACTTTTCCATTCAGTGAGTTGTGGCAATTGTAAACCACGTGACTCCTCGTTTTCCATAGTAAAACCTCTACACGTTCAAACCAACCTACAGGCTGATCACCTAAACACCAAGTATACAGTAACTGTGATCAATACTGTTCTCTCTCTCTCTCATTGGCTACAACTCAAAAAACTCAAAAATTTGTAAAAAATCGATTTATTTTTAAGATTTCTGCTTTAGTATGCATTTTACATGTTTCTTATCACATGGTCAGCCAATTGAATGACTGAATCATTTAAAAACAGAAAAGGTACAGGTGTACTGTGACACTAATCAGAGTTATCTCCACTGAAAGTAATGAATTTCATTATACAGCCAGACCCTGTGGTGAATGAAGTGAAGGTGTCATTTGCAGAGTGGAAAATATGTCCTTTTCAGAGGGCCCGGCATGCTGATAAGCGTACTTTTCCACTCAGTGAGGAAGGCACCGGTAAACCACCTCACTCCTCGTTTTACTTAGTAAAACCTCTACACGTTCAAACCAGCCAACCAGGCTGATGACCTAAACAACAACAACAACATGCATTTTACGACACAAGTGTATATAATCAAATCTATAGGAAATTAAAAGATGTACAACTTTTATTTAAAGTATTTTTCTGTACAAAGCCTTGTTTATCGTGAAAGAGTGATTTTCCGTATTTTTAAGCCAAACTGAGGTCGATTTTCATTTTGCGTCTTTCACTCATGATTAAAATTATTTTATAATTATTGAGGTTAGTTTAAGTTCATTCCTAATGTTTTATTACTAATGTTAGGTTATATTGGTCATTACTTGCATTGGCAAGAGAAAGTTGTGTGAGTGTTTCACACCAGATTTTTAATAAGAGAAGAGGTAGAGGTGTACTGTGACACTAATCACAGTTATCTCCTCTGAAAGTAATGGATTTCGTAATACAGTTGGATTGTGTGGTGAATGAAGTGAAGGTGTCATTTGCAGAGTGGGCCCGGGGCATGCTGATAAGCATATTTCTCCACTGAGTGAGTTGTGGCAATTGTAAACCACGTGACTCCTCGTTTTACTTAGTAAAACCTCTACACGTTCAAACCAGCCTACAGGCTGATCACCTATACAGCATATCAACAACAACAGCACATGACAAATTGAATAACATTGAGTTTTGACCCACCGGGTTGGTCTAGAGGTAAACTCGTCGCCAGAATCAGCTGATTTTCGGAGACGAAGGTTCCTGGTTCTAATCCTAGTAAAGGTAGTTACTTTTATACGGATTTGAATGCTAGACAGTGGTTGCCGGTGTACTTTGATGGTTGGGGTTCAATTAACCATACACTCTCAGGAATGGTCGACCTGAGTCTGTACAAGACTACACCTCATTCACACGTCATACACATCATCCTCATCTGATTGGGTGATGTGGTTGCTTATTGTTCTCAATTGAACAGATTGCAACGTACACATATTAGGAATTAAAAAAAAAAATCAAAAAATGATGCAATATTCTAATCTCTTTGTTCAAAAACTGAAATCGTTCTGCGGGCCGCGGGTTGAAGATCACTGTTCTATAAGATTCTTTGAGATAATCCGTGTGATCTGCCTTACAAATGATCATGTAGTAGGTAGGTAGAGAAGTGTTGTTGACGTCACAAACTTGTTACGTATTGCTTTATGTAACAAATATGTACTTACTAAGTTAGATCTGTAGTGTGCACTGCGTAGATGGGAGAGGATAGGTGGGCATCTGGTGAAGAACGAGATGAAAGAGGTGGTTGGGGGGAAGTGGGAAGGAGTGAGGGAGGCAGTAACGCTTTAACCTTACTCTTAGCCTACATAGAACACAGGCTGTGTGCCACAATAAGGCCTACCTCTTCTTAGACAGGCACACGGTGTCTCAAATCACATCTCACAATTATTCATTCAGTCATTTACGAGTATTTAACACACCGGGTTGGCCTAGAGTAGTGGTTCCCAACCTGGGGGTAATCGCCCCCTAGTGGGCGATTTGGGTTCAAAGGGGGGCGATAAATTTGTGGGGGGCGATGAGTATTCAAAGACAAAAAAATCTGGTGTGAAACACTCACACAACTTTCTCTTACCAATGCAAATAATTAACAATAAACCTAACATTGGTAATAAAATATTAGAAATAAACAAAACACTAACCTCAAAAACATAACGTTATTTTAATCATGAGTGAATGACGCAAAATGAAAATCAACCTCAGTTTTGCTTAGAAATACGGAAAATCACTCTTTCTCTCTAAACTAGGCTCTGTAGAGAAAAATGCTTTAAATAAAAGTTGTAGATCTTTTAATTTCCTATAAATTAAATTATATACACTTTTGTCGTAAAATGCATACTAAGGCCGAAATCTTAAAAAAATCAATTTTTCACACATTTTCGTGAGAAGAAAAACAGAAAATCGCAAATTACCGCTAAACTAAGCGTTATACAAAAAATTGTTTGAAATAAAAGTTGTAGAATTTTCAATTCTCTACAACTTTTATAATATAAAGTTTTGCGCTAAAATGCATATTAAAGCTGTAATCTTAAAAAAACAACGTTTTTACGTGAAAACAGCTTCACCCAGAATTTCAGCAAACATGACGCCTACCCTATCCTGTAGAGAATAAAAAATTGAGTAAATCAGGCGATTTAAAAAAAAAATCGTAGAACCAGTTTTTGAGAAAATCGCAAAAAAGTAAAAAATTACACGAATAAACTACCACTTACGGTTGACCGATTTTGATGAAAATGTTCGTGTCATGTCCGGTAGTGGTATGTAACTTAAGTTTCAAGTTTCAAGTTCGTACGATGTTCCGTTCTTGAGATATTCTGTTCATACACAGACACACACACACACACAGACACACAAACAGACACACACACAGACCAATCGCTAAAAACATGTTTTTTGGGTTCAGGGGGTCTGAAAACGTATAGATCCGGTGAAAACTCGATTTCGAAAAATCGACATGAAAACAATACTTTCCTTTCCTATATATTCATATAGGCAAGAGAAAGTAAAAATCTGGTGTGAAACACGCACACAACTTTCTCTTGCCAATGCAAATAATTAACAATAAACCTAACATTAGTAATAAAATATTAGAAATAAACAAAACACTAACCTCAAAAACATAACCTTATTTTAATCATGAGTGAAAAACGCAAAATGAAAATCAACCTCAGTTAGGCTTAAAAAAACGGAAAATCACACTTTGACGCCAAACTAGACTCTGTAGAGAAAAATTCTCTAAATAAAAGTTGTAGAACTTTTTATTTCCTATAAAATTTATTATATACACTTCTGTCGTAAAATGCGTACTAAAGCCGAAATCTTTAAAAATCGATTTTTCACACGTTTTCGTGAGAATAAAACAGAAAATCGCTAATTACCGCTAAACTAAGCGTTATACAAAAAAATGTTTGAAATAAAAGTTGTAGGTTTTCAAATTCTCTACAACTTTTTTTATATACATTTTTTCTCTAAAATTAATATTAAAGCCGTGATCTTAAAAAAACACTTTTTTTACGTAAAAGCACCCTCAACAAGAATTTCAGCAAACATGGCGCCTATCCTATCTTTTAGAGAATAAAAAATTGAGTAAACCAGGCGATTTTAAAAAAAATCGTAGGACCAGTTTTTGAGAAAATCGCAAAAAAGTGAAAAATTATACGAATAAACTACTACTTCCAGGTAACCGATTTTGATGAAAATGTTCGTGTCGGGTCCGGTAGTGGTATGTAACTTAAGTTTCAAGTTTCAAGTTCGTACGATGTTCTGTTCTTGAGATATTTTGTATACACACACACACACACACACACACAGAGACACACCCACAGACCAATCGCTAAAAACATGTTTGTGTGGGTTCAGGGGGTCTGAAAACGTGTAGATCCGGTGAAAACTCGATTTCTTAAAATCGACATGAAAACAATACTTTCCTTCATATATATTCATAAAGGTAAGAGAAAGTAAAAAATAAAACTGTACTACAGAGTAGAATCTTTACTGTCAAGGATACATGTTTTTTACTTTCTCTTGCCTATATGAATATATATGAAGGAAAGTATTGTTTTCATGTCGATTTTAAGAAATCGAGTTTTCACCGGATTTATACGTTTTCAGACCCCCTGAACCCACACAAACATGTTTTTAGCGATTGGACTGTGTGTGTGTGTGCGCGCGCGCGCGTGTATGTATGTGTGTGTGTGTGTGAACAGAATATCTCGAGAACGGGACATCGTACGAACTTGAAACTTGAAACTTAAGTTACATAACACTACCGGACCCGACACGACCATTTTCATCAAAATCGGTCAACCGGAAGTAGTAGTTTATTCGTGTCATTTTTCACTTTTTTGCGATTTTCTCAAAAACTGGTTCTACGATTTTTTTAAAAATCGCCTGGTTTACTCAATTTTTTATTCTCTACAAGATAGGGTAGGCGCCATGTTTGCTGAAATTCTTGGTGAGGGTGTTTTCTCGTAAAAACGTTGTTTTTTTAAGATTACGGCTTTAATATGCATTTTAGCGCAACAATTTATATAATAAAAATTGTAGAGAATTTAAAATCCTACAACTTTTATTTCAAACAATTTTTTGTATAACGCTTAGTTTAGCGGTAATTTGAGATTTTCTGTTTTTTCTCACGAAAACGCGTGAAAAATTGATTAAAGATTTCGGCCTTAGTATGCATTTTACGACAAAAAAGTATATAATTAAATTTATAGACAATTAACAAATCTACAACTTTTATTGGGAGCATTTTTCTCCACGGAGCCTAGTTTAGTGAGAAAAAGTGATTTTCCGTATTTTTAATTCAAACTGAAGTCGATTTTCATTTTGGGTCTTTCAGTCATGATTAAAATTAGGTTATGTTTATTGACGGTAGTTTTTTGTTTATTTCTAATGTTTTATTACTAATGTTAGGATTATTGTTTATTATTTGCATAGGCAAGAGAAAGTTGTGTGATTGTTTCACACCAGATTTTTTTTACAAACAAATAAACTAAACTCTTTGTTGACATTTTTATGGTCGAGCTCCTACACATGAGATGAAGAATTCTGGACACAACTGCTTTGGTTGATTATTTGTTGTGAACATTTTTTTTTTTTCAATTCCTAATATGTGTACGTTGCAATCTGTTCAATTGAGAATAATAAGCAACCCCATGACCCAATGAGATGAGGATGATGTGTATGACGTGTAAATGAGACTGTGTAGTCTTGTACAGACTCAGGCCGACCATTCCTGAGAGAGTATGGTTAATTGAACCCCAACCATCAAAGTACACCCACAACCACTGTCTAGTATTCAAATCGGTAACTACCTTTACTAGGATTTGAACCAGGAACCTTCGTCTCCGAAAATCAGCTGTTAAACAGCTGATTTTGGCGACGACTTTACCTCTAGACCAACCCGGTGGGTTTGTTGTTAAAAATTATTAATTTTTTTTTTACGGAATAACATACTTTATTGTTTATCAACACATTACTTCAAATGAAATTAGGTATACGATGCTAAGAGAAGGGGGCGATAGGTGTAAGTCATCCTTCACAAAGGGGAAGGGGCGATGCCCCATAAAAGGTTGGGAACCACTGGTCTAGAGGTAAAGTCGTCGCAAAAATTAGGTAATTTTGAAAAAAAAACAATTCTTGTGTAAAACACTTACACAATTTTCTCTTGCCAATACAAATAATAATTAATAATCCTATCATTAGTAATAAAACAAGATTGCGACATTATATGCAGTTTAGCGCAAAAATATATATGGTAAAATATGTAGAAAATTTAAAATCCTACAACTTTTATATCAAAATTTTTTTTGTATAACGCTTAGGTTAGGGGTAATTAGCGATTTTCGGTTTTTTCACGAAAACATTTGAAAATCGATTTTTTTAAGATTTGGGCCTTAGTATGCATTTTACGACAGAAACGTATATATATAAATATATATATTATTTTATTAAACATTATTTTCCTTTGTTTGCACCACTACATATATGATTTTGAACAGCCAAAACAAAATAAAATAAAATATAAAACTCACCTCAGAGTATTATATCATATCAAGATCTTTCGTCTCCCTCGGAGACATCATCAGGACTTTAAAAGTGTTTGTGCTTTATGTTTTATTGTGTTTATGTTTTTTAAAGTCCTGATGATGTCTCCGAGGGAGACGAAAGATCTTGATATGATATAATACTCTGAGGTGAGTTTTATATTTTATTTTATTTTGTTTTGGCTGTTCATAATCATATATATATATATATATATATATATATATATATATATACTAATTTATAGGAAATTAAAAGATCTATAACTTTTATTTAAAGCATTTTTCTCTACAGAGCCTAGTTTTTGCGTGAAAGAGTGATTTAATGTATTTTGAAGCCAAACTGAGGTTGAATTTCATTTTGCGTCTTTCACTCATGATTAAAATTACGGTATTGTCACCGCCACCCCTTCTAATTAATCATTTACTGTGTTGCCGGCTTCAATAGTTCTCCCGGCCTTTGTCGGCATAGCGACAAACCTTTCGGCTGCGCACCGCAGAGGCCTTTGCCATCAAGGCCAAGCCAGTAGCCGGTCTCTACAACAGCGCTCTCGGCAGCTATATAAAGAGCGCTGCACTGAGCCGAGCGATTCAATTCCGATCAAGACTCCGAGGGATTCACTTCGAACCAGACATCGACAAGACGTCCACCACGGCACACGGCTGCCAGACTCCAGCGAAGACTAATCGATGACCCCGCAAGAGAGAAGATGATGCTTCCGCTCGCCATCCCGTCACCGTAAGCCGTCGACCGGACCGTCATCGCCCACAGCGGTCCCTCGACCGAGCCTTACGCCCACCGGACCCAAAGAAGCAGCCATCGACCCACTACTGCGAGGGAAGAAGATGACGTCTCCGCTGGACGACGACACGCCGTGTCGCCCAGCTCCTCGACCGACTCCTCTCCAAGACGACCACCGCTTAAACGGCCCTTTTCACGGCCACCAAACTAGTAAGGTTTCCCACTTAAAGTCGCCATCCGGTGACAGTATGTTTATTGAGGTTAGCTTTTTATTTATTTATAATTTTTTATTACTAATGTTAGGTTTATTGTTAATTATTTGCATTGGCAAGGGAACGTTGTGTGAGTGTTTCACACTAGATAATTTTTGTTTGTGAAAACCTTGTGGAACACGTTATGTAGAGACACGGTGAGTGATGATGCAGCGTACAGCACGAAACGAGGGTTAATTATGCGATCAAGTCGGCGAAGCACGCAACAAGTGGGGTGAGGTTGAATTATTATGAGGGGTGAAAAACGCAAATAGTTGTATCGGGGGGAAGTTTAGGCCGACTGGATTCGAAGCAGGAAGTTTTCCGGTCGGTGGAAATGTT
Organism: Catonia carolina; assembly: GCA_035578175.1. Taxonomy (NCBI): domain Eukaryota; kingdom Metazoa; phylum Arthropoda; class Insecta; order Hemiptera; family Achilidae; genus Catonia; species Catonia carolina. The sequence continues at coordinate 1,526,812 of JAQMRL010000029.1, read as the reverse complement.
TACGCCATCGATCCTTAATGTAGTCGTGTCCAGCCTGACAGTTGTAGGTCAGTCCTCTCTCTCTCTCTCTCTCTTTCTCTCTCTCTCTCTCTCTCTCTCTCTCTCTCTCTCTCGTCCATTCGTTTGTAGGGCGACAACGGCACTTAACTATCTCATACACGAACACTTTCCAAATTGTTTCTAGTGTGGAACACTCAGACGACTTACTCTTGCCAATATTGAAAATCAACTATATAACTTATGTTTAATTATGTGTAAACAATGGAAAATGATAAACATAACCTAATTTCAATCATGCTTGAAAGACGCAATATGAAAATTAACCTCTGTTTTGTTGTTTAGGTGATCAGCCTGTAGGCTGGTTTGAACGTGTAGAGGTTTTACTAAGTAACAACGAGGAGTGAGGTGGTTTACCATTGCCTTCCTCAATGAATGGAAAAGTACGCTTATCAGCATCCCGCGCCTTCTGAAAAGCACATATATTTTCCACTCTGTAAATGACACCTTCACTTCATTCACCACAGGGTCCAACTGTATAATGAAATTCAATACTTTCAGAGGAGATAACTGTGATTAGTGTCACAATACACCTCTACCTCTTCTGTTCTTAAATGATTCACTCATTTAATTGGGTGACCATGTGATAAGAAAAAGAACTATTTATTTTAGCCCTGCGACTAACAGATTGGGTGTAAATAATTTGACACTCCACCTGTCCGTTATGGGCAAAAAAAACCGTTCTGTTATGGACAAAAAAAACCAGTTTGTTGTGGGCAAAAAACCTGTCTGTTATGGACAAAAAAACCTTTCTGTTATGGACAAAAAACTTGTGTGTTATGGACAAAAAACCTGTCTGTTTTGGACAAAAACCCTTTCTTTTATGGACAAAAAACCTGTCTGTTATGGACAAAAAACATGTCTGTTATGGGCAAAAAAACCTGTCTGTTATGGACAAAAAACCTGACTGTTATGGGCAAAAAAACCTGTCTGTTATGGACAAAAAACCTGACTGTTATGGACAAAAAAACACCTGTCTGTTGTGGACAAAAAAACCTGTCTGTTATGTACAAAAAATCCTGTCTGTTATGGAGAAAAAATTAACCTCTGTAGAAGTTAACAAAACGGGAAATCACTATTGACGCTAAACTAAGCGTTTATGAAAAATGCTTGAAATAAAAGTTGTAATGTTTCAAAATACATACAACCTCGTATGTACACTTTTGTTGTAAGGCCGCAATCTTAAAAAAATAATTTTTTACAGATATTCTTGAAAAAATCAACATAAAATCACTAATTGCCGCTAAACTATGATTTGTACCAAAATATATTAAAAATAAAAGTTATAGGTTTTTTAATGCTCTACAATTTTATTTATACTCATTTTTGCTCTAAAATGCACATTAAGGCCGCAATCTTAAAAAACCCATTTTTTACGAGAGCAAAGTCTCCCCAAGAATTTCAGCAGTCATGGCGCTTATGCTATCTTGTAGAGCATATAAAATGTAGTAAAAAAATCGTAGGAGGCATTTTTTGAGAAAATCGTGTAAAAGTAAAAAATCACGCGAATAAACTACTACTTCCGGTTAACCGATTTTCATGCGCGCGCGCACGCACACACACACACAGACACACAAACATACACACCAATCGCTAAAAACGTTTTTTGGGTTTAGGGGGACTGAGAAAGTATATATCCGGTGAAAATTCGATTTCAAAAAATCGACACGAAAACAATATAGGTACTTTTCTTCTCTTTAAATACATTCATTGCCTAGAGAATGTTAAAAATCTGGTGTGAAACACACAACTTTCTCTTGCCAATGCAAATAATTAACAATGAACCTAACATTGGTAATAAAACGTTAAAAATAAACAAAAAAACCACCCTCAATAAACATAACCTAATTTTAATCATGAGTGACAGACGCAAAACAAAAATCAACCTCAGTTTGGCTTAAAAATACGGAAAATCACTCTTTCACGCTAAACTAGGGTCTGTAGAGAAAAATGCTTTAAATAAAAGTTGTACATCTTTTTATTTCCTATAAATTTTATTATAAGTTATACACTTTTGTCGTAAAATGCATACCAAAGCCGCAATCTTAAAATAAATAGATTTTTTACACGTTTTCTAGAGAAAAAACAGAAAATTGCTAATTACTGCTAAACTAAGCTTTATAGAACAAAATGTTTCAAATAAAAGTTGTATGATTTTAAATTCTCTAAAACTTTAATTATATACATTTTTGCGGTAAAATGCATACTAAAGCCGCAAACTTAAAACAACAATTTTTTTACGTGAAAACAGCCTCACCAAGAATTTCAGCAAACATCGCGCCTACCGTATCTTGTAGAGCATAAAAAATGTAGTAAACCAGGCAATTTTTAAAAAAATCGTAGTACAAGTTTTTGAGAAAATTTCAAAAAAGTGTAATAAACTACTACTTCCGGTTGACCGATTTTGATGAAAATGTTCGTGTCGGGTCCAGTAGTGGTATGTAACTCAAGTTTCAAGTTCGTACGATGTTCCGTTTTTGAGATATTCTGTTCACACACACACACACGCGCGCGCGCGCGCGTGCGCACACAAACACTCACATTCACGCGCGCGCGCACACACACAGACCAATAGGTAAAAAGCAGTTGTTGTGTGGGTGTGAGGGGGTCTGTTTAGGTGTATATTCGGGTGTTGAGTGTATTTGTTAAAATCGACATGAAAACAATATTTTCCTACCTATATATTTATATAGGCAAGAGAATGTGAAAAACCGATAGAGTTTTCCACCAAGCACTTTGACTTTAAAATAGTATTAGAAATTACCAAGAGTTTTGTAATGTAAATATGTGTCGGTGTGTGTGTGTGTGTGTGTGTGTGAAGGGGACATTTACAATTTGCCCCAACCCCGTACGATCCGCGTATATGATAATAATATTGTGGTGGCGCAACCCCTCGCTGTTCTACGTAGAGCAGCCACGCTACACATTACGGTATCAGATTGTCCTTCACCGTGGATCAGTTGTGCTTCGTACGCTGTGCCGTGCACACCTTTCTGTCCTTCGACTACTTCACTTCTCTTTTTGTATACATCCGCTAAAATTACGGTCGTTTATCGGAGGTTTTATTTTTATGTATGAATTTCATTTATTTTTTTACTCGCTTCGCTTCGGATTCGTTTATATTTTAATTTAATATGGAATTAAGTTTTTTAATTTCTCTGAAAGTAGTAGTTTTTTACTTTCTCTTGCCTTTATGAATTATATATTCATATAGGCAGGAGAAAGTAAAAATACTAGGAAGGAAAGTATTGTTTTCATGTTGATTTTAACAAATTGAGTCGAAATCGAGTTTTCACTGGATCTACAGGTTTTGAGACCCCCTGAAACCAAAAAAATCATGTTTTTAGCGATTGGTCTGTGCGTGTGCGTGTGTGTGTGTGTGTGTGTGTGTGTGCGCGCCTTTCTCTCCGTGGACTACTTCACTTCACTTTTTGTATATCCGCTAAAATTACGGTCGTTTATCGGAGGTTTTATTCTTATGTATGAATTTTGTTTTATTTTTTTTACTCGCTTCGCTTCGGATTCGTTTATATTTTCATTTAATATGTAATTAAGTTTTTTAATTTCTTTTACGTATATGAATTATATATCTATATAGGCAAGAAAAAGTGAAAAACTAGGAAGGAAAGTATTGTTTTCATGTCGATTTTAAGAAATCAAGTTTTCACCGGATCTACAAGTTTTCAGACCCCCGAACCCAAAAAACATGTTTTTAGCGATTGGTCTGTGTGTGTGTCTGTGTACAGAATATCTCAAGAACGGAACATCGTACAAACTTGAAACTTGTAACTTAAATTACATACCACTACCGGACCCGACACGAATATTTTCATCAAAATCGGTCTACTGGAAGTAGTAGTTTATTCATGTAATTTTTCACTTTTTTGTGATTTTCTTAAAAACTTCTGCTACAATTTTATGAAAAATCGCCTGGTGTAATGAATTTTTTATGCTCTACAAGATAGGGTAAGCGTCATGTCTGCTGAAATTCTTGAAGAGGCTGTTTTCACGTAAAAAACTTTTTTCAAGATTGCGCCTTTAATATGCATTTTAGCGCAAAACTTTATATAATAAAGGTTGTAGACAATTTAAAGTCCTACAACTTTTATTTCAAACATTTTTTTGTATAACTTAACGCTTAGTTAAGCGGTAATTAGCAATTTTCTGTTTTTTTCTCACGAAAACGTGTGAAATTCAATTTTTTTAAGATTTCACCCTTATTATGTATTTTACGACAAAAGTGTATATAATGAAATTCATAGGAAATTAAAAGATCTACAACTGTTATATCAACCTTTTTTTTCTACAGAGCCTAGTTTAGCGTAAAAGAGTGATTTTCCGTTTTATTAAACCAAACTAAGGTTGGTTTTCAATTTGCATCATTCACTCATGATTGAAATTAGGTTATGCTTTTTTGAGGTTAATTTTATTATTTATTTCTTATGTATTATTAATAATATTATGTTATATTTTTCATTATTTGCATTGGCTAGAGAAAGTTGTGTGAGTGTTTCACACGAGATTTTTCTGTATAGTCTAATGAAATAGTGTTGTTATGAGGAAATAAGAAAGAAAAAAATCTGGTGTGAAACACTCACACAACTTTCTCTTGCTAATGCAAATAACTAACAAAAACCTAACATTAGTAATAAAACTTTAGAAATAAACAAAAAACTAACCTCAATAACATAACCTTATTTTAATCATTAGTGAAAGACGCAAAATGAAAACCTACCTCTGGCTTAAAAATACGGAAAATCACTTTTTCACGCTAAACTAGGCACTGTACAAAAAAATGCTTTAATTAAAAGTTGTAGATCTTTTAATTTCCTATAAATTTTATTATTATACACTTTTATCGTAAAATGCATGTGTTTAGGTCAACAGCCGAAAGGCTGATTTGAACGTCTAGAGATTTTACTAAGTAAAAAACGAGGAGTAAGGTGGTTTACCATTGCCTTCCTCACTGAGTTGAAAGAGTATGCTTATCAGCATGCCAGGCCCTCCGAAAAGCACTCACTTTCCACCCTGCAAATGACACCTTCACTTCATTCACCACAGGGTCTGGCTGCATAGTGAAATTCATTACTCTCAGAGGAGATAACTCTGACTAGTGTCTTTTACACCTCTACCTCTTCTGTTCTTAAATACTTGTGTCATATAAGTGGCTGACTATGTGATAAGAAACAGAACTATTTTTTTTAGCCCTGGACCAAACAGATAGAGTGCAATTAAATTAACACTCCACCTGCCCGTTTTGGGCATGTAAAATGCATACTAAGGTTGAAATCTTAAAAAAAAAAATAGATTTTTCACAAGTTTTTGTGAAAAAAATAGAAAATTGCTAATTACCGCTAAAAATAAGCGTTATACAAAAAAAGTTTGAAATAAAAGTTGTAGGACTTTAAATTCTCTACAACTTTACCTATATATATTTTTGCGGTAAAATGCAAAATAAAGCCGTAATCTTAAAAAAACAATGTTTTTACGTGAAAACAGCCTCACGAAGAATTTCAGCAAACATGGCGCCTACCCTATCTTGTAGAGCATAAAAAATGTAGTAACTCAGGCGATTTTTAAAAAAATCGTAGGACCAGTTTTTGAGAAAATCGCAAAAAGTGATAAATTACATGAATAAACTACTACTTCCGGTTGACCGATTTTGATGAAAATTTTCGTGTCGAGTCCGGTAGTGGTATGTAACTTAAGTTTCAAGTTTCAAGTTTGTACGATGTTCCGTTCTTGAGATATTCTGTTCACACACGCACACACAGACCAGTAGGTAAAAACATGTTGTTGTGTGGGTTGAGGGAGTCTGTTCAGGTGTACATTCGGGTGAAGAGTGGATTTGTTAAAATCGACATGACAACAGAACTTTCCTTCCTACAGTTGAGCCGTTGTTAGTTAGCTCCTCCTCCTGTCAACAAACCAAAGCCACCTACTACAGAGTGCACGCTAGAGTCCCCGACTTTACGGATGTCGTATTCCTATTAAGTTAACTATTTTTTAAATTATAAGTACTTAAAGTACTTAAAACATCAGTCGTGATATGATGTACGCCTAACAATTTCATTTAGAAAAAAAAATAAAAAGTATTTTGTATTTAAATACTTTTGAAAGTATTTTGTTGTTACTTTTTAATCAGCGTGTACTAATTTTTATATAATGCGCATGCTCAGTGACGTCATTATTTGTTTACAGTAGGAGCCAACTGAGAGAGGCTGTACTTTATATATATTCATACAGGGCAAGAGAAATTAATAATTGAGGATTAATTTTCGAAGTGTTTTGTAATGACTTTCTTCGACGGTTTTAATTATAGTCCAGCCTCTCTTAGTTTGCTCCTTATGTAAACAAATAATGACGTCACTGACCATGCGCATTATATAAAAATTAGTACACGCTGATTAAAAAGTAACAACAAAATACTTTCAAAAGTATTTAAATACAAAATACTTATAAAATGTATTTTTATAAATGAAATTGTTATGCCTACGTCATATCATGACTGATGTTTTTAGTACTTTAAGTAGTTATAATTTAAAAAATAGTTTAACTTAATAGGAATACAACATCCGTAAAGTCGCATACTCTAGCGTGCACCCTGTAGTAGGTGGCTTTTGTTTGTTGACAGAAGGAGGAGCTAACTAACAACGGCTCAACTGTATTGGTCACATTGGCTAAGTTGGTAACGTGGTTGCCTCTCATCATGCGATCTTGGGTTCGAATCCCATTCAGGCACGGCATTTTTTCATACGTAACAAAAAATCATTTCTCCTTCACCATCTGCATTAGCAGTAATTGCAGAACTGTCGGACGTTAAACCAAAAAAAAAAAAAAAAATCCGGTGTGAAACACTCACACAACTTTCTCTTGCCAGTGCAAATAATTAACAATAAACCTAACATTAGTAATAAAACATAAGAAATAAACAAACAAACTAACCTCAACAAACATAACCTAATTTTAATCATGAGTGAAAGACGCAAAATGAAAATCAACCTCAGTTTGGCTTAGAAATACGGAAAATCACTCTTTCTCTCTAAACTAGGCTCTGTAGAGAAAAATGCTTTAAATAAAAGTTGTAGATCTTTTAATTTTCTATAAATTTAATTATATACACTTTTGTCGTAAAATGCATACTAAGGCCGAAATGTTAAAAAAATCGATTTTTCTCACATTTTCGTGAGAAAAAAACAGAAAATCGCAAATTACCGCTAAACTAAGCGTTATACAAAAAAATGTTTGAAATAAAAGTTGTAGAATTTTACATTCTCTACAACTTTTATTATATAACGTTTTGCGCTAAAATGCATATTAAAGCCGCAATTTTAAAAAGAAAATGTTTTTACGTGAAAACAGCCTCACCGAGAATTTCAGCAAACATGGCGCCTACCCTATTTTGTAGAGAATAAAAAATTGAGTAAACCAGGCGATTTTTAAAAAAATCGTAGGACCAGTTTTTGGAAAATCACAAAAAAGTGAAAAATTACACGAATAAACTACTACTTCCGGTTGACCGATTTTGATGAAAATGTTCGTGTCGGGTCCGGTAGTGGTATGTAACTTAAGTTTCAAGTTTCAAGTTCGTACGATGTTCCGTTCTTGAGATATTCTGTTCACACACAGACACACACACACACATACACACACAGACCAATCGCTAAAAACATGTTTTTTGGGTTCAGGGGGTCTGAAAACGTATAGATCCGGTGAAAACTCGATTTATAAAAATCGACATGAAAGCAATACTTTCCTTCCTATATATTCATATAGGCAAGAGAAAGTAAAAATCAACTGTATTATATATTCTTACAGGGCAAGAGAAAGTAAAAATTGAGGATTAATTTTTGAAGTGTTATGTAATGACTCTATGTGACGGTTGTAATTAGACGATTGGAGTGACGTGTGATGGCGACGTATATTTTTGAACGTTTCATTAAAGGGAACCGTAATGGAGGTGCGAGTAACGGTTCATATTTGGGGGGTGATTCAGGTGAAGAGAGGATGCATGGACAGTCATCGTTGCAAGATGGTTTATTCCGGATCGGATGTCAGGCGTACCACATACTAGTGCATGATGCAAACGATCTCTCTTTCGGTCCTCCGCGGCCTCCGTCTCCCAAATCTCTTCCGTCTTGTTCTTCTGGTTCTAATAAACCACTTGTGGTCATCATCCCTACCGACAATGATACGACCACTAATTCCACCGCAACTGTTAGAAGCAGTCGTAAAAGTACTTCCTCTAGCCAGAAGAAGAATTTGCCCTCTTCATATCTCGGAAGGAAACGATTTTCGGTAAGTTACTGACAACATAGCCTTGTTGCTTCTACCATCCTTTGTTATTTTACTCCCTAGATAGCAGAATTCCCCAACTTCCTGTATGTTTTCGTTGCCTACTTTTAAATTTCCCATCTCTTCTAAATCATTCTTGCTGCTGCACAACACTTTAGTTTTGTTCTTATTAATTTTCATGAAGTAATCCTTTCTCAAGATCTCATCCATTCCATTTACGGCATCCTCTAGTTCTTTCTTTGTCTTGGCTAATACTACTATATCATCGGCGAATCTCAGCATTTTTATTGTTTCTCCTTGAAATTTAATTCCTGCGTCAAATTCCTTCTTCACTTCATTTATAGCCTCTTCTATATACAAGTTAAAAAGTAGTGGTGACAAAGAACAACCTTGTTGCACACCTTTTCTTACAGCAGCCTCTTTTTCGTACCCCTCAATTCTCAAAACAGTCGTTTGATTCTTATGCAGACTGTAGATAACTTTCCTTTCTTTGTATTTAATTCCTAGCCTTTTCAAAGTTTTGAACATTTTACTCCAGTTCAAATTGTCAAATGCTTTCTCTAAATCTACAAATGCCATATAAGTAGTTTTATTTTTCTTTATCCTTTTCTCAATAATCAGTCTCAGAGCCAATTTGCATCTCGAGTTTCCATTCTCCTTCTAAATCCAAATTGGTCATCGTCCAACACTTCTTCTACTCGGTGTTCTATTCTCCTATATATAATTTTTGTCAGTATCTTGGATGCATGGCATGTTAAGCTTTTAAAGATTATGCTTTCCTGATTCGGCCAAAAGTTCTAAACTTAAAATTCATGCTAATATGAGCTTCATTTTACAAAATGAAAAAAAAGAGTAAATTCCATTTATAATGGATAAGTATCAGACTAACTGATGTCCCATAGCCGAGCGAGTGAGAGGGAGAGGGAGATATGTGGCATAACTACGCATGCGCCCAATGGTCTTTACCGTTATAATCCAAATGTGAAAACATACTACAGTCGTTATTTTGGTTGTTAGTTTACTGCATGCATAAACGCTTGCTCACAACAATTAGTAAAATTATACGACAATGTTATTGGGTAGGTGCGTATGGGTTGTGCGAGTGAGAGCGTTATCCATTCTCTCACTCCAACGGCTAGGGGACTTCCACTCATCTGAATACTGTAGCTGTAATACAGCATAATGTAATGTGGTTCTTCCACATTTACTCCCTGCATAGCTATATTTCATAAGCATACTTGAAATGTGTCATCTATCTTCTCTTCTTCCAACACAAGCAGTCGGTATTAGACATTGTGTTAATGTTGTTTTAGCCAATTAAAACCATTCTTTTCAGAATGAAACTATTCTACTTCTGTGCTTCAGTCGTTACTCACCATTCTTCTGAGAATGTTTAAGTTTTTTTTTGTTTTGTGTCCACGAGACTCCATGAGGAGTATAGGACATGTCGTCAGATATAACACCTGAAATACATATAAGATGAATCACACAATGTATCACTGCTATCAACAAAGAAATTCTTGTACGCTATAAAAAATTTCACCGATCAAGTAATTTTTCAGATTCCTTTTAAAGGAATTCAAATCCTAACAACATTTTAAAAATTGGGGTAATTTATTTATGAATTTTCTCCCTGCATAAGTAGGTTTTTGTTCAAACAATTTAGTGGTGTGATTAGCCACGTAATAATCATTCCTGTTTCTTATGTTATGATTGTGAACATTGAAATTGTGCATAAAATGATTTTGCCTAACATACATAATTACCTGAAAAATGTAGACAGAGGGAACTGTGAGCAATTAAAGCTGGTTAAATCACTATTTAACCAGCTTTAACCACCATACACCATACACCACCATACACCTCCCACCATACACCTAATAGCTTTCTTTTGAATTTTAAAAACCCCCCCTATTCATATTACCCCATACTAAGATACCATAACAGATATGAGACAGAATGAGGCCATGATAAGCTGCCATTAGTAATTTTTTATCATTTAATCTGGCAATTTGTTTTAGTGCAAATACCCCAGATGATATTTTACTACAAACTTGATTGGTATAGAAGTGCCAAGACAAAGATCTATCTAGAGATACTCTTAGGGGAACTTCACTGTTTCTACATGCTCTAAGCTATTATTATGAATAAATACATCCACTTCTCTACTTTCTTTAATAACGTTATGTTTATTACTTTCTCTTGCCTATATGAATATATAGGAAGGAAAGTATTGTTTTCATGTCGATTTTTCGAAATCGAGTTTTCACCGGATCTATACGTTTTCAGACCCCCTGAGCCCAAAAAACATGTTTTTAGCGATTGGTCTGTGTGTGTGTGTGTGTGCGTGTGTGTGTGTGTGTGTGTGTATACAAAATATCTCAAGAACAGAACATCGTACGAACTTGAAACTTGAAACTTGAAACTTAAGTTACATACCACTACCGGACCCGACACGAACATTTTCATCAAAATCGGTCAACCGGAAGTAGTAGTTTATTCGTATAATTTTTCACTTTTTTGCGATTTTCTCAAAAACTGGTCCTACCATTTTTTTAAAAATCGCCTGGTTTACTCAATTTTTTATTGTCTACAAGATGATAGGCGCCATGTTTGCTGAAATTCTGCGTGAGGCTGTTTTTACGTAAAAACATTTTATTTTTAAGATTGCGGCTTTAATATGCATTTTAGCGCAAAACGTTATATAATAAAAGTTGTAGAGAATGTAAAATTCTACAACTTTTATTTCAAACATTTTTTTTTATAACGCTTAGTTTAGCGGTAATTTGCGATTTTCTGTTTTTTTCTCACGAAAACGTGTGAAAAATCTATTTTTTTAAGATTTCGGCCTTAGAATGCATTTTACGACAAAAAAGTATAAAATAAAATTTATAGGAAATTAAGAGATCTAAAACTTTTGTTTTTAACATTTTTTTGTACAGTGCCTAGTTTAGCGTGAATGAGTGATTTTCCGTATTTTTAAGCTAAACTGAGGTCGATTTTAATTTTGCGTATTTCACTAATGTTTTTTTAGGTTAGTTTTTGTTAATTTCTAATGTTTTAATACTAATGTTAGGTTTATTGTTAATTATTTACATTGGTAAGAGAAAGTTGTGTGAGTGTTTCACACCAAATTTTTTTTAAGCCGTGTAAGGTGGTTTCAAAAGCTATGGCTTCACAGAGTGACATTGTACACTTTTTTTGTTGAAATAGTTGGCCTTTTTCAAATAATAGAATAGTGCATACAAAGGTACAGTCCAGCCTCTCTTAGTTTGCTCCTAATGTAAACAAATAATGACGTCACTGAGCATGCGCATTATATCAAAATGTGTACACGTTGATTAAAAAGTAACAACAAAATACTTTCAAAAGTATTTAAATACAAAATACTTTTAAAAGTATTTTTATAAATGAAATTGTTAGGCCTACATCATATCATGACTGATGTTTTTAGTACTTTAAGTAGTTATAATTTAAAAAAATATTTAACTTAATAGGAATACGATATATGTAAAGTTGCAGACTCTAGCGTGCATCCTGTAGTAGGTGGCTTTTGTTTGTTGACACTTGGAGCAAACTAAGAACGGCTGAACTATAGTTTTCTTGTTTTCCTGTACTAAAATGCTGCTATTATTTGTAATTTTATTATTTATTTTGTGTATTTTGGTTGATTGAAATAATCTAGAACTTTGTAACTGAACCCTGTTGTTTATTACATTTTTTATTGTGACACAAAAATGGGTCGCATGGCTCTGAAACGTAAAATCATTCCAGCAGGCATTGTGACCCGAAAGTGTGTCACAACTTTATTTTACAAAAAAAAATACTTGTTATTAAATAAATTAACCCACCGGGTTGGTCTAGAGGTAAATTTGTCGCCAAAATCAGCTGTTTAACAGCTGATTTTTATGGACAAAGGTTCCTGATTCAAATCTTAGTAAAGGTAGTTACTTTTATTCGGATTTGAATACTAGACAGTGGTTACCGGTGTACTTTGATGGTTGGGGTTCAATTAACCATACTCTCTCAGGAATGGTCGGCCTGGGTCTGTACAAGAATACCCTTCATTTACATGTCATACACATCATCCTCATCTCATTGGGTGATGGGGTTGCTTATTGTTCTCAATTGAACAGATTGCAACCGACACATATTAGGAATTAGAAAAAATAAATAAATAAAAAATAAATTAAGTAAAATAAGATAAAAATATGGTGTGAAACACTCACACAACTTTCTCTTGCCAGTGCAAAACATTTAAACAGTATAACCTAACATTAGTAATAAAACATTAGAAATAAACAAAAAGCTAACTTCAAAAAACATAACCTTATTTTAATCATGAGTGAAAGATGCAAAATGAAAATCGACCTGTTTGGCTTCAAAATACGGAAAATCATTCTTTCACGCTAAACTAGGCTCTGTAGAGAAAAATGCTCTAAATAAAAGTTGTAGATCTCTTAATTTCCTATAAATATGATTATACACACTTTTGTCGTAAAGTGCATACTAAGGCCGAAATCTTAAAAAAATCGATTTTTCACACGTTTTCGTGAGAAAAAAACAGAAAATCGCTAATTACCGCTAAACTAAGCGTTTTACAAAAAAATGTTCGAAATAAAAGTTGTAGAATTTTACATTCTCTACAACTTTTATTATACCGTGCGTTCGGAAAGTCGCTGTGCACTGGAATTGTGACTATGGATTTATGAAAATATGTATAAAGAAATGACTAAGCATTTTGGAAAAAAATTTATTCAATACCTTAATTACATTGTTAAACCGTGATTACATTGTTTATAGAAGGTGTTCGAAATGACCTCCATTGGCGTCATCACACTCCGATTGACGAACTTAAAGCCGCAATAACGGCATACATTCAAGGAATCACTGTTCTTCAGTTGCGAAAGGTGTTTGCAAACAAAATGAAACGAGTGCAATGCTGTATTGATGCCAATGGAGGTCATTTCGAACACCTTCTATAAACAATGTAATCACGGTTTAACAATGTAATTAAGGTATTGAATAAATTTTTTTCCAAAATGCTTAGTCATTTCTTTATACATATTTTCATAAATCCATAGTCGCAATTCCAGTGCACAGCGACTTTCCGAACGCACGGTATAACGTTTTGCGCTAAAATGCATATTAAAGCGTCAATCTTAAAAAGAAAATGTTTTTACGTAAAAACAGCCTCACGCAGAATTTCAGCAAACATGGCGCCTACCCTATCTTGTAGAGAATAAAACGTTTAGTAAATAAGGCGATTTAAAAAAGAATCGTAGGACCAGTTTTTGAGAAAATCACAAAAAAGTGAAAAATGACACGAATAAACTACTACTTCCGGTTGACCGATTTTGATGAAAATGTGTCGGGTCCGGTAGTGGTATGTAACTTAAGTTTCAAGTTTCAAGTCCGTACAATGTTCCGTTCTTGAGATATTTTGTACACACACACGCGCGCGCGCGCGCACACACACACACACACCAATCGCTAAAAACATGTTTGTGTGGGTTTAGGGGGTCTGAAAACGTATAGATCCGGTGAAAACTCGATTTTTAAATATGGACATGAAAACAATACTTTCCTTCCTATATATTCATATAGGCAAGAGAAAGTAAAAATGAATAAAATGTCAAAAAATAAAAAAAGTACGATGGCCCAGCTGTAAGTGTCACAAAATTTAGTGTGCCAGACAACGTGTTGTTAAGGAAATAGAATGTCTCAAGTTTTAGTCGTTCCGCAGAATTTTATTTTTTGGTGTAACTATTAACAGGAGAAATTGATGGCATTTGTAATATAGCATAGAGTAGTTTTAATGCATAATGCATAGTGTGACATAATGCAGAGGTTGCCTATTAATGAAAGCCGAAGGATAATGTAATAATCTCACGTCACTTGTATCATGTATTTATAATACAAAAATGCACACAATAAATAATTTATTCAGGTAGGCTATAAGTATATCGTAATGATAGTAAACTGATTTAAACTTGGGTGAAGGGTGAAGGACAACAGAATTAAATTTATTATTGTAATCAACCCTACTCTACATTAAGAAGCAGGGCTACTTAAAACTTAAAACCCCACAATTCCTTGTCGTGGGGTGGTTTGAGGGTAGGTGTAACTAAAGTGTTTCTACCCTTATTTATTTACTAATAACATGATTACAAAACATTCTAGTAGTTCCCGACATTTTTTATCGCCTCCTCACAAACAATAATACCACCACATGTCAAGACTCGTTTCGCTGAAATTTTCTATAAACAAATTATTATGGAAACAACCATAGGGTGGGTCATAAATCGCTTCACTATTACGAAAGAATATTACTTTCTCTTGCCTATATGAATATATAGGAAGGTAAGTATTGTTTTCATGTCGATTTTAAGAAATCGAGTTTTCACCGGATCTACACGTTTTCAGACCCTCTGAACCCAAAAAACCTGTTTTTAGAGATTGGTCTGTCTGTCTCTCTCTCCCCTGTGCGTGCGCATGTACGTGTGTGTGTGTGTGTGCGCGCGCGCGCGTGATTGTGTGTGAACAGAATATCTCAATAATGGAACATCGTACGAACTTGAAACTTGACACTTAAGTTACATACCACTACCAGACCCGACACGAACATTTTCATCAAAATCGGTCAACCGGAGGTATTAGTTTATTCGTGTAATTTTTCACTTTTTTGCGATTTTCTCGAAAACTGGTCGTACGATTTTTTTTTTAAATCGCCTCATTTACTTATTTTTTCATACTCTACACGATAGAGTAGGCGCCATGTTTGCTGAAATTCTTGGTGAGGGTGTTTTCACGTAAAAAAGTACTTTTTTTAAGATTACGGCTTTAATATGCATTTTAGCGCAAAAATTTTTGTAACAAAAGTTATAGAGAATTTAAAATTCTACAACTTTAATTTTAACATTTTTTTTTTTGTATAACGCTTAGTTTAGCAGTAATTAGCAATTTTCTGTTTTTTCTCACGAAAACGTGTGAAAAATCGATTTTTCATTGTAATAAACCCTACAATTAACCCCACAATTCCTTGTCGTGGTGGTGGGGTGGTGCAAGGGGGGATTACTAAAGTATTTCTACTGTTATTTATTTAGTAATAACATGATTATAAAACATTCTAGTAGTTCCCGACGTTTTTTATCGCCTCCTCACAAACAATAATACCACCACTTGCCAAGACTCGTTTCGCTGAAATTTTCTATAAACAAATTATTATGAAAACTACCACAGGGTGGGTCATAAGTCGTTTCACAATTACGTCTTTCAATCCCAATTACAAAAGAATATTGTGACACTTATCGTTAATGTCCGTTTCGGGATCTAGGTAATTAAATAATTAATACACTAAAGTTTACAACCACAAATATTTATCACAACTAAAAGATTTACAAAATAAATAACTGTTTATTTTTTTGCTTTAAATAGATTAAAACTGGTGTAAAAGACCAACCATTAATTTTTCGTTCATATTATCTTAGAAACTAAATACTTAAATTATATAATCCATTCAACAATGTTTTATATCTTAACACTAAAATATACATACACAAAACTTTTCACTACTTTTGGACTTGACACGATCTGCTTTAACACATCACACTGGACTGTTACACTAAAGGGCTTCTTCCTGCTGAGCCTTCTAGCAACATTTTCGTTATCAAGAAGTTGAATTACTTCAGGATTGATGTGGCCATGTAGGCAAGCTTCATGTTTGACAGCAGATCTTCTTATCTCACTGGACACAAAAGGGATGTTAAGATCTCTATGCAGATCTTACTTTACTTACTTATCCTGGCGCTACAGCCCGATGTGGGCCTTGGCCTCCTCCACAATTCGCCTCCAAGCTCCTCTATCTCTCGCTGTCCGTCTCCATCCTCTCACTCCCATCGATCTCAAATCCCTCTCCACATCCTGCTGCCAAAGTCTGCACATTCCAGGATGCCACCTTTACCAAAAATTTTCGTTTCCATTTTCTCTTATTTGATTCAATGCCATTTTGATTATCCGTAATTCCTGTCCCTATCCGAGGCTCATTGCTTGTTTTCAAAGCGTGAAACGATTTTTACAAGGTGAGGCTGCTGCTGACGTCACGCCCAACCGCCAACTTGGAGGACCAGGTGATTTGTTCAGGATTTCTTCCCTAGCCTTTGATAACCCAATACCCAACTGCACTGCCCATAACAGACAGGTGGAGTGTCAAATTATTTACACTCAATCTGTTCGTTGCAGGGCTAAAATAAATAGTTCTGTTTCTTATCACATGGTCAGTCAATTAAATGACTGAATCATTTAATAAGAGAAGAGGTAGAGGTGTACTGTGACACTAATTAGAGTTACCTCCTCTGAAAGTAATGAATTTCGCTATACAGCCAGACCCTGTGGTGAATGAAGTGAAGGTGTCATTTACAGAGTGGAAAATATGTGCTTTTCAGAGGGCCTGGCATGCTGATAAGCGTACTTTTCCACTCAGTGAGTTGTGGCAATGGTAAACCACCTAACTCCTTGTTTTACTTAGTAAAATCTCTACAGGTTCAAACCAGCCTTTCGACTGTTGACCTAAACAACAACAACCCAACTGCAAGGCAGCAGTCAATTTTCTGTTAGGGTTTTCTTCCCTTAGCCTTTGAATCCCACCACATTCCATCTACAAGGCAGTAGCTTTGCTGGTTTTCGTCCACCCTGAGTATTTTATTTCCTCAGTACCCTCCAACCTTGGTTGGCGAGCATCCCCATCGCCAGGGGCGGCCCCCGATAGCAGATCCAGCAACAGCCACGGGATCTCTATGCAGATCACTATTCCTAATGTACCAAGGGGCATTAACCATAGCTCTCAGTACTTTGTTCTGAAACGTCTGTATAATCCTTAACTGACTTTCTCTGGCGTAACCCCAACGTTGTATACCATAAATCGAGATGGGTTTTAAAATTTGTTTATAGATTGTTACTTTATTATGAAGAGGCAGCTGTTATTGACGTCCCAGTAACCAATATAGTTACCTGAATCTGAGGCCCAGCTCAGCTCTTTTTATCTTCAT
The DNA here is from genome assembly GCA_035578175.1 of Catonia carolina. Taxonomy (NCBI): domain Eukaryota; kingdom Metazoa; phylum Arthropoda; class Insecta; order Hemiptera; family Achilidae; genus Catonia; species Catonia carolina. The sequence continues at coordinate 1,509,413 of JAQMRL010000029.1, read as the reverse complement.
GTGCTCCTTCCATTTCAGTTTCTTATCTAAAGTCATTCCTAAATACTTTGTGGTGTTCGCATAAAAATAAATAATAAACTAATTATAATGAAGTTTATTATAAACTTCATTATGAAGATACAAAAAAATTTACTTAAATAATAATTTGCTTAATAACTTAATACTTACAAACTAAATTTAATAATAAACTAAAATAAAGGAAGAGGTTCCTTTGAAAGGGCTGATATACCCTCAGTGGAAGGAAGTACACTGGAATATATAACCGCAAGCGTCTGTACCCAGAATGGGCGGCTTGGGGGCAGCGTCTGACCCAGAATGGGCGGCTGTGCATTGAACCCTCTATAGTTTACCACTATAGTTGTAACCTGGGGCTTGCCCCACGCAGGAAAGACACATCCTTGAAAAGTTCAAATCAGCCATGGAAGGTTCTTTAAGGAGAATTTCCCCGTCTGGTACTGCGGTCCAGGAAAGTTTGCCATCGGATCCGGGGGGCAAACAACTTAGAGAAGTTACCATGGGCGAAATGTGAATTCACTATCGGTTAAATTTAGGGAACAAATGAGGGTCAGGAAAGCCATGGTGATTTCGGACGCTGAGAGACTGAGAAGATCCGAAACATTGAAGAATTATTGGCGAAGAAGAGGAGAAGTACGGGAACGACAACTGCGGAGGCGTTTGGGTGGAACATCTGAAAGAGCTAGACGTTGAAAGATTGAACTTAAGTGGTCCTTTGTGGCCGTAGAAAAAAAAAACTAAAATAAATAAATAGGCCTACTTAATACATAAATAATTTATTTAATACTACTTACAAATAATTATATAGAATGCACATACACAATAAGACTGAATAATAATGCCTCAGAACTGTGACCTGTTCTACGCACCGATACGACACGCAATAAACACTCCCTTGTCAAAGATCAAACGAATACTAACTCATTGACCGCCGCACTTGGACCTCTCTTTATATAGGTGGATCAATGAGATAATTCTGGAAAAACGGAGATCTATTCCATACAAAAATCATTTTCATTGGTTCTTGACAGATCATAACTAAAGTAAACAAGTAACAATAGAATAAAATCTGGTGTGAAACACTCGCACAACTTTCTCTTGCCAATGCAAATAATGACCAAAATAATCTAACATTAGTAATAAAACTTTAGAAATAAACAAAAACTAACCTTAAAAACATAACCTTATTTTAATCATGAGTAAAAGACGTACAATGAAAACCGACCTCAGTTTGGCATAAAACTTATATGGAAACATGTTTTTTATAACGTTAATAGAAACACCCGGTCTGACAGACCGCCATTTCATTTTTGGCAATTTATTTGGGAATCAAAGGCAAAGAAACTCAACTAGATCTGTTTAACAAAAATTATATTATTTTACTATAGTATAATGATTGAATTGACATTGGTATAAGATCTGGTTATCGAAAAACAATTGTTTAAATAAAAGAAAAAGCCAAATTATTTATGGTATTAACGACTTAATTTTTAAAATTGATAACATACTTATAATGCTTTTTTCACTCAGGTTAAATGTATTATTTTAACACATATGTAATCACATACTTAAATTTAAAAGAGCAAAAATTTGTATAAAAGAAACATAACTCAAAAGTGACTACTTATACAGGGTGATTCATGAAGTTCTCCCCCCACTTCTACAGCACATTGTACTAGTAAAAATAATGAAAAAATGTTATATAAACATAGGTCCGAAAACGCTTCGTTAGCGAGTTACAGCTAGCGAAAGTTTCGCCTGGATTTCAGTTCACCAGGTGAAATGAGGTCTTCCTGGAATTGTGGTAAGGTAGATTAAGGGGCGAATTCAATCATTTCTTATGGTTTTTGATCTGATAAATTGAATAAAACAGGTCCCAGATCTGTAAGTTAAATAGTTTTTAAGAAAACCAGTGTCAAATGCAAAAAATGGAGTGAAAAACTTATTTTTTCATCTTTGGGCAAGGATAACTGTGTTATTTCACCAAGAAACAGTTAAAATTTTTCAATAAAACATGTAGAAAATTTTATTCTGAACAAACCGGTGTAAATTAAGTACACAGAAAGCGAATAGATGTTTGATTAAATGAGTTTTTATTCATAAGAGTACAAAGTAAAATTAACCGGAAAAACTAAAATGAAAAAATGTGTTTTTTTCACTCCATTTTTTTGCATTTGACACTGGTTTTCTCAAAAACTATTCGCTTTCTGTGTACTTTATTTACACCGGTTTGTTCAGAATAAAATTTTCTACATTTTTTATTGAAAATTTTCAACTGTTTCTTGGTGAAATAACAAAGTTATTCTTGCCCAAAGATGAAAAAATGTGATTTTCACTCCATTTTTTGCATTTGACACTGGTTTTCTCAAAAACTATTTAACTTACAGTTCTGGGACCTGTTTTATTCAATTTATCAGATCAAAAACCATAAGAAATGATTGAATTCGCCCCTTAATCTACCTTACCACAATTCCAGGAAGACCTCATTTCATCTGGTGAACTGAAATCCAGGCGAAACTTTCGCTAGCTGTAACTCGCTAACGAAGCGTTTTCGGACCTATGTTTATATAACATTTTTTCATTATTTTTACTAGTACAATGTGCTGTAGAAGTGGGGGGAGAACTTCATGAATCACCCTGTATATTAGGGATTTTTTTACTGACATTTGTTTTTTGTACAATCAAGACACAGTTTTCAACTGCATTCTAGGCAAATAGCTTTCTTGCAAGTGATACATCCGAGTCATCAATTTCATCACAAATAGAACCTTCCGAGTCACTGTCATCATTTTCCAATAATCTACGAATTCTGTCACCATAGTCGGGATCGCTTGTACTAAGTGGTCGAGCCATTTCACAAATTTTATTTACAATTAAATAATAAAAAAAATAATTAAAATATATACAAATAATTAAAATATAAACCCGTAAAGGAAACACCCGTCTTACAGACCGTTAAATACAGTAAGGGAAACACACGGTTCCACAGACCGCTACATGAAATACACAAAAAGAAACACGCGGTATCACAGACCGGTATGACTTTTAAGAACGATTTACACTTTTGCAATGATTCACGTGAACTGAACCATATTTCACTATGAAGTAGATAGGAATGATGACGGTCAGCACCAACCCTAGCTCAGGGAACCCAGTATTATGTAAACAAATCACCCTTAGTGCCTGTGAGACCGATGTTTCCATATAAGTGATACGGGAAATCACTCTTTCAAGCAATTTTTCAGATTTTTTTTAAAGGAATTCTAATTATCACAACATTTTAAAAATTGGGGTAATTTATTTATGAATTTTCTTCCTGCATAAGTAGGTTTTTGTTGAAACAATTTTGTGGAGTGATTAGCCACATAATAATCATTCGTGTTTCTCGTGTTATGATTGTGAACATTGAAATTCTGCATAAAATTATTTTGCCTAACATAAAAATAATCAAGTGAAAAATGTAAAGAGGGGGAACTGTAAGCAATTGTAAGGTGGTTAAATAGTGGTGTGGATGAGGTTAGCTGGTTAGCTCCCACCATACACCTAATAGCTTTCTTTTGAATTTTAAAAACCCTATTCATATTGCCCATGCTAGAATTACCCCATATTAAGATACCATAACGGATATGAGACATTCTCTCTAACATTGGGAGATTATTGTGGTAGCTGGTCCAATGTACGCTTGAATTTAAAATTAAACTTATCCAGTAACCTGAGGTTGTGGTCGGTTTAATGCACAAGTTAAACCTCCCCCCCCCCCAATAAAGAAAAAAACATGCATAAGTAGACCTATCGATTTTTCCTTTCTCTTGCCTATATGAATATAGCCTATAGGAAGGAAAGTATTGTTTTCATGTCCCACTCTTCACCTACCATATACACCTAAACAGACACCCTCACACCCACACAACTACATGTTTCTAGTGATTGGTCCGTCTGTGTGCGTGCGAGCGTTTGTGAGTGTGTGTGTGTGTGTGTGTGTGTGTGTGTGTGTGTGTGTGTGTGTGTGTGCGTGCGAACAAAATATCTCAAGAACGAAACATCATACAAAGTTGAAACTTAAAACTTTGTCAGATACTACTAAAGGACCCGGCACAAACATTTTCATCAAAATTGGTCAACCGGAAGTAGTAGTTTATTCATGTAATTTTTCACTGTTTTACGTTTTCCTCAAAAACGGCTTGTACGATTTTTTTAAAAATCGCCTCATTTACCACATTTTATATACTCTACATGTTAGGGTGGCGCCATGTCTGCTGAAATCCTTGAGCAGGTTGTAAAATTTTTTTTTTTAAGATTGCAGCCTTAATATGCGTTTAAGATTTTGATCATACTATGAATTTAACGACAAAAGTGTAGCTACATAATAAAATTTATAGAAAATTAAAAGATCGACAACTTTTATTTGAAGCATTTTTTTTTACAGAGCCTAGTTTAGCGTGAAAGAGTGATTTTCCGTATTTTGAAGCCAAATACTAAGGGTGGTTTTAATGTTGCGTCATTCACTTGTCACCGCCACCCCTTATAAATAATCATTTACTGTGTTGCCGGCTTCAATACTTCCGCCGGCCCTTGTCGGCGCGGTAGGCTCTTTGGCGGCGTACCGACAAACCTTTCGGCTGCGCACCATCAGTGGCCTTTGTCATCAAGGGCGAGTGAGTAACCGCCCTCTCGGCAACTATATGAAGAGCGCTGCACTCAACAGGGGCATTCAATTCCGATCCAGACAGCAGACAAGACGTCCACCACGGCACACGGCTACAGAACTCCAGCGAAGACTAATTGACGACCCTGCAAGAGAGAAGATGATACTTCCGCTCACCGACCCGTCACCGTAAGCCGTCGACCGGACCGTCATCACCCACAGCGGTCCCTCAACCGAGCCTTACGCCCACCGGAACCGACGAAGCAGCCATCGACGCACTACTGCGAGGGAAGAAGATGACGTCTCCACTGGACGACGACACGCCGTGTCGTCCAGCTCCTCGACCGCCACGACGACCACGACCGACGAAGACCGACTACGACCCCGTAAGAGACCCATTGGGTTCTCACTGGGTTGAGAACCCAGTGGGTTGAGAACGATGATGTTGGGCAAGAGAAAGTACAAAGTACAGGTGTCAAATGCATTATGAACTACCCTATAGAAAATGAAACAAAAGATAATAAAAAATTACTGGTAAAATAAACGCATTATTTCGTGTTGTTAAGTTTGCAGGTGCCTCCTGTTGCGTGTCACATGAATATCAAGGCATGCTGTTTACCACCGCCAATACAGTAGAAGGAAGGAAAATAGGGCGGACTATCAGTTATACTTGACCCCGACTTCGGGTACCCTACTGGGCATGCGGCTCTCTCCATCCCTCCCTTTCTCCCACACTTACCCCTTCGCATATCCATTATTATGCAACACTAAAATTAATGAACTTGCTCGCCACCACACCATTTTGTTTACCTACAAGTTATATTTCTAATTTTTGTGTGTGAATCTTATCCGTATCAAATATGCAAATACCAAAAAAAAGCTGGTGTGAAACACTCACACAACTTTCTTTTGCCAGTGCAAATAATTAACAATATAATTTATGTCACCGGATGGCGACGTTAAGTGGCTAACCTTATTAGTTTTGTGGCCCTTTAAAGGGCCGTTTAAGCGGTAGTCGTCTGTCGTAGTCGTCGTGGCGGTCGAGGAGCCGTGTCGTCGTCCAGCGGAAACGTCATCTTCTTCCCTCGCAGTACTGCGTCGATGACTGTACTATATACTGAAATTCGGTGTATATAGGTTTGAGCTGACTGGAAAACGATTGGCCTTCTCATATTCGACCTATCTCTCCCGGTTTTCCTGGTACGTGGTGTGAATCGGGAAAACCGGGACACGTAAATTCGGGAAAAAAATTTCCGACGATTCCAAGATATACATCTTGTAGATCGATCGATTTTAGGGGGTACTTATTTTTATTTCATGCAAAACGGATGGCCGGTTGAAAAGTTACAGCCATCGGCGCAAAGGTCTGTCTACACATGGATGTGGCAATTCGGGGCCGAAAATTAAAAATCGGAAATTCGCATGTTCAGCCAGTGGATCCTACGGTCAAAACGGTCAGCAGTCCGGGAGAAATAGTGAAAAAATTCAGCAGGCACCAATTATTTTTTTACAAATTTTTAAAGTTTGCGAAAAATCGGGGCAAGGCCGAAAATTAAAAATCGGAAATTTGACGTTTTTCTAACGGGAGTCGATCGGCAAAGCGATGCTGAATCCCAGAAAAATAGTGAAAAAATTCTGCGCCAGCTGGTTATTTTTTATCGATTTTCAAAGTTCGGAAAAAATCACCACCTGTCGAAAAATAAAAATCGGAAATTTCAGGTTTTTCTAAAAATATGGCCTTTTTAAAAATATGGCCGAGATAAGAGACAGTAATACGTGGGTGCAGTATGCAGAGTAATTGGAAATTTATAACTCATTCACTACCTGACGAATTGAAACAAATATAGGCCTAATTATGAAATACAGTACAAAAATATAAATTTTGAATATATCCGAATTTTTTAATGTTTTTGGAATCGAATGTTATCCTTCACGTTTTTCTATGAAATATAAAAGTTGAATAGTGTTACTAGCCCAAAAAATACACCACCAAGAAAGCTTAGAAAAAAATGAATGTGCTACGCCCCAGATGGACTTGAAACATGCGACATCGTCACAGTTTAAGTTGCTTAACTTTCTTAATTAAAGTTACTTAAAGTTGCGAAATAGCCTATATTGATCAGGAGGAAGCTCTAAGCTATGCAACAATGAAAGATTTTTTTAAAATCAGTTGAGTAGTTTCTGAGATTACCACCTCATACAAACAGACGTTCCTTATTATATTAATATGGATAGGTAAAAAGATTACTTTGACAAATAGGCTATAACCTAATCATGAGTAGATGACGCTAAATGGATAAATGGTTTAAATAAGTCAGAACTGATGTAGAGAAATGTAGAATGAACTAAGAAAAAAAGAAATACAAACCCACCAGTAACTTACATAAAAATAAAAATCTGGTGTGAAACACTCACACAACTTTCTCTTGCCAATGAAAATAATTAATAATAAACCTAACATTATTAATTGTAAAGAACAAAATATTATTTTTTAAATAAACTCAAATATTTGCTTTATTTTTCAACGGTATTCTTCCTTGTTCCATAAACTATAATCAACTTTAACTTTTTAATCATATATATTTTTTCAATAATCAAATTATTTATCTTATACTTTATCAACGTGGGACCTCCTCCTTCTTCCAACGTCCAGGCCCCACTAAAAAATCTTTTTTACAAAAAAAACATTAACCTACTAGCTCCTAGCAACCTATCTTTGTTTATTACTTCTTTTTTAAATTAAAATAATTTTTATCCTTTTCACCAGCTGGGTCTATTTACATTTATTTAACTAAAAAATAAACAAAGCCAGCTGCCAATGATTTTGACTCGTCACATAATAAAATATTAGAAATAAACAAAAACTAACCTCAAAAACATAACCTTATTTTAATCATGAGTGAATGACGCAAAATGACAATCGAACTCAGTTTGGCTTAAAAATACGGAAAATCACGCTTTCACGCTAAACTAGGCTCTGTAGAGACAAATGCTTTAAACAAAAGTTGTAGATCTTTTAATTTTCTATAAATTTAATTATATACACTTTTGTCGTAAAATGCATACTAAGACTGAAATGTTAAAAAAATCGATTTTTCTCACGTTTTCGTGAGAAAAAAAACAGAAAATCGCAAATTACCGCTAAACTAAGCGTTATACAAAAAATTGTTTGAAATAAAAGTTGTAGAATTTTCAATTCTCTACAACTTTTATTATATAAAGTTTTGCGCTAAAATGCATATTAAAGCTGTAATCTTAAAAAAACAACGTTTTTACGTGAAAACAGCCTCACCCAGAATTTCAGCAAACATGACGCCTACCCTATCTTGTAGAGAATAAAAAATTGAGTAAACCAGGCGATTTTTAAAAAAATCGTAGGACCAGTTTTTGAGAAAATCGCAAAAAAGTGAAAAATTACACGAATAAACTACCACTTCCGGTTGACCGATTTTGATGAAAATGTTCGTGTCGAGTCCGGTAGTGGTACGTAACTTAAGTTTCAAGTTTTAAGTTCGTACGATCTTCCGTTCTTGAGATATTCTGTTCACATACACACACACACACAGACCAATCGCTAAAAACATGTTTGTGTGGGTTCAGGGGGTCTGAAAACGTATAGATCCGGTGAAAACTCGATTTCGAAAAATCGACATGAAAACAATACTTTCCTTCCTATTTATATTCATATAGGCAAGAGAAAGTAAAAATCAAAAATTTATAAAATTGTTAAATGAATTAGTTGGTGTTTTATCCGGTATGCGCGCTGTTCCGAGTAATGAAATATTCGGCCAGAAATAATGGATGATATAACATACTTTCCGTTTGTAGAACTAACTGAAAAAAAAACATTCAATTTCATTACGAACATTTTTATACTTTAATAAAAATAAAAGTTATACTTTTAAGATTTACGTTAATAGATTTTTAAAGTTGGTATAACTGATTAGTTTTGAAATCATATGCGTTGGATTGGACCGTTTTAGGTTGTTTTGTTATGATTTGTTGTTTTCGTTATTTGAATGGAAATATAATAAAGTGATTTATTTTTAGTAAAAATGACAGTGATCGGTTTAAAAAAGGATGTAAAGGTAATATTATATGAATTTAATAAAAAATGGAATGAAATTGAGGGTGATTTGTTTTTAGATTGAATAAGTGTAACAAGCCAATTGGAAAACAGTTTTTGAATAATTTATTTACATTTCTTGTCGTTTTATTAAAATGTGTTTTTAAAATCTAATTTTGTAAAGGTGAAAAACTAGGGTTTTTAATGTGATATCTATTTCATTAAAACATTGTTATTTTTTTATTCTAACGGAAATAAAAGGTTAGTTAAGGTTAGAGAGTTGGCACGTGTACTAGGAAGCGTGACTTATTGTGATCAAATCGAATGTTTATTTTTCCTTTCTTGCTTGTAAAATTCGGAAATGTCAATAGATAAAAAAAATAATTTATTATTATTATGTAATTGAAGATTTGGTGTTTTTTGTAGAAAACACTGTAAATGCCGAAAATAAAAATTCTCAGGAAAGCAAAAAAAAAAGATAATTCTGGTGGTATATCATAATTTCAATTAATCACGAGTAAAGATTGGTTACTTTACATCAGAAAAGTAATTTCTGGTAAGAAAATAATGTATTTTTTTGCAACTGCTGAAATAAGTAAGTTTTACCATTTAAATTTGTGTGTTGTTGTTTAGGCCATCAGCGTGTAGGCTGGTTTGAACCTGTAGAGGTTTTACTAAGTAAAACGAGGAGTGAGGTGGTTTAACTGAGTGGAAAAGTATGCTTATCAGCATGCCGGGCCCTCTGAAAAGCACATATTTTCCACTCTGCAAATGACATCTTCACTTCGTTCACCACAAGGTCCAACTGTATAATAAAATTCATTACTTTCAGAGGAGATAACTCTGATTAGTGTCACAGTACACCTCTACCTCTTCTGTTCTTAAATGATTCAGTCATTTAATTGGCTGACCATGTGATAAGAAACAGAACTATTTATTTTAGCCCTGCAACTAACAGATTGAGTGTAAATAATTTGACACTCCACCTGTCTGTTATGAGCATTTAAATTTGTAGAGAACAAAATAAAGTGCCACCAATAATTTGTTGAAAACAATGAATGTACCTTGTGAATTGTTTTTTGAGAAATGTCTTAAATACTTTAAGGATTAAATAACTGAAAACAGTACTTAAACTTAATTTGTGGTAATATTATAAAAATGAGATGAAACATATTATTTAAAGTAAGAAAAGCTTTAATATTTAAAATAACTAAAAAATAATGATTACATGATATAATATTGTATATAAAAAGAACATATAGGCCTACATTACAAAATGACACAAGTTTATTCATAAAAAATGTATAACCTCAAAAACACTTCCGTAATGCAAAAAACTGCCCATAACAGACAGGTGAAGTGTTAAATTATTTACACTCAATCTGTTTGTTGCAGGGCTAAAATAAATAGTTGTGTTTCTTATCACATGGTCAGCCAATTAAATGAGTGAATCATTTAAGAAGAGAAGAGGTAGAGGTGTACTGTGACACTAATCAGAGTTATCTCGTCTGAAAGTAATGAATTTCATTATACAGCCAGACCCTGTGGTGAATGAAGTGAAGGTGTCATTTACAGAGTGGAAAGTATGTGCTTTTCAGAGGGCCCGGCATGCTGATAAGCATACTTTACTATTCAGTGAGTTGTGGCAATGGTAAACCACCTCACTCCTCATTTTACTTAGTAAAACCTCTACATGTTCAAACCAGCCTTTCGGCTGTTGACCTAAACAACAACAATGCAAAAAAAATGGCTACCTACAGAATTAAGATCAGGCACTTAGTGATAATACCCTCAACAACTCATCTGGCACATACTGTTGCTGCCATCTTTGAAATTTTTCTGTAAACTGTAGAATAATGTCTAGTACATTGAGTGTTTACTGCAGGAATACCATTGGCACATACAATCGTTTCACATAAAAAAACAAAATTGACCTCAGTGGCACTTACAGTGTTTTCTACAATAAGTCTTCAATTATTTACGTAATCGCAAGGTAAACAATTTAAAACTTATGAGTTTCTCATATTCATTTAGTTATGATTGTGTTGTTTACATCAATCAGCTGAAAAGCTGTTTTGAACATCTAGAGGTTTTTGAAGTAAAACAAGCTTTGAGATGGTTTACCATGCCTTCCTTAAAGAGTGGAAAAATATGCTTATTAGCATGCCAAGCTCTGAAAAGCTTTCCAGTCTGCAAATTACACTTTCATTCACCACAGGGTCTATAAACACTTGAATCATGAGTTTACCCCCTTGTTTGCAACGAGGGGTAAAGGGGGAAAGCATCAGTGCGCATGTGCGACTGTTTAAATTTCAGTACACAAACATAACAACTTAAACTACACCCAGAGCATAGCCTATACAGTATATCGCGGAACCTTTTGTTCGTTAACTGTACAAATATTAGTGTTTGTTACTGTAAACAGAAATGTTAGTTTCTTGAAAATGTGGGCAGACTATTCACAGTGCTGAACGTAATCTAATACGCAGTGAAATAAAATGCTGTGAAGTTGAAACTAAACAAAAAATAAAAAAAATTTACAAAAAAATCACAGAAAAAAAAATTACAAAAAAATCAAAAAAAAAAATTTTAAGACGCTATTATTTAACAATTAATCAAAAAGAAATGAACTAAAAAGAAAAAAATAAAAAAATTTACAAAAAAAAAATCACAGACATTACAGTTAAAAATAAAAACGAATATTTGACAATAAATATTATATATATTAATGCGCCACGCTTTTATTTTTAACTGTAATGTCTGTGATTTTTTTTTGTAAATTTTTTTCTTTTTTTCTTTTTAGTTCATTTCTTTTTGATTAATTGTTAAATAATAGCGTTTCTTAAAATTTTTTTTTTTTAATATTTTTTTTTGATTTTTTTGTAATTATTTATGTGATTTTTTTGTAAATTTTTTTTGTAAATTTTTATTCTTTTTTTCTTTTTAGTTAATTTTTTTAAGTAATTGTTAAATAAAAGCGTTTTCAAATTTTTTTTTTACAAACACCTCCACAGCGTATTGTCATCGAAGATAAACAAGTGTGCAAAGTTTGATTCATATTGATACGGTAGAAGTATTAAAATTTTAAGTTGCAAGATTTGATGGATCCAAGAGTAAGTTAAATAAAAGCGTTTAAAAAATGCCTTTCAATGTCTCTTAACAACAGCCATGAGCGAGTGGCTAACTACTGTGATGTTTCTTTTTCCACAATTTGAAAAATTAACAAGGATATTGAAGACTTGAAGAAGCTGTTCTTCAACAGTTTGGATGAAAACAGGTGTTAAAAAAAGAAAGCGGTTAGGTAGATACTAGGGAGAGTGAGACTGACGGTGAAGACGCCGGTCGGTGACACCGATAGTAAACAACGCGATTCATTTGTAGAAAATTTGTTCCAACGGAATAAGATTTCTATTTCATATAATGAATTAATATAATAATTTCACTAACCTTCTTTTTAAACTGCGTCACCTTTATTGTAATTTCTACTTACACGTGTTTCGGTGGATCCACCATCATCAGAGTAAATGAAAAATTGAAACTAAAAAATTTTTTTCACATTTATTTAAAATTTACAGAAGATGATACATCTTCAGTCACTTGTATAAAACTGTTTTATACAAGTGACTGAAGATGTACCCATCTTCTGTAAATTTTAAATAAATGTGAAAAAAATTTTTAGTTTCAATTTTTCATTTACTCTGATGATTGTGGATCCACCGAAACACGTGTAAGTAGAAATTACAATAAAGGTGACGCAGTTTAAAAAGAAGGTTAGTGAAATTATTATATTAATTCATTATATGAAATACAAATAATTTCAAACTGCAGGATGCATTCGATAAAGATTTATTTTTGGAATAAGATTACTGGTAATTAGAGTAAATCAAACATTTCTAGTCATGTAATTGAGCTATACGAAGTATTACAGGTCAGATTTATTTCTTATAAGGTTTGTGAAGAAACCTAAGTAAGAAAGAAGTGGGGTAATTCTAGCATGGGTAATATGAATAGAGTTTTTAAAATTCAAAAGAAAGCTATTAGGTGGTATGGTGGGAGCTAACCAGCTAACCTCATCCACACCACTATTTAACCACCTTACAATTGCTTACAGTTCCCTCAAAACTACATTTTTCACGTGATTATCTATGTTAGCCAAAATAATTTTATGCAGAATTTCAATGTTCACAATCATAACACGAGAAACAGGAATGATTATTATGTGGTTAATCACTCCACAAAATTGTTTCAACAAAAACCTACTTATGCAGGGAGAAAATTCATGAATAAATTACCCCAATTTTTGAAATGTTGTCATAATTTGCATTCCTTTAAAAAGAATCTGAAAAATTACTTGATCAGTGGAACGTTTTATAGCGTACAAAAATTTCTTTGTTGATAGTAGTGATACATTGTGTGATTGTTATATGTATTTCAGGTGTTATATCTGACGACATGTTCTATACTCCTCCTGGAATCTCCAGGGTACAAAAAAAAAAACATGAGTTTCTCATATTCAGTTAGTTATGATTGTGTTGTTTAGATCAGCTGAAAGGTTGTTTTGAACATCTAGAGGTTTTTGAAGTAAAACAAGCAGTGAGATTGTTTACCACGCCTTCTTTAGAGAGGGGAAAAATATGCTTATTAGCATGCCAGGCTCTGAAAAGCTTTCCAGTCTGCAAATGACACTTTCATTCACCACAGGGTCTATAAACACTTGAATCATGAGTTTACCCTTGTTTGCAACGAGGGGTAAAGGGGGAACAGCATCAGTGCGCATGCGCGACTGCTTTAATTTCAGTACGACAAACATAACAACTGATACTATACCCAGAGCATAGCCTATACAGTATATCGCGGAACCTTTTGTTCGGTAACTGTACAAATATAAGTGTTTGTTACTGTAAACAGAAATGTTTGTTTGTCGAAAATGCAGGCACACTATTCACAGTGTTATTTAGGTCAACAGCCGAAAGGCTGGTTTGAACCTCTAGAGGTTTTACTAAGTAAAAACGAGGAGTAAGGTGGTTTACCATTGCCTTCCTCACTGAGTTGAAAGAGTATGCTTATCAGCATGCCAGGCCCTCCGAAAAGCACTCACTTTCCACCCTGCAAATGACACTGTCACTTCATTTACCACAGGGTCTGGCTGCATAGTGAAATTCATTACTCTCAGAGGAGATAACTGTGATTAGTGTCACAGTACACCTCTACCTCTTCTGCTCTTAAATAGTTCAGTCATATAAGTGGCTGACTACGTGATAAGAAACACAACTATTTATTTTAGCCCTGGACCAAAAAAATAGAGTGCAATTAAAATAACACTCCACCTGCCCGTTTTGGGCATATTCACAGTGCTGAACGTAATCTAATATGCAGTAAAATAAAATGCTGTGAATTTGAAACTAAACAAAAATGCCTTTCAATGCCTCTTAACAACAGCCATGAGCGAGTGGCTAACTACTGTGATGTTTTCTCTTTCCACAATTTGAAAAATAAACAAGGAAATTGAAGACGTGAAGAAGGTATTCTTCAACAGTTTTGTTGAAAACAGTTGTTAAAAAAAGAAGCGGTTAGATAGACTAGTGAGACTGATAATGAAGATACAGAGAATAGTTTAGCGTGAAAGAGTGATTTTCCGTATTTTTTACCCAAACTGAGGTTGATTTTCATTTTGCGTCTTTCACTCATGATTAAAATTAGGTTATATTTATTGAAGTTAGGTTTTTTGTTTATTTTTAACGTTTTATTACTAATGTTAGTTAATATTGGTTATTATTTGTATTGGCAAGAGAAAGTTGTGTAAGTGTTTCACACCAGATTTTTATTCTTCCTTTTAATATTCCAATAATCTAAGATTCTCTCCTATTAAACTAGTAACCGTTAATTGCTATTTATTTTAAAAACTGATTATTGTACTAGAGTAGCTTTTTTTCCTCCCGTACTCCATTGGTGAATCTTTAACTAAAATTGTACCCCCAAAAATGTAACATCACTGTAACTACAATACTTCACCAAGTAGGGGCTATTTAGTCACTAGCTAATCTCTAATCAATTTGCATATTTTCATGTTTTTCATTTATTTCCAAATATTTTGCATAATGTAAATTTATTTTTTTACTTTCTCTTGCCTATATGAATATATAGGAAGGAAAGTATTGTTTTCATGTCGATTTTTAGAAATCGAGTTTTCACCGGATCTATACGTTTTCAGACCCCCTGAACCCAAAAAACATGTTTTTAGCGATTGGTCTGTGTGTATGTCTGTGCGTGCGTGCGTGCGTGCGTGCGTGTGTGTGTGAACAGAATATCTCAAGAACGGAACAACGTACGAACTTGAAACTTGAAACTTAAGTTACATACCACTACCGGACCCGACACGAACATTTTCATCAAAATCGGTCAACCGGAAGTAGTAGTTTATTCGTATAATTTTTCACTTTTTTGCGATTTTCTCAAAAACTGGTCCTACGATTTTTTTAAAAATCGCCTCATTTACTCAATTTTTTATTCTCTCCAAGATAGGGTAGGCGCCATGTTTGCTGAAATTCTTGGTGAGGGTGTTTTTACGTAAAACAAGTGTTTTTTTTAAATTACGGCTTTAATATTAGGCCTAATTTTAGAGCAAAAATGTATATAATAAAAGTTGTAGAGAATTTAAAATCCTACAACTTTTATTTCAAACATTTTTTTGTATAACGCTTAGTTTAGCGGTAATTTACGATTTTCTGATTTTTTCTCACGAAAACGTGTGAAAAATCGATTTTTTTTAAGATTTCGGCCTTAGTATGCATTTTACGACAAAAGTGTATAGAATTAAATTTATAGAAAATTAAAAGATCTACAACTTTTATGTAAAGCATTTTTCTCTACAGAGCGTAGTTTAGCGTGAAAGTGTGATTTTCCGTTTTTTATGCCAAATTGAGTTCGATTTTCATTTTGCGTCATTCACTCATGATTAAAATTAGGTTATGTTTATTGAGGTTAGTTTTTTATTTATTTCTAATGTTTCATTACTAATATTAGGTTTATTGTTAATTATTTGTATTGGCAAGAGAAAGTTGTGTGAGTGTTTCACACCAGATTTTTATAATCATAATGGTATTTTTCTGTGAGTATACGTTGGTTAGTTTTTAAATACGTACTGCAAAATATAACTTACACAATGTACGTTTTATTATGTGTTCAAATTAAGATATAAATTTAAAGAAATGAAAATGAAAGTTAACACAAGCATTTAAAATAGATATTTTATTGAAAACTGAACATTTCTTGTATGGTCTTAATTTTACATCAAAATACTAATGACAGAGTTATAATAAATTATAGTTTTTCTTATCTAAGACAAGACAGATTAGTTTTAAACTTTGAAAAAAAACTCACATCGAATACAAAATGCTTTTAAAATTTGTAAATACAAAATCTAACCTGAAAATTGTGATGTATTGAAACTAAATTATTAGTCCAGGAAACGTCTTCAGAACTCTTTTTCAGTGTGACCCTTGAGGCTGTTTTGTTGCACTTAATTGTTTGAAATCAGGTTCAAATGTAGACAAATAAAGCCTTAGATCTGGGCTTGCATTAAGCTTGTCAGTACAATAACCCCACCAAGTTACTTAGAAAAACAACGTCCGCCATTGCCCTTTATTTTCGGCGTACCCCTAACCGGTTCGTCGCGTACCCCGGGTTGAGAACCGCTGTACTAGAGTAATACTGTTTTGTTGAACAGTTTATTTTAACTTTTAAATAATCTGGTGTGAAACACTCACACAACTTTCTCTTGCCAATGCAAATAATTAACAATAAACCTAACATTAATAATAAAATATTAGAAATAAACAAAAAACTAACCTCAAAAACATAACCTTATTTTAATCATGAGTGAATGATGCAAAATGAAAATCAACCTCAGTTTGGCTTAGAAATACGGAAAATCACTCTTTCTCTCTAAACTAGGCTCTGTAGAGAAAAATGCTTTAAATAAAAGTTGTAGATCTTTTAATTTTCTATAAATTAAATTATATACACTTTTGTCGTAAAATGCATACTAAGACCGAAATCTTAAAAAAATCAATTTTTCACACATTTTCGTGAAAAAAAAACAGAACATCGCAAATTACCGCTAAACTAAGCGTTATACAAAAAATTGTTTGAAATAAAAGTTGTAGAATTTTTAATTTTCTACAACTTTTATCATATAAAGTTTTGCGCTAAAATGCATATTAAAGCTGTAATCTTAAAAAAACAACGTTTTTACGTGAAAACAGCCTCACCCAGAATTTCAGCAAACATGACGCCTACCCTATCTCGTAGAGAATAAAAAATTGAGTAAACCAGGCGATTTAAAAAAAATCGTAGGACCAGTTTTTGAGAAAATCGCAAAAAAGTGAAAAATTACACGAATAAACTACCACTTCCGGTTGACCGATTTTGATGAAAATGTTCGTGTCGAGTCCGGTAGTGGTACGTAACTTAAGTTTCAAGTTCGTACAATGTTCCGTTCTTGAGATATTCTGTTCACACACACACACAGACACACACAGACCAATCGCTAAAAACATGTTTTTTGGGTTGAGGGGGTCTGTTTACGTATAGATCCGGTGAAGAGTGTATTTGTTAAAATGGAGATGAAAACAATACTTTCCTTCCTATATATTCATATAGGCAAGAGAAAGTAATAATACTGGGCGATTCATTTAAAAGTAGCCCGCCGCTCGAGTAATTTTCATATGCTGTATTGGCACCCACTGATCACGATGTGATCGACTGGCCTTTATTGTACAATTTATATTATTATTTAATTATTATATTATTATAGAGTACAATTTTTTCCAGCAAGATGGTGCAACATGTCACATGTCTCGCCAGTCCCTATCTCATATCAATCAGGCTTTTCCCATGTGAGTTGTTAGTAAAGATTTGTGGCCTCCTCGTTCACCTGATTTGAGTATGTGCGATTTTTTTCTACGGGGTTATTTAAAAGGAACCGTTTATCAAACAAACCCCCCCAGTATACATGATGTAAAGAATAATATCGTGGCAGCCATTCAAGCTATAGACGTTTCCGTATAGCGTCGTGTGTGCATTAATAACATTGAACGAGCGCAAAAATGTGTAAGCGTTTAAGGGCGCCACTTTCAGCATCTACTGTAAAGGTGAAGTTGAAATTTGTATACAGGGTGATTCACGAAGGTATGCAGAAACTTTAAGAGCCCATTGAACATTTAAAAATAATGAAAAATGTTTATGTAAACGGGTCCGGAAATGCTTCGTTACCGAGTTACGGCTAGCGAAAAATTTCACCCGGATTTCAGCTCACCAGGTGAAATGAGGTCTTCCTGAAATTCTGGTAAGGTAGATTAAGAGGCGAATTCAATCGTTTTTTATGGTTTTTGACCTGATAAATTGAATAAAACAGGCCCCAGAACTGTAAGTTAAATAGTTTTTGAGAAAACCAGTGTAAAATGCAAAAAATGGAGTGAAAAAAACACATTTTTTCATCTTAGTTTTTCCGGTTAATTTTACTTTGTACTCTTTTGAATAAAAATTCATTTAATCAAACATGTATTCGCTTTCTGTGTACTTAATTTACACCGGTTTGTTCAGAATAAAATTTTCTACATGTTTTATTCAGAAAATTTTATTGTTTCTTGGTGAAATAACAAAGTTATTCTTGCCCAAAGATGAAAAAATGTGTTTTTCACTCCATTTTTTGCATTTGACACTGGTTTTCTTAAACACTATTTAACTTACAGTTTTCGGACCTGTTTATTCAATTTATCAGATCAAAAACCATAAGAAATGATTGTATTCGCCCCTTAATTTACCTTACCAGAATTCCAGAAAGATCTCATTTCACCTGGTGAGCTGAAATCCGGGCGAAACTTTCGCTAGCCGTAACTCGGAAACGAAGCATTTCCGGACCCATGTTTATAAAAGCTTTTTTCATTATTTTTACATGTACAATGAGCTCCTAAAGTTTCTGCATATCTTCGTGAATCACCCTGTATAAATTTTAAATAAATATGTAAAATTATGTATTAAATAATTCTATTTATTCATTTACTATTTGAATTCAATTGAGTGCCGAAGGTCGCTGTTAAATGCAGCGGGCTATTTTTAAATGAATCACCCTGTATTTTCTGTGCTAATCTGGGCTTAATTTGAATGTTGTGTTTCAGAAAGTGTTTACGGAACGTAATTCGACACCGCCCGATGATTTCGATGATTGGGATTCGCATTTCATGCTGAGAAATGATTTTGATGACTTCAGAAGAAATGATGAACTGTAAGTAATAATTTGTTGTTACTAACTGCATCCAATATACAGAGTGATTATAAATGAAATATACAGTTCGATAGCTTATACTCCTAATTAGTGTAGGTTGCAATCAGTTGAATTGAGAACAATAAGCAACCCCATCACCCAATCAGATGAGGATGATGTGTATGACGTGTAAATGAGACTGTGTAGTCGCCATGTTGCCACCAACAAGGTGCCATGTTTGCTGAAATTCTTGGTGATGCTGTTTTCACGTAAAACAATTGTTTTTTACTTTCTCTTGCCTATATGAATATATAGGAAGGAAAGTATTGTTTTCATGTCGATTTTTCGAAATCGAGTTTTCACCGGATCTATACGTTATCAGACCCCCTGAACCCAAAAAACATGTTTTTAGCGATTGGTCTGTGTGTGTGTGTGTGTGTGCGCGCGCGCGCGCGCGCGTGTGTGTGTGTATGTGTGAGTTTGTGTGTGTGTGTGTGTGTGTGTGTGTGTGTGTGTGTGTGTGTGTGTGTGTGTGTGTGTGTGTGTGTGTGTGGTGTGTGTGCAAAATATCTTAAGAACGGAACATCGTACGAACTTGAAACTTGAAACTTAAGTTGCATACCACTACCGGACCCGACACGAACATTTTCATCAAAATCGGTCAACCGGAAGTAGTAGTTTATTCGTGTCATTTTTCACTTTTTTGTGATTTTCTCAAAAACTGGTCCTACGATTTTTTTTAAAATCGCCTGGTTTATTTAGTTTTTATTCTCTACAAGATAGGGTAGGCGCCATTTTTGCTGAAATTCTTGGTGAGGGCTGTTTTCACGTAAAAACTTTGTTTTTTGAAGATTACGGCTTTAATATGCATTTTAGCGCAAAAATTTATTATAACAAAAGTTGTAGAGAATTTAAAATCTTACAACTTTTATTTCAAACATTTTTTTGTATAACGCTTAGTTTAGCAGTAATTATCGATTTTCTAATTTTTTTCTCACGAAAACGTGAAAAATCGATTTTTTAATGATTTCGGCTTTAGTACGCATTTTACGACAAAACTGTATATAATCAAATTTATAGGAAATTAAAAGATCTACAACTTTTATTTAAAGCATTTTTCTCTACAGAGCCTAGTTTAGCGTGAAAGAGTGATTTTCCGTATTTTTAAGCCAAACTGAGGTTGATTTGCCTTTTGTGTTTTTCACTTATGATTAAAATAAGGTTATTTTTTTGAGGTTAGTTTTCTGTTTATTCTAATGGTTTATTACTATTGTTAGGTTATATTGTGCATTATTTGCATTGGCAATAGAAACTCGTGTGAGTGTTTCACACCAGATGTTTCATTATTTCGGTTAGATTTATTTGACGGATGTTTATTACAGTAGCATAAATTATTTGTTACTTGTGCTCTTGCATAATAGACTTAACAGTAATTAATACGAGGCTATTCAGAAAGTAGGGAACGTTTGTAAATAAACAAAAACTATGTAAAGAGAAAAATTTTTTATTATATACAATCTGAAAGAGTGACTAAAATACTACTTTTCTACATAGTCACCAAGCAAATTGAGGCACTTGTCATAGCGGTGGGCAAGCTTCAAAATTCCTTCGCCATAGAAATCCGCCGCCTGCGACCCGCAGCCACTTCGGTGACGCGCGCCCGGAGTTCCTCGTCGTCGTCGAAGCGCTGTGTTGCTAGCCAGTTGAATTTAAAAATTAAATGAAAGTTCAGTGCGAAAATGGTGTATTCGGTTTAAAAATGGCCGTACCAACGTCTATGATGAAGAGAAGAGCGGTCGCCCGAGGCATTGTGATATACACCTAAACAGACACCCTCACACCCACACACACAATTGCTTTTTACTATTGCTCTGTGTGTGTGTGTGTGAACAGAATATCCTCAAGAACGGAACACGCACTCTGATATGTGGTTACATACCATTACTGGACCCGACACGAACATTTTCATCAAAATCGATCAACTGGAAGTAGTAGTTTATTCGTGTAATTTTTCACTTTTTTGCGATTTTCTCAGAAACTTGTCCTACGATTTTTTTAAAAATCGGCTGGTTTACTAAATTTTTTATGCTCTATAAGGCAGGGTAGGCACCATGTTTGCTGAAATTCTTGGTGAGGCTGTTTTCACGTAAAAACACTTTTGTTTTAAGTTTGCGACTACAATATGCATTTACCGCAAAAATGTATGTAATAAAAGTTGTAGAGAATTTACAATTCTACAACTTTTATTTTAAACATTGTTTTTGTATAACGCTTAGTATAGCGGTAATTAGCGATTTTCGGTTTTTTCTCACGAAAACGTGTGATAAATCGATTTTTTTTAAAATTTCGGCCGTAGTATCCATTTAACGACAAAAATGCCTATAATCAAATTTATAGAAAATAAAAAGATCTACAACTCTCGGTTAGAGCATTTTTCGCTACGGAGCCTAGTTTGGCGTCAAAAAGTGATTTTCTGTATTACTAAGGCAAACAAAGGTTGGTTTTCATTTTGTATCATACACTTATGATGAAAATAAAGTTGTTTTTTTTGTTTATTTTTTAAATCAGGTTTTTTAATCTTAGGTTTTCTATTGTTAATCTTGCATTTGCAAGAGAAAGTCGTGTGAGTGTTTCACACCAGATTTTTTTTGCAATGATTAATGTGTGTACGTTGCAATCAGTTGAATTGAGAACAATAAGCAACCCATGACCCAATCAGACGAGGATGATATGTATGACGTGTAAATGAGACTGTGTAGTCTTGTACAGACTCAGGTCGACCATTCCTGAGTGAGTATGGTTAATTGAACCCCAACAATGAAAGAACACCGGTAACCACTGTCTAGTATTCAAATCCGTACAAAAGTAACTACCTTTACTAGGATTTGAACCAGGAAACCTTCGTCCCCGAAAATCAGCTGTTAAACAGCTGATTTTGGCGACAACTTTACCTCTAGACCAACCCGGTGCGTTAATGGAAAAATTAATAGACATAATGTAAGGATATGAAGCACAGAAAACCCAAGAGCAAGTTTTCATGTTGGTTTTTTAAGATAATGGCTTTAATATGCATTTTGGCGCAAAAATTTATATAATAAAAAATTTAGAGAATTTAAATTCCTACAATTTTTATTTCAAACATTTTTTTGTATAACGCTTAGTTTAGCGGTAATTAGCGATTTTCTGTTTTTTCTCATGAAAACGTGTGATAAATTGATTTTTTCAGATTTCGGCCTTAGACTGCATTTTACGACAAAAGTTTATATAATCAAATTTATAGGAAATTAAAAGATGTACAACTTTTATTTAAAGCATTTTTCACTACAAGCGTAGTTTAGCGTGAGAGAGTGATTTTTCTGTATTTTTAAGTTAAACTGCAGGCCGATTTTCATTTTGCGTCTTTCACTCATGATTAAAATTAGGGTATGTTTATTGAGGTTAGTTTTTTTGTTAATTTCTAATATTTTATTACTAATGTTAGGTTAAATTGGTCATTATTTGCATTGGCAAGAGAAAGTTGTGTGAGTGTTTCACACCAAAGTTTTTATGTAAATCTTTGAATATAAAATAAGGAAAAGAAAACATAATTACAAATGCTGACTTGTAATATAATTATGTTAACTTTTCTACATTTTAACAAGAAATAGGCTTATAGAGTGAAAATGCAATGTAATAAATAAATTAATTATTGTCTACCACCGGGTGTCCAATGGAATTGAAACCTTACAGAAATAGCATTGATTTTCATTAGTGTGTTAATGTTTTCTTCCCATGAGTAAATTAACACCTGTTATAATCAGAAATTATTTTTGACAATGTTTCCACGTTTACAAAATATCAAATTTGATGAATTTTTACTTTTTCTTGCCTATATGAATATATAGGAATGAAAGTATTGTTTTCATGTCGATTTCAACAAATACACTCTTCACCCGAATACACACCTAAACAGACACCCTCAACATAACAAAACATGTTTTAGCGATTGGTCTGTGTGTGTGTGTGTGTGCAAAATATCTCAAGAACGGAACATTTTACGAACTTGAAACGTAAGTTGATACCACTACTGGACCTGACACGAACATTTTCATCAAAATCGGTCAACCAAAAGTAGTAGTTTATTCGTGTAATTTTTCACTTTATTGCAATTTTTTTTCAAAAACTGGTTTTACTACTACTACTACTTTTGGTTGACCAATTTTGATGAAAA
The DNA here is from genome assembly GCA_035578175.1 of Catonia carolina. NCBI lineage: Eukaryota > Metazoa > Arthropoda > Insecta > Hemiptera > Achilidae > Catonia > Catonia carolina. Next base: position 1,486,213 of record JAQMRL010000029.1, on the reverse strand, counting down.
TGTTCGTGTTGGGTCCGGTAGTGGTATGTAACTTACGTTTCAAGTTCGTAAAACGTTCCATTCTTGAGATATTTTGTTCACACGCACACACACGCACACGCACGCGCACATACACACGCATGCACGAACGCTCACACACACACACACACACACACACACACTCACACACATACCAATCGCTGAAAACATGTTTTTTTTGGGTTCAGGGGGTCTGAAAACGTGTATATCTAGCGAAAACTTAATTTCCTAAAATTGACATGAAACATTACTTTCCTTCCTATAATATATTTATAAATATAGTATTAGTGAAAATAAAAAAGTTGTAATTGTTTTTTGGTGACCCTGTAAATAATTGGTTTGAAGATAAGAGAGAGCGTGTGGGGTTTACTTTTGTTTGTCATTTGTTGATCACTGATAATCATTTGAATGATTTACAATGTACAGAAAACAGTAGACAGCTAACGTTATCATTTTACAGCCGTTGTTTTATCACACCGGTGTGTTTTGAGTACGTGTGTTTAACGTCTAATTTTTCCCCGATTGTGATAAACAGGAAAAGTATTCAAGAACGCATACAATGCATAAAATTGATAACTAGTTGTGTTATGTGAGTATCAGTGGTGTGTGGTGTACTTCTGTGTTTCTTTTCATCATTTAAATGTATTTATTTATTATGTATTTATTTATTTTATTTTTAGATTAATTAATTACTGTTATTGTTAAGGTGTTGTTGTTTAGGTCATCGGCCGAAGGGCTGGTTTGAACGTGTAGAGGTTTTACTAAGTAACAACGAGGAGTGAGGTGGTTTACTATTGCCACAACTCACTCAGTGGAAAAATACGCTTATCAGCATATCGGGCCCTCTGAAAAGCACATATTTTCCACTGTGCAAATGACACCTTCACTTCATTCACCACAGGGTCCAACTGTATAATGAAATTCATTACTTTCAGAGGAGGAGATAACTGTGATTAGTGTCTTTTACACCTCTACCTCTTCTGTTCTCAAATTATTCAGTCATTTAATTTTGGGTGACCATGTGATAAGAAACACAACTATTTATTTTAGCCCTGTAACTAACAGATTGAGTGCAAATAATTAAACACTCCACCTGCCTGTTAAGGGCTGAATTAATTATTTAAAATTTATTGACCCACCGGGTTGGTCTAAAGGTAAAGTCGTCGCCGTGAGTCAGCTGTTTAACAGCTGATTTTTGGAGACGAAGGTTCCTGTTTCAAATCTTAGTACAGGTAGTTACTTTAATACGGATTTGAATACTAGACAGTGGTAGCCGATGTACTTTGATGGCTGGGGTTTACTTTGATGAGGGGGTTTGTTTAGGTGTATAATCAGGTGAAGAGTGTATTTGTTAAAATCGATATGTAAACAATATTTTCCTTCCTATATATTCATATAGGCAAGAGAAAGTAAAAATTATTAACTAAATTCTAGCAAGAGTAGCAACAAAAGTGGTTTAGAGGAAAGGAGAAATTTAAAAGTAGGCAACGAAAACATACAGGAAGTTGGGGAGTTGTGCTATCTAGGGAGGAAAATAACAATGTGGTAGAAATACAAGTGATATCAAAAGCATGATTGCTTAAGCTAGAAAAGCCTTTGAAATGAAAAACAGCTTACTGACTACAAACATTGATTTACAGATTAGGAAAAAATTGTTAAAACACTATGTTTGGAGTGTAGCATTATACGGGCGTGAAACGTGGGTGACAGGGGCTGTAGAAAAGAAGAGAATAGAAGCTTTTGAAATGTGGAGCTATAGGAAAATGTTAAAGATTAGGTGGGTGGATAAAATAAGTAATTTAGAGGTTCTTAGGCGAGTTTTTTTGTGTTTTTTTTACTTTCTCTTGCCTATATGAATATAAAGGAAGGAAAGTATTGTTTTCATGTTGATTTTTCAAAATCGAGTTTTCACCGGATCTACACGTTTTCAGACCCCCCTGAACCCACACAAACATGTTTTTAGCGATTGGTCTGTGTGTGAACAGAATATCTCAAGAACGAAACATCGTACGAACTTGAAACTTGAAACTTAAGTTAAATACCACTACCCGGCCTGACACGAACATTTTCATCAAATTCAATCAAACAAAAGTAGTAGTTTATTCGTGTAATTTTTCCCTTTATTGCGATTTTCTCATAAAACAGCTCCTATGATTTTTTTAAAAAATCGCCTCATTTACTTAATTTTTTATTCTCTACAACATAGGGTAGGCGCCATGTTTGCTGAAATTCTTGGTGAGGCTGTTTTCACATAAAAACATTGTTTTTCTAAAATTACGGCTTTAATATGCATTTTAGCGCAAAAAAGTATATAATAAAAGTTGTAGAGAATTTAAAATCCTACAATTTTAAAGATTTAAAAAAAATACACCTTGTCATTATATTATTATTATTACTTGTCATTCTGCCCATAATTAGACAGATGAAGTGTCAAATTATTTACACTCTATCTGTTGGTTGCAGGGCTAAAATAAATAGTTGTGTTTCTTACCACATGGTCACCCAAATAATTGTGTGAATCATTTGAGAAGTGAAGAGGTAGAGGTGTACTGTGACACTAATCACACTTATCTCCTCCTCTGAAAGTAATGAATTTCATTATACAGTTGGATTGTGTGGTGAATGAAGTGAAGGTGTCATTTGCAGGGTGGAAAATATGTGCTTTTCAGAGGGTCCAGCATGATGCTAAGCGTACTTTTCCAGTAAGTGAGTTGTGGCAATGGTAAACCACCTCACTCCTCCTCTTATTTAGTAAAACCTCTACACGTTCAAACCAGCCTACAGGCTGATGACTTTAACAACACAGTATTGTACCAAGATAGCCTTGCTCTGGTTTCTCTCTCTCTTTCCAGTATTAGTTGTATTGTCGTCATGTGATTCCTTGTCGGGATGAACCAGATGAAATATTTTATTCTGTGCAGTACAAAATTGTTTTTTTTTTTGCGTCCTGGAGATTTCAGGTGGAGTAAATGTCAGCTATAACACCTGAAATACATATATGAATCACACAAAGTATCACTACCATCAAGAAAGAAATTCTGTACGCTATAAAAAGTTTCACCGATGAAGTAATTTCTCAGATTCTTTTTAAACGAATGCAAATTATCACAACATTTTAAAAATTGGGGTAATTTATTCATGAATTTTCTCCCTGCATAAGTAGGTTTTAGTTGAAACAATTTTGTGGAGTGATTAGCCAAATAATAATCATTTCTCTTTCTTGTGTTATGATTGTGAACATTGAAATTGTTCATAATATTATTTTGCCTAACATACATAATCACGTGAAAAATGTAGAGAGATGGAACTGTAAGCAATTTACATTTTTTTTATTTATTTATTTTTTTTGTTTTTTACTTTCTCTTGCCTATATGAATATATAGGAAGGAAAGTATTGTTTTCATGTCGATTTTTAGAAATCGAGTTTTCACCGGATCTATACGTTTTCAGACCCCCTGAACCCAAAAAACATGTTTTAAGCGATTGGTCTGTGTGTGTGTGTGTGTGTGTGTGTGTGTGTGTGCGTGCGTGCGTGCGTGCGTGTGTGTGTGAACAGAATATCTCAAGAACGGAACATCGTACGAACTTGAAACTTGAAACTTAAGTTACATACCACTACCGGACCCGACACGAACATTTTCATCAAAATCGGTCAACCGGAAGTAGTAGTTTATTCGTATAATTTTTCACTTTTTTGCGATTTTCTCAAAAACTAGTCCTACGATTTTTTTTAAAATCGCCTGGTTTACTACATTTTTTATGCTCTACAATATAGGGTAAGCGCCATGTTTGCTGAAATTCTGCTTGAGGCTGTTTTAACCTAAAAACATTTTCTTTTTAAGATTGCGGCTTTAATATACATTTTAGCGCAAAACGTTATATAATAAAAGTTGTAGAGAATGTAAAATTCTACAACTTTTATTTCAAACATTTTTTTGTATAACGCTTAGTTTAGCGGTAATTTGCGATTTTCTGTTTTTTTTTCTCACGAAAACGTGAGAAAAATCGATTTTTTTAACATTTCGGTCTTAGTATGCATTTTACGACAAAACTGTATATAATAAAATTTATAGAAAATTAAAAGATCTACAACTTTTGTTTAGAGCATTTTTCTCTACAGAGCCTAGTTTAGCGTGAAAGCGTGATTTTCCGTATTTTTAAGCCAAACTGAGTTCGATTGTCATTTTGCGTCATTCACTCATGATTAAAATAAGGTTATGTTTTTGAGGTTAGTTTTTGTTTATTTCTAATATTTTATTACTAATGTTAGGTTTATTATTAATTATTTGCATTGGCAAGAGAAAGTTGTGTGAGTGTTTCACACCAGATTTTTTTTTTTGGGGGGGCTTTTGAACTCCCCTACACCTCGCTGTCTCCACCTACTACTATGAATGGTTGCAAGGATGCGAGGTGGTAGTACAGTAAGTAGAACAGCAATAGAATATCGCCTGCCCTGCCTCAGTATGCCTCACCGCACCATTATACACTTAACGTAGTCATTCTTTCTTTCGTGACTAGAAAACAGTCAACTGCCAAGCCCAACATACACCACGCACACACAAATAACATAAAAAAAATTTGGTGTGAAACACTCACACGACTTTCTCTTGCCAATGCAAATAATTACCAATAAACCTTACAATAGTAATAAAACATTAGATATAAATAAAAAACTAACCTCAAAATCATAACCTTATTTCAATCGTGAAGAGAAACACGCAAAATGAAAATCAACGTCAGTTTGGCCTAAAAATACGGAAAATCAATCTTTCACGCTCAACTAGGCTCTGTAGAGAAAAATGCTCTAAATAAAAGTTGTAGATCTTTATATTTGCTATAAAATTTATTATAGACACTTTTGTCGTTAAATGCATTCTAAGGCCGAAATCTTAAAAAAAATCAATTTTTCTCTCGTTTTCGTGAGAAAAAAACAGAAAATCGCTAATTACTGCTAAACTAAGCGTTATACAAAAAAATGTTTGAAATAAAAGTTGTAGGTTTTTAAATTCTCTACAACTTTTATTATATAAGTTTTTGCGCTAAAATTTATATTAAAGCCGTAATCTTAAAAAAACAACGTTTTTACGTGAAAACAGCCTCACCGAGAATTTCAGCAAACATGGCGCCTACCCTATCTTGTAGAGAATAAAAAATTGAGTACAATAAGCGATTTTAAAAAAAAACGTAGGACCAGTTTTTGAGAAAATCGCAAAAAACTGAAAAATTATACGAATAAACTACTACTTCCGGTTGACCGATTTTGATGAAAATATTCGTGTCGGGTCCGGTAGTGGTATGTAACTTAAGTTTCAAGTTTCAAGTTCGTACGACGTTCCGTTCTTGAGATATTCTGTTCACACACAGACACACACACACACACACACACACACACACAGACACAGACCAATCGCTAAAAACATGTTTTTTGAGTTCAGGGGGTCTGAAAACGTATAGATCCGGTGAAAACTCGATTTCGAAAAATCGACATGAAAACAATACTTTCCTTCCTATATATTCATATAGGCAAGAGAAAGTAAAAAAATCTGGTGTGAAACACTCACACAACTTTCTCTTGCCAATTCAAATAGTGACCAATATAACCTAACAATAGTAATAAACAAAAAACTAAACTCAAAAAACATAACCTTACTTTAATCATGAGTGAAAGATGCAAAATGAAAATCTACCTCAGTTTGGCTTAAAAATAGGAAAAATCACTCTTTCACGCTAAACTAGGCTCTGTAGAGAAAAATGCTTTAAATAAAAGTTGTAGATCTTTTAATTTTCTATTAATTTGATTAAATAAACTTTTATCGTAAAATGCATATCAAGGCCGAAATCTTAAAAAAATCGATTTTTCACTCGTTTTTGTGAGAAAAAAAGAAAATCGCTAATTACCACTAAACTAAGCGTTTTACAAAAAAAAAGTTTAAAATAAAAGTTATAGTATTTAAAATTTTCTACAACTTTTATTATACACAATTTTGCGATAAAATGCATATTAAAGCCGCAATCTTAAAAAAAAACAAATTTTTAAGTGAAAACAGCCTGACCAAGAATTTCAGCAAACATGGCGCCTACCCTATCTTGTAGAGCATAAAAAATTAAGTAACTAAGGCGATTTTAAAAGAAATCGTAAGATTAGTTTTTGAGATAATCGCAAAAAAGTGAAAAATTACATGAGTAAACTACTACTTCCGGTTAACCGATTTTGATGAAAATGTTCGTGTCGGGTCCAGTAGTGATATATAACTTAAGTTTCAAGTTCGTATGATGTTCCATTCTTGAGATATTTTGTACACACACACACACACACACGCACGCACGCACACGCGCACACACACACACACACACACACACACACACAGACCAATCGCTAAAAACATGTTTGTGTGGGTTCAGGGGGTCTGAAAACGTGTAGATCCAGTGAAAACTCGATTTCTTAAAATCGACATGAAAACAATACTTTCCTTCCTCTATAATCATATAGGCAAGAGAAAGTAATACATAAAACAACATATATATTGATCATGCAGTATTTACAGCCTTCCTTCACAATATCCTGTATAGTTTTTCTTTAATTTTACCATCTCTGTGAAACAGATCTACCTCTTCATCTATTTCATTGGCTGTAGCTATACATCTATTGATTGGAGCTATTTTACTCTTTGTGGCTCCACCAAACAGCCTGAAACTTCTTAAAGCTGCGCAAGGCACCCTCAGAAAAATCTTCGAGATTTCCGGAACGTCAACTCGTGAATGCAGAATGTTGTAAATGTATTTAAGCTCCTTAAATAGTGGAGCTAAAAAAAAGCTTTTTTTAGCTATTTAAGAACAGAAGAGGTAGAGGTGTAAAAGACACTGGTCAGAGTTATCTCCTCTGAGAGTAATGAATTTCACTATGCAGCCAGACCCTGTGGTGAATGAAGTGAAGGTGTCATTTGCAGGGTGGAAAGTGGGTGCTTTTCGGAGGGCGTGGCATGCTGATAAGCATACTCTTTCAACTCAGTGAGTTGTGGCAATGGTAAACCACCTTACTCCTCGTTTTTACTTAGTAAAACCTCTAGAGGTTCAAACCAGCCTTTCGGCTGTTGACCTAAAGAACAACAACAAATAGTGGTGTGGATGAGGTAAGCTGGTTAGCTCCCACCATACCCTAAAAAAAGAAAAAAGTTACCCTAAAAAAAGTAAATTGTTAAGTAACGCTGGTGTTGTGTTTGTTTTAGGTGGGGTCAACGTGGTTGGTTCAAGCCATCATGTGTGCCGATCACCATAATCTTGGTACTGATTGTACTAGTCGTTTTACTTCCACTAATTGACAATGCTGCCAACGCGATGGACAATCAATATCGAGACCAACATCTAGATGATGGTGAAGCCCGTCTCAAGTCATGCCGATCTTCTTGCAGGTCTGTTCTCTCTCTACTTTTCTACAGCGGTGGTTACATGAAGAACCTTTTCACCTATTTTCTGCATAGTATCGACATTTATCTCTCTCACAATATAAGTAAGGGAGAGGAACCAAATATGGAATACAATTGTCATTTTTTGATTTTTCTGGGTTTCTATGAATTTTTTGAAATTATTTGAATTTTATATCATTAGTAGAAATAGTTTATTTCACAAGTAGAAAATACAAAATCTTAATTTTACAAATATAATTTTTTTTTTTCAAATTTTCTTTAGCAACGTGATTTTTACAATTCACAAATTAGGAATAGATTGGGTTATAATTTGGAATAGATAAATAATTTGGGTGCATAGTTTTTTAAGCACCAAAGTATTGGATTAGTCCAATCAGTTTATTGAGAGTAATCGCAGACAAAATACAACCTTTCACCACAAGTGCATTGTTCACGATATCAATTATTACACCTTTTTACTTTCTCTTGCCTACATGAATATAAAGGAAGGAAAGTATTATTTAAGGAAAGTATATTGTCGATTTTAACAAATACACTCTTTACTCGAATATAAACCTAAACAGACCCCCTTAACCCACACAACAACTGCTTTTTACCAATTGGTCTCTGTGTGTGTAAACAGAATATCTGAAGAACGAAACATCGTACGAACTTGAAACTTTAAACTTAAATTACATACCACTACCGGACCCGATACAAACATTTTCATCAAAATTGGTCAACCAGAAGTAGTAGTTTATTTGTGTCATTTTTCACTTTTTTGCGATTTTCTCAAAAACTGGTCCTACGATTTTTTTAAAAATCGCCTCGTTTACTAAATTGTTTATGCTCTATAAGATAGGGTAGGCATCATGTCTGCTGAAATTCTTGGTGAGGCTGTTTCATGTAAAAATATTGTTTCTTTAAGATTGTGGCTTTAATACGCATTTTAGCGTAAAAATTTATATAATAAAAGTTATAGAGAATTTAAAATCCTACAACTTTATTTCAAACATTTTTTTTGTAAAACATATAGTTTAGCGGTAATTAGCAATTTTCTGTTTCTTTTTTTCACGAAAACGTGAAAAATCGATTTTTTTAAGATTTTGGCCTTATTATGCATTTTACGACAAAAGTGTATATAATCAAATTTATAGGAAATTAAAAGTAGTTTATTTAAAGCATTTTTCTCTACAGAGCATAGTTTAGCGTGAAAGAGTTGATTTTCCGTATTTTGAAAACCAAACTGAGGTTGATTTTCATTTTGCGTCTTTGACCCATTATTAAAATTAGTTTATGTTTATTGAGGTTAGTTTTTTGTTTATTTCTAATATTTTATTACTAATGTTACGTTATATTATTAATTATTTGAATTGGCAAGAGAAAGTTGTGTGGGTGTTTCGCACCAAATTTTTCTATTTCTGTGCGTGTAAGTACAGTATTCAGATGAGTGGAAGTCCCCTAGCCGTGGGAGTGAGAGAATGTATAACGATCTCACTCGCACAACCCATACACGCCATTCCAATAATATTGTCGTATAATTTTACTTATTGTTGTGAGCAAGCGTTTATGGATGCAGTAAACTAACAAACAAGATAACAACTGTAGTATGTTTTCAGATTTGGATTATAACGGTAAAGACCTTTGAGCGCATGCGTAGTTATGCCACATATCTCCCTCTCACTCTCTCGGCTATGGGGCATTAGTTCGTCTGATACCTATAGATATATTTGGAATGAGTGGAAAATACGTAAGAATTGCGTCGATTAAAATATTTGAATAATGTTGACAGGTTTACGTTGGTGGAATCGATTCCTCAGGGTATGAGTTACCGGAATGGCACGACACCGTATCCGTCCACGTTCGATGTCTGGTCTGAGTTGATAAAAGAAGCGAACCACTCGTTGGATATCGGCTCGTTCTATTGGACGTTGAGGGACAGCGATGTCGGTACCAAGTTCAGAATGCGAGCGAGGAAGTACACGTTACCTCCTGCGTTCCAAAGGGCCAAGTACCCTGGCTCTGATCAGGTAATCATACTAGAGTATAAATACAGTAAAACCTCGCTAATTCAACCTAATGCGAACTGCGGTCGGTGCGAATTAGTGAAAATTTGGAGCTATGGAACACTTTTAAAATCACATGTAATCCTGACTTTTACGTACATAGTGTATGGTATGAGGGCAATCCAGAAACTTACAGACGTTTTGGCCTGGCGTGGCAGTGGTTGGAGCTAGCACCGTCATTTTGGCGTCAAGAGTGTTTTACATTCAGTACGCAATCAGGTGTTGTAGCTAGAGCATCGTGCGTATTGTACTTTTCAAACAGTGGAGTTTTAAAATGAGCGCTGCGATTGAAAATCCCGCCAGTTGTGAAGTGCGTGGTGTAATACGGTTTTTGTTGGTGAAAAATTACCAAACCGATTGAAATTTATCGCCAGATTTGTGACGTGTATGGCAAAGGATTAATGAGTGAAATCCGAGTGAGGCAGTGGCAGATGGAGTAGGGTTACTCGCATTCGCCCAAAAAACCGAGGTAATGTCTGCAGATGCTATCAGCAAGAAAAATTATGGCCACTGTGTTTTGGGATGCTCAGGGAGTGATTTTCGTTGATTTTCTTGAACGAGGCCAAATAATCAATTAAGAGAGGTATTGCGAAACACTCAGAAAATTAAGACATGTGATACAAAACAAGTGTCGGGGAAAACTTAGTGGGAAAGTTTTGTTTTTCCACGACAACGCTCGTCCACACACGGCCAAATGTACTCAAGAGCTCTTGGAAGGTTTTGGATGGGAAGTTTTTAATCATCCGCTGTACAGCCCAGATTTGGCGCCAAGTGATTACCATCTGTTCCCAATGATGAAGACATGGCTCGCTATGCAACGTTTCGACACTGACGCTGAACTCCATGCCGGTGTAAAACAGTGGTTGGACTCACAGGCAGCAGATTACTACAAAGAGGGCATTGAAAAGCTTGTACCATGTTACAGTAAATGCCTTAATTTACTTGGCGATTACGTAGAAAAATAGCCTAAGAGTTAACTTTCAAAATGTATATAATAAACATTGGGTTTTTTACTTAGTTTATTTTTTATTTCAAAACGTCTGTTGCTTTCTGGATAACCCTCGTAATTTAGATAAATTTCAAAGCGTAAGTGTATGTAATAATATGTATAGTCCAGTCTCTGTTAGTTTGCTCCTAATGTAAACAAATAATGACGTCACTGAGCATGTGCATTATGTCAAAATAAATGTACACGCTGTTAAAAAAGTGACAACAAAATACTTTCAAAAGTATTTAAATACAAAATAGTTTTAAAAGTATTTTTCTAAATGAAATTGTTAGGCCTACATCTCATATCATGACTGATGTTTTTAGTACTTTAAGTACTTATAATTTAAAACATAGTTAACTTAATAGGAATACGAGATGTGTAAAGTGGTGGAGTGTAGCGTGCACCCTGTAGTAGGTGGCTTTTGTTTGTTGACAGTACGAGCAAACTAACAACGGCTCAACTGTACTTGTTATAGCGACTGTTTCCGAATATCCCTGCATTACTTTGTAACTTAATCTAAAGTCCAGCCTATCTTAGTTTGCTCCTAATGTAAACAAATAATGACGTCACTGAGCATGTGCATTATGTCAAAATAAATGTACACGCTGTTAAAAAAGTGACAACAAAATACTTTCAAAAGTATTTAAATACAAAATAGTTTTAAAAGTATTTTTATAAATGAAATTGTTAGGCCTACATCTCATATCATGACTGATGTTTTTAGTACTTTAAGTATAATATTCAGATGAACTGCAGTCCCCTAGCCGTGGGAGTGAGAGAATGCATAACGCTCTCACTCGCACAAGCTATTCCAATAACATTGTCGTATAATTTTACTAATTGTTGTGAGCAAGCGTTTATGCATGCAGTAAACTAACAAGCAAGATATAGACTGTAGTATGTTTTCATATTTGGATTATAAGGGTAAAGACCTTTGAGCGCATGCGTAGTTATGCCACATATCTCCCTCTCACTCGCTCGGCTATGAGACATTAGTTCGTCTGATACCTATACTTATAATTTAAAAGATAGTTAACTTAATAGGAATACGAGATCCATAAAGTGGCAGACTCTAGCGTGCACCCTGTAGTAAATGGCTTTTGTTTATTGACAGAAGGAGGAGCAAACTAACAACGGCTCAACTGTATATTGTCTGTTATAATTTTTCTTTGAACGTCAGTCAGTTTGTGTACCGGGTGAGATTTATTACGGTTTACTCTAGCATTTTCATAACGAGTGGTTTGTTTTCTTTTGTTTTTCAGGGTGAGCAAATATTTAAAGATCTGGTGAATGCAGGCACGTTGAGGAAACTTGAGATTCAAGTGGCGCAGGAAAACCCATCCAAGCAGCAACCAAACCTTGACACCGATCTTCTTGTGAAAATCGGTGCTGCTAAGGTAACTCAATTAAATAGAAAATCGTTTTTTACTTTTTCTTGTCTATATAAATTTATATGAAGGAAAGTATTGTTTTCATGTCGTTTAACTTTGTGTCCGTGAGAGATTCAGTGAGATTTCCTACCTTGCGTTTGTACGAGGGCTGTTTTTTTTTTCAACTTCCGATCGTGCCGCTAGATGGCAGGGCGAGCGGCATCGATAAGCAATGCACGGCAGTCGACTGCGCACCTCTCCCACTACAACTTAACTCATTTTCAGGCGTCCGACGCCATTACCAGTTTATCTAGCGACACATAAACATGGCTACCATGATAGAATCTCCCGCCAAGTGTGAGTTGCGAAGTGTCATTCGTTTCTTGCAAACTGAAGGGTTATCCGCAGCAGAAATTCACCGTAGAATGAAACTAGTATACGGTGAAAGCTTTATGAGTGACAGTGCAGTGCGTGATTGGTGTAGGAAATTTAAAGATGGACGAGTTGGCATTCATGATGAAGGGGGCCAAGGACGAAAGTCGGTCGCAAACGAAGACCTCGTTGATCGAGTTGACCACAGTGTAAGAAGCAATCGGAGGTTTACGATTACGGAGCTATCCGATCAGTTTCCTGAGATTTCAAGGTCAGCCCTATTCACTATCGTAACTGACAAGTTAGGCTACAAAAAACTTTATGCTTGATGGGTGCCGAAGATGTTGTCTGATGATTACAAAGCTCGGCGAATGGCGTCAGCAACATCTTTTCTGAACCGTTACGAAGCTGATGGCGATGATTTTTTGATCAAAATCGTGACAGCAGATGAGACATGGGTTCTGTACGACACCCCAGAAACGAAACAGCAGTCCCAACAATGGATGCATTCAAACTCTCCAAACAAACCCAAAAAATTCAAAAAAACGTTCAACAGCAAAAAGATTATGGCCACCGTGTTTTGGGATCAAAAAGGTGTTTTACTTGTGGAGTTTTTAGAGCCAGGGACCACAATCAATGCGGTAGGATACTGCGGTACGTTACAATGTTTTGAGGAGAGCTATCCAGAACAAAAGGAGAGGAATGCTCACATCACGAGTAGTGCTCATTCATGACAACGCTCGTCCTCACAGTGCTGCTTTGATGAAACGTCTTCTTGACGGGTTTAAATGGGACGTTTTTGACCATCTGGCATATAGCCCTGACTTAGCGCCAAGCGACTATCACCTTTTCCCGGATCTGAAGAAGATGCTAGGAGGGCAGAGCTCCTCGTCAGAGAACGGACGATGCGCTGCGAGACGCCGTGAAAACCCATCTCAAATCACTGGCGGCAAACTTCTATGAAGAAGGTATTAAGAAGCTTGTACCCAGGTATGAAAAATGCCTCAATTTAAATGGCGATTATGTTGAAAAGTAACCAATAATGTACCTAACTTTAGATAATAAATTTATTTAATTATTCTCACTAGTTTTATTTTTATACCACATCGGAAGTTGAAAAAAAAACAACCCTCGTATTAATAACAATATTATAACATACGAGGGCGAATCAAATATAAACGGTAATTTTGCTGTTGACTGTACCAAACACGTTCGAACCAGATGTGGCGGTGAGCAGTTGTTGTTTTGTTTAATAGGAGTGGGGGGAACAGCTTACTTCGCAGCATTGTTGCGTTCTGCCGTCAGTACAGCCATGACCGAGCGAGAGTTATATCCATCTGTTGCGCAACGAATCGTCATAAAATTTTTAGCAATTGAACGTGTTAAGCCTTCGGAAATTTTTACTCGTTTGCGAGCACAGTTTGGGGACACTACTCTGTCTAAGAATCGAGTGTATATGTGGGTCAGAGAATTTAGGGGTGGGCAGGAACGTGTTGAAAACGAAAGTCACCGTCGACGCCCAAGGTCAAGTCTCACAGATGACAACATTAGTGCTGTTCGAGAGCTTATTGAAGATGATCGCCGGTTAACTGTTCAAGAAATCTCGTCAGAAATTGGTATCAGCTACGGGAGTGTTCAGTCTGCAATCACAGACCACCTTGGCTTCAGAAAGATTAGTGCTCGATGGGTTCCGAGGTTGCTGTCCAAAAATCAAAAACAGGTCAGGTCGGAGATCGCCGGGAGACTTCTGCATCGATTTCAAGAAGAAGGTGAAGATTTTTTGAGGCACATCGTCACATGTGATGAGACGTGGGTCCACCATTACACTCCCGAATCGAAAATGGCAAGTAAGGAGTGGCGAAGGAAGGATGAAGGCTGCCCAGTGAAAGCCAAAACTCGTCTCTCAGCCGGAAAAGTTCTTGCAACAATTTTTTTTGACTCAAGGGGAGTTCTACTCATTGATTTTCTTCACGATCAACGAACAGTGAATGCGGCTTACTACTGCCAGGTGCTACAGTCGGCAAAAACCAGTTACCGAAACAAAAGACGAGGTGTGCCCATTAGAGATGACATCCTTCTCCATGACAACGCAAGGCCTCACACCGCATAAATTGGAAGAAATGGGCTGGGAAACTCTCGAACGCCCTCCTTACAGTCCAGACTTGTCCCCTTGTGACTACTTTTTGTTTGTGCCTCTGAAAGAATCATTTGGAGGAAAACGATTTGAAAGCAATGTAGATGTCGAGAAGCACGTGCGCGATTGGTTGACAACTCTCCCTCAATCTTTTTATGAACAGGCAATATTCAAGCTTCCAAATCGGTGGCAGAAGTGTGTAGATAATGCAGGAGACTATATTGAAAAATGTTGAAGGCATAGTTTTTGTGTAATATTATTCAATAAATATAATTTTAAAAATTACCGTTTATATTTGATTCGCCCTCGTAGAGTCTGTCTATGCTAAGAGTTCTCTGACGTAGGCAACCAGCAATACAAGTGAGCATGCGTATTAATTAAAAATACCCACAGCATGATCAAAACAAATTCCATACAACACTAATTATTTGGTCTAAGCTTAATATAATAAAAACACGTTCAATTCGTTTAATAGCAAATGTTTTATAAATCGAACATTAGTTAACCATTAACAACTAAAAATTTTACTATTGTTACTCTTACATTGTTATTTTTCGTTACATCTTTTACTATTATTACATTATTATTTATGATTAGTAGGTTTTTATTATACTCAGTTTTATTTTATTTTTGGTCACAAGTAATATAACAGACTAATGCGCTTAAATTATAACAGGAGAGTAAACAATTCCAGTGATTCGTTGTTTATCATTTCAAATTGTTTACTTCATGTCATTAAATTATTGTCTGTGACTAGTTTAATACAAACTTGCACTTGCTTGTGTTTAACTCATTTTTAGTTTCGTCAGTTATCTTTTGGTATTGTATCGGTTCGTTTAAATGTAAAATCTGGTGTGAAACACTCACACAACTTTCTCTTGCCAATACAAATAATTAACAATAAAACTAACATTAGTAATAAAACATTATAAGTAAACAAAAAACTAACCTCTATAAACATAACCTAATTTTAATCATATACGAAAAACGCAAAATGAAAATCAACCTCAGTTTGGCCTAAAAATACATAAAATCACTCTTTCACGCTAAACTAGGCTCTGTAGAGAAAAATGCTCTAAATAAAAGTTGTAGATATCTTAAATTACTATAAATTTGATGATTTATACACTTTTGTCGAAAAATGCATACTAAGGCCGAAATCTTAAAAAAAATAAATTTTTCTCTCGTTTTCGTGAGAAAAAAAAACAGAAAATTGCTAATTACCGCTAAACTAAGCGTTATACAAAAAAATGTTTGGAATAAAAGTTGTAGGTTTTTAAATTCTCTACAACTTTTATTATATACATTTTCACACTATAAAGCGTATAAAGCGTATAGAGTGTGTTCGATACATATTAAAGTTGTATTAAACATCCTATGTAGGATTTTTAAACAGCCGTATTATTTAAAATTGAAATATATATTTTCTAACCACCAGAATACGGTAACATAAAACATGTTTATAGCGCTTTCGTGTATCTTGTACACATCTTCAGTAAATTAACATTTATTACAAGTCAAAATTTAAAACTTCCTGCTCCTACCATGGTAGATAAGGAATAGTCGATTCTTACATTTAAAACAGTCTTGCCAACTTAATCAGTTGATTGTCTGTTGATTAAATGTAAGAATCGACTATTCCTTATCTACCATGGTAGGAGCAGGACGTTTTAAATTTTGACTTGTAATAAATGTTAATTTACTGAAGATGTGTACAAGATACACGAAAGCGCTATAAACATTGGTAAGTGTTTTATGTTACCGTATTCTGGTGGTTAGAAAATATATATTTCAATTAAAGTTGTAATCTTAAAAAAAACACTTTTTTACGTGAAAACAGCCTCACTAAGAATTTCAGCAAACATGGTGTACCCACCCTATCTTGTAGAGAATAAAAAATTCAGTAAATGAAGCGATTTAAAAAAAAAATCGTATGACCAGTTTTTGAGAAAATTGCAAAAAAGTGAAAAATTACACGAATAAATTACAACTTCCGGTTGATTGATTTTGATGAAAATGTTTGTGTCGGGTCTGGTAGTAGTATGTAACTTAAGTTTCAAGTTTGTATGATGTTCCGTTCTTGAGATATTTTGTATACACAGACACATACACACACACAGACACACACAGACCAATCACTAAAAACATATTTGTGTGGGTTCAGGGGGTCTGAAAACGTGTAGATCCGGTGAAAAGTCGATTTGTTAAAATCGACATGAAAACAATACTTTCCTTCCTATATATTCATATATCTGCCCATTACAGACAGGTAGAGTGTCAAATTATGTACACTCAATCTGTTAGTTGCAGGGCTAAAATAAATAGTTGTGTTTCTTATCACATGGTTAGCCAACTAAATGAGTGAATCATTTAAGAACAGAAGAAGTAGAGGTGTACTGTGACACTAATCACAGTTATCTCCTTTTAGAGTAATGAATTTCATTGTACAGTTGGACCCTGTGGTGAATGAAGTGAACGTGTCATTTGCAGAGTGGAAAATAGATACTTTTATGAGTGGGCTTGGTAGGCTAATAAGCGTACTTTTCCACCGAGTGAGTTGTGGCAATGGTAAACCACCTCACTCCTTGTTTTACTTAGTAAAACCTCTACACGTTCAAACCAGCCTACAAGCTGATCACCTAAACAACAACATATTCATATAGGCAAGAGAAAGTAAAAAGTGGTGTTATTATTTGTGAAAAGAAAATTGATTAGTTCATTTAGTTTTGAGAGTGAGACCAGCGTACATTCGTACATTGGCTTTGAATCAGGGTGTTGGATAACTGGCTCCATCCAGCAATAATGTTGTGTTAAATAAGTCGTATCACTAGTGTGAAGCAGTAATGATTTCTTTTGCATCCAGGAGACTCCAAAGGGAGTATACTGCCGTCCTAAGCCAAAAAGATTTTTGATGAATTTTTCATGAATTTGGGATTATTGCATTAATACATAGTTTGGTGCTGTATGCACCTATTCCCTAAGCCAAATAGTCATATCTTGTTAAAAAATAACCAAAAAACGCTTATAAAAATAGTCGTATGTCAAAAATGAGTTATAATACTAAGCATTTTAGCAGTAACTCAGTTTTCCCAACCATGATAGACGTATCTATGAGATGCGACATATTTGCTTAGTAATGTGTATATTTTGTAACCAGACTGCGCTGCCATCAGCACTGTTAGGTGTAACTACTAAATCTTCGTTTATTTGTTAAAACGGTATCTATGTGCAGTTTGTATTAATGTAACTAAATTGGAAGTTTTAAATATTATAAAATAGTGATTTGTCTTTTTGAGCAACAATCCAAATTTCTGCTCGTATGAAAAATACCAAACAAAAAAAAAAAGAGCTAAAAAGATTAATATTTCTATTGTAAAACTCGGTCATGAGGAGTGTGAGTGTTGTGAAGAGTTTTCTTTACATGGACACACAAAGGAAAATTTTCAAGAAGATTGTGATAAATGTAACACCTGGAAACATATAGAAAGATTTTTTTTTTTTTTTTTTTTGGTTTAACGTCCGACTGTTTTGCAAATTGCTGCTAATGCAGACGGTGAAGGATGAAATGAATTTTTTGTAACGTATGAAAAAATGCCATGCCCGAGTGGGATTCGAACCCAAGCCCGCGTGATGAGAGGTGAGCACGTTACCAACATCGCCAACGCGGCCGGCATCAGTCTAGGAAGTTGTACAATGAAGACAAGGACAAAGATTCAACTGAAAATATTGTGATTTACTGTGCAGATCTTGAAAAAATCATTATGTTGCCAATATTAGAGATGTTCAAATCAGCCATTTTTACTAACCGTTTAACAGTGTATAATGAAAGTTTCGTACCTATTGGGAAAAAACAGAAACATTGCAAGCCCTTTGCTACTCTTTGGAATGAAGCTTTGTTCGGACGTGGGAAAGATGACATCATTAGTACCTTCTATCAATTTTTACTTTATAAAACAGACATTCCCAAAATAATTCTGTGGCTTGACAATTGCTCATTTTATCTATCTAACCTAAAACTTCAAAACCTTCGAATTTTTAACTTCTAAAACTTTAAACTGCATCTCTAAACTTTTAAATGTTAAAATTTCAACAAATTGTGAACAACGCAAACCCTTTGGAGACCGAACTTCACTTTGTGGCAAAGGGTTCTGATCCAATTATGAATTCTGATCCACCTACATCTCTGATGCGAGGCACGGAAAAAAGAAAAGTATATCTAAAGTAAGAAAAGTGTATCTAAAACAACTTTTATTTCTATATTCTTCCCGAATGACACCGTTTAGGAGTTTAACCCCTCATTTTAATATAATAGCCTCTACATTTGCAAGCATTGTGAATGTCAAGGGATGACTTAAATTAAATTATAAATTTGTTAAATAATAATACATTTTAACATGAAATAAGATTAATAAAACGTTAAAATTCACGTTAAAATTAAAAACTTTTGACCGGACTTTATAAATTCTGATCCACCTAACCCCCTTGGCGGCCGAACTTCACCCTATGACAAAGTGCGGGCGCGCAGCGCCCGTACTTTTATGGTTCTGATCCGCTCATGTATTCTGATCCACCTACCCCTCTGATGCGAGACACGGAAGCGGCGAGTCTATAATATATAAAGCCCCAGCCACTAATGACTCACTGATGGAAATTCTCGCCTATTAGGAGGTCTCTAAAAGCAAAATTTCTGAGGACCGTTTTTGTCGGGCGTCGGCTGAAACCCCCGGGAAAAATGCCAGATTTAAGGTATTTAAGCTCAGGGGATGCGTCCGAATATTTCAAACTTTTTAACGAAGTTTCGTAGCGCAAAGGCCACTGCAACCGTTTTTGTTCCCCTCGCGAAGTACGTTAAGACCATATACAGGGTGATTCATGAAGTTCTCCCCCCACTTCTACAGCACATTGTACTAGTAAAAATAATGAAAAAATGTTATATAAACATAGGTCCGAAAACGCTTCGTTAGCGAGTTACAGCTAGCGAAAGTTTCGCCTGGATTTCAGTTCACTAGGTGAAATGAGGTCTTCCTGGAATTGTGGTAAGGTAGATTAAGGGGCGAATTCAATCATTTCTTATGGTTTTTGATCTGATAAATTGAATAAAACAGGTCCCAGAACTGTAAGTTAAATAGTTTTTGAGAAAACCAGTGTCAAATGTAAAAAATGGAGTGAAAATCACATTTTTTCATCTTTGGGCAAGAATAACTTTGTTATTTCACCAAGAAACAGTTAAAAATTTTCAATAAAAAATGTAGAAAATTTTATTCTGAACAAACCGGTGTAAATAAAGTACACAGAAAGCGAATAGTTTTTGAGAAAACCAGTGTCAAATGCAAAAAAATGGAGTGAAAAAAACACATTTTTTCATTTTAGTTTTTCCGGTTAATTTTACTTTGTACTCTTATGAATAAAAACTCATTTAATCAAACATCTATTCGCTTTCTGTGTACTTAATTTACACCGGTTTGTTCAGAATAAAATTTTCTACATTTTTTATTGAAAATTTTTAACTGTTTCTTGGTGAAATAACAAAGTTATTCTTGCCCAAAGATGAAAAAATGTGATTTTCACTCCATTTTTTGCATTTGACACTGGTTTTCTCAAAAACTATTTAACTTACAGTTCTGGGACCTGTTTTATTCAATTTATCAGATCAAAAACCATAAGAAATGATTGAATTCGCCCCTTAATCTACCTTACCACAATTCCAGGAAGACCTCATTTCACCTGGTGAACTGAAATCCAGGCGAAACTTTCGCTAGCTGTAACTCGCTAACGAAGCGTTTTCGGACCTATGTTTATATAACATTTTTTCATTATTTTTACTAGTACAATGTGCTGTAGAAGTGGGGGGAGAACTTCATGAATCACCCTGTATATATAAAGTTGCCCTTAACCCGCCGGTTCGCTGGAAAAATTAAAAAAACAAAAATTCGGCTTTTTCGGGGTTGCAGTTTTTAGGTTTTTCTTTGTAACACCACGAAGACGGGTTTCATCGACAAATTTTTATTAGGACCTCATTCCACTAACTTCCGGAATCATGGGTGACTTTTCAAATTTTAGATCGGGGTCCTAAGGGGTTTGGTACCCTTATTTAAAAATTATGAAATTTTTAAATTTTTATAATTTAAAAAATCTGTTAACGGTATGTCGTTTGGAGTTAAAAACTACATAAAAATATGATAATCCGAAAATTTTAAAGTTGCACCCTCTTTTTTGCAGTAGGGTTTATATTTTTTTATCTTCTAAACGGTGCATCGTAAAAAAAATTGTACAGAATATTTTTTGTACCCCTTTTAATGTACTTCAAAACCATATAGCTTTCGTTGTTCTCAACTTGCCGGTTCGGTGAGAAAACTCAGAAAACAAAATTTCGCCTTTTTTGGGGTTGCAATTTTCAAGTTTTCTTTTGTAACACCATCAAAACAGGTTTCTTTGGCAAACCTTTGGTTTGATAACGAACACGTTACACGTACCCCCCGCATTACGGAAAATTTTTCAAATTTTAGATCGGCATCCTACGGGGGTTGCTACCCTTATCTAAACATAATGAAAATTTAAAATTTTTAGAATACAAAAAATTTGTTAACGGCATGATGTTTGGTATTAAAAATTACATAAATATTTGATAACCCGAAAATGTTCAATTAGCACCCTCTAGCCTGCGGTAGGGGTTGTATTTTTTATCTCCTAAACGGTGCATCGTAGCGAAAAATTGTATAGAATCTTTTTTGTACCCGTTGCAAAGTACTTTAAAACCATATAGTTATCGTTGCCCTTAACTTGCCGGTTCGGTGTGAAAACTCAAAAAACAAAATTTCGGCTTTTTGGGGTTTGCCGTTTGCATGTGTTGTTCTTTCTTTACACCTTCAAAATGGGTTATTTCGTCAAATTTTTATTTTTAAACAGTTACACGTACCCGAAGCGTCACGGGTAATTTTTCAAATTTTAAATCGGGGTCCTACGGGAATCGCTACCCTTATCCAACAGATATGAAATGTTTATATTTTTAGAATACAAAAAGTCTTTTGACGACATGTTGTGTGGCGTAAAAATTACACAAAAATTTTATAACCCGAAAATTTTAAATTAGCACCCTCTAGCCTGCGGTAGGGGTTGTATTTCCTTATCTCCTTAACAGTGAATAATAGGGACAAAAAGCATGAACCTGTTTTGTGCCCCACAAAAAGTACTTCAAGATTATATAACTAAAGTTGCCCTTAACCCACCGGTCCTCTGAGTAAACTACAAAAACCAAATTTCAGTTTTTTGGGGTTTACCGTTTTCAGTTTTCCTATCTTTACACCTTCGAAACGGTTTTTAGGCAAATTTTTATTAGCAAAACGTCACAGGTACTTATAGCATTACAGGTAATTTTTTTAATTTTAAAAAGCGATCCAATGGGGGTTGCTACCCCTATACAAAAATTATGAAATTTTTTAATGGCATGTTTTCGACGTTAAAAGTTAAATAAAAATTTGGTAACGCGAAAACTTTGAGGTTCCACCCCCTTACCGTTGGTAGGGGGTTGTATTTTTTTACCTCCTGAACGGTGCTTCGTAGAGGAAAATTGTATAGAATCTTTTTTGCGTCTCTCCCAAAGTACTTCAAGGCCATGTAACTAAAGTTTTCCTTAACCTACCTCTTCGCTAAGAAAACTCAAAACACTAGCATTCCGGCTTTTAGGGCTTGCCGTTTTCACGTTTTTCTTTCTTTACACCTTCATAACGGTTTTTCGCAAACGTTTATTAACAAAACGTTTCACATACCCCTAGAGTCACGAAGAATTTATTAAATTTTAGGCGGGGTCCTATGGTGATTACTACCCCAACAAAAATTTTAAAATTTTCGGAATACAAATATTTTTTAAACGACATGTTATTTAGCGAAGAAAATTACATAAAAATTTGGTAACCCGAAAAAGTTTAGGTCACATGAGAAAATGAAAAACTCAAAGTAACATACATTCAAACCACAACATTTAAAGTTGAAATTTTGAAACTTTAAACATTAACCGAAAATTATCAAACCTTCAAATTTTAAATTTTGAAACTGTAAACTTTCATATCTTGAAATTTCTAAATATTGTGATCCACCCAGCCCCTTTGGCGGCCGAACTTCACCTTGTGGCAAATGGTTCTGATCCACTTATGAATTCTGATCCACCTACCCCTCTGAGGACGAGACACGGAAGCGGCGCGAAGCGCCGCTGGAGTGGCGAGTTTAATATTACCAGCAAATTGTATGTTCATTTAGGTTAGTTCTTATGTGTTTATATTTTTGGTTTTTAAAATGTTTATCAAAAATATATTAGTTAATAGTTTAAATATTCATTGAAATTAATGCCTTTTTTTAATAGAGTTAAATATTACAAACAAATTGTACATTCACTTAGGTTAGTTCTTATGTGTGTATATATTTGGTTTTTAAAATGTTTTATAAAAAAAAATTAGTGATTAGTTTTAATATTCATTTAAACTTAATCGTAATTGCCTTGTTTAAATCAAGTTCGTTTTTATGTTCATTTAAGCTTAGACTTATTTTTTAATAATGATAAATAACATAATAATAAAATGTGTCTTTTCTAGTGAGTCGTATATTATTTCTTAAACCTCTTTTTACTAAGCAAAAAAGACGCATCTCATTTTTTAGGCTAAATAACAATAAAAATCATGTAAATTTATGCTTACATAACAAAAAATTACAATAGAGATAATATACATATAAAAAAATACCAATAACTAGAAAAAAAATTAGTGCGGGACTGAATTTTACAAAAATGCTCGTATCTCAAAATTATGTATTCTTGAGATGCAACTTTTGTGCTTAGGAGGGCAGTAGGCCTATAGGACATGTCTAGATAAAACTGATAAACAGAAAGTTTATCACCAATGATAAATTCATCACTTACCACCAGAAAATTGTTTCTGCTACTGCTTACTTCAGTAGGCTTGTCATGAACCCCACTGTATCAAATATCACACAAAATAAAAAATCTGGTGTGAAACACTCACACAACTTTCTCTTACCAATGCAAATAATGAACAATATAACCTAACATTAGTAATAAAACATTAGAAATAAACAAAAAACTAACCTCGAAAAAAATGACCTTATTTTAATCATGAGCGAAAGACACAAAAGGAAAATCAACCTCAGTTTTGCTTAAATATACAGAAAATCACTCTTTCACACTAAACTAGGCTCTGTAGAGAAAAATTCTCTAAATAAAAGATGTAGAGCTTTTAATTTCCTACAAATATGATTGTATACACTTTTGTCGTAAAATGCATACTAAGGCCGAAATCTTAAAAAAAATCAATTTTTCTCGTTTTCGTGAAAAAAAAACAGAAAATCGCTAATTACTGCTAAACTAAGCGTTATACAAAAAAATGTTTGAAATAAAAGTTGTAGAATTTTAAATTCTTTACAACTTTTGTTATATAAATTTTTGCGCTAAAATTCATATTAAAGCCGTAATCTTAAAAAATCAATTTCTTTACGTGAAAACAGCCTCACCAAGAATTTCAGCATACATTGCGCCTACCCTATCTTGTAGAGAATAAAAAATTGAATAAGCCAGGCAATTTTAAAGAAAAATCGTAGGACCAGTTTTTGAGAAAATTGAAAAAAAGTGAAAAATTACACGAATAAACTACTATTTCTGGTTGACCGATTTTGATAAAAATGTTCATGTTGGGTCCGGTAGTGGTATGTAGCTTAAGTTCTAAGTTTCAAGTTTGTACGATGTTCCGTTCTTGAGATATTCTGTTCACACACACAGACAAATCACTAAAAACATGTTTTTTTGGGTTCAGGGGGTCTAAAAATGTATAGATCCGGTGAAAACTCGATTTCGATAAATCGACATGAAAACAATACTTTCCTTCCTATATATTCATATAGGCAAGAGAAAGTAAAAAAACAAACACAATGATAAATTCATCACTTACCAATAATCTTTTCCTGCTACTGCTTAACTCAGTAGGCTTGTCATTAACCCCTTTGTATCAAATAGTGCACAATATTTGTTTAATTACAAGTTAAATACTTTTCAACCAAAAACTATTTAGAAAGGAATTCGTGCACACTGTAAAATGTTTCATCAATCAAATATTGTTTTAGCTTTTTTTTAAAATGACTTTAATTGTCACAACTTTTTAAACCTTGTGGTAATTTATTGAAGTATTTTCTACCTGCATAAGTTGGTTTTTGTGTGTTTTAGGTACGCAGTTTGAATTTCAACCAAATACTGGGCAGTGGAGTGTTGCACACCAAACTGTGGGTCACTGATGGATTGAACGCGTACGTCGGCAGTGCGAATATGGACTGGAGGTCGTTGACTCAAGTGAAAGAGCTTGGCATTTACATTAAAAACTGTTCGTGTCTTGCTCAAGATATACACAAGATATTTGACGTACGTATCTTTCTCATTCAACATTCAATGTTTAATAATAATAATAATAATAATACAGTAAAACCTCCTTAACCCGGCATTCTATAGTCCAGAATTGTCTATAATCCAGCATCAATGGCAATAGACAAAGATTATAGAATTGCCTTCGCAATGAACATTGTAAAGTGAGCAACCCGACACTCAACAGCCACAAAGCGTCACGTTTGTAAAATTTGCTGAGTCAAATAAACAATACAGTATGGCCGAAGTTATGAACTTGCATCTAATAAAAAATGATTTTTTAAATAAAAAAAATACTAGTCGTAAGAAGCAAGTAGATGTTAGATCTTTTTCCAGCCATCTACCAGTGCTGCTGCTAAAAACCACGAGTAGTACAGTACTGTACTGTATTCAAATTTATTTCATCATGTACTGTTCTTAAAAAATGCATTTTAATATTTCTCCTGTACTTATATATATTGATTTAAATTGTTTAAATAATAAATACATACAGTAAAAGTTTCTTGTGCAAATTTTGTTATTTTTTTATATGATTGTATTTTTATAAATAACCTCCATAGTCCGGAATTTCCTTTAATCCGGCAAGCATCGAGTCCCAAACGTGCCGGATTAAAGAGGTTCTACTGTAATAATAATAATTTATTTCTGTACATAATTTCATTTATAAATATTAGTATTAGTAACAGTTTAATTTATAATAATCGTAAAATATAATACTGTGACACTTATTGCTAAGGTACGTTTCGGGATCTAGGTTATTAAATAATTATTACACTAAAGTTTACAATTACAAAGATTTATTACCACACTAAACGATTTACAAAATAAACAACAAACTAATTATAATGAAGTAATACAATAAATAACTTAAATAATTTACTTAGCATTACTTACAATCAATTTTATAAGATTACACATACAAAATGAAACTGAATACACAAAAACTGAATTTAATACAGATACGAGGTGTGTTCAAAAAGTAACGGGAATTTTTAAATTTCGCGGGTTTGGATAGTCCGATTGTAAAAAATTTTTTTTATTATGTTGGTACATATGCCCCTGACGTACGATAAAATTTTCAACAATATTCATTGCTTAGTTCTTAAGTGGAAGCCGCTAAGGTTAGACGTGTTTTTCGAGCACGGCTATTTTTGTTTGTTAAAAAAAATGAATCAAAGAATTTGTATTAAATTTTGCGTGAAAAATGAAATAAAGTGTGTGAAATGTTAACAAAGGCATATGGTGAGTCTGCTATGAGAAAACAAGGATTTACGAGTGGTATAAGCGTTTCCAAGATGGCCGCGAAAACGTTGAAGATGACGAACGACCCGTACGTCCAAGCACATCAACAACCGATGAAAACGTGAAAAAAGTGAAAGAAATGGTTATGAACGATCGCCGAATCACAATCAGAGAAGTCAGTGATGATGTTGGCATATCGATTGGCTCATGCCATGAAATTTTTTCGGATGTTTTGGGTATGAGACGTGTGGCAGCAAAATTTCTTCCAAAATTGTTGAATTTCGAACAAAAACAGCGGCGAATGGAAGTTGCTCAGGAGTCACTTAATGAAGTCGACAACGATGCAGATCTACTCAAACGTGTTATAACAGGTGACGAAACATGGGTTTACGGATACAATGTCGAAACTAAGGCTCAATCGTCCCAGTGGAGGCATTCTGGATTGCCAAGACAGAAAAAGGTTCGACAAGTGCGATCGAATGTGAAGGTTATGCTCACTGTGTTCTTCGATTTTAATGGCATAGTGCATCATGAATTCTTGCCACAAGGTCAAACAATCAATAAGGAGTACTACCTACAAGTTCAACGCCGTTTGCGTGAAGCAATCCGAAAAAAACGCCCGGATTTGTGGCAAAACAATTCATGGCTTTTGCACCACGATAATGCACCTGCTCACACTTCATTGCTTGTTCGTGAATTTTTGGCCAAAAACAAAACTGTAACGATGCCCCAGCCTCCATATTCGCCAGACATGGCTCCATGTGACTTTTTTCTATTTCCAAAAATAAAGAGAACATTAAAAGGCCGTCGTTTTACAAGCATAGATGACATTAAAAGCGAATCGGTGCTATGAGCTAAAAGCTATCACAAAGATCGAGTTTCAGAAGTGTTTCGAGGATTGGAAAAAGCGTTGGCACAAGTGTATTGCATGCGAAGAAGACTACTTTGAAGGCGACAATATTAATGTAGGTGAATAAATAAATATTTTTTTCAAAAAACGAAAATTCCCGTTATTTTTTGAACAAACCTCGTACACATTAACTTTTCACAATACACACACAAACAAAGACAGTATAACAATTGTTGACCAACACAATGCTCGGAACCGTTAACCTGTATAACGCCCGACAGTAACTCGTCAAAGATCAAACGAATTCTAACTGCTGACCGCGCTCGGGGGTCTCTTTTATAGTGAATCAAAAGAACCTTCCCGAAAAACACCGAATTTCGATACAAACAATAGAGTACAAAAAAAGCCCTTTATAAATGAGTGCTAGAAAAATCCATTGTGAACAAGTCAACAATAGGTCTTTTATAAATAGAATAGAAGTTGTTACAGGCTGACCTTTTCATAGATAATAGCGCAGTGTCTTTTTTTTTTATTCCTAATTTGTGTATGTTGCAATCTGTTCAATTTAGAACAATAAGCAACCCCATCACCCAATAAGATGAGGATGATGTGTATGACGTGTAAATGAGGTGTAGTCTTGTACAGACCCAGGCCGACCATTCCTGAGAGAGTATGGTTAATTAAACCTTAACTATCAAAGTACACCGGTAACCACTATCTAGCATTCATATCCGTAAAAAAGTAACTACCTTTACTAGGATTTGAATGAGGAACCTTCGTCTCCGAAAATCAGCTGTTAAACAGCTGATTTTGGCGACGACTTTACCTCTAGACCAACCCGGTGGGTCAAACGGAACTTGAAATAGAAATAACTACTGGAATTAAAGAAACAATTAATTTTCCAAAAAAATTATTTTGAAATTACTTTCGTATTAATATCGGAAATGAAAACTCTCTGAGATAATAGAACAACTGAATGTGTCACATATTTCATCCTAAATTACCAATGAAATATGATTCTAGTTTTCTTCATCTTTTTTTTTGGTCATATGATTTTTTTACTTTTTCATAATAATTATTGTTCATGTCGTTAAATAAGTTATAATTTGACCTTTTTCCGTTGTTACTACTTGGCATCATGTTTACATATTTATTGTTTTGTTTATTTACTTATTATTTTACAATTCTATCTAAACACAAGTAAATATTTTTACTTTCTCTTGCCTATATAAATGTATAGGAAGGAAAGTATTGTTTTCATGTCAGTTTTAAGAAATATACTCTTCACCCGAATGTACACGTAATTAGATCTCCTCAAACCACACAAACATGTTTTTACCGATTGGTCTGTGTGTGTGTTTGTGTGTGTGTGAACAAAATATCTCAAGAACAGAACATTGTATGAACTTGAAACTTGAAACTTAACTTACATACCACTACCAGACCCGACACAAACATTTTCATAAAAATCGGTCAATCGGAAGTAGTAGTTTATTCGTGTAATTTTTCACTTTTTTGTGATTTTCTCAAAAACTGGTCCTACGATTTTTTTTAAAAATCACCTGGTTTACTAAATTTTTTATGCTCTACAAGATAGGGTAGACGTCATGTTTGCTGAAATTCTTGGTGAGGCTTTTTTTACGTACGAAAATTGTTTTTTTAATATTGTGGCTTTAATATGCATTTTAGCGCAAAAGTTTATATAATAAAAAAATGTATAGCATTTAAAATCCTACAATTTTTATTTCAAACATTTTTTTGTATAATGCTTAGTTTAGCGGTAATTAATGATTTTCTGTTTCTTCTCACGAAAACATGAGAAAAATTGATTTTTTTAAAGATTTCAGCCGTAGTATGCATTTTACGACAAAAGTGTATATAATGAAGTTTATAGGAAATTCAATGATCTACAACTTTTATTTAGAGAATTTTTCTCTACAGATCCTAGTTTAGCATGAAAGAATGATTTTCCGTATTTTTAAGCCAAACTGAGGTCGATTTTCATTTTGCGTCTTTCACTCATGATTACAATAAGGTTATGTTTATTGAGGTTAGTTTTTTGTTTATTTCTGATGTTTCATTACTAATGTTAGAGGTTATATTGGTCATTATTTGCATTGACAAGAGAAAGTTGTGTGAGTGTTTCACACCAGGTGTTCAAATGAAAGTTTAAATTTTTGTGCTCTACAAGATAGGGTAGGTGCCATGTTTGCTGAAATTCTTGGTGAGGCTGTTTTTATGTAAAACAAATGTTTCTTTAAGATTACAGTTTTAATATACATTAAAATAATTTAATCATGAGTGAAAGACGCAAAATGAAAATCGACCTCAGTTTGGCTTAAAAATACCGAAAATCACTCTTTCTCACTAAAACCAGGCTCTGCAGAGAAAAATGCTCTAAATTAAAGATGTAGATCTTTTAATTTTCTATACATTTGATTATATGCACTTTTATCGTAAAGTGCAAACTAAGGCCGAAATCTTAAAAAAATTGATTTTTCACACGGTTTTTATCATGGTTATGTTGTTTTGAGGTTAGTTTTTTGTTTATTTCTAATGTTTTATTACTAATGTTAGGTTATATTGGTCATTATTTTGTATTGGCAAGAGAAAGTTGTCTGAGTGTTTAATACTAGGTTGTTTTTTTTTTTTTTTGTAGGTGTACTGGTTGCTGGGTAAAACGAATCGTTTGCCGAGTGAATGGCCTCGTAATTTGACGACCGTCTTCAACAAAGATCATCCGATGAATCTGACCATCAATAATTCATCGGTTGGCATTTACGCCTCCGTAAGTATCATGACAATCGTAGAGATATGTTCAACACTTTCACTGAGCTATGGATGTAGAAACGTTATTTGAGCTATCTGGTCTGTTAGACCGGTCAGTGTGTCCTGGTTTTTACCGGTCAATTGTCGCCACCGGCTTTCAAGTAGCGCAGTCGTTTGAGCACATAGGACCGGCCGGGCATCGGCGGCGTAGTTCAAAAGTAAAACATCGATGGGGGAGGTCGTCTTCGCCGCTGCCTAAGAGATTAGGAGCAGCCGCTGACGCAGCGACCACCTTTCACCGCTGCCTTTGAAGAAGAGCAGTCACCGATGAAGTGAATCGGGGTCGTCTGTACCGCTGCCTAATCTAATAGGAGCGAGTCGCCGACACAGCGTGCACCTTTTACCGCTGCCTCCGAAGGGGAGCAGTCGCCGGTGAAGCGAGGGTAGGGGATGGAGGTACAGGTGACGGAAAAAATACTCAATGTTGAGATGTCAACTCTCCGTATCGATTCTCGCTCACAGAGAACATCAATGCTGTCACCTTCTCCTTCTCGACTTTTGCATCGCCAGTGCGCAGATACTATATGTTGCCACTTGGTACATGCACTGTGAGAGGTATGACCGCTGGCGCAATCTATCGGTGGCAGCAGCAACCCCATCACAGCGCCAACAGTGGGCAAAATATGAACTACGGACCGGCGTACAAGTAAAACAGTATCACAATTAATTAACTATTTCTTATTCAATACATATTTTTAGTAAACATATTTAAAGGGGAACGTATATAAAAAACAATTGAACATTTTTACGTTTTTATTGGCAATCCTTTAAATATAGAAAATTATAAAATGAAATACTGCTGCTGTTGTACTACAAACAAACCCTTGCTCACATCGATAATTTAATTTGAAATGAACAATTATGTTAAAGTAATACTTTGTAAGATATTTTTGAGTAATTTGCTATAATAATATATCTTTCGTTTATCATTATCATCCATTAGGATGATAATGATAAACAAAAGAAATAGCTGTTCAGTTTATGAGTTTACACAGTATTTGCACATTCATTCAGACTTTGCGATTGCACTCTAAACACATTTGTTTAGAGTGCAGATTAGATGGAACAGATGGACACTTGCTGCACGTTTTTTTTTCCATTCAGTCGGAAGGGACTTCTTGCTCTCTTGCATGAACAGGGTTATTTTTTGCCAATACCATCAAAATAGATTGCCTCAAATCTCGCCAAAGATTGGGAATTTGTAGTCTTCTCTGAAGGTGAGGTCTGACAAGGTCATGGCCCAAGGCTTTGACGAATTCAAAACGTGAAGTCACTTTATGAACTGGAATCACTTTCATTTGGCAACACAAAGTCTGGATCTGCATTGGAATCGTCTATTTCACTCTTAATATCTGAATCATCTAAACTAGACTCTACATCCAGCATTCTACGTACACGAATGGCAAAATCATTGTCTTCCACGTGTACAGATCGACTGGTAGAAGGTCGATCCATTTCACTAACACTGACACACTAACACTTATGTGAGCTATCTGGTATACAGGACCGGCTAATTAGTACACGATAACTGAGCTATCCGGTATGACAGACCGGGTGGTTTTCAAAAAGCGGTTGTCACAAGAGAGTGACTAACGGAAGCTGAACTAACACTAGTGTTTAGTGAAAAGCGGGAATTAGAAGGCAGCTGCTGAGCCTATGAACGACTTTGAACAAACACGGCTGGAACTGTGGAAAATATAATATACCTCCCGGTCTGAGAGACCGGTAGCTCAGTTAGTGTTAAGGTGAGGCGCCACTGGTTCCTGACTTGACTTGACTTGACCTGACCTGACTTGACTTGACATGAGTGAACATGCGCCACTGGTTCCGTACCGGACTTGACTTGAAATACAACTGAGCTGCTACTTCAATTCAATTTCCTTCGTTACTAGTGATTGAGCGAAAACCATGTCCGCGGGTCTTCTATTATTAGATTTGAGTTCTGAATCTTCAGATTCAGAATTCAAATATCTTACTGAGTGTATGCTAAAAGCAACAAAGAAAAGGAAGTGGTTGTCTCCATACGTGAAAGTACGAGAAAAATATGGCGAGTACCATACTTTAATTAAACAATTAACTGGTGAACAGTTTAAAAATTATTTTCGAATGAATGAGAAACGGATGTGGAAGGGAAATGATGGCAAAGTGGGGATAAATAGTGGTAGTGGGGGATCCGGACTCAGGATGCAACCCAACCCAGACCGGAGTCTTCCTGACTCAAGAAGCTTTTCTCCGTCCGGTCAAGTCAAGTCAAGAAGCAGTGGCGCACATTCTATTTAAAATTATGCGACTGCATTCGCTTCCGGACTCAAGTCAAGTCAAGTCAAGTCTGGAGCCAGTGGCGCTTCACCTTTATACGGGGTGTTTCAGAAGAAACGGATAATACAAGGTGACCTGGAGAAACATTTACATTTTAGAAATAAGAAAACAATATTAATTTTTACTTTCTCTTGCCTATATGAATATAGCCTATAGGAAGGAAAGTATTGTTTCATGTCCCACTCATCACCCGAATATACACCTAAACAGCCCACGGACAAAGTCCGCGGATAACCGAAACCTGTGGATACCGAGGGATAACTGTATAATTGAAAGGCAGCCTGTCGTTAACAAACTGTGCAATGCATGGTAGTAAAATACGAGGTGTGATTGGAAAGTTTTAAGAATGGATTTGCTAATGCTTATTTGTTTGGCGGGTGAGTTCACGGAGAGTGGGGAGTGAGTCATTGCCTTGTCCTTGAACGCCCTCTGACAGGAAACTGCATTTCCTTTATTCAGTTGGCTGTGGCAGCTGGTTGAGTGCAGGTCTGTTAGTAGTGCTTGTTGCCGGATTCTGTCTGCGTGAAAATGGACGTAAAAACAGAGCAACAAGTTTGTGTGAAATTTTGTTTCAAAACTCAGAAATCAGCTTTTGAGATTTATGAACTATTAAAAACCGCTTTTGAAGATATTTGTAAGAGCCAGTCAAATGTTTTTGTCTGGTTCAACAGGTTTAAACATGGCCGCGAAGCACGGCAAAGTCGATCAAAGGTGAAGACAATGTTGGTGATTTTTTCGATTCTACCAGTATTGTGCATCATGAATTTACGCCTGGAGGACAGACTAATTGTAAACACAGCGTTTGTGCGAAAAGGTGTGGAAGAAAACGCCTGCATTGTGGAAAGACAGGAGTTGGGTTGTACACCATGACAATGCTCCGGCTCATCGTTGAATTTTTGACCAAATTCAACATTCCTGTGCTTCCACAAACGCCATATTCCCCTGATTTGGCCCCTGCGGACTTCTACCTGTTTCCTAAACTGAAATTTTCACTGAAAGGGAAGCGATTTGACTCGATTGAAGACATCCAGGCAAATGCAGAGAGCGTTCTTAACACACTCCAGGAAAAAAATTTCCAGGAATGTTTCCAAAAGTGGAAACACCGTTGGAGTCAGTGTGTTCAGTCGGAAGAGGACTATTTTGAAGGAGGGAGATGCATCACAGTAGCATGTAAGTATAGGTACCAGACGAGCTAATGTCCCATAGCCGAGCGTGTGAGAGGGAGATATGTGGTATAACTACGCATGCGCTCAAAGGTCTTTACCGTTATAATCCAAATCTGAAAGCACTACAGTCGTTATCTTGCTTGTTAGTTTACTGCATGCATAAACGCTTGCTCACAACAATGAGTAAAATTATACGACAATGTTATTGGAACGGCGCGTAAGGCTCGTGCGAGTGAGAGCGTTATGCATTCTCTCACTCCCACGGCTAGGGGACTTCCACTCATCTGAATATTATACCACCATTGTACCATTACAAGCCCATTCTTAAAATTTTCCAATCACACCTCGTATAGTGTCTGAATGTTGAGGTTGGCAGCACTGTCAGATTTCTCTTCCCTTACTCACGCACACACCCCATCCATATCCAAAAGGCATTCAGGTAATTCTAGCATTCTAGCAATTCAAGTAATGAATTTGAGTTATTGTTCGTCTTGACAAGTCTGTTACTTTCGTTCCTTTTCGAGTCTCCAAGATGAAGTTATAAAAATGTTTACAGTCCAACCTCTCTTAGTTTGTTCCTACTGTCAACAAATAATGACATCACTGAGCATGCGCATTATATCAAAATGTGTACACGCTGTTTAAAAAGTAACAACAAAATACTTTCAAAAGTATTTAAATACAAAATACTTTTAAAAGTATTTTTATAAATGAAATTTTTAGGCGTACATCATATCATGACTGATGTTTTTAGTACTTTATGTGCTTATAATTTAAAAAATCTGGTGTGAAACACTCACACAACTTTCTCTTGCCTATGCAAATAATTAATAATAAACCTAACATTATTAATAAAATATTAGAAATAAACAAAAACTAACCTCAAAAACATAACCTTATTTTAATCATGAGTGAATGACGCAAAATGAAAATCGAACTCAATTTGGTTTTAAAAAAAACGGAAAATCACACTTTCACGCTAAACTAGGCTCTGTAGAGAAAAATGCTCTAAATAAAAGTTGTAGATCTCTTAATTTTCTATAAATTTTATTATATACACTTTTGTCGTAAAATGCATACTAAGGCCGAAATGTTAAAAAAATCAATTTGTCTCACGTTTTCGTGAGAAAAAAACAGAAAATCGCAAATTACCGCTAAACTAAGCGTTATACAAAAAAATGTTTAAAATAAAAGTTGTAGAATTTTAAATTCTCTACAACTTTTATTATATACATTTTTGCGCTAAATTGCATATTAAAGCTGTAATCTTAAAAAAAACTATGTTTTTACGTGAGAACAGCCTCACCAAGAACTTCAGCAAACATGGCGCCTACCCTATCTTGTAGACCAAAAAAAATTTAGTAAACCAGGTAATTTTAAAAAAAAAATCGTAGGACCAGTTTTTGAGAAAATCGCAAAAAAGTGAAAAATTATACGAATAAACTACTACTTCCGGTTGACCGATTTTGATGAAAATGTTCGTGTCGGGTCCGGTAGTGGTATGTAACTTAAGTTTCAAGTTCGTACGATGTTCCGTTCTTGAGATATTCTGTTCACATACAGACACAGACACACACACACACAGACCAATCGCTAAAAACATGTTTTTTGGGTTCAGGGGGTCTGAAAACGTATAGATCCGGTGAAAACTCGATTTTGAAAAATCGACATGAAAACAATACTTTCCTTCTTATACATTCATATAGGCAAGAGAAAGTAAAAATAGTTAACTTAATAGGAATACGAGATCTATAAAGTGGTGGAGTGTAGCGTGTATCCTGTGGTAGGTGGCTTTTGTTTGTTGACAGCAGGAGCAAACTAACAACGGCTCAACTGCAGTTGTGTTATTGATAATTTTATCAATATTTGTTGTATGTTTTAGAGTTCACCACCTCAGTTCTGTCCGAAAG
Source organism: Catonia carolina (assembly GCA_035578175.1). Lineage (NCBI taxonomy): Eukaryota > Metazoa > Arthropoda > Insecta > Hemiptera > Achilidae > Catonia > Catonia carolina. The sequence goes on along the minus strand of JAQMRL010000029.1, from coordinate 1,451,129 downwards.
GGCGTACGTCAGATATAGAAGCAGTGATCGATGTAATCCAGAAGGCGGAGAAGTATATATACATAGCAGTCATGGACTATTACCCTCTCATCATTTACGCTAAATCTCCGCAGTACGTATCAATATTACATAAACACTTTTTACTTTCTCTTGCCTATATGAATATATTGAAAGGAAAGTATTGTTTTCATGTCAATTTTTAGAAATCGAGTTTTCACCGAATCTACACGTTTTCAGACCCCCTGAATCCAAAAAACATGTTTTTAGCGATTGGTCTGTGTGTGTGTGTATGAACAGAATATCTCAAGAACGAAACATCGTACGAACTTGAAACTTGAAACTTAAGTTACATACCACTACCAGACCCGACATGAACATTTTCATCAAAATCGGTCAACCGGAAGCAGTAGTTTATTCGTGTCATGTTTAACTTTTTTGCGATTGTCTCAAAAACTGGTCCTACGATTTTATTAAAAATTGCCTGGTTTACTAAATTTTTTATTCTCTACAAGATAGGGTAGGCGCCATGTTTGCTGAAATTCATGGAAAGGCTGTTTGCACGTAAAAAAATTGTTTTTTTTAAGATTATGGCTTTAATATGCATTTTAGCACAAAAATTTATTTAATAAAAGTTGTACAGAATTTAAAATCCTACAAATTTTAATTGAACAATTTTTTTGTATAACGCTTAGTTTAGCGGTAATTAGCGATTTTCCCTTTTTTTCTCATGAAAACGTGTGAAAAATTGATTTTTGTAAGATTTCAGCCTTAGTATTCATTTTCCGACAAAAGTGTATAAAACCAAATTTATAGGAAATTAAAAGATGTACAACTTTTATTTAGAGCATTTTTCTCTACACAGCCTAGTTTAGCGTGAAAGAGTGATTTTCGTATTTTTAAGCAAAATGGAGGTCGATTTTCATTTTGCATCTTTCACTCGTGATTAATATCAGGTTATATTTACTGAGGTTAGTTTTGTTGTTTTTTTCTAATGTTGTATTACTAATGTTAGGATTATTGTTATTTATTTGCATTGGCAAGAGAAAGTTGTGTGAGTGTTTCAAACCAGATTTTTACTTTCTCTTGCCTATATGAATATATAGGAAGGAAAATATTGTTTTCATGTCGATTTTTCGAAACAGAGTTCTCACCGGATCTATACGTTTTCAAACCCCCTGAACCCAAAAAACATGTTTTTAGCGATTGGTCTGTGTGTGTGTGTGTGTGTGTATACAAAATATCTCAAGAATTGGAACATCGTAGGAACTTGAAACTTGAAACTTAAGTTACATTCCACTACCGGACCACGCACTCTGATATGTATCAAAATTGGTCAACTGGAAGTAGTAGTTTATTCGTATAATTTTTCACTTTTTTGCGATTTTCTCAAAAACTGGTCCTACGATTTTTTTTAAAATCGCCTGGTTTACTCAATTTTTTATTCTCTACAAAATAGGGTAGGCGCCATGTTTGCTGAAATTCTGCACGAGGCTGTTTTTTACGTAAAAACATTTTCTTTTTAAGATTACGGCTTTAATATGCATTTTAGCGCGAAACGTTATATAATAAAAGTTGTAGAGAATTTAAAATTCTACAACTTTTATTTTGAACATTTTTTTTGTATAACGCTTAGTTTAGCAGTAATTAGCGATTTTCTGTTTTTTTCTCACGAAAACGTGTGAAAAATCGATTTTTTTTAAGATTTCGGCCTTAGTATGCATTTTATAATAAAAACGCATATAATCAAATATACAGAAAATTAAAAGATCTGCAACTTTTACTTAGAACATTTTTCTCTACAGAGCCTAGTTTAGCGTGAAAGAGTGATTTTCCGTATATTTATGCCAATTTGAGGTCGATTTTCATTTTGCGTCTTTCACTCATGATTAAAATAAGGTTATGTTTATTGAGGTTGGTTTTTTGTTTATTTCTAATGTTTTATTACTAATGTTAGGTTTATTGTTAAATATTTGCATTGGCAAGAGAAAGTTGTGTGAGTGTTTCACACCAGATATTTTTTATTTTATTTGGCATCTTTGGGTTACAAACTTCAATGTTATAGGTATATTTTGTTGTCTTTTATCTTGAGTTCGTCTTTTAAATTATACCGTGCGTTCGGAAAGTCGCTGTGCACTGGAATTGTGACTATGGATTTATGAAAATATGTATAAAGAAATGACTAAGCATTTTGGAAAAAAATTTATTCAATACCTTAATTACATTGTTAAACCGTGATTACATTGTTTATAGAAGGTGTTCGAAATGACCTCCATTGGCATCAATACAGCATTGCACTCGTTTCATTTTGTTTGCAAACACCTTTCGCAACTGAAGAACAGTGATTCCTTGAATGTATGCCGTTATTGCGGCTTTAAGTTCGTCAATCGTGTGTGGTCTGTTCCGATACACAGTTTGTTTCGCCGCACCCCATAAAAAGAAATCGGGGGGAGTCAGATCAGGAGATCTTGCAGGGCCACAAATTCTTTGAAATTATTCGTTCACCAAACACGTTGCGCAGGAAAGCCATTGAGATGTTAGATGTATGTGCTGTTGCCCCCGTCTTGTTGGAACCAACCATTATTCATTTCCACTTGTGTTATTTGATGCGTAAAGTTCTCTAAAATATCAGAACAATAACGTTCACTATTGATTGTGTTTGCAAAAAAAATTGGTCCAACAATACGTGCTCTACTCACAGCAACCCAGACTCCAATTTTTGCTTCGTGTAAGGACTGTTCATGTAAAGCGCAAGGGTTAGTTGTCGACCATACTCGAGTATTTTGTGAACTTATATACCCTCCCAAGTGAAACCACGCTTCATCTGTATAAAACGTTACGTCAAGGATGTCTTCGGAATTTTGGTTGATGAAACGTTGAAACCAATGACAATAATTTAGTCTCTTGTCATTATCTGAAGGTTTCAGCTCTTGAACACACCTCACTTTGTATGGGAATAGTTTAAGTTCTTGTCTGACAGCTTTATGTGCGGTAGCAAGTCCGATATTATGCTGTTGTGCTAACTTACGCATTGATTTTTTTGGACTTTGTGCCATAGAATCAGAAATATCCAGCAGCTTTTGTTCGTCTAGCTTAGGGGGCCTACCACTACGTTCAGCGTCCTCAACAGAGCCAGTTGCCCAAAATTTTTCTATCAGTGTTCGTACTGCATTACGGTGAGGAATAATTGAATCTGGAAACTTTTCAGAAAATTTGCGCTTCACTAAATCACTGTACTTGTCACCTTCGCGAAATACGTATTCAACGAGGAAAATGCGCTCCTCTACTGAAAGAACCATCGCGTCCAACAACAAAAAAACGTGCAACAGAACTGCAATAAATGAAACATATACAACTTCAACTCAATGACTGACAGGCCTCGACGTGTTCGGCAACAATTGAACAGCACAGAGCTACCAACCTAGCCATGAAATTATTCCCTGTCATGTCACTTGGTGCACAGCGACTTTCCGAACGCACGTTATGAAAAGAGAAGTAGAAAAAATCAGGGAGTTTACTTTGAACGATAGTTACACGGACCAGAAGGGCGAACTCAACAGGAAGACGTGAGTCTTGTCACCTCTACGCTACTGATCCCACCCCACTTCTACCCTTTCCCCTTTCCTATCGCTATGCATCATACACTCTGCAATTTTTGTTGAGTTCGCCCTTGGATCAAAAAGAGTTTAATTTGCGTTTTTCTCAAAACTACCCTTTGTTGAGTTCGCCCTTCTGGTCCGCAACGCCTCATATTTAGTTTGGATAGTACCCTTGACTACTACAAACATAATACAAGTAAAACGTTAATACTACTAACGCAATCTCTCACAGTAGTAGTGACGTAATGCATACATCTCAGCTGCACAAAGCTTGGCAATGGGCAGTACTGGAGCTCCTTCTTCTTCTCGTTCTTCTCCTTCTCCTTCTCTTTCTTCTTCTTCTCCTGCTCCTTCTTCTCCTTCTTGTTCTTCTCCTTCTCCTTCTTCTTCTTCTTCTCCTTCTCGTTCTTCTCCTTCTCCTTCTTCTTCTCGTTCTTCTTCTTCTTCTCCTGCTCCTTCGCCTTCTTCTTCTCCTTCTCCTTCTTCTTCACCTGCTCCTTCTTCTCCTTCTCCTTATTCTTCTCCTTCTCCTTCTTCTTCACCTGCTCCTTCTTCTCCTTCTCCGTCTTCTTCTTCTTCTTCTTTTCGTTCTTCTTATTCTCTTTCTCCTTCTTTTTCTTCTTCTTCTTCTCCTTCTTCTCGTTCTTCTCCTTCTCCTTCTTCTTCTTCTTCTTCTTCTTCTTACAATCAAGGATTAGGCATAAGCCTGGTATAGTACGTTTGTTTTAGGAAGAAGCTTGTAAGGGGAGGGCGAGTAGGTAGAGTAGGGATAGTTTCAAGGGGCAAGTGTTGTCTCCTTCTCACTTAATCATCATTCCCTCTCTTTCTAACTGTATACTACTCTGTTGTAACTACGAGGTGCTTCCCCCACCACTAAACAGAACAGCTCACCGGCACACAGCGTTGGAGGGAAAGCTTCTAGCTATAACAAATGACCTATACCTTTTCCATTATTTCACATCATGAAAATATTGTGTGAATGCACCTTTACTGTTCAACCCAGAAATCACTAGCGCGTGCTCTCTACTGTTCCACTACCAATCGCCTGTTTCTTTTATTAGGCTGGGCGTATACTGCCCGCCCCCAAGCTTTGTGCAGCTGCGGGATAAAGGGGACAGACTGCAGTTACGTCATAACACTCTACTAACCATCTGATTGGTATTCGGTAGGCAGTAGGCTGCCTCCTAGTGGGGGTGACATAATGTAGGTGTTGTTTTCACTATTCCCTGTAGATGGCCACACACAATATAAAATATATTCTATTAGTTTGGATAGTACCCCCTCACTACTACAAACATAATACAAGTAAAACGTTAATACTACTACAAACGCAATCTCTCACTGTAGTAGGCCTAGTGACGTAATGCATTCCTCTTAGCTGCACAAACCTTAGCAATGGGCTGTATCATCTCCCTAACCGAACAAGATATACGTATCAGATGAACTAATGTCCCATAGCCGAGCGAGTGAGAGGGAGATATGTGGCATAATTACACAAATGCAGAATCATTCATTGTGTCTTAAATAAAAAAATCTGGTGTGAAACACTCACACAACTTTCTCTTGCCAATGCAAATAATTAATAATAAACCTAACATTATTAATATAATATTAGAAATAAACAAAAACTAACTTCTTCTTCTTCCTTCAGGGCATAGGCGAAACGCCTATCATAACCTTATTTTAATCATTAGTAAATGACGCAAAATGAAAATCGAACTCAGTTTGGCTTAAAAATACGGAAAATCACTCTTTCTCTCTAAACTAGGCTCTGTAGAGAAAAATGTTTCAAATAAAAGTTGTAGATCTTTTAATTTTCTATAAATTTAATTATATACACTTTTGTCGTAAAATGCATACTAAGGCCAAAATGTTAAAAAAAGCGATTTTTCTCACGTTTTCGTGAGAAAAAAAACAGAAAATTGCTAATTACCGCTAAACTAAGCGTTACACAAAAAAATGCTTGAAATAAAAGTTGTAGAATTTTAAATTCTCTACAACTTTTATTATATTAATGTTTGCTCTAAATTGCATATTAAAGCCGTAATCTTAAAAAAACTATGTTTTTACGTAAAAACACCTTCACGCAGAATTTCAGCAAACATGGCGCCTACCCTATCTTGTAGAGAATAAAAAAATGAGTAAATGAGGCGATTTTAAAAAAAATTGTAGGACCAGTTTTTGAGAAAATCGCAAAAAAGTGAAAAATTATACGAATAAACTACTAATTCCGGTTGACCGATTTTGATGAAAATGTTCGAGTCAGGTCCGGTAGTGGTATGTAACTTAAGTTTCAAGTTTGAAGTTCGTACGATGTTCCGTTCTTGAGATATTCTGTTCACACACACACACAGACCAATCGCTAAAAACATGTTTTTTGGGTTCAGGGGGTCTGAAAACGTATAGATCCGGTGAAAACTCGATATCTAAAAATCGACATGAAAACAATACTTTCCTTCCTATATATTCATATAGGCAAGAGAAAGTAAAAATTAATTTCAAAACACTCAGGAGTCGCTGAATTAAATAATTAAGTGATTTTTATTATTGAATCTACTGTGAATCCAACGGTCCCGGTTGCGAATTCAGAAAGTTATCAGTTGGCGAGATAGGAAGGGGTTGCAAAAAGCGCAAAAAATAGAGAAATAAAAAAGCTATCGTCCTGAGATTCAGTGTGCACAATAGCAACACTCTAATCTAAACTGTGACAAAATTTCATTAAAATCGGATGAGGATTTACGGAGTTATATACCAATAAGTTTGCACAATCCGTAAAATGTCTTCAAAAACGGGTACTTTTTTTGTTCCAATGTCAGTATCACTTTAAAAAAATCTGGTGTAAAACACTCACACAACTTTCTCTTGCCAATGGAAATAATTAACAATAAACCTAACATTATTAATAAAATATTAGAAATCAACAAAACACTAACCTCAACAAAAACATAACCTTATTTTAATCATGAGTGAATGACGCAAAATGAAAATCGATCTCAGTTTGGCTTAAAAAAAAGGAAAATCAGACTTTCACGCTAAACTAGGCTCTGTAGAGAAAAATTCTCTAAATAAAAGTTGTAGATCTTTTAATTTTCTATAAATTTTATTATATACACTTTTGCCGTAAAATGCGTACTACGGCCGAAAACTTAAAAAAATCGATTTTTCTCACGTTTTCGTGAGAAAAAAACAGAAAATCGCAAATTACCGCTAAACTAATCGTTATACAAAAAATTGTTTGAAATAAAAGTTGTAGGTTTTTAAATTCTCTACAATTTTTATTATATAAAGTTTTGCGCTAAAATGCATATTAAAGCCGTAATCTTAAAAAAACAACGTTTTTACGTGAAAACAGCCTCACCAAGAATTTCAGCAACAATGGCGCCTACCCTATGTTGTAGAGAATGAAAAATTGAATAAACCAGGTGATTTTAAAAAAAATTGTAGGACCAGTTTTTGAGAAAATCGCAAAAAAGTGAAAAATTACACGAATAAACTACTACTTCCGGTTGACCAATTTTGATGAAAATGTTCGTGTCGGGTTCGGTAGTGGTATGTAACTTAAGTTTCAAGTTCGTACGATGTTCCGTTCTTGAGATATTTTGTATACACACACACACACACACACACACAGACCAATCGCTAAAAACATGTTTTTTGGGTTCAGGGGGTCTGAAAACGTCTAGATCCGGTGAAAAGTCGATTTTGAAAAATCGACATGAAAACAATACTTTCCTTCCTATATATTCATATAGGCAAGAGAAAGTAAAAAGTAGATAAAAATTTCAAGTTTTCACCATTAAACGCAGAATTAAACAGGCATTAATTTGACATATAGTCCGTTAAAATCGTTGCAGTAGTTTTTTAACAATTGAGCTTCAAACTCGGGTTCCTATTACTTTTGACACGGACATTAGTTTACTGTATGCATGAACGCTTGCTCACAATAATGAATAAAATTATACGACAATGTTATTGGAATGGTGCGTATGGGTTGTGCGAGTGAGAGCGTTATGCATTCTCTCACTCCCACGGCTAGGGGACTTCCACTCATCTGAATACTGTACATACTCGTGAGTTTACTAGAACATGCGTTGGGTTGTATACATCAGTATCCACTACTTACTTTCCTATGTGGGCGTTCAGGCCTCTGCAGCCCCTCCTCACCGCGGCCTAAAAGATCTTTTGTGATTGCCCCTATTCCTTATTTATGCAAGACCCACACTTTCAATAAAGCGCAGGATCTGCCTAGGATCTAGTGCACTTACCTGAGAAGGTGTTAACACGTCCTTTCCCATCAGCGCTCTTCTTTTGCAGCCAACCACTTTGCAACTGCATAAAATATGCTCAGCCTTCTCTTCTGCCTCATGACAGAATCTACACAGGCTCTCTTCAGCAACTCCTATCTTGGATAAATGATACCCAAGATTACAATGACCAGTCATCAGGCCCACTACCCTCCTCAAGTCCTGTCTTCCTAGTCTATTATATATCCCAGCCTTTCTGCTGGAATAGGCAATGAATTTCTTTGCCTGTTCACAGCCTGGCACCTTCTCCCAATAGGAGGTTTTAGCCTCCTCTTCCCAGGCCCTAACTATACCTCTATAATAGCCTTCACCAATTCCACAGAATGGCTCTGGGCCTATGAAGTGAGAGGCTGCACCTTTCTTTGCTAAGGCATCCGCTCTCTCATTTCCAGGCACTCCCTGGTGCCCCGGCACCCAACGCAGCGTCACCATGTTACGCTTGGCCACGGCATTCAAAACTTCCCGACAATCATAGGCCAATCGCGACTCAAACGTACAAGAACTCAAAGCCTTGATGGCCGCCTGACTATCGGACAAAATATAAATGTGCGACCCACTGAGGCGCCTCTCAATACACCTCTCCGCACAGACCTTAATGGCCAATATTTCAGCTTGGAAGATGGTTATGTTACACCCAAGGGCCAGGGAAATCTTTCCCCCGGCCCCCCAGGCCCCCAATCCCGCTCTTCCGCTCATCACTGAGCCGTCAGTATACCAAACGGTAGCCCCTTCCGGTATCACTGGCTGTCCCTCCGCCCACTCCTGACGATCAAAAATTTCCACCCTCAGTGTGTCGGAGAAGTCGTATGCTTTGTCCATACGGTCCCGAGGACCACCTACCACACCCATCCCCTCAATCACTTTGAAGATCTCGGTGTGGCCCATCTCCCCTGATGGGACCCTCAGTATCCACTAACAAACTCATATTCCCAAAATTTATGCATTCGCGAGTTTACCATTGGAGGGACACTATGTGGGAGATAGGTCGGTAGAATTCTTCTGGAGACTACTTTAACCTTTTGAGGACTACGAACGTACCGGTACGTTTGCTTCTGTTTTTATACTTGTGCTGACATCTATCATTTTCTCCATGTACTACGTGTTATACACGAATAATTAATTTAGTAGGCTTTGTTTTATGCGATTGAAACAGCACGTGTGTTTTGTCTAACCTCACTTTTGAGTTCCGAAAAGTTTTTATAGTTGTGTTAGCTTCTTGCTACCGTTTGTTTACTAATACAGAATACTTATTTATAGTTTACTAATAAATAATTTTTATTTCTTGTGAATGTTAGTGAGTTTTATTATAATGTAAATCGTGTTTCGTGTATGTATTTGTTTTATTTTGAACGTTTCATTTCATTGTGTATTTTGTATATTATACAAGTGGAAATGGCTAGTTTTAGTGGTAGGCGTCTATGGGATGACGATATATTACAATATATAACTAATCCCGGATTCAGATATTGAAAATTACAATGAGAGTGATAGTGAAAATTCATTTTATGTATGGCACGATAAATGTGCACATGATGTGCGCGCGCATGCACGTATGGGCGCTTGACTGTGCATGTGAGGGTTATTTACATGTATAAGTATTCAAGGGGTGGAAGTTTGTAAAAAAAAATAGCAGAGAGATAAAAAATAAGGGAAGCAGAAATAGACAAAAAACCTAAAAAGAACTCAGGCTGTCAGCTGAGTTCTAGGTTGGAAAACATAGTCCTCAAAAGGTTAAGCAAAATGAAATTCTTACTGTACGTTTCTTATTTATTATGCAATCTGTTTAGTGGGCAAAGTCAATAAAACATGATGGTTTGATAGTAAAGCCCACGTGGGTATCACACAAGAAGGCACTGTTCCGATTTTGCCCAGTTTCATAGGTTGTCTCTCTGAATCAAAACTGATATCCCATCTTCCACTAAGGTTGTTTGTCATTGAATGTGAGTAAAGATTTAAGAAAGAGAGTTAAAGTTGTATTATACAATCCAGGAATTTATAAACTATAAAGTCTAAATTTATGTTTTATATTGTATGTAACTGCCCATAACGGACAGGTGGAGAGTCGAACTATTTACTTTCAATCTGTTTGTTGCAGGGCTAAAATAAATAGTTTTGTTTCTTATCACATGGTCAGCCAATTAAATGACTGAATCATTTAAGAACAGAAGAGGTAGAGGTGTACTGTGACACTAATCAGAGTTATCTCCTCTGAAAGTAATGGATTTCATTATACAGTTGGACCCTGTGGTGAATGAAGTGAAGGTGCCATTTGTAGAGTGGAAAATATATGCTTTTCAGAGGGCCCGGCATGCTGATAAGCGTACTTTTCCGCTGAGTGAGTTGTGGCAATGGTAAACCACGTCACTCCTCGTTGTTACTTAGTAAAACCTCTACATGTTCAAACCAGCCTTTAGGCTGATGACCTAAACAACAACAACAACACTGTGTGTGTGTGTGTGTGTGTGTGTGTGTGTGTGTGTGTGTGTGTGTGTGTGTGTGTGTGTGTGTGTGTGTGTGTGTGCGCGCGCGTGCGCGTGCATGCCTGTGAACAGAATATCTCAAGAATGGAACATTGTATGAACTTGAAACTTAAGTTAGATACCACTAGTAGAATTGATTGACTGGAAGTAGTAGTTTATTTGTATCATTTTTCACTTTCTGCGATTTTCTGAAAAACGGCTCCTACAATTTTTTTTTAAAAAATCGCCTCATTTACTAAATTTTTTATGCTCTACAAGATAGGGTAGGCGCCATGTCTGCTAAAATTCTTGAAGAGGTTGTTTTCTTGTAAATAAATTGTTTTTTAAGATTACAGATTTAATATGCATTTAAGTGCAAAAATGTATGTAATTAAAGTTGTAGAGAATTTAAAATCCTACAACTTTGATTCTCAACATTTCTTTGTGTAACGCTTAGTTTAGCGATGATTACCAATTTTCTGTTTTTTTTTCTCACGAAAACTTGTAAAAAAAGTTTTATTTTTTTAAGATTTTCGTTTTATACAATCCAGGAATTTATAAATGATGGAGTCTAAATTTGTGTTTTATATTGTGTGTAACTGATGTTAACAATTTGTTTTACGTGATGTTTCTTTGTAATGCTTTTTAAGGGATGAAATTGTATACTGTTTTTTTTGCAGGTACTGGGGAGTGATAGACGATGCTTTAAGGGCAGCAACCCTCGACAACCGAGTTGAAGTTCGAATCCTGATAAGTTGGTGGAAGAATTCCCGCCAGCAAGAGAAATTCTTCCTTAAATCATTAACGATGCTAACCGGTGCTTACCCCGGTGTTAAAATATCTGTTAAACTGTTTGTGGTGCCCGCTTCGGCGGAACAAAGTAAAATACCGTACGCGCGCGTAAATCATAATAAGTATATGGTTACAGATAACACGGCGCTGATCGGTACATCGAATTGGTCCGGTGATTATTTCACGGTGACAGCCGGCACGAGTGTCGTAATCACCGGTAAATCGGAGATAAGAGATCAATTGGAAGGTATATTCGTTAGGGACTGGAATTCAGAATTCACGTACGATTTGCCCAGATAGCTAACAATGAACGCCGATGGTTCAGCCGAGATCGAATTGGACCACGACGAATCCAACTGTCAAGAACATTATTTATAGTAATTAAATTAAAAAAAAAAAAAAGTTCTGGTGTGAAAAAACATTCGCTTGACTTTCTCATGCCAATGTAAATATAAATCTTTATAATAATTCATCCTGCAGTTTGAAATTACAGTAGAGCCCCGATTATCCGCGGAATTGGGTGGCAAGGGCACCACGGATAGCGAAAATCGCGGATAACCTGAAAAAGACTAAAAATGAGGTGAAAACACGAAAAAAATATTTAAGCATAAAAACTATGTTTTTTTTTTTTTTTTTTTTAATTTTTGGAGACCGCAATGGATCACTTAAGTCAGCTTATTGGAAGTTCTGTTCTGGTTCCTTTCTTTGATCTTTTCCCAGTATTTTTTCATTCTGACAGATCTTGCCTGTCTTTCTGCATCTGAAACAATCGCTCTTCTTACTCCTCTGTTGTCTGTCTTTTGTTTGAATCTGATGTTTTTATCCTTCAATGCTTTCAATCTCTCCGTCTCACTCTCCAAATCTCTCACTGTCATTCCCAATTCCTCCATATCTTCCTTAATTTCTTTAATCCAAATTGGTGCTGTTTTTTTGAAATAAAGATTCCTTATTATTCTGTTAATTATTCTATCTTCCGGTGTTCTAAGTAAGTGGCCAAAGAAAATTTTTTTTTTTTTTTCGAATAGCTCTTTAACGAGAGCACGCTAAATCAATATTTGGGGTGTTTCTTCATGTCCTATGTTGCTCCATTCTCTTCCTCACCCACACCTCCTTCATCCTTCTTGATCTGTCCATCCTCAGTTGGTCCATATTGTGGGGTTCACACCTCCTCCTCTCACTTTCCTCCTTAAAGGTCACTCTCTCAACTTTACCCCTAAAAACCTCTCTATTGCATGTCTTCTGTCTTCTTATGTCTTCTGTGGTAATCCCTGCCGTTAAGCAATCTGACAGCGTTTCGGTGAACCATGCTGGCTTAATCTTAAGTTTCATTATCCTCTCATAGACCTGTTTTGCCAGCCGATTATTGTCCATTCTCGCTATATGACCAAAAAACATAAGTCTTCTTTTCCTCATTGTGTGGATAATGTTTTCAACTCTGCTATATATTTCCTTATTTGTTCGGAGTCTATTGTACTCTGCATCTAGTTTCCTAGGCCCCAATATACTTCTCATTATCTTCCTTTCTGCGCCCATCACTTTATTTATACCTCCTTTTAGCTTAATTTTAAGCGTTTCCGCACTTTTAAGATATGTACAGTACAGCAGAAACCTTTGCTCTACATCTAAATCACTAAAATAAAGAACAGTAAACAAAAAACAATATACCTGTACAGTTAACAAAAAGTGTTCAGTTACGTCTTTTTAAAACAATCAGTCACTCATTTATGCTTCTTGCTTTGGAAACACCTTTTCTTTATTCTAGATTGTACTTTCCTTAACATGAGTTTTTGCGCCAACTTGTTGAGAAAGTAAGAGAGGGGCTCGGGTCTTCAAGGTCGTCAAGGTTCGTAATTAAACAATTTTTTTCGTGGCACTCGCGGATAATCGGGGCTCTACTGTATTTCTATTTCATATATAATGAATTAACCCACCGGGTTGGTCTAGAGGTAAAGTCATCATCAAAATCAGCTGTTTAACAGGTGATTTTCGGAGATGAAGTTTCCTGGTTCAACTCCTAGTAAAGGTAGTTACTTTTATATGGATTTGAATGGTAGACAGTGGTTGTGGGTGTACTTTGATGGTTGGGGTTCAATTAACCATACTCAGTGAGTGTGTCTGTAGAAGACTACACAGTCTCATTTACACGTCATACACATTATCCTCATCTCATTGGGTCATGGGGTTGCTTATTGTTCTCAATTGAACAGATTGCACGACGAGTCGAACTGTCAAGAACATTATTTATAGTAACTAAATTAAAAAAAAAAAATCTGGTGTGAAAAAACACTTGCTTGACTTCCTCGTGCCAATGTAAATATATAAATCTTTATAATGCATCGTGCAGTTTGAAATTATTTCTATTTCATATAATGAATTAACTAACCCACAGGTTGGTCTAGAGGTCAAAATCAGCTGTTTAACTGCTGGTTTTCGAAGACGAAGGTTCCTGGTTCAAATCCTAGTAAAGGTAGTTACTTTTATACGGATTTGAATGCTAGACAGTGGTTGTGGGTGTACTTTGATGGTTGGGGTTTAATTAACCATACTGTATCAGGAATGGTCGACCTGAGTCTGTACAAGACTACACAGTCTCATTTACACGTCATACACATCATCCTCATCTCATTGGGTCATGGGGTTGCTTATTGTTCTCAATTAAACACATTGCACGACGAATCGAACTGTCAAGAACATTATTTATAGTAATTAAATTAAAAAAAAAAGAAATCTGGTGTGAAAAAACACTCGCTTGACTTTCTCGTGCCAATGTAAATATAAATCTTTATAATGCATCGTGCAGTTTGAAATTATTTCTATTTCATATATAATGAATTAACCCACCGGGTTGGTCCAGAGGTAAAGTCGTCGTCAAAATCAGCTGTTTAACAGCTGATTTTCGGAGACGAAGGTTCCTGGTTCAAATCCTAGTAAAGGTAGTTACTTTTATACGGATTTGATTGCTAGACAGTGGTTACCGGTGTACTTTGATGGTTGGGGTTTAATTAACCATACTCTATCAGGAATGGTCGACCTGAGTCTGTAGAAGACTACACAGTCTCATTTACACGTCATACACATCATCCTCATCTCATTGGGTCATGGGGTGGCTTATTGTTCTCAATTGAACAAATTGCACGACGAATCGAACTGTCAAGAACATTATTTTATAGTAATTAAATTAAAAAAAAAAAGAAATCTGGTGTGAAAAAACACTCGCTTGACTTTCTCGTGCCAATGTAAATATAAATCTTTATAATGCATCCTGCAGTTTGAAATTATTTCTATTTCATGTTTATAATGAATTAACCCACCGGGTTGGTCTAGAGGTAAAGTTGTCGTCAAATTCAGCTGTTTAACTGCTGATTTTCGGAGACGAAGTTTCTCGGTTCAAATCCTAGTAAAGGTAGTTACTTTTATACGGATTTGAATGCTAGACAGTGGTTGTGGGTGTACTTTGATGGTTGGGGTTCAATTAACCATACTCAGTGAGTGTGTCTGTAGAAGACTACACAGTCTCATTTACACGTCATACACATCATCCTCATCTCATTGGGTCATGGGGTTGCTTATTGTTCTCAATTGAACAGATTGCACGACGAGTCGAACTGTCAAGAACATTATTTATAGTAACTAAATTAAAAAAAAAAAATCTGGTGTGAAAAAACACTTGCTTGACTTCCTCGTGCCAATGTAAATATATAAATCTTTATAATGCATCGTGCAGTTTGAAATTATTTCTATTTCATATAATGAATTAACTAACCCACGGGTTGGTCTAGAGGTCAAAATCAGCTGTTTAACTGCTGGTTTTCGAAGACGAAGGTTCCTGGTTCAAATCCTAGTAAAGGTAGTTACTTTTATACGGATTTGAATGCTAGACAGTGGTTGTGGGTGTACTTTGATGGTTGGGGTTTAATTAACCATACTGTATCAGGAATGGTCGACCTGAGTCTGTACAAGACTACACAGTCTCATTTACACGTCATACACATCATCCTCATCTCATTGGGTCATGGGGTTGCTTATTGTTCTCAATTAAACACATTGCACGACGAATCGAACTGTCAAGAACATTATTTATAGTAATTAAATTAAAAAAAAGAAGAAATCTGGTGTGAAAAAACACTCGCTTGACTTTCTCGTGCCAATGTAAATATAAATCTTTATAATGCATCGTGCAGTTTGAAATTATTTCTATTTCATATATTATAATGAATTAACCCACCGGGTTGGTCCAGAGGTAAAGTCGTCGTCAAAATCAGCTGTTTAACAGCTGATTTTCGGAGACGAAGGTTCCTGGTTCAAATCCTAGTAAAGGTAGTTACTTTTATACGGATTTGATTGCTAGACAGTGGTTACCGGTGTACTTTGATGGTTGGGGTTTAATTAACCATACTCTATCAGGAATGGTCGACCTGAGTCTGTAGAAGACTACACAGTCTCATTTACACGTCATACACATCATCCTCATCTCATTGGGTCATGGGGTGGCTTATTGTTCTCAATTGAACAAATTGCACGACGAATCGAACTGTCAAGAACATTATTTTATAGTAATTAAATTAAAAAAAAAAGAAATCTGGTGTGAAAAAACACTCGCTTGACTTCCTCGTGCCAATGTAAATATATAAATCTTTATAATGCATCGTGCAGTTTGAAATTATTTCTATTTCATATAATGAATTAACTAACCCACGGGTTGGTCTAGAGGTAAAGTTGTCGTCAAATTCAGCTGTTTAACTGCTGATTTTCGGAGACGAAGTTTCTCGGTTCAAATCCTAGTAAAGGTAGTTACTTTTATACGGATTTGAATGCTAGACAGTGGTTACCGGTGTACTTTGATGGTAGGAGTTTAATTAACCATACTCTATCAGGAATGGTCGACCTGAGTCTGTACAAGACTACACAGTCTCATTTACCCGTCATACACATCATCCTCATCTGATTGGGTGATGGGGTTGCTTATTGTTCTCAATTGAACAGATTGCGACGTACACATATTAGGGATTAAAAAAATATATAATGAATTTAAATAATAATTTCACCAACCTTCTTTTTAAACTGCGTCACCTTTATTGTAATTTCTACTTACACGTGTTTCGGTGGATCCACCATCATCAGAGTAAATAAAAAAATGAAACTAAAAAAAAAAAATTTTATCTTGGCTTATTTAAAATTTATAGAAGATGATACATCTTCAGTCATTTGTATAAAATTTTTATACAATTTTTGTTTTGTTTTTAATCCCTAATATGTGTACGTTGCAATGTGTTCAATTCAGAACAATAAGCAACCCCATGACCCAATGAGATGAGGATGATGTGTATGATGTTTAAATGAAGTGTAGCCTTGTACAGACCCAGGCTGACCATTCCTGAGAGAGTATGGTTAATTAAACCCTAACCATCAAAGTACACCGGTAACCACTGTCTACCATTCAAATCCGTATAAAAGTAACTACCTTATGTAGTTACTTTTATAACTAGGATTTGAACCAGGAACCTTCGTCTCCCAAAATCAGCTGTTAAACAGCTGATTCTGGCGACGACTTTACCTCTAGACCAATCCGGTGGGTTGTTATAAAAATGACTGAAGATGTATCATCTTCTGTAAATTTTAAATAAGTGAGATAAAAATTTTTTTTTTTAGTTTCAATTATATGTTATTTACTCTGATGATGGTGGATCCATTGAAACACGTGTAAGTATGAATAAAATTAAAGGTGACGCAGTTTAAAAAGAAAGTTGGTGAAATTATTAATACGAGTATATTCATTATATGAAATAGAAACAATGTAAATATAATGAAAAATATAAGCTGTGTTTAATCGTGAGTGGATCACGCAAAACTATTGGTCACCGGCGATGAGATTGCGAGGCAGTTTGGTCAACGTTATCGTCACTACAGACCACTCTAAAAACATTCGACTGATACCCATTACAGTACGATGTTAAGTCAGTATAAAGCGGAGTGCAAACCTATGCGATACGATACGATACGTAAGATATGATATTTATCTTATGCGATAGATGTCTGCTTGCTCAATACACTTGAAGTATTGAAAACTGAATTTAGTATTGAAGTATTGAACTTGCGATGCTCTTGAAGTAAATCCACATGTTAACATAGAGTCCGTAGTACAGTTCTTGAATCGAATGTTATTAATAGTTAATGAGAAAAAGTGTCAGTACTTGCAGTTTAAAAAGAAACATAACGTTATTAAAGAAAGTAGAGAAGTGGATGTATTTATTTATAATAATAGTTTAAGAGCATATAGAAACAGTGAAGTTCCTACCAGTATCTCTAGATAGATCTTTGTCTTGGGATTTCTATACCAATCAAGTTTGTAGTAAAATATCATCTGGGGTATTTGCACTAAAACAAATTGCCAGATTAAATAATAAAAAATTACTAATGGCAGCTTATCATGGCCTCATTCTGTCTCATATCCGTTATGGTATTTTAGTATGGGGTAATTCTAGCATGGGTAATATGAATAGGGTTTTTAAAATTCAAAAGAAAGCTATTAGGTGTATGGTGGGAGCTAACCTCATCCACACCACTATTTAACCACATTACAATTGCTTACAGTTCCCTCTCTCTACATTTTTCAGGTGATTATGCATCTTAGGCAAAATAATTTTATTTAATGTTCACAATCATAACATGAGAAACAGATATGATTATTATGTGGCTAATCACTCCACAAAATTGTTTGAACAAAAACCTACTTATGCAGGGAGAAAATTCATGAATAAATTACCCAAATTTTTGAAATGTTGTTAGGATTTGCATTCATTTAAAAAGAATTTGAAAAATTACTTGATCGGTGAAACTTTTTATAGCGTACAAGAATTTCTTTCTTGATAGTAGTGATACATTGTGTGATTGTTGTATATAGGTATTTCTGGTGTTATAGCTGAAGACATGTCCTATACTCCTCCTGGAGTCTCCAGGGCGTACACCAGTTTGCTGGTGAAAACTTGCCGCACACCAGTGATACAGCGACATCTATCTTAAGATATTTGTAGCGTACGATATGTTCAACTTGTCTTATGCGATAAATAACTTAATACATTAGTTGCCCTGACACCACTGTTAAAACATCATACTATCGTGTTCTTATTTTCATCGTTAAAAATTTGTTTTAATTATATTACTACAATATGAAGGACGATCCTGTTTTTATGATATTCTTTGTAAATGAGGTACAAAAGTATCCGTGTTTATGGAATTACCAATTAACACTTTATAGTCTACCATTTTTTTCACGACTATGGACTTCAGACTAAATTAAATTGTATCTATCTTGCACTGTAGACTGACGTTTTTTCAACTTTTTCAAAAAATCAGTGTGTAGTCACTTCATTTATTATCAGCAAGGGCATTATATGAAAATAAAGTTTGAAATTTGCTTTGTTTAACCATATATTTAGTTTAAGTCAATTATTAAGTTATTTATAAAATAATACTATTTACAATTACTCTAATTTACACATTTCCAAAAGATTTTATATGAAACTTATATCAACATCGCTTTCATTCTCCACAGGGTCGTATGATTCATTAATGTCCGTGTCATCTAATTCCGACCCAGAATCGTCTCCAAAACAATCTAATGCATCTCTAGACATTGTTTCATGAAATGTATAATAGCACAATAACAGTAAAACACATACACTGCAAACAATGTGGCCTTGTAACCCGCTATGTCGGTACTCGGTTGTAGACGCTATGGTTCGATCTCGCACATTAAGTTGCGATCGATAGTTTCGCCGATATATCAGAAAATACTAATCGATTTGGTCAAAGAACAAAGTGAACAAAAGAACAGTGAAAACAGGAAACGGGTAGCCACATTTGTAACAATGTGAAAGTAGCAAACGTATGAGATACATTTGCCATCTAGGGATGTATGAGGGCAGTCCAGAAAGTCTGTCACGTTTTGCGTTGTAGCCGCTAGGGGCGGAGCTATCGCGGCCATTTTGGTACCGCGGCGTTTCTCCGTTCAGTGGCTATCCAGCCGTGCTAGCAAGAGGTCTATGTCGCTCTTCGTTGTTTTTCAACAACAATTTAAAATGCGTGCCGCAATTCAAAATTCCGCCAGTTTTGAAGTATGGTCGGTAATACGGTTTTTGTTAGCTAAAAACAATAAACCAATTGAGATTTATCGCCAAATCTGTGAAGTTTATGGGAACGATGTTTACACTGAAAGTGGCGTACGGCGTTTGTGCATTCAGTTCAAAAATGGCCGAACTAATGTTCACGAGGAAAAACGAAGTAGACGTCCAAGCCTTGTGACTGATGATATTGTGAATAAAATCAATGAGAAGATTAGAGAAGACCGTCGATTCCCCATAAGAGAGCTATCGCTTTTTCCCCACAAATTTCAAAAAGTTTATTGCACGAAATTGTTACAAAAAAAATTAGGTAAGACGATTAGCTTTGACGACAACGCGGAGCTGCAGGAGGGTGTGACTAACTGGTTAAAATCACAGGCGGTAGACTTTTATGATGCCGGCATTTCAAAATTAGTTCACCGCTATGATAAGTGTCTTAATTTGTTTTGGTGATTATGTAGAAAAATAGCATTTTAGTTGCACTTTCAAATGTATTTAATAAATTTTTCTTTTTTTGGAAATAAAAATTTCCAAAAAAAAAAAAAGTCTTGCTACTTTCAGTGAATAGGTGAAAAATTTAATGTCATGTTTTTGCCTTTTACAGAGCTCAGGGTACTTTTTCATGGCTGGATTCGTAATTTACCCCTCATAAAGCCTTAGAATCGACTTATTACAGAAAAAGTTTAATAATTGCCAAAAAAGTACATGAACTTCAGTCTTGCTACTTTCAGTGAAAAGGTGAAAAATTTAACGTCATGTTTTTGCCTTTTACAGAGCTCAGGGCACTTTTTCATGGCTGTTTTCGTATTCTACGCCTCATGAAGCCACAGAATCGACTTTTTACAGAAAAAGTTTAAAAATTGGTAAAAAAAGTACATGAACTTCAGTCTTGCTACTTTCAGTAAAAAGGTGAAAAATTTAATGTCATGTTTTTGCCTTTTACAGAGCTCAGAGCACTTTTTCATGGCTGTTTTCGTATTCTACGCCTCATGAAGCCTTAGAATGGACATTTTACAGAAAAAAGCTTAAAAATTG
Organism: Catonia carolina; assembly: GCA_035578175.1. NCBI lineage: Eukaryota > Metazoa > Arthropoda > Insecta > Hemiptera > Achilidae > Catonia > Catonia carolina. The sequence goes on along the minus strand of JAQMRL010000029.1, from coordinate 1,430,823 downwards.
CCAAAAACAGTACATGAACTATATGTCTTGGTATTTACAGTGAAAAGGTGAGAATTTTAATGTCATGTTTTTGCCTTTTACAGAGCTCAGGGCACTTTTTAATGGCTGGATTCGTAATCTACGTCTCATGAAGCCTTAGAATCGACTTTTTACAGAAAAAGTTAAAAAATTGCCAAAAACAGTACATGAACATAGTCTTGCTACTTTCAGTGAAAAGGTGAAAAATTTAATGTCATGTTTTGGCCTTTTACAGAGCTCAGGGCACTTTTTCATGGCTGTTTTCGTATTCTACGCCTCATGAAGCCATAGAATCGACTTTTTACAGAAAAAGTTTAAAAATTGGTAAAAAAAGTACATGAACATATTTAAACATTTAAACATTTATAAACATGACATATTTAGTCTTGCTACTTTCAGTAAAAAGGTGAAAAATTTAATGTCATGTTTTAGCCTTTTACAGAGCTCAGGGCACTTTTTCATGGCTGTTTTCGTATTCTACGCCTCATAAAGCCTTAGAATCGACTTTTTACAGAAAAACTTTAAAAATTGCTAAAAAAAGTACATGAACTATAGTCTCGCTACTTTCAGTGAAAAGGTGAAACTTCACCATGAAATGGTGAAAGGTTTTCACTGAGAGTAGCAAGACATGTAGTAGTTCATGTACATTTTTGGAAATTTTCAAACTTTTGCTGTAAAACGTCGATTCTAAGGCTTTATTAGGCGTAAATTACGAAAACAGCCATTAAAAAGTACCCTGAGCTCTGTAAAGGGCAAAAACATGACATTAGCCTTTTCACCTTTTCACTGAAAGTAGCAAGAATATATAGTTCATGTACTTTTTTTAGCAATTTTTCAACGTTTTCTGTAAAAAGTCGATTCTAAAGCTTCATGAGGCGTAGAATACGAAAACAGCCATTAAAAAGTGCCCTGAGCTCTGTAAAAGGCAAAAACATTACATTAAATTTTTCACCTTTTCACTGAAAGTAGCAAGAATATATAGTTCATGTCCTTTTTTTGGCAATTTTAAAACTTTTTCTGTAAAAAGTCCATTCTAAGGCTTGATGAGGAGTAGATTACGAAAACAGCCATGAAAAAGTGCCTCGAGCTCTGTAAAAGGCAAAAACATTACATTCAATTTTTCCCCTTTTCACTGAAAGTAGCAAGTTGGCAATTTTTAAACTTTTTCTGTAATAAGGCGATTCTAAGGCTTAATGAGGCGTAGAATACGAAAATGGCCATGAAAATGTGCCTTGAGCTGTGTAAAAGGCAAAAAAAACATGACATTAAATTTTTCACTTTTTCACTGAAAGTAGCAAAACTATAGTTCATGTATTTTTTTGGCAATTTTCAAACTTTTTCTGTAAAAAGTCGATTCTATGTTTTCATGAGGCGTAGAATACGAAAACCGCCATGAAAAAGTGCCCTCAGCTTTGTAAAAGACAAAAACATGACATTAAATTTTTTCACCTATTCACTGAAAGTAGCATGACTATATTTCATGTACTTTTTTTGGCAATTTTCAAACTTTTTCTGTAAAAAGTCGATTCTATGTCTTCATGAGGCGTCGAATACGAATACAGCCATGAAAAAGTGCCTTGAGCTGTGTAAGAGGCAAAAAAAACATGACATTAAATTTTTCCCCTTTTCACTGAAAGTAGCAAGATTAAACTACATGTACTTTTTTTGGCAATTACCAAACTTTTTCTGTAAAAAGTCGATTCTATGGCTTCATGAGGCGTAGAATACGAAAACAGCAATGAAAAAGTGCCCTGAGTTCTGTAAAAGGAAAAAACATGACATTAAATTTTTCCATTTTTCACTGAAAGTAACAAGACTACTTTTTTTGGCAATTTTTAAACTTTTTCTGTTAAAAGTCGATTCTATGGCTTAATGAGGCGTAGAATACGAAAACAGCCATGAAAAAGTGCCCTGAGCTCTGTAAAAGGCAAAAACATGACATTAAATTTTTCACCTTTTTACTGAAAGTAGCAAAACTATTGTTCATGTACTTTTTTTGGCAATTTTTAAACATTTTCTGTAAAACGGCGATTCTAAGGCTTTATGAGGCGTAGATTACGAAAACAGCTATGAAAAAGTACCCTGAGCTCTGTAAAAGGCAAAAACATGACATTGAGTTTTTTATCTTTTCACTGAAAGTAGCAAGACTATAGTTCATGTACTTTTTTTACCAATTTTTAAACTTTTTCTGTAAAAAGTCGATTCTATGGCTTCATGAGGCGTAGAATACGAAAACAGCCATGAAAAAGTGCCCTGAGCTCTGTAAAAGGCAAAAACATGACATTAAATTTTTCAATTTTTCACTGAAAGTAGCAAGACTATTAGTTCATGTACTTTTTTTGGCAATTTTTAAACTTTTTCTGTAAAAAGTCGATTCTATGGCTTCATTAGGCGTAGAATACGAAAACAGCCAAGAACAAGTGCCTTGACCTTTGTAAAAGGACAAAAAAAAAAATGACATTAAATTTTTCACCTTTTCACTGAAAGTAGCAAGATTATACTACATGTACTTTTTTTGGCAATTTTTAATCTTTTTCTGTAAAAAGTCCATTCTAAGGCTTCATAAGCAGTAGAATACGAAAACAGCCATGAAAAAGTGCCCTGAGCTCTGTAAAAAGCAAAAACATGACATTAAATTTTTCACCTTTTTACTGAAAGTAGCAAGACTATAGTTCATGTACTTTTTTTACCAATTTTTAAACTTTTTCTGTAAAAAGTCGATTCTATGGCTTCATGAGGCGTAGAATACGAAAACAGCCATGAAAAAGTGCCCTGAGCTCTGTAAAAGGCAAAAACATGACATTAAATTTTTCACCTTTTCACTGAAAGTAGCAAGATTATACTACATGTACTTTTTTTGGCAATTTTTAATCTTTTTCTGTAAAAAGTCCATTCTAAGGCTTCATAAGCAGTAGAATACGAAAACAGCCATGAAAAAGTGCCCTGAGCTCTGTAAAAGGCAAAAACATGACATTAAATTTTCCACCTTTTCACTGAAAGTAGCAAGACTATAACATCATGAACTTTTTTTGGCAATTTTTTAACTTTTTCTGTAAAAAGTCGATTCTAAGGGTTAATGAGGCGTAGAATACGAAAACAGCCATGAAAAAGTGCCCTGAGCTTTGTAAAAGGCAAAAACATGACATTAAATTTTTCCATTTTTCACTGAAAGTAACAAGACTACTTTTTTTGGCAATTTTTAAACTTTTTCTGTTAAAAGTCGATTCTATGGCTTAATGAGGCGTAGAATACGAAAACAGCCATGAAAAAGTGCCCTGAGCTCTGTAAAAGGCAAAAACATGACATTAATTTTTCACCTTTTTTACTGAAAGTAGCAAAACTATTGTTCATGTACTTTTTTTGGCAATTTTTAAACATTTTCTGTAAAACGGCGATTCTAAGGCTTTATGAGGCGTAGATTACGAAAACAGCTATGAAAAAGTACCCTGAGCTCTGTAAAAGGCAAAAACATGACATTGAGTTTTTTATCTTTTCACTGAAAGTAGCAAGACTATAGTTCATGTACTTTTTTTACCAATTTTTAAACTTTTTCTGTAAAAAGTCGATTCTATGGCTTCATGAGGCGTAGAATACGAAAACAGCCATGAAAAAGTGCCCTGAGCTCTGTAAAAGGCAAAAACATGACATTAAATTTTTCAATTTTTCACTGAAAGTAGCAAGACTATTAGTTCATGTACTTTTTTTGGCAATTTTTAAACTTTTTCTGTAAAAAGTCGATTCTATGGCTTCATTAGGCGTAGAATACGAAAACAGCCAAGAACAAGTGCCTTGACCTTTGTAAAAGGACAAAAAAAAAATGACATTAAATTTTTCACCTTTTCACTGAAAGTAGCAAGATTATACTACATGTACTTTTTTGGCAATTTTTAATCTTTTTCTGTAAAAAAGTCCATTCTAAGGCTTCATAAGCAGTAGAATATGAAAACAGCCATGAAAAAGTGCCCTGAGCTCTGTAAAAAGCAAAAAACATGACATTAAATTTTTCACCTTTTTACTGAAAGTAGCAAGACTATAGTTCATGTACTTTTTTTACCAATTTTTAAACTTTTTCTGTAAAAAGTCGATTCTATGGCTTCATGAGGCGTAGAATACGAAAACAGCCATGAAAAAGTGCCCTGAGCTCTGTAAAAGGCAAAAACATGACATTAAATTTTTCACCTTTTCACTGAAAGTAGCAAGATTATACTACATGTACTTTTTTTGGCAATTTTTAATCTTTTTCTGTAAAACGTCCATTCTAAGGCTTCATAAGCAGTAGAATACGAAAACAGCCATGAAAAAGTGCCCTGAGCTCTGTAAAAGGCAAAAACATGACATTAAATTTTCCACCTTTTCACTGAAAGTAGCAAGACTATAACATCATGAACTTTTTTTGGCAATTTTTTAACTTTTTCTGTAAAAAGTCGATTCTAAGGGTTAATGAGGCGTAGAATACGAAAACAGCCATGAAAAAGTGCCCTGAGCTTTGTAAAAGGCAAAAACATGACATTAAATTTTCACCTATTCACTGAAAGTAGCATGACTGTACATGTACTTTTTTTGGCAATTTTTACACTTTTTCTGTAAGAAGTCGATTTTATGGCTTCATGAGGCGTAGAATACGAAAACAGCCATGAAAAAGTGCATTGAGCTCTGTAAAAGGCAAAAACATGACATTAAATTTTTCAACTTTTCACTGATAGTAGCAAGACTATAGTTCATGTACTTTTTGTGGCAATTTTTAAACTTTTTCTGTAAAATGGCGATTCTATGGCTTCATGAGGCGGAGATTACGAAAACAGCCATGAAAAAGTGCCCTGAGCTCTGTAAAAGGCAAAAACATGACATTAAATTTTTTACCTCTTCACTGGAAGTAGCAAGACTATAGTTCATGTACTTTTTTTACCAATTTTTAAACTTTTTCTGTAAAAAGTCGATTCTATGGCTTCATGAGGCGTAGAATACGAAAACAGCCATGAAAAAGTGCCCTGAGCTCTGTAAAAGGCAAAAACATGACATTAAATTTTTCAATTTTTCACTGAAAGTAGCAAGACTATTAGTTCATGCACTTTTTTTGGCAATTTTTAAACTTTTTCTGTAAAAAGTCGATTCTATGGCTTCATGAGGCGTAGAATACGAAAACAGCCAAGAACAAGTGCCTTGACCTTTGTAAAAGGCAAAAAAAACATGACATTAAATTTTTCACCTTCTCACTGAAAGTAGCAAGATTATACTACATGTACTTTTTTTGGCACTTTTTAATCTTTTTCTGTAAAAAGTCCATTCTAAGGCTTCATAAGCAGTAGAATACGAAAACAGCCATGAAAAAGTGCCCTGAGCTCTGTAAAAGGCAAAAACATGACATTAAATTTTTCACCTTTTTACTGAAAGTAGCAAGACTATAGTTCATGTACTTTTTTTACCAATTTTTAAACTTTTTCTGTAAAAAATCGATTCTATGGCTTCATGAGGCGTAGAATACGAAAACAGCCATGAAAAAGTGCCCTGAGCTCTGTAAAAGGCAAAAACATGACATTAAATTTTTCACCTTTTCACTGAAAGTAGCAAGATTATACTACATGTACTTTTTTTGGCAATTTTTAATCTTTTTCTGTAAAAAGTCCATTCTAAGGCTTCATAAGCAGTAGAATACGAAAACAGCCATGAAAAAGTGCCCTGAGCTCTGTAAAAGGCAAAAACATGACATTAAATTTTCCACCTTTTCACTGAAAGTAGCAAGACTATAACATCATGAACTTTTTTTGGCAATTTTTTAACTTTTTCTGTAAAAAGTCGATTCTAAGGGTTAATGAGGCGTAGAATACGAAAACAGCCATGAAAAAGTGCCCTGAGCTTTGTAAAAGGCAAAAACATGACATTAAATTTTTCACCTATTCACTGAAAGTAGCATGACTGTACATGTACTTTTTTTGGCAATTTTTACACTTTTTCTGTAAGAAGTCGATTTTATGGCTTCATGAGGCGTAGAATACGAAAACAGCCATGAAAAAGTGCATTGAGCTCTGTAAAAGGCAAAAACATGACATTAAATTTTTCAACTTTTCACTGATAGTAGCAAGACTATAGTTCATGTACTTTTTGTGGCAATTTTTAAACTTTTTCTGTAAAATGGCGATTCTATGGCTTCATGAGGCGGAGATTACGAAAACAGCCATGAAAAAGTGCCCTGAGCTCTGTAAAAGGCAAAAACATGACATTAAATTTTTTTACCTCTTCACTGGAAGTAGCAAGACTATAGTTCATGTACTTTTTTTACCAATTTTTAAACTTTTTCTGTAAAAAGTCGATTCTATGGCTTCATGAGGCGTAGAATACGAAAACAGCCATGAAAAAGTGCCCTGAGCTCTGTAAAAGGCAAAAACATGACATTAAATTTTTCAATTTTTCACTGAAAGTAGCAAGACTATTAGTTCATGCACTTTTTTTTGGCAATTTTTAAACTTTTTCTGTAAAAAGTCGATTCTATGGCTTCATGAGGCGTAGAATACGAAAACAGCCAAGAACAAGTGCCTTGACCTTTGTAAAAGGCAAAAAAAACATGACATTAAATTTTTCACCTTCTCACTGAAAGTAGCAAGATTATACTACATGTACTTTTTTTGGCACTTTTTAATCTTTTTCTGTAAAAAGTCCATTCTAAGGCTTCATAAGCAGTAGAATACGAAAACAGCCATGAAAAAGTGCCCTGAGCTCTGTAAAAGGCAAAAACATGACATTAAATTTTTCACCTTTTTACTGAAAGTAGCAAGACTATAGTTCATGTACTTTTTTTACCAATTTTTAAACTTTTTCTGTAAAAAATCGATTCTATGGCTTCATGAGGCGTAGAATACGAAAACAGCCATGAAAAAGTGCCCTGAGCTCTGTAAAAGGCAAAAACATGACATTAAATTTTTCACCTTTTCACTGAAAGTAGCAAGATTATACTACATGTACTTTTTTTGGCAATTTTTAATCTTTTTCTGTAAAAAGTCCATTCTAAGGCTTCATAAGCAGTAGAATACGAAAACAGCCATGAAAAAGTGCCCTGAGCTCTGTAAAAGGCAAAAACATGACATTAAATTTTCCACCTTTTCACTGAAAGTAGCAAGACTATAAGTTCATGAACTTTTTTTGGCAATTTTTTAACTTTTTCTGTAAAAAGTCGATTCTAAGGGTTAATGAGGCGTAGAATACGAAAACAGCCATGAAAAAGTGCATTGAGCTCTGTAAAAGGCAAAAACATGACATTAAATTTTTTACCTCTTCACTGGAAGTAGCAAGACTATAGTTCATGTACTTTTTGTACCATTTTTTAAACTTTTTCTGTAATAAGTCGTTTCTAAGGCTTTATGAGGGGTAAATTACGAATCCAGCCATGAAAAAGTACCCTGCGCTCTGTAAAAGGCAAAAACATGATATTAAATTTTTTACCTCTTCACTGGAAGTAGCAAGACTATAGTTCATGTACTTTTTTTACCAATTTTTAAACTTTTTCTGTAGAAAGTCGACTCTACGGCTTCATGAGGCGTAGAATACGAAAATGGCCATGAAAAAGTGCTTTGAGCTGTGTAAAAGGCAAAAAAAACAGGACATTAAATTTTTCACCTTGTCACTGAAAGTAGCAAGATTATACTACATGTACTTTTTTTGGCAATTTTTAATCTTTTTCTGTAAAAAGTCCATTCTAAGGCTTTATGAGGCGTAGAATACGAAAACAGCCATGAAAAAGTGCCCTGAGCTCTGTAAAAGGCAAAAACATGACATTAAATTTTCCACCTTTTCACTGAAAGTAGCAAGACTATAAGTTCATGAACTTTTTTTGGCAATTTTTTAACTTTTTCTGTAAAAAGTCGATTCTAAGGGTTAATGAGGCGTAGAATACGAAAACAGCCATGAAAAAGTGCATTGAGCTCTGTAAAAGGCAAAAACATGACATTAAATTTTTGACCTCTTCACTGGAAGTAGCAAGACTATAGTTCATGTACTTTTTGTACCAATTTTTAAACTTTTTCTGTAATAAGTCGTTTCTAAGGCTTTATGAGGGGTAAATTACGAATCCAGCCATGAAAAAGTACCCTGCGCTCTGTAAAAGGCAAAAACATGATATTAAATTTTTTACCTCTTCACTGGAAGTAGCAAGACTATAGTTCATGTACTTTTTTTACCAATTTTTAAACTTTTTCTGTAGAAAGTCGACTCTACGGCTTCATGAGGCGTAGAATACGAAAATGGCCATGAAAAAGTGCTTTGAGCTGTGTAAAAGGCAAAAAAAACATGACATTAAATTTTTCACCTTGTCACTGAAAGTAGCGAGATTATACTACATGTACTTTTTTTGGCAATTTTTAATCTTTTTCTGTAAAAAGTCCATTCTAAGGCTTTATGAGGCGTAGAATACGAAAACAGCCATGAAAAAGTGCCCTGAGCTCTGTAAAAGGCAAAAACATGACATTAAATTTTTCACCTTTTCACTGAAAGTAGCAAGACTATTTATAGTTTATGTACTTTTTTTGGCAATTTTCAAACTTTTTCCGTAAAAAGTCGATTCTATGGCTTCATGAGGCGTAGAATACGAAAACAGCCATGAAAATGTGCCCTGAGCTCTGTAAAAGGCAAAAACATGATATTAAACCTTTACTTGGCAACGTAGGGTATAGTATATGTAGTTTTGAAAATTATTTATTAATCGACTGTATACGTTCATGATGTTTGTTTAGGCACTGTACAATATAATTAATATACATAAAACAAAGCTTGGAAAGTGCTACCACCTGTCTTGAAGTCATTATACTATTTCTGGCAGCCATTTTGTCGGGTCATGTTGCTCTTTTTAAAAAGTTTGTAGGTTATGCTGTGCGCGCCATTCTAATTTTTAGTATAAATTTGGTTTACTAAAGACAAATTGAAGGTAAAGTAGTAGTAATTGAAGATTTTGAAGCAAGGTAAGTGTTACACGCATTTAGTATTTTTATATTTATGATATTTTAGGTATGTAAACATGATTTGAAAATTATGTATAGCATTTTATACAACGCCAAGAACTCTTCACTTTTAGAAAGGAATTGTATGTATATGATTGTATACATTACCAACTACCGCAACATACTACATTATGATTAAAATGCATATTATGTTATACATTACTAAGTAGTAGGCCTACTTTTTATTCTAAAACACAATGTATCAAAATGCTTTTTTTTAGAACATTATGTTTTTTTAATGAACTAAATAATATGCACTTTTGTTCTATCTTCAGATGTCAAAGAAAAACCTTTTTACTATAAGAGCTTAACAAATGTTAGATTTAATAATACCTCCAGTCAATTCTGGGTCAGAATTATCAGACTTTGATGAGAAGAAAAAGTGATATCAAAATTGGAAAATATGCTTGATAACAGTGATGTGAATAATAATAATAACCTGCACATAACTGATGACTGGACGGACAATGGAAATCAAATTTCAGTCACGAAATGGGCAAATACTAAGTGTGTCACCACTTAGTTTAATTAAAAGATATTCAAGGGATAAAGACGACTAAAAAAAATGTTCAGTACCCTGAAATTGTCCATGGATACAACAGTCACAAGGGGGATTTAGATCTCTCTGACATGTAAATTGTATTATACAGGACAAATTTTACACCTCAAAAATGGTACCCTGCAGGCTTTGCCACTTTTCCTCCAATTTTTGGATGTTGCAGTTTATGGTTTTTATGTAGAAGATATTTTACAACATTGCACCCCTAAGAAAACCATTACAGTTTAAAAAGTTCTGAATTGTATTGTCAATTTATTATATCTAATCAATTTATCAATTTATTTATATCAATTTATTATATCTATATTATCCAATTTATTATATCATAAAAGTAGGCGTGGAAGACCATCATCTGGCAATAAAGGAAGGATAACACTGATTAGGAAACCAGTGGTCCCCACACCAGAAGCCGAAGTTCGATACTATGGAATCGGGTCATTTCCCTGAGCACCAAAAAATTCAAAGGTGCAATTTTGCAAAAATGGACAAACAGAAGTGTGTGTACTGCACAAAATGTAATTTAAACTTGTGTTTTACCAAATCACAAAATTGCTTTTTCAGTGTTCGTAATAAGTAGACAAAAAAAGTTCATTTAGCGAACTATTAATGTGTAAAGTTCCTAAATTTTTTTAAATATGTGTTTTGTGTAATTTTTATTATATTGTAATAAAGTTTTCACTATTATAACTAATTTACAAACCGATTTTATACTTTTGTATGTACAGTCCTTATTACCTAATGTTTGGCAATGTATAGTATATCACACATAAAACTGTTAGCCTGTTTACTGCAGTATGTGGCAATGTGTAGTATAGTATACACTTACCAAACTCACCCCTAAATAAACATACCCTTGATTTTTTTTATTACTATCATTTCTAATTGACATTCAAACAGGAAAAAGTTGTGAAGATATTTTTTTTTAGCTTCAGATAGGGAGTGCCAAGTAAAGGGTTAAATTTTTCAACTTTTCACTGAAAGTAGCAAGACTATTATAGTTCATGTACTTTTTTTGGCAATTTTCAAACTTTTTCTGTAAAAAGTCGATTCTATGGCTCCATGAGGCGTAGAATACAAAAACAGCCATGAAAAAGTGCCCTGAGCTCTGTTAAAGGCAAAAACATGACATTAAATTTTTCACCTTTTCACTGAAAGTAGGAAGACTATAGTTCATGTACTTTTTTTGGCAATTTTCAAACTTTTTCTGTAAAAAGTCGATTCTATGGCTCCATGAGGCGTAGAATACAAAAACAGCCATGAAAAAGTGCCCTGAGCTCTGTTAAAGGCAAAAACATGACATTAAATGTTTCACCTTTTCACTGAAAGTAGGATAACTATAGTTCATGTACTTTTTTTGGCAATTTTCAAACTTTTTCTGTAAAAAGTCGATTCTATGGCTCCATGAGGCGTAGAATACAAAAACAGCCATGAAAAAGTGCCCTGAGCTCTGTTAAAGGCAAAAACATGACATTAAATTTTTCACCTTTTCACTGAAAGTAGGAAGACTATAGTTCATGTACTTTTTTTGGCAATTTTCAAACTTTTTCTGTAAAAAGTCGATTCTATGGCTCCATGAGGCGTAGAATACAAAAACAGCCATGAAAAAGTGCCCTGAGCTCTGTTAAAGGCAAAAACATGACATTAAATGTTTCACCTTTTCACTGAAAGTAGGAAGACTATAGTTCATGTACTTTTTTTGGCAATTTTCAAACTTTTTCTGTAAAAAGTCGATTCTATGGCTCCATGAGGCGTAGAATACAAAAACAGCCATGAAAAAGTGCCCTGAGCTCTGTTAAAGGCAAAAACATGACATTAAATGTTTCACCTTTTCACTGAAAGTAGGAAGACTATAGTTCATGTACTTTTTTTGGCAATTTTCAAACTTTTTCTGTAAAAAGTCGATTCTATGGCTCCATGAGGCGTAGAATACAAAAACAGCCATGAAAAAGTGCCCTGAGCTCTGTTAAAGGCAAAAACATGACATTAAATTTTTCACCTTTTCACTGAAAGTAGGAAGACTATAGTTCATGTACTTTTTTTGGCAATTTTCAAACTTTTTCTGTAAAAAGTCGATTCTATGGCTCCATGAGGCGTAGAATACAAAAACAGCCATGAAAAAGTGCCCTGAGCTCTGTTAAAGGCAAAAACATGACATTAAATTTTTCACCTTTTCACTGAAAGTAGGAAGACTATAGTTCATGTACTTTTTTTGGCAATTTTCAAACTTTTTCTGTAAAAAGTCGATTCTATGGCTCCATGAGGCGTAGAATACAAAAACAGCCATGAAAAAGTGCCCTGAGCTCTGTTAAAGGCAAAAACATGACATTAAATTTTTCACCTTTTCACTGAAAGTAGGAAGACTATAGTTCATGTACTTTTTTTGGCAATTTTCAAACTTTTTCTGTAAAAAGTCGATTCTATGGCTCCATGAGACGTAGAATACAAAAACAGCCATGAAAAAGTGCCCTGAGCTCTGTTAAAGGCAAAAACATGACATTAAATTTTTCACCTTTTCACTGAAAGTAGGAAGACTATAGTTCATGTACTTTTTTTGGCAATTTTCAAACTTTTTCTGTAAAAAGTCGATTCTATGGCTCCATGAGGCGTAGAATACAAAAACAGCCATGAAAAAGTGCCCTGAGCTCTGTTAAAGGCAAAAACATGACATTAAATTTTTCACCTTTTCACTGAAAGTAGGAAGACTATAGTTCATGTACTTTTTTTTGGCAATTTTCAAACTTTTTCTGTAAAAAGTCGATTCTATGGCTCCATGAGGCGTAGAATACAAAAACAGCCATGAAAAAGTGCCCTGAGCTCTGTTAAAGGCAAAAACATGACATTAAAGTTTTCACCTTTACACTGAAAGTAGGAAGACTATAGTTCATGTACTTTTTTTGGCAATTTTCAAACTTTTTCTGTAAAAAGTCGATTCTATGGCTCCATGAGGCGTAGAATACAAAAACAGCCATGAAAAAGTGCCCTGAGCTCTGTTAAAGGCAAAAACATGACATTAAATTTTTCACCTTTTCACTGAAAGTAGGAAGACTATAGTTCATGTACTTTTTTTGGCAATTTTCAAACTTTTTCTGTAAAAAGTCGATTCTATGGCTCCATGAGGCGTAGAATACAAAAACAGCCATGAAAAAGTGCCCTGAGCTCTGTTAAAGGCAAAAACATGACATTAAATTTTTCACCTTTTCACTGAAAGTAGGAAGACTATAGTTCATGTACTTTTTTTGGCAATTTTCAAACTTTTTCTGTAAAAAGTCGATTCTATGGCTCCATGAGGCGTAGAATACAAAAACAGCCATGAAAAAGTGCCCTGAGCTCTGTTAAAGGCAAAAACATGACATTAAATATTTCACCTTTTCACTGAAAGTAGGAAGACTATAGTTCATGTACTTTTTTTGGCAATTTTCAAACTTTTTCTGTAAAAAGTCGATTCTATGGCTCCATGAGGCGTAGAATACAAAAACAGCCATGAAAAAGTGCCCTGAGCTCTGTTAAAGGCAAAAACATGACATTAAATTTTTCACCTTTTCACTGAAAGTAGGAAGACTATAGTTCATGTACTTTTTTTGGCAATTTTCAAACTTTTTCTGTAAAAAGTCGATTCTATGGCTCCATGAGGCGTAGAATACAAAAACAGCCATGAAAAAGTGCCCTGAGCTCTGTTAAAGGCAAAAACATGACATTAAATTTTTCACCTTTTCACTGAAAGTAGGAAGACTATAGTTCATGTACTTTTTTTGGCAATTTTCAAACTTTTTCTGTAAAAAGTCGATTCTATGGCTCCATGAGGCGTAGAATACAAAAACAGCCATGAAAAAGTGCCCTGAGCTCTGTTAAAGGTAAAAACATGACATTAAATTTTTCACCTTTTCACTGAAAGTAGGAAGACTATAGTTCATGTACTTTTTTTGGCAATTTTCAAACTTTTTCTGTAAAAAGTCGATTCTATGGCTCCATGAGGCGTAGAATACAAAAACAGCCATGAAAAAGTGCCCTGAGCTCTGTTAAAGGCAAAAACATGACATTAAATTTTTCACCTTTTCACTGAAAGTAGGAAGACTATAGTTCATGTACTTTTTTTGGCAATTTTCAAACTTTTTCTGTAAAAAGTCGATTCTATGGCTCCATGAGGCGTAGAATACAAAAACAGCCATGAAAAAGTGCCCTGAGCTCTGTTAAAGGCAAAAACATGACATTAAATTTTTCACCTTTTCACTGAAAGTAGGAAGACTATAGTTCATGTACTTTTTTTGGCAATTTTCAAACTTTTTCTGTAAAAAGTCGATTCTATGGCTCCATGAGGCGTAGAATACAAAAACAGCCATGAAAAAGTGCCCTGAGCTCTGTTAAAGGCAAAAACATGACATTAAATTTTTCACCTTTTCACTGAAAGTAGGAAGACTATAGTTCATGTACTTTTTTTGGCAATTTTCAAACTTTTTCTGTAAAAAGTCGATTCTATGGCTCCATGAGGCGTAGAATACAAAAACAGCCATGAAAAAGTGCCCTGAGCTCTGTTAAAGGCAAAAACATGACATAAAATTTTTCACCTTTTCACTGAAAGTAGGAAGACTATAGTTCATGTACTTTTTTTGGCAATTTTCAAACTTTTTCTGTAAAAAGTCGATTCTATGGCTCCATGAGGCGTAGAATACAAAAACAGCCATGAAAAAGTGCCCTGAGCTCTGTTAAAGGCAAAAACATGACATTAAATTTTTCACCTTTTCACTGAAAGTAGGAAGACTATAGTTCATGTACTTTTTTTGGCAATTTTCAAACTTTTTCTGTAAAAAGTCGATTCTATGGCTCCATGAGGCGTAGAATACAAAAACAGCCATGAAAAAGTGCCCTGAGCTCTGTTAAAGGCAAAAACATGACATTAAATTTTTCACCTTTTCACTGAAAGTAGGAAGACTATAAAAGTTCATGTACTTTTTTTGGCAATTTTCAAACTTTTTCTGTAAAAAGTCGATTCTATGGCTCCATGAGGCGTAGAATACAAAAACAGCCATGAAAAAGTGCCCTGAGCTCTGTTAAAGGCAAAAACATGACATTAAATTTTTCACCTTTTCACTGAAAGTAGGAAGACTATAGTTCATGTACTTTTTTTTGGCAATTTTCAAACTTTTTCTGTAAAAAGTCGATTCTATGGCTCCATGAGGCGTAGAATACAAAAACAGCCATGAAAAAGTGCCCTGAGCTCTGTTAAAGGCAAAAACATGACATTAAATTTTTCACCTTTTCACTGAAAGTAGGAAGACTATAGTTCATGTACTTTTTTTGGCAATTTTCAAACTTTTTCTGTAAAAAGTCGATTCTATGGCTCCATGAGGCGTAGAATACAAAAACAGCCATGAAAAAGTGCCCTGAGCTCTGTTAAAGGCAAAAACATGACATTAAATTTTTCACCTTTTCACTGAAAGTAGGAAGACTATAAAAGTTCATGTACTTTTTTTGGCAATTTTCAAACTTTTTCTGTAAAAAGTTGATTCTATGGCTCCATGAGGCGTAGAATACAAAAACAGCCATGAAAAAGTGCCCTGAGCTCTGTTAAAGGCAAAAACATGACATTAAATTTTTCACCTTTTCACTGAAAGTAGGAAGACTATAGTTCATGTACTTTTTTTGGCAATTTTCAAACTTTTTCTGTAAAAAGTCGATTCTATGGCTCCATGAGGCGTAGAATACAAAAACAGCCATGAAAAAGTGCCCTGAGCTCTGTTAAAGGCAAAAACATGACATTAAATTTTTCACCTTTTCACTGAAAGTAGGAAGACTACATGAACTATACATGAACTATAGTTCATGTACTTTTTTTGGCAATTTTCAAACTTTTTCTGTAAAAAGTCGATTCTATGGCTCCATGAGGCGTAGAATACAAAAACAGCCATGAAAAAGTGCCCTGAGCTCTGTTAAAGGCAAAAACATGACATTAAATTTTTCACCTTTTCACTGAAAGTAGGAAGACTATAGTTCATGTACTTTTTTTGGCAATTTTCAAACTTTTTCTGTAAAAAGTCGATTCTATGGCTCCATGAGGCGTAGAATACAAAAACAGCCATGAAAAAGTGCCCTGAGCTCTGTTAAAGGCAAAAACATGACATTAAATTTTTCAACTTTTCACCGAAAGTAGGAAGACTATAGTTCATGTACTTTTTTTGGCAATTTTCAAACTTTTTCTGTAAAAAGTCGATTCTATGGCTCCATGAGGCGTAGAATACAAAAACAGCCATGAAAAAGTGCCCTGAGCTCTGTTAAAGGCAAAAACATGACATTAAATTTTTCACCTTTTCACTGAAAGTAGGAAGACTATAGTTCATGTACTTTTTTTGGCAATTTTCAAACTTTTTCTGTAAAAAGTCGATTCTATGGCTCCATGAGGCGTAGAATACAAAAACAGCCATGAAAAAGTGCCCTGAGCTCTGTTAAAGGCAAAAACATGACATTAAATTTTTCACCTTTTCACTGAAAGCTAGGAAGACTATAGTTCATGTACTTTTTTTGGCAATTTTCAAACTTTTTCTGTAAAAAGTCGATTCTATGGCTCCATGAGGCGTAGAATACAAAAACAGCCATGAAAAAGTGCCCTGAGCTCTGTTAAAGGCAAAAACATGACATTAAATTTTTCACCTTTTCACTGAAAGTAGGAAGACCCACTTTTGTTCATGTACTTTTTTTGGCAATTTTCAAACTTTTTCTGTAAAAAGTCGATTCTATGGCTCCATGAGGCGTAGAATACAAAAACAGCCATGAAAAAGTGCCCTGAGCTCTGTTAAAGGCAAAAACATGACATTAAATTTTTCACCTTTTCACTGAAAGTAGGAAGACTATAGTTCATGTACTTTTTTTGGCAATTTTCAAACTTTTTTTGTAAAAAGTCGATTCTATGGCTCCATGAGGCGTAGAATACAAAAACAGCCATGAAAAAGTGCCCTGAGCTCTGTTAAAGGCAAAAACATGACATTAAATTTTTCACCTTTTCACTGAAAGTAGGAAGACTATAGTTCATGTACTTTTTTTGGCAATTTTCAAACTTTTTCTGTAAAAAGTCGATTCTATGGCTCCATGAGGCGTAGAATACAAAAACGGCCATGAAAAAGTGCCCTGAGCTCTGTTAAAGGCAAAAACATGACATTAAATTTTTCACCTTTTCACTGAAAGTAGGAAGACTATAGTTCATGTACTTTTTTTGGCAATTTTCAAACTTTTTCTGTAAAAAGTCGATTCTATGGCTCCATGAGGCGTAGAATACAAAAACAGCCATGAAAAAGTGCCCTGAGCTCTGTTAAAGGCAAAAACATGACATTAAATTTTTCAACTTTTCACTGAAAGTAGGAAGACTATAGTTCATGTACTTTTTTTGGCAATTTTCAAACTTTTTCTGTAAAAAGTCGATTCTATGGCTCCATGAGGCGTAGAATACAAAAACAGCCATGAAAAAGTGCCCTGAGCTCTGTTAAAGGCAAAAAACATGACATTAAATTTTTCACCTTTTCACTGAAAGTAGGAAGACTATAGTTCATGTACTTTTTTTGGCAATTTTCAAACTTTTTCTGTAAAAAGTCGATTCTATGGCTCCATGAGGCGTAGAATACAAAAACAGCCATGAAAAAGTGCCCTGAGCTCTGTTAAAGGCAAAAACATGACATTAAATTTTTCACCTTTTCACTGAAAGTAGGAAGACTATAGTTCATGTACTTTTTTTGGCAATTTTCAAACTTTTTCTGTAAAAAGTCGATTCTATGGCTCCATGAGGCGTAGAATACAAAAACAGCCATGAAAAAGTGCCCTGAGCTCTGTTAAAGGCAAAAACATGACATTAAATTTTTCACCTTTTCACTGAAAGTAGGAACACTAGACTTTTTAACTTTTTCTGTAAAAAGTCGATTCTAAGGCTTTATGAGGCGTAGATTACGACCCCAGCAATGAAAAAAAGCCCTGAGCTCTGTAACAGGCAAAAACATGACATTAAATTTTCACTTTTTCACTGAAAGTAGCAAGAATATAGTTCATGTACTTTTTTTGGCAATTTTTTAATTTTTTCTGTAAAAAATTGATTCTATGGCTTCATGAGGCGTAGAATACGAAAACAACCATGAAAAATTGCCCTGAGCTCTGTAAAAGGCAAAAACATGACATTAAATTTTTCACCTTTTCACTGAAAGTAGCAAGACTATAGTTCATGTACATATTTTGGCAATTTGTAAACATTTTCTGTAAAAAGTCGATTCTAAGGCTTTATGAGGCGTAGATTACGAATTCAGCCATAAGAAAGTACCCTGAGCTCTGTAACAGGCAAAAACATGACATTAAGTTTTTATCTTTTCACTGAAAGTAGCAAGACTATAGTTCATTTACTTTTTTTGGCAATTTTCAAGCTTTTTCTGTAAAAAGTCGATTCTATGGCTTCATGAGGCGTAGAAAACGAAAACAGCCATGAAAAAGTGCCCTGAGCTCTGTAAAAGGCAAAAACATGACATTAAATTTTTCACCTTTTCACTGAAAGAAGCAAGACTATATAGTTCATGTACATATTTTGGCAATTTGTAAACATTTTCTGTAAAAAGTCGATTCTAAGGCTTTATGAGGGGTAAATTACGAATCCAGCTATGAAAAAGTACCCTGAGCCTCTGTAAAAGGCAAAAACATGACATTAAATTTTTTACCTCTTCACTGAAAGTAGCAAGACTATATAGTTCATGTACTTTTTTTGGCAATTTTTTAACTTTTTCTGTAAAAGTCGATTCTGAGGCTTTGTGAGGCGTAGATTAAGACCCTAGCAATGAAAAAAAGCCCTGAGCTCTGTAAAAGGCAAAAAACATGACATAAAATTTTTAATTTTTACACTGAAAGTAGCATGACTAAAGTTCATGTACTTTTTTTGGCAATTTTCAAACTTTTTCTGTAAAAAGTCGATTCTATGGCTTTATGAGGCGTAGAATACGAAAACAGCCATGAAAAAGTGCCCTGAGTTCTGTAAAAGGCAAAACATGACATTAAATTTTTCACCTTTTCACTGAAAGTAGCAAGACTATAGTTCATGTACTTTTTTTGGCAATTTTTGAACCTTTTCTGTAAAAAGTCGATTCTGAGGCTTTATGAGGCGTAGATTACGATTCCAGCCATGAAAAAAGCCCTGAGCTCTGTAAAAGGCAAAAACATGACATTAAATTTTTCACCTTTTCACTGAACGTAGCATGACTATAGTTCATGTACTTTTTTTGGCAATTTTCAAACTTTTTCTGTAAAAAGTCGATTCTATGGCTTTATGAGGCGTAGAATACGAAAACAGCCATGAAAAAGTGCCCTGAGTTCTGTAAAAGGCAAAACATGACATTAAATTTTTCACCTTTTCACTGAAAGTAGCAAGACTATAGTTCATGTACTTTTTTTGGCAATTTTTGAACCTTTTCTGTAAAAAGTCGATTCTGAGGCTTTATGAGGCGTAGATTACGATTCCAGCCATGAAAAAAGCCCTGAGCTCTGTAAAAGGCAAAAACATGACATTAAATTTTTCACCTTTTCACTGAACGTAGCATGACTATAGTTCATGTACTTTTTTTGGCAATTTTCAAACTTTTTCTGTAAAAAGTAGATTCTACGGCTTCATGAGGCGTAGAATACGAAAGTGGCCATGAAAAACTGCCTTGTGCTTTTAAAAGGCAAAAACATGACATTAAAGTTTTCACCTTTACACTGAAAGTAGCATGACTTAAGTTCATGTACTTTTTTTGGCAGTTTTCAAACTTTTTCTGTAAAAAGTCGATTCTATGGCTTTGTGAGGCGTAGAATACGAAAACAGCCATGAAAAAGTGCCCTGAGTTCTGTAAAAGGCAAAAACATCACTCAATTTTAATTTTCAATTTCAATTCTTCACTAAAAATAGCAAGACTATAGTTCATGTACTACTTTTTTTGGCAATTTTTAAACTTTTTCTGTATAAAGTCGATTCTATGGCTTCATGAGGCGTATAATACGAAAACAGCCATGAATAAGTGCCCTGAGCTCTGTAAAAGGCAAACCATGACGTTACATTTTTCACCTCTTCACTGAAAGTAGCAAGACTATAGTTCATATACTTTTTTTGGGAATTTTTAAACTTTTTCTGTAAAAAGTCGATTCTAAGGGTTTATGAGGCGTAGATTATAAAAACAGCCATGAAAAAAGTGCCCTGAGGTCTGTAAAGGGCAAAAAAAACATGACATTAAGTTTTTCACCTTTTCACTGAGAGCAGCAAGATTATGTACATGTACTTTTTTTTGGCAATTTTTAATCTTTTTCTGTAAAACGTACATTCTAAGGCTTCATGAGGCGTAGAATACGAAAACAGCCATGAAAAAGTGCCCTGAGCTCTGTAAAAGGATAAAAACATGACATTAAATTTTTTACCTTTTCACTGAAAGTAGCAAGAATATAGTTCATGTACTTTTTTGGCAATTTTTTAACTTTCTCTGTAAAAAGTCGATTCTATGGCTTTATGAGGCGTAGATTACGAATTCAGCCATGAAAAAGTACCCTGAGCTCTGTAACAGACAAAAACATGACATTAAGTTTTTTATCTTTTCACTGACAGTAGCAAGACTATAGTTCATGTATTTTTTTTACCAATTTTTAAACTTTCTCTGTAAAAAGTCGATTCTATGGCTTTATGAGGCGTAAATTACAAATCCAGCCATTAAAAACTGCCCTTAGTTCTGTAAAATGCAAAAACATGTTATTAAATTATTTACCTTTTCACTGAAAGTAGCAAAACTTTATTTCATGTTTTTTTTTGGCAATTTTTAAACTTTTTCTGTAAAATGTCGATTCTAAGGCTTTATAAGGCGTAGATTACGAATCGAGCGATGAAAAAGTACCCTGAGCTCTGTAAAAGGCAAAAACAAGACATTAAATTTTTCACCTTTTCACTGGAACTAGCAAGGCTTCATGACTATAGTTCATGTATTTTTTTGGCTATTTTTCAACTTTTTCTGTAAAAAAGTCGATTCTAACGCTTGATGAGGCGCAGAATACAAAAAAAAGCCATGACAAAGTGCCTTGAGCTCTGTAAAAGGCCAAAACATGACATTCAATTTTTCACCATTTCACTGAAAGTAGCAAGACTAAAGTTCATGTTATTTTTTTGGCATATTCTCAGGCTTTTTTTGGCGTAGATTACGAATCCAGCCATAAAAAAGTACCCTGAGCTCTGTAAAAGACAAAAACATGAAATTCAATTTTTTACTTTTTCACTCAAAGTAGCAAGACTATATATAGTTCATGTACTTTTTTCGGAAATTTTTAAACTTTTTCTGTAAAAAGTTGATTCTAAGGTTTATGAGGCGTAGATTACGAATCCAGCCATGAAAAAGTGCCCTGAGCCCTGTAAAAGGCAAGAAATGACATTAAATTTTTCACTTTTCACTGAATGTAGCAAGACTATAGTTTATTTACTTTTTTTGGAAATTCTTAAACTTTTTCTGTAAAAAGTCGACTCTAAGGCTTTATGAGGCGTAGATTCCGAAAACAGCCATGAAAAAGTGCTTTGAGCTTTGTAAAAGGCAAAAACATGATAGTAAATTTTGCAACTTTTCACTGAAAGTAGGAAGACTTTAATTCATGTACTTTTTTTGGCAATTTTTTAACTTTTTCTGTAAAAAGTCGATTCTATGGCTTCATGAGGCGTAGAATACGAAAACAGCCATGAAAAAGTGCCCTGAGTTCTGTAAAAGGCAAAAACATGACATTAAATGTTTCACCTTTTCACTGAAAGTAGCAAGACTATAGTTCATGTACTTTTTTTGGCAATTTTTTAACTTTTTCTGTAAAAAGTCGATTCTGAGGCTTTATGAGGCGAAGATTACGACCCTAGCAATGAAAAAAAGCTCTGAGTTCTGTAAAAGGCAAAAACATGACATTAAATTTTTCACCTTTTCACTGAAAGTAGCAAGACTATAGTTCATGTACTTTTTTTGGCAATTTTTTAACCTTTTCTGTAAAAAGTCGATTCTGAGGCTTTATGAGGCGTAGATTACGATTCCAGCCATGAAAAAAGCCCTGAGCTTTGTAAAAGGCAAAAACATGACGTTAAATTTTTCACCTTTTCACAGAACGTAGCATGACTATAGTTCATGTACTTTTTTTGGCAATTTTCAAACTTTTTCTGTAAAAAGTAGATTCTACGGCTTCATGAGGCGTAGAATACGAAAGTGGCCATGAAAAACTGCCTTGTGCTTGTTAAAGGCAAAAACATGACATTAAAGTTTTCACCTTTACACTGAAAGTAGCATGACTATAGTTCATGTACTTTTTTTGGCAATTTTCAAACTTTTTCTGTAAAAAGTCGATTCTATGGCTTTATGAGGCGTAGAATACGAAAACAGCTATGAAAAAGTTCCCTGAGTTCTGTAAAAAGCAAAAACATCACATTAAGTTTTTCAATTTTTCACTAAAAATAGAAAGACTATAGTTCATGTACTACTTTTTTTGGCAATTTTTAAACTTTTTCTGTATAAAGTCGATTCTATGGCTTCATGAGGCGTATAATACGAAAACAGCCATGAATAAGTGCCCTGAGCTCTGTAAAAGGCAAAAACATGACGTTAAATTTTTCACCTCTTCACTAAAAGTAGCAAGACTATAATTCATATACTTTTTTTGGGAATTTTTAAACTTTTTCTGGAAAAGTCGATTCTAAGGGTTTATGAGGCGTAGATTATGAAAACAGCCATGAAAAAGTGCCCTGAGCTCTGTAAAGGGCAAGAAAAACATGACATTAAGTTTTTCACCTTTTCACTGAGAGCAGCAAGATTATACTACATGTACTTTTTTTGGCAATTTTTAATCTTTTTCTGTAAAACGTACATTCTAAGGCTTCATGAGGCGTAGAATACGAAAACAGCCATACGCACTCTGATATGTG